>OU342535.1:16835295-18057795 GCA_910589475.2 Bembecia ichneumoniformis
GGATCGAGGTTACCTGACACTAATCGGAAGGAGCGAGGTTACCATCGATAGGGTGGGACGTTCGAGACTTTCGGCCGCCGCGAACGCTTTTTCTATTGAATAAAATCTAAAAAAAATCTAATTGAATAAAATGGCGACGTCTATTGTGATAAAAAAAAGTACTAGGGCACTATCAACTTTGGTAGGACAAGACAGAAATAAGTAATCTGATCATCGAAATACAACAGCATTACTGTTACTATAACGTGATTTAAAAAAGGAATTGGTCCTAAAACCCCAAACAATAAAATAATAATTAAAATAACCTAAAATATTTTGAGATTTTGACCTATATATCATTTGTTCAGCAACCTAATATTTGTTTATTCCAAAATTCTAATTAAAATTAATTTATTTTATGGAAAAAGGTTTTCCCACAAATATTTTACGTAATTTTGAAATTTACATTTTCATCTCTTTCCTTTTATTTGTGTCCTTCAAAGGGTTCAACACAGGTTGAAACGTGGACCCGGAATTTACATAGACGCTTCGAACCGTATGTGGATTGTCGCTGTAGACGAGTATGAAATTTTTCATATTTGCATATGACAACCTATGGCATTCCATGTAGACTGTCCCTCTGAATATGTACGTGTGTTAATATAACTTATTATCCTGTGATCTCACTGAATTAACCCTCCCTAACGAAAATACCGGAAACAGAAGGAAAATGATAAGTATTTGAAAACTAATTTGAGTGTTAAAAGAAAACATCGAACATCCTTTTTTATTTGAAGGTCGTCAGACAGGCTGATAGACCATTTGATGGAAGGTGGCTATAACAAATAACCTAACGATTAAGGATATGGTATTACCTTTATCCTTAATCGTTAAGGTCGACAGCGCATTGCGGCATCCGTGACTTTGCTTTTGTTATAGGTTCCATCCTAATGGATGGGATAGGGAAATGGGTTCTGGCATCCGTTACTCGCTCAGCAGAAACTGCAGACAGCTGTTATTTCACAGTGGTCTCCTGTAAGGGAGTGGTTACTGCCTCTGGACGGTCTGCCCAAAAGACTGCGAAATCAGCAGTGTCCACAGTGTCCATTATCTGATATAATTTTTGTATCCTATAAAATATCATATCAAATTGTTATTACAGAGACATTATTGTACTTTGGGCATAATGATGTAATTTTTTAGAATTGGATGTTATTCTAAATTATTTTATTGTTTGTTTTTATTTAAAACAAACAAATGAAATTTGGTTGCTGGCACTGATTTATTTTCGTAGACAATTCTCGCCTTTATCATGAGATTTTAGATCATTATCATAATTACTCTACATTTTTTAGGAAGAGAAACATCTTGAAATAAACTTCAATACGGCGTGTTTTTTTTCTTTTTTTTTTTCTTTTCTTTTTGTTAGAGGTGTAAATTTAAAGTGCATATTGCATGGATTTTTTTGCTAAATAAATTCGAAGAATTATTAGGTAAATCAATTTACTTGCAGTAATATTAGCAATACATTTAACACTAGCGTTGCAATTATAAATAAAAACCTCCCTCGTTTAACGTTCTGTTCATTAGTGAAAACCGCATCAAATCCGTTGCGTGGTTTAGGAAGAGTTAGAGAACATACAGACAGAGAGACGCGGGCAGGAAAATGCTACATTTATTTTTTATTTAACAATACAAACCACGATACAAATACGAACTCGCAAAGAAATAATTTTGTCGATATTGTAAATATTATTTTAAAATTGTATTGCATTTGGGAATAATTATTGTAGAAAAAAATGGGGTTGGTTTTAGGTAAACAAAATGCAATAAAAAAAACACATATTTAATTATATATGTAAATTTAATTATTTTTTCGAATACCGCGCCTTCGCACACGTGGTATCCGAAATAGCGCGTAACTTTTTTGTTTGTAAACCGATTGCAATAAAACAAACACTAAATTTTACGAGAAGCTTGCTAAAATACACAAGTGAAAACTGCATTGAAATCGGTTAAGCCGTTTCTGAGATTAGCGTGCACAAACGCACAGACAAACAGGCAAAATTTACAAAAGTAATTTTGTTGACCTCGGTAACATAAGTACTACGTGTATAAATTGTTTTTTGAAAAAATATTTATATAGTACTGACACGGCTCGTTTACACGGCTTCGTGATTTGTTATCTATTACTACATTAGCGACCTGCCCCTAGCTTCGTAAGAATGCAGTTATTTTTTTCTGTAAATCATATACGCAAACTATCTTTATTTCTATATTCTAAACTAAATTTTGAATCTTATACGCATTGCGTGCTTTGTTTTTTAAAAATGTGAGAAAATTCTAAAGATCTTTTAATAGTTGTTGGAGCGGTAGCCAAGCGTCTTAGCGGTGCGGGATTTGGGAAAACAATTTCCTAGATTAAAAATACAGTCTGTTCCTTGTTCGCTGTTTGCAATTAACCAGGTTCAGGATTCAGATAGTGTTTTACTGAGGATTTTGGCTTAAACATTAACAGTGTTATTACAAAAAAAAAAAAAAAATACTAAACTATGTCTCAACACGTGTTTTGTCAAACAGCGTCCAATGACATTTGTATACAATTTCACAGTTTAAACCCTGCCTCAAATAATGTTTAACCTTCGCTATTACAAAATAGTGTTTGTCCTTTGACTTACCAAAACATCGCTAGGCAACCTATAGGCAACCAAATGTTGCTATTTTAAAATTATAAATAGTAACAATAAAATAGCAACATTACAAAACGTTCGTTCAACTTCATTTGGTTCAATCCGAAACGTTCCTTTCTATGCAAATTTGTTATGTGATAATAGAATATCCTACGCAGAAAATATTTTAAAATTATCTATATATAAATAAAACAGTGACGTGTGTGATTATAAATTAATTATTGCTCTAAATACACCGCCATAAGTATGTTTTGGAACCAAAACTTATCGGTTGAAAGAATGGAATGTGTTTATCGAGACTTGTCAGTCGTTATTACTCATTGTCAAATGAGTATAATATAAATAAAAATTATGGAAAAAATGGACAATTGCAATATTAAAACAAAAATTCGTGAACGTGAAGAAAATTGGGTTCAAGAATAAAAGTTTACCTTTTATTCTTGAACCCAATTTTTCATCATAATCATAACCACACCACTAAATACAACTTGCGAAAATTAGAGACAAAGCAGTAGACTAACTTTGAGTCTTCGACAAGTATTGACATGTATTTAAATATGAAAAGTATTATTTAAACCGTGCCTAACTCTAACTGCTCAAACACGCTTTTGTAATAAACATTTTTTTAGACACATGTTCAATGTATGTTTATCTTTTTTGTAATAACACTCTAACACTTTATTTCGCGTGTAATAAAAATTCTTTGACAGTTCAAAATTTAATAAATATGCTCTTTGTGAATTTACCATTTTCGAGTTATCTAAGGGAAATATTACCATCTGTAGTGTATGCGTTTATTTACTCTCTTCTTGACGCGAGAGGCGAGAGTGGACGTGTTGGTCGTCCGCCCATTGAGTGCGTGTCCGAAACTGTGATTCATCCCACGACTAGAGGTTGCTACACCATCTCATTTTGCTGCACAGATATAATTAATTCAATATTTCTGATAAAAACCAGGTATAACCAGGTTAACGAGCAGTGTTTGGGGTTACACTGCGAGATCGAATCAGAAATGATTAGATTTGTAGAAGGACGAAAGTTACCGACATAACCCGGCGGATCAGTAAGAAGAAGTGGGCAGGACACAATGTGTGGAGAGCCAATGGCTGCTAGGACCGGAAGGTTCTCGAGTGGAGGCCATGGATTGGCATGCGTAGCGTAGGAGTTGGCAAAATGTTCCAAAATTATGCACTTTTTCTAAAAGTAACATAATTAAGAAATAATATTCCTATTGGTGCAATAATTGACGAAATAATAATATTAATACGAATGCCTACAAAAGTTGGCAAAACAGAACAACATGTAGGGAGTTACTATTAAAGTACTCAAAACAAGAAAGTTGGCGAGTACGTCAACGCTCGACTTCCACCCACAAGGTTGACAGACGACCTGACAAGTGCCGCGGGTCGACGGTGGCTGCAGGCTGCTTCTGATCGGTCTTTTTAGAGAATTAGGGCAGAGGCCTTTGTCCAGCAGTGGACTTCCTATGGCTGAGATGATGATGATGATGATGATAGTCAGGTCAATTTGCAGGACTATCGGGGGGCACGGCAGTGCCCCCGTCAAGTCGAGCGCGAAGCAAAAGCAAACACTGCCGTACCATCCTTTACTGGAACCATTTCGCCGCATTTTCAGGCCCTTATTTGAAAACCTCTGGATAAGACCAGAACGCAGAAATTTTCGTCATCCAGTAAGTCTATAATTACATACTTAAAATCCAAAATTTCAAGTCTGTGGGTCATTTAGTTACGAAGTTAAGCGAAAGCAAAGTTTCGCATTTATGACACTCACTCACTCATGATCATCAGAATAGAACTAGTACTTCCCATAAACTCAGAGAGCTGAAATTTGGTATGTAGTTAGGGTTTAATGGCCACATAAAGGGAAAACTATAAAAACTAGGATAATCGAAGATCTGGAGTACCTGGTGACCCTGATTAGAAAACACAAACGCAGAGGTGTGTTTGTGTTTTCTAATCTGTAGGACGCAGGATGAAATCTGTATATGGGAGGTCATTTTTGGGGGAAGGTGGAAAATTAAAAAAAAAATTTTGAAAACTGCACCGTGTGACATATCAAATGGAAGGTCTTGTTGTGAAGATTTTAAATGTTTTTTTTTTGTAATTTTAAAATAAATAGTTTCCAAGTTATTCAAGAAAATAGACGAAAATTGACCATTCTCCCCCTCTCCCTATCTCCATCCTTTTTATTGTTTTTACCATTAGAACATTACACAAAAAATTTTTTTTATTAACACAATTTTTTCATCTGATATTAACTTATTAATAGGTACAGGATTCATATGCGTGCAATAAGCTGTTTTCGAGAGAATTTTCAATAAAGGTCAAATTCTTCGTGTGTTCTAACTTTTTTTGTGGAGTTTCTATTACTTTAACGAAAATTCTAATTAATACAATTGGTTCTTCACATGTTTAAGTATAATATATATTTTTTTTTCAAAGCAATTGTCTTGTCCATTTCTTGTAACATCTTCATTAAACAATGAATATTTTTAGTATTTAGGGTTTGTCTCCCCCTTAAACGCGTCTATTGCACTAAGGCAAATGAAGAAAGTTTCGACAAAAGAGTCCGCGTAAATACCATCTAAAAATTGTCCTATACGTGAAACGCTACCGTCATCCGGAGCGCTTGTTTGTTTGGCTCTTTAAAGATTTATAGCTGACACAGTGAAGTATTTTAGGCAATTTTAGAAGTAAAATGTTACGAAGGAAAACGAACTCTGCGCGTCACGGATTTAGGGTTAATTTTGTTTTAACACAAATGTTTTATATTTTTGGCAAAACTTTTCCGACTTTTGTCGTTTCATTTAACTCGGCATCGAAAGTTTATCTTTAGTTCATCTTTGTAGCCGAAATTTATATCTCTTCCAGATTTCCGCGGTTGGTTCTTAGTGAAAATTCATTGTTGATTTTATTCTATGTGAAACATTGCCTCATGTAACTTACAAATAAAATAAATAATTTGTGAAATATTCCGTTTTGATTATTTGAGAAGAAAATTGAGGCTTCTTCTTAAGTTTATTAAGAATCGAATCGATTTTTTGTTGTTATTTTTATGTTAAGATCGGCAGACAGGCTGACGGTCCTCTTGATGGTAGGTGGCTACTGTCGCCTAACACAAGAAACGTCACAGGTGCTGCAAGTGTTGCCGATTACAGTATGATTAAGGATAAGGGATTGGGAAGGGATAGGTAAATGGGCTCTGGCATCCCTAACTCACTCACCGAAACACAACAGCACACATGCTGTTATTTTACGGTGGTCTTCTGTAAGGGTGTGGTTATGCCGTCAGACGGGCTGCCCAAGTGACTGCGAAACGCAGTGAGCCCTGCCATTACTTTCCAGACCCAGACCAGAGCCAAATTTGAAAAGTTATTTTTTCAAAGTTGACCCAGCCGGGAATCGAACCCAGCAAAATCTATATGCAATATGCATCATCTCATTCACAATTCACAACTGTAATAATGGTTGGTGCTTCGATGCAGTTTTATATTAAATTCGCCGCAAGAAAAATGAATATAAAGAATCCATTTAAAATTGTCCATCAAGGATCTCGGGACAATTTCTCATCAAGTTGCGTTCTATTTACAGTAAGATTTATTTTTAGTGAGCATAAAATATCAAATTTTATTAAATAATTGATGACAACTTGTTTGGAAATCTGTTTCTACGAGGGACGTATCGACAAGGAACCTCCGTAGTTTTTCTGTTCAAATAAATCTCTCTTATTAAAATACTAAATGGTAAATATACATTTTACTGCTAAGATATTGTTACGACTAACTATGTAACGTTCCGGAAAAAGCGTTCGCGCCGGCCGAAAGTCTCGAACGTCCCACCCTATCGATGGTAGTCACGCCCCTTCCCGACTAAACAAACAAACAAGTAATATTTTTATTATTTTAAGATATTTCAATTCAGAATATGACACAAAATAAGATATGATCTTAAGGCGACTCCAGTCGCAAAACTCGTTCTGTACTGAATTAACGCGACTGCTGAGGGGGAGTCGCCACTTGCAAATCTCGGAAATATCTATTTAAAAATTAAATAAAGTATAATTCAAATTTTTCTTTTGATGAAACTTCAGATAGTGGATCTTAAAATTTATCTTAAGAATTAGCTATTTAAAATATTGATTATTAAGCAAATCACATGGTTACAACATCGATATTAGACCGCAAATTAATAATTTTTTTATATATATAATTAAATATAATTTAAAAAATAATTATGATGATCCCCTTTCATATATCCTACAGATGATTTGAGTACTTTTTAAGATATAATTATTATGATAATTTAAAAGGAAAACGGTTACAAATAAGTGTTTTTTTTTTATCATTAGGGGCTGGCGTCGCCTTAAAGTAATTGAAGAATCTGAAGTGTACGTGGGCGCAACTGATTTAAATTTTCTGTAATCGGCACATGGTGTACGGCAAAACTCTAAAGAGTTTTTGTTTACACCAATGTTAATTCAAATAAAACATTATTGTATTAATAAATTTAAAGAAAAAAGAAACGACAAGAGGAAAATGGAATAGGATTAAGGATAGGTGAATAGGATTTGTTATTCGCTTACGTGCTCACCGAAATATAACAGTATACGTGCCCCTATTGTGTTATTTAAGATGTTTTCTATAAGGGGACCATCCCCTACTGTCGCCAGTCCTGCTGCCCAATCGTGTATGGCATCTAAATTTTGTGGTTATTATTTTATCAAACACTTTTTGTATTCTATTAGTAAATCAAACTTTTCTCTTTTAAAATACCTACATTTAAAATAAGGTTTTTTTTAAAAAACATATGCCTTTATTTTCAGTTTAGAAGATATACATTGAATATGCTTCACTCAATACCTACCTTTAATTAAGTATTTCATTATTAGTAAGGTGTTCGCGAGCCCTTTTGTGATTTGTAAGGGTATATTGTTTAACAATGTTACTTGTTTAAACAGACTACGTAACAATAGTACCATAGAGAAAGGAATACTCTATGTTCAGTAAAGTTTAATACTCAATACCTATAGTAAATATGTATAAGCCAACAGTTTCATACAGAAATGGGGAATCGAAACCTTGACATTTCTTTATCCTATTTAGTTTAAATTATTAACAAAAACCAAAATTTAGTTTAATTTTTTTTATTTCTAAGTACAAACAAAATTCCATACTTCTTTTCATAGTAGCTTCAGGAGAGAAACTAAGTTTTAGACTTGAAAATGTGACAAACAAACAACACAGACAAATAGAGTTTCTAATGCATTTATGATACGAAAGTAACTAAATAAATATTATAGACTAGTCTATATCTATACTTAATATTATAAAGCTGAAGAGGAAAGCGCTAATCTCAGGAACTACTTGTTCGAATTGAAAAATTCTATTTCATTACAAGTGCGGAAAGGCTGTCATTGCAAAGAGTTCCGACAAATGTCTACCCGAGCCGAGGCGCAGCCGAAGGCGAGGGTTGACAGTCGGAACAAGTTGCAATGACGGTTCCGCACGTGTACTGAACGACTATTTTTAATACAGTACTTTCTTATTTTTTTTTTATTTAGATCAGGGTAGCGCTTGACCACTATCTCACCTAACGTGAGGTGTAGATGTGGCCGAAGGTGGACCACGCTTTCCCAGTAAATGCCCATTTACCCTGGTTTTGAAGACCCTGAGTTTGTAGTTCTGTGGGAACAGAGACGCAGGCAATGAGTTCCACTCCTTAGCAGTCCGAACAAGGAAGGTGGAACTGAAACGCTTCGTGCGTGATCGAGGTACATCGACCACGAAGGGATGAAACCCCCGCCCACGTCTAGTGTTCCACACTAGACGTGGGCTTCCGTAACGTTTAGTGTTTTTTTCCATTCCAATCGGTTTACAAACGAAAAAGTTACGCGCTATACCGAATACCAGGCGTACGAAGTTGCGGGCTCAGCTAGTGTAATTTATAAATAGAGAAATCGTCTCGTGATTGCATTTTTTCCACTCTTTAAGTAATGCACATGCATTCGGCTTTCTTATTTGCATCTTAATGCCAGTTTACGGGTGTTCGCGGAATTTATATGAATTCATTTTCCGAGTTTCCGGATTGTTTATCGCTTATAAAATTTAAATTAACATATATAAGAGGTTTGCATGAACTAGTTCACGGGAAACGTGTAAAGAGGTATCTCATAACTTTCATCGGGATCTTAAAGTAGAGCATGTGAGTATCGTAATAAAAGAAACCGCAATGACTTCCATCGAGAACAAAGACTAAACAAAGACTTCATCATTCTGTGAACATTCAGCTTCTCGATAGCACGGACATAATTAGACGATGGAAAATGATAAAGCCAAAAAATTTTGCCAAGAAGATCGGCAGTCAGGCTGATGGTCCACTTGATGGTAGGTGGCTACCGTCGCCTATAACACAAAAAACGTCACAGGTGCTGCAAGTGTTGCCGATTACAGTATGATTAAGGATAAGGGATTGGGAAGGGATAGGTAAATGGGCTCTGGCATCTTTTACTCACTCACTGAAACACAATAGCACACGTGCTGTTATTTCACGGTGGTCTTCTGTAAGGGGGTGGTTACTGCCGCCAGACGGGCTGCCCAAATGACTGCGAAACGCAGTGTGCCCTGCCACTACTTTCCAGATCCAGACCAGAAACAAATTTGAAAAGTTAATTATTCAAAGTTGACCCTGCCGGGAATCGAACCCAGGAACTCTAGAACAGAGCGTTAAGGCAGGCACTTTAACCACTCATCCAATGGGCTCGTCAAAAGAATTTGACATTTTTAAACGGTAATTTTGTCAAAACTTGTCTCTGTTACATTGTATTTGTTTGTATAAAATTCTATTCTAATATCAACAATTTTAAGAAGAAGAATAAGAAGAAGAATTTATTTGCGATGACCATGGGTAACTGATACCAGAGATGACATTTAGTTTTCTTGTTCCTTCATGACCAACCGATATTCGGTGTGCAAATCTTGACATCTTGATGCTGTAAATCTCGACGATTATTGTGTTAATACCATACAATACCATTCCTTGTTGACATATCGAATTTAGGTACATTATTTCATTATTATTATTTTGACTTTCATAATTTCTTAAATTTTAAGTCATGTTTTGCTTCTCGCCCTTATCTGTACTTTCATTTGTAGTTGTTGACTTATTTTTGTAATCACTCACAATTTTTTTTAATTACAAAGTTTTGCACGTTGTATAATCATATGTATGCAAAATGAAACGTGCAAACATCTAAAAAGGTATGTACAGCTAAAAATACCTTTTAAAATTCTCTTATACGCACATCTAGTGAGCTCAGTGGTCCGGCAACAATGTTACAACGGGTACACTCGACAAAAAAACGAACTGTATTTGTGATCTTTCACGGAATGAAACATTGTTTGTGTTTTCGCTCGGAATTTCGTTTAAAAAGAAGCTTCTAAAACGCCATTATATACTTTGAAGTCCTTTTTTTTAAGAACAAGATATTTATTATTGGAATTAGATTCTAAATTAGCTATTAACTTGAAAGCTGGTAATATTCGGAGATAATAGTATACATATACTTAAAGATGATATATAAATGAATGTGTGTTTACTTACAACCAATTATACAAAAAAGGTAAAATAAGACTAAACATGACCCAATACGATTTTCAATGAGTTCGCTGTAAGAAAAGTTGGAAACATTCGTTATTATAAATGGAAAAATTATTTTATTATCAATCGTCATGCAATCGTCGTTACTGGGGCGTCTCTTTTTTGATCGCAGTTCAAATCGCATTCGAATTCGACATGACAGAATCAAATCAATACATAATTATAATAAAATCATAAACGAGCCGTGTCAGTACAAAAAAAAGGAAAAAAACAAATTCTACACGTTGTATTTATGTAACCGAGGTCAAAAAAATAGTTTGTATGTCTGTGGGTTTGTGCACGCTAATCTCAAAAACGGCTAAACCTATTTGAATGCGATTTTCATTCATATATTGTAGCGAGCTTGCCGTAACATTTAGTGTTTGTTTCATTCCAATCAGTTTACAAACAAAAAAAAGTTACACGCGTACGAAGTTGCGGGCTTAGCTAGTAAATAATGAAATCGTAAACGAGCCGTGAAAAACAATTTTTACACGTTATACTTATGTTAAAGAGGTAAAAAAATAGTTTTTACAATTTTTGTCTGTTTATCTATGCGTTTGTGCACGCTAATCTCAGAAACGGCTCAACCGATTTGAATGCGGTTTTCAAAGATGTATCGTAGCGAGCTTCCCGTAACATTTAGTGTTTGTTTTATTCCAATCGGTTTACAAAAAAAAAAGTTACACGCTATATCGAATACCACGCGTACAAAGTTGCGGGCTCATCTAGTTGTAAGTTTATCAGACAACGCAGACCGATAACTACTTCGTCATAGTCATTTTGTGACGGGTTTGAAAATGTAATCTTCCGCTCATTCATCACTACAGAGTAGCCTTCAATTTGCAGCTCACTGATACAGCTCACAGTTAGGAGTCTTCTGAAAACCACTCGCCAGTTATCAGACAAATATTTTTTTATATTGTTCATTTTTTCCATCTGAGTTGTATTTAAATAGAGCTTTACGTGTCGGACCAGCATTGTTTCGAGTCCATAGTATCTGCCTGTTAAGGGCAAAAGGCTTTGTTTGTTTAGGTATTCTCACTATATCCACGATATCGAGTAGTTTCGATATTGATGATTGTGTTTACTTCGGATTTTTGAAGTTAGAATGTTTTAAAGAACCGAGATGAATGATTTGAAAAATTATTAATAAAAATAAGAAAATAAATAATTTATACCTATGTGTAATAAAATCTTAAACGAGCCGTGTCTGTCTGTACTATTTTTTCAAAAAACAATTTATGTTACCGAGGTCAAGAAATGGTTTTTAAAATTATTGTTTGTTTGTCTGTGCACGTTAATCTCTGAAACGGCTTAACTGATTTGAACGCGGTTTTCACTGATGCATTTTAGCAAGCTTCCCGTAACGTTTAGTGTTTGTTTCATTCCAATGCGGTTTACAAACGAAAAAGTTACGCGCTCTACCGAATATCACGCGCAAGAAGTTGCAGGCTCAGTTAGTAAATATTACAACTTGAAACCATCTGTATTGTTTATTATTACATGTTAAATGGTTGTCCCGAAGCCGGAGTTTGTTCGGTTTTTTAAAATTTGTAATGGTAACTACACCACGTCAGTATCAAACTTTTCAAATTTGGCTCTGGTCTGGATCTGGAAAGCAGTAGCAGGGCATACTGCGTTTCAACGTCATTTGGGCGGCCCGTCTGGCCGCAGTATCCACCCCCTTCCCTTACAGAAGACCACCATAACAGCACGTGTTTCAGTGAGTGAGTAAGGGATGCCAGAGCCCATTTTCCTATGCAATCCCTTATCCTTAATCCTACTGGAGTCGAGTAATCCATCTGTGGTCTTACTTGTGTTATAGGCGACAGTAGCTACCTACCGTCAGCTTACCTACCGATCTTAACATTTAAAAAAATATTATACAAGACATGATACATAATCTTATCTTCTATTTATAAAAATGAATCTCCATTTCCCTTGGTCACGGCATCATGCGTGAACGGGTAGACCAGTTACATAAAAATAAGTACATAAAAATATTGACAGAATATTATTATGAACAAAGTAAAATGAATAGATAAAATAGTCGAATACAAATGGAATAAACAATTGATATTATTTTGTAAGTATTAAAACATTGATAAATGCTGCGATTATCACCGCTTTAATACACGCAAGTCATATCCCTACCGTCTTTAATCCTACCTATCCCTCTCAAGTTACAGCCCTATCCTTACCTAATCCCTTATCCTTAATTCTACTATAGTCAGCAGAGCACTTGCTGCGTTGATAGCAACGCCACAGGTTATCATCAAGAGTAATTCAGCGTGCCTTGCTGACAATATTGTATCATATAATTTTTGCTGTGCTGTTGGTATTTCTATCAAATAAAAATAAATAAAATAAAAAAACGTATGATTTATCGATAAAAATCATTCATATCACTGTTACAGTTTTTGCGATAGTCGGATCTTTTCATAAACCATTAAGGGCTTCACTGAGGCAAATGACATTTACTATAGAACTCGCTGGCGGCGGATCCAATTCAACAGGCCTAGAAATGGTGTTTTTTTGTTTTTACCATTAGAACAATACACAAAATAAATTTTTTTATTAATACAATTTTTTAATCTGATATTAACTTATTAATAGGTACAAGATTCATATGCGTGCAATTAGCCGTTTTCGAGAGAATTTTCAATAAAAGTCAAATTCTTCTTGTGTTCTAACTTTTTTTGTGGAGTTTCAATTACTTTAACGAAAATTCTAATTAATACAATTGGTTCTTCACATGTTTAAGTATAATATATATTTTTTTCAAAGCAATTGTCTTGTCTATTTCTTGTAACATCTTCATCAAACAATGGATATTTTTAGTATTTAGGGTTTGTCTCCCCCTTAAGCGAAATCGTAAATATGTAATGTTTTTGTCGACAGTATGGTACCGACAGTTTTTGTTAGGCGAACAAAAAGTTGTTTCACTTCGTCGACATAACAGCGAGCTGTGTAACAGGGAACACGTTGTGAGAGTTTAAGTTTATGGTATTTAAGAATTACATACACTACACTGATCACATGTAACTCATTGTTGAATAGGTGAAACTTTTGATACTTTAAGCATATTACTTTATATGCGAACACATGCTAATTGTGCGGAAATACTCGCTCGATAAACCGTCCCGTCACTATTTTACAAAAAAAATAATGTGTGGTGGACACAGTGACGTAGCTACATGGCACTTTCAGCGCCCTGGAGTAAAATTTTTCAAGCGCCCTCTCTCATTTTTTGAACGATTGATTGTAACATTGTAACTTGTAACTAAACATTGCATGCACATAGCTAATAAAAGTATTATTATTATCAAGAAAAATATGCTGAAAGATTATAGATTCATTATCGTCATTATTTATTAAAACTGAAAAAAAAAACATACACAAACCTCCAGATGATTCATTTCGAGGTTTGTGTATAATTCCTCACATGCTGAGAGGCGTTTGAAAATTGCTGAGAGGCAGCCCGTCTGGCGGCAGTAACCACCCCCTTACATAAGACCACCGTGAAATAGCAGCACGTGTGATGTTGTGTTTCGGTGAGTGAGTAAGGGATGCCAGAGCCCATTTTCCCTATCCACTCCAAATCCCTTATCCTTAATCCTACTGCAGTCGGCAGCGCACTTGCAACAGCTTTGGCGTTGCTTGTGTTATAGGCGACGGTAGCCACCTACCATCAAGTGGACCGTCAGCCTGTCTGCCGACCTTAACATAAAAAAAAATATAAATATGGGCCACGTGGGTATTATGCTCTATGCACCGCCGAAACCGGGGAGACAACATCTCATCGATTATTCCGAAGAGTTAGATTGTGAGGGCTGCTGCTGGCTCCTACTCCCTCCGTCGTGAACCAATATGGCTAAATAAATATGCAAAACCACGCTCTTTTCAGAGCTATTCCAATTTATACGTTAATTGATTGTCTATATATTTATTTCCACACCTTCACTCGGTGCGGTAGCTACAGTGCTGTAGGTAAAGGGCGAATTTTAGCTATTATTCCAAGAACTATTAGTATTTGGATTTTTAGAAATTGTGCACCTTCGCTCAAGGAGACACATTTTAAGAACAAATTTGTGGTCAAGTAGCTTTTTAATTAAAGATTCAGTATTACTGAAGAAAATAGATTTACTTTTCATTTAAATCAAAGATTACATTACAAAAGTATTAATAGTAACACCCTGTGAAGTAACCGACTTACTTTGCATGCGACTTTAATTAATTAATGACACCACTTTCAACTTTTTTATACGTTTTTTCAAGAAAATACTTGATTTATTTACATTTTTAGTCCATAGTGTTACTTTATTACTATCCATACTATAGAATATTATAAATGTGAAAGTAACTCTGCCTGTCTGTTACCTTTTCACGCCTAAACCGCTAAACCGATCATCATAAAATTTTGCATATTCATTACCAGGGATACAGGGAAGGACATACAGTAACTTTTATAAAGAAAAAAGTACTTTTCCCGAGGGATCATCTAACTCCTGGCAATAAATAACTGCAATAAAGATGTTAGGCGTTACATTGCTCAGGGGTTATTTTTTTATTGGGTTAAGAAGCCGTGGGCACCAGCTAGTTTTTAATATATTTATACATTGAATTACACAATAAAATTAATGTATATAAATATAATGACAGTGTTATACATAATTGTATAAATGAATGCATTAGAGAATAATGATTCAAATTCAAGATTTGACTTATCATCACTGAATAGTATTAACCCTTTGTATGCCGGAACGTGGATCCACGTTATTAATAAATTATGGTAGAACCCCCATGACTCCTTCTGGGAGAACATTTAGACGAACAGAAAAAACGGTTGAAAATTGAACAACCTGTATATATCATGGCAAATGGCACTTGAAATGACAAATTTAAGCGCCGGCAGACAAGGGTAATTCGGCTTCCGGCATACAAGTGGTTAAACAAAGACACTATCCGCGACTGTTTTGGCTTGATGCCATTAGAGTGGGTTACATAGAAAGATCATAGAAAATATAGCAGTAGTATCAATACAATTACATAGCAGCTTTGATGTGGCTTTTACTATCATTTAGAGAGTTTTTCCGAGAAGTTAATGACTACGACACCTCTTAATTTAATATTTAAATATACGAGAAAAGATTATCTTTCGTAAACAAACATTTACATAATATATATTAAATATGTATTTATATACATTGTCAATTACGCATGGACATGGACAATGTAGAGCGCATTACCAGTGCATAATAGCTTAAAGAAGCTATTAAGTAGCTAACAACAGTTCACTTCGTCCCATAATAAATCGGGTGTCAAAGATAAAAGGTAGCTTTTTACGCTTCCACCGTAGAGAATAGGTCGTAGGAAAGCGTAGTACTTCGTAGCACTTCGTAGACGGTTCGTAGCAATATGGCGTCCATTAGGTGCGAGGGATAAAATGCTCTTACATTACTACACTGTAATATTGAAGCCTTTACAGATATAGAGGCTTTTATTCGCTTTATTCTGAGAAATGGATTTATTGTGAGAAAATAACTTGAAGTCCGTCGTATTAAAATCTAGAACTAAATTGGAAGCTCCTTTGGTTGAGCGGCTAAGGTGTTTGCTCTCTCAAGAGTTCCAGGTCCAGCTTGGTTTTGTATTTGTAATTTAGAGGTATCAATTTCCTTGATATATCAAAAAGCTTGCCAAATATCCTAACATTATCAATGCGAAAGTGAGTTTGTTGGTTTATTTGTTACTTTGTATTACGACTGATCATGCAATTTTCCATACACGTTGTCAGGGGTACAGAAAATTATTTATACTTTTTCATCTAGAAAAGAGTGAGTTGAATGAGTGGTTAGGGTGCTTGCCTTAACGCTCTGTTCTGGAATTCCCGGGTTCGATTTTCGGCAGGGTCGTCTTTGAAAAATGAACTTTTCAAATTTGTCTTTGGATTTGGAAAGTAGTGGCAAGGTACACTGCGTTTCTCAGTCATTTGGGCAGCCCGTTTGGCAGCAGTAACCACCGAAATAACCGAAATTACAGAAATTACAGAAGGCAGTAAATTACAGAAGGCTACCGTGAAATAACAGCTTGTGTGCTGTTGTGTTTCGATGAGTGCGTAAGGAATGCCAGAGCCCATTTCCCTATCCCCTCCTAATTCTTTATCCTTAATCCTACTGTAGTCGGCAGCGCACTCGCAGCAGCTTTGGCGTTGCTTGTGTTATAGGCGACGGTAGCCACCTACCATCAAGTGGACCGTCAGCCTGTCTGCCGATCTTAACATAAAAAAAATGTATTTAGAAAAAAAAAATTAAAAAAAAAACGGAAAAGCTAGTTATTAATAAAAATTTAGAAATATGTTGACAAACTAAGAGAATATGTTAATAATGTTAAATCTATGTCTATCAGTATTGACAGAGCATAAGGCTTTCCGGAGTTATAAAGAAGGCAACTCGATTGGTATCAATAACCAACCCTTACCAATATTAATGATTGCCAGAATTCAATGCCCTATTCGCAACTATGACATACCAGGATAAGCAGGTTACTAGCGCACATGTATCCCCGTGCGTTGCTTGTGTTTATCCCCTTACCATCGGACAGATGGTAAGTTCATTTACCATTTCATTTTGCAATCGAATTACTCAGCATAATACAGGTTGTTAAAACGTCCAGGCTTTTATATACTTAAAATTCGTTAGGAGAATATTTTAAGTTGCCATAAGACCGATTTCCAAAGAATAAGTTATATAATTCTGATGTTTAAGTATAAAGTGTAAAGCTTGTTAAGTACAGTGGTTCTTGAAACAATGAGATTGGCTAGATCGCCGCTCATTAAACTTACAACTTTAACAACGCCGCTCTTACAGTTAGAACAGTAGCGAAACTCACTAATATGTATATGAAGGTTTCAATTTTAAATCCTACCAATTTGTAAGATGTGCGGATCCACCGATGCATGGATTCGGTAACTCTTTCACGTAAAAACTACTGAACGGATTTTAATGAAACTTTGCGATAGAGATAGTACATGAATTAGGTAACACATAGTCGGATGATATCTATTTATTTATTTATTTATTATAATCCGTTCTCGAGATATCAACAAAATAGCCGTACCATACAAAATGTATGAGAAAATGAATTTTATTTCGTTAATATTTTTCCTATGTTTTAATAGTTTATTTATTTATTTATTTATTTATTGATATTTGGAGAATCAACAGTTAAACAAAGACAAGATAAAAACTAAAACTAAAAAACATATAACCAATTAAAGATTCTCACCCATAGAAACAAACTATATCTAAACAAACAGTACAGCGTTCATAAAAATAAAAAAAAAACAATAAAACTTTAAAAACAAAATCACAATTTGTAAAGGAAGAGTAATGCTAGGATCAGGAAGAAACAAAACCAAACTGGTCATCGAAAAATCTTCGCGCCAATAAACTCCTCGCCGACACCACGCTAGTGTTGAATAAATCAAGATTTAGTTCGCTTTCATTGCTTAAAATATTGAACATATCGCGGGCAAAAGCTATTTAATAATAAAAGTATCGTGTTAAAAGAAATTTTTCTGAAGTTTTTACTAACCTCTTTCTGTATACTCTGTTTTCATGGAGGCAGACTCTAAAACCATACAAATAAATAGTACATAATTATGTGATTTTTCTGTAGTTCCGATACTGTTTGATTAGTCGTAGAGTTGAGTAGGCGAAACAATTTAATTACTTTGCACAATTTTGGTTGGATGCCAACGTTGATTCACTTAGTGAACAACCGATTGCTTTTGAAACAAATTAGTTTTTGTTATTAATTTGTTATTACAAGTTTACAACCGGAATGAGCCGCTCAAATAACTTTTCAATTTTCAACTAGCCTTTGCTCCAAGTCAAAATTTGTTCTTTCAACTACAATGAATTGGTGTAAATTTTATACAAGAAATAATAATTAATTTTATTCTTAATTAAGTTTAAGTTTTTCTTAAGTTTGTAGCTTAAGTTGTAGTGAGGGTGAAAGAAATAAATGTATAGACAACCAATAATAGATCAGTTGGAATAGCCCTGAAAAGAGATGTCAATGTACATGGTTTTATATGTACACTTTCTGGCTGGCACTTGACCGCAGCAGGTGGCATGTTCTGGAGGAGCCCTATGTCTTCGGACAACCTGATAAGGTTGCAGTTGTCTGATCCAAACCTGAATCACAAAATACATACAAATATAAATCTCAATACAATTGAATATTGTAACGGAATAAAATTCATTACATATTGATTTATATTTACCGTCAGTAGATTATTGAAAAATACCTAAATTACAATATATTTTATTCCGTTACCTGCCGTCGTTATTTTAATTAATATCATAAGCAGTTTAATAATATCATAAGCAGTTTATTAATATCATAAGCAGTATTAATATCATAACCGTCGTTATTTTAATTAATGTCAAAAATATTTTTAGCGCTTTAGCACGCTCCAAATGACCATATAAGGTAATGTTACATCCATTTTTTGGTTACCCACGAATACACATACGAGGGGAGGTGCCCCCCCCCCCCCCCGTTCTTCCAATTAAACAAGAGCGCGCGTTGCCGCTCGTAGCACAATGTAGTTTTTTAAAATACAGGCAGCGTCTTGCGGCTAATAAATTATAAATTAACAAGTTTAACTTTTAAGTACCTATATTATAAATGTTATTCTCTACAACGTAAAGTAGTGCCCCTTAAAGAAACCCCAAATTAGGGTAAGTGATTTTGGTATCATTGTTAAGCCTAGCTTCTATTCTCTTGCTAGCTTCTGCTTATTTAACATTGTGTAGTGTTGTGTGTCTTTCCTCATACAGACAGTACCGGCCTGCTGAGCAGACGAGGGCGATAGACCATCGCCGCCGTCCGCACATTAAATGTACTTATATATTTCTCATTGTTTAAGGGCTTCACTGAGGCAAATGACATTTACTATAGAACTCGCTGGCGGCGAGTTTTTTTTGTGTTTTTTTTGTTTTTACCATTAGAACAATACACAAAATAAAAAAAAATATTAATACAATTTTTTAATCTGATATTAACTTATTAATAGGTACAGGATTCATATGCGTGCAATAAGCCGTTTTAGAGAGAATTTTCAATAAAGGTCAAATTCTTCTTGTGTTCTAACTTTTTTTGTGGAGTTTCTATTACTTTAACGAAAATTCTAATCAATACAATTGGTTCTTCACATGTTTAAGTATAATATATATTTTTTTCAAAGCAATTGTCTTGTCCATTTCTTGTAACATTTTCTTTAAACAATGGATATTTTTAGTATTTAGCGTTTGTCTCCCCCTTAAATTAATTTTCTTTTCAATTGTAAAGGTCTCACGCCACCGGCCCGCAGTCATGGTCTTTCTGTTGGTGCTCGTCGGGGCCGGTGGATGCGTGAGATCAGTGAGCTGAGCTACTTTTTACCGCGGCCCATTCGTTGACCAATTCCAGGGTGCCAGGTTCCGTTTAAGGACACCGTTCACGTCGGCGCCGAGCACCGCCGCGTTCCCAGGTCCCACTTAAAAGACCCCTGCACGTCGGCACCGAGCACCACCGCGTTCCCAGTTCCCGGTCAAGGGAACTCTTCACGTCGGCACCGAGCACGGACGCATTTGACATCGTCGCCACTACAACAGCCCGAGGCCGCCAAGGGTAGAACGCCAAGTCACCGCGCATCGTCGGCGAACATCGGAGACTCCTCCCATCCGGTTCCCGACGTGCGCGCGACTCCAACAAGTTAAGCAGACCATCTCATTGACCCATTATCAATGAGGAAGTGACCAGGAGGGCCGTTCGACTTCAATTAAAAAATACTTGTAAATATAGAAAATTATCAATAAACTTCATTATAATATAGTAGCACACCATGGAAACTGTAACTCTGTAATCTGTAACTTATCAGTGATTAAAGGCTTATTTTATTTTATTTTATTTTATTTTATTTTATTTTATTTTATTTTATTTTATTTTATTTTATTTTATTTTATTTTATTTTATTTAATTTAATTAATTAATTTATTTATTTATTTATTTATCTTCTTATGGTTTTTCTTAATAATGCCTCCACTGCGTTTTGTGATCCAATGATCACAATTTAATAAAATTTATGTGCACATTATATTGTCTTCTCTGTATAATACATGAATAAAATGAAAACTATTGTTACACCTTTTCCGCGGTGTGAGGCGGACAGGCGGACAATAAAAAAAGGGTAAATAAAATATGTGCTATGGCAAACAATATTTATTAAATAAAAAAAATAGGTTTACAAAACTTATACATAAAAATAGCACATATAAAAAAAAATACCAAATGCAAAATATAAAAAAAATACCAGGGACCCTGTGGAGAATTGTACTAAAGGAAACCTTGCCACGGAAGGAGAGCCATCGACGAGAAAAAACAATAAATAAATAACTATCCTACTAGATTTGTTATATTTAAAATTATGTTAAAATTTAAACGATTAACCAACTTGTGTCGGTGGCGAAGCGAGCCGTCGAAGGCGACGGAAGGCACGGCGGGTGCACTGCGGGGTTGCCCGTTTGGTTCCCCGTCGAGCCAACGTAGTTCGCACGGCCCTTCCACTCGCCTCACCAACTCATGGAAGTTCTGTCTTCCGTTTTGGATGCGTTTGATAATTTGTAGTATTTTTGTAAATAAAAAAAAAACCCCGCCGAGTTACGACGAAGTTTTCTTTTTTAAATTTGATGGATTTCAAAAGACAGGCCAAGTATTTGGCACAAAAGAATGTTCTACTAGATTATTAATCCGCGTCGACGGATAGTGGGTGCTGCCACAAAAGAACGTCTCGTCTCGCTCGCTGCTTCCAGGCAAAAAGGCCCGAGACCGGTCGCGCGCGCCGAACGAGATGCGATTTGTTCATCACTCAGACGGATCACGCGTTCTTCCGTCTGAATGAATGCGAACCACAGAGCGAAGCGACGATGACACGAATTTGTTTCCGACAACTGGAATGAGTCCCATCATACGTCCGAAAAATTAATGTAACACTATAAAAAACACATCATATTTGTTCGTCTTTTTCTTCTCAACTTTCTTTTACACTAATGACATAATATATTCCATCTAGCTTTTTAAGAAAACATTCTTATTTCAATTTTTTTAAAGTCAACCAGGATTCAAGTTCAAAATACATCAACATATCTGGCGCTGACAGGCGTTAGACGATCCCTCGGCAACAGTACTTTTTTCTGGATGAAAGGTACCCTATGTCCTTTCCTGCATCCCTGAACAACGTGTAACCAAAATTTTATAATGATCGGTCCAGCGGTTTAGGCGTGAAAAGGTAACAGACAGACAGAGTTACTTTCACATTTATAATATCAGTATGGATGGATTTATTGCACCACTATCGTTGAATTAACGACGGATTTTGAAGTATGAACAAGTAACTGATGCGCAAGACCGGTTTTGCTATCAGGAATCCGTCTTCGATATACCTACTATGTGTCTATGTAAATATTCTATACTAACTGAACTCGGCCACGCTTCGCTGCGGCCCATACGGCGGCGGCGTGCGCATGGGGCGCGTGGTACTGGACACTGCTTATGTATAACACTATTTATCGTAGCGTGATGTTATATAGCCTATAGCCTTCCTCGATAAATGGACTATTAAAAAAAAGAATTCGAACCAGTGGTTCCTGAGATTAACTCGTTCAAACAAACAAACAAACAAATTCAGCTTATAATATTAGTATAGATAAAGAGGGTAATTTTGTAGTTAAACGAATTCCACACTACCTACGGAGTCTCATTTCACCAGTATAATCGCTATTATGATCTGCATATGTTAAGTTTGATGAGCCTGTCGGATGAGTGGTTAGTGTGCTTGCATTAACACTCTGTTCAAGGGTTCCCGGGTTCGATTCCCGGCAGTGTCAATTCTGGTAATGAACTTTTAAAAGTTGGATCTGATCTGTATCTGGAAAGTATTGGCAGGGCACACTGCGTTTCGCAGCCTTTTAGGCAGCCCGTCTGACGGTAATAACCACCCTCTTACAGAAGATTACCGTGAAATAACTGTGAAATACCGCGTTTGTTCTCTGCAAAAAAGAGTGAGTAACTGATCTCAATCCCATATCCTTATCCTACCGATGTGGTCGGCAGCGCACTTGCAGTAGCTGTTGCGTTGATTGTGCTATACGCGACGGTAGCCAGTAGCCTACTTGATGGTAGGTGGCTACTAGCCACCTACCATCAAGTGGACCGTTACCCTGTCTGCCGACCTTAATTTAAAAAAGTTATCTATGAATGTATGTAACGAAAATCAAATACACATATTTATTATTTTCGCTATTAAATATCTTATATAATAATTTACTAATAATAAAATGGAGATTAAATTTTGTGCTAACATAAAGGGCCTGTAGACGACAGAACATCTTGTCGACAATTTACAAGCGATGGAGCTTGGCAGGTTATTAAATTTATTTTGAACTATTTGTGAATGCGAAGCTTATTGTAATCGACTAGGCAATTATAAAAAAAAAAGTGAAGTATTTATGCTAAAAATATTCTATTTTCCTTAAGATGACACTTCTCAACGAAGTTTAGGGAATATTATGGCTATCTCAATCTTGGCAAAATAGGAAACGAGTGCTCATACTAAAGTATTCTCTTGAATTCTTCAACCTGGATCTCTTTATCCTGCCTCTTTACATCTGCCCTGTATTTTTCCTTTCATCCTCTGCTACCTCATTATGTATCCGTAATATTGCACTTTCCTGTCCTTTATTGCTCTTAGCACTTCCATTCCCTTTCTCGTTCGACACAAAACTTTAACATTTAATATGCTCTGCATCCAGAATATTGCACTTTCCTGTCCTTTATTGCTCTTAGCACTTCCATTCCCTTTCTCGTTCGACACAAAACTTTAACATTTAATATGCTCTGCATCCAGAATATTGCACTTTCCTGTCCTTTATTGCTCTTAGCACTTCCATTCCCTTTCTCGTTCGACACAAAACTTTAACATTTAATATGCTCTGCATCCAGAATATGCCAAGCATGCTTTTGTATATCCACAATTCGAAAGCTCCAAGTTTCTAACACAATAGCGAAGTTGGCGTCCATTTCGCAAAACAAAACACTGAACAAATAATAGTGGACTAATCTCATAAGGAGTTCGAGATTGAATCGTCTACAACAAAAGATCTTTTTCATTTTCATTAAGGCACCTCTGGCCCTTTCCTTGCTTCATCCTACCTCAGATCTTAGTATCTTGTAATCACTAAGACCAGAGTCTTAATGCAAATATTATGTAGCACTCAACAGGAGAAGCTTAGAATTGTATTTACAACTATTCTCAACGGGAGCCTTGTGTCTAGATTTCATTTAATGCGTCAAGTAAGGACTATTATTAGCATATATTATTCCAAAGACAACGAGAAAACCACTCACTCACTGACTGATTCGTTTTTATTTAATGGAATTTGGTGAGATGACAGTTCATGTAAAGAACCGCTAAGAAATACGTTTTTGTTATTCAAATTTTCGTTTACAATCCTTCAGATGGCGAATTATACAGACCAAGATGGATAAATAGGTACAACCTCTTTTTATATATACAGGTAATAGGTTATATACAATCACTCACTAATAAAAATACACAAGCAGATAAAACACTCACTAAAAACAGAGATTTTTTTTGTAAAATAATGTCAACGGGCGCCCTCGCTCTTACTTCATTAGTTCTTATTGTTTTTATTTTTATTTTTGCTCTACTCTTAAGGTTCCTGAGGTGATGTTGAGTGAAAAAGCTATCAAAGAATTTTTAGAAACCGACTGGTAGTTTCAGAGATGAAGGGTCTAGGACAAGTCGCCGCTGCCAATTCGCCATTTCGCCGCCGGCCGTTTCAACGCCGGCCATTTCATCGCCGTTTAATTTAGTTTCAGTTATCCACCTATCCTGAACATAAATCGTGCGAATTCGGGTCGCATTCGTGCAATATCCGAGTTGGTATAATTCCATATACCAACTACATGTACCCTAGTTGGTCTATAATTATGTACATGTTTTCATGAATTTGGTCTATATAAGTAAAACTGATGAAGTGTACTAAACCTCTATCCTTATTTTTATTTTCGATACTAGTGACCCTCTCCCGGCGTCGCCCAGGAAAATTTTAAGTAGCCTATCCTGTGTTCTGGTTCATATCAAGGTTAAACATTTAGACGTCTAAATAACATTTAGACAATAAACCCTTAAATATTGAATTTTTTGACGATTTTTTTTTCTTTTCTTTCTTTATTCGGTAGTAATATTTTGCTTTCTACAATCTGCGCATAATAAACAAAAGACCACATCGAATGGCGATGAAATGGCCGGCGTCAAATCGGCCGGCGCTGAATTGGCTTGGCGCTGAATCGGCGGCGGCGAATCGGCGGCGACGAATCGTCCCATCCCGAGAGATGAACGAAAGGTATGCCAGGGCCCATTTCCTTATCCCATCCCAATCCCATATCCTTAATCCTACTATAATTGACAGCGCACTTGCAGCAGCTGTAGCGTTGCTTGTTTTATAGGCGACGGTAGCCACCTACCATCAAGTGGATCGTCGGCCTGTCTGGCTTTATATAATACATATTTATAAAAAAAGGCATCTTTAAATATATTTTGTCTTATGTAAATTGAAAAATACTGTAACTAGAAATAAGCTGTTAATATATTTTATCAAATGAAAAGACCTGCGGTTGAATAAAAAGTCAAATAAAAATACTTTAAATAAAATTTTAACTTTTTTTTGGACGAAATACCTTTGTGAACTTTATTTACAACTAGCTGTTCGTACGCGTGGTATTCGGTATAGTACTATTATTGTATTCTGTGGTATAGCGCGTAACTTTTTTTGTTTATGAACCGATTGCAATGAAGCAAACACTAAATGTTAGTGGGAACAAGCTGCAATACATGAGTGAAAACCGGGAATAAAAATGTAACCGTTACCGATTGACATTTAAGATAATTATGTTCAAACATATCAAGACTGGCCAAGAGTAAACCCATCTTTAATAAAAATAAAAATAAAATATCGAGCTGGTTACTTTTTTATGTAAAGGTTGCCAAATAAATTGATGGACCACTTGATGGTAGAACGCCGCTGCTGCTGCAAGTGTGTTGCCGATCGTACTAGGATTGAGGATAACAGCTGAATAACCTTTCTCTTAGAATATTTTGTCTTGTCGGCCCGTTGGATGAGTGGCAAGGGTGCTTGCCTAACGTCTCAGGGGCCCCGGGTTCGATTCCCGGCGGGGTCAAGTTTGGAAATTTTAATGTAATTTTCAAAATCTCTGGTCTGGATTTGAAAAGTAGTGGCAGGGCACACTGTGTTTCGCAGTCATATGGGCAGCCCGCCTGGCGGCAGTAACCACCACCTTACAGAATACCACCGTGAAATAACAGCATATACGTGCTGTTGTGTTTCGGTGAGTGAGTAAGGGACACATTCCCAGTAATACCACTGAGCAGTACCATTGATGGTACTACTGGGATTTTTATTCCGCCCATTTCATTATCCCCTCCTAATCCCTTATCCAATCCTACTGTAGTCGGCATGCACTTGCAACAGCTGTGGCGTTGCTTGTGTTATAGGCGATGGTAGCCACCTACCTTCAAGTGGACCGTCAGCCTGTCTGTCGACCTTAATATAAAATTGCATTACAAAAAAGCTAAAAGATGGTGAGAGTAATAATATTGCATTAAACATTTCTTTGTAATAAGTAAAATTATCATAATTCCCTTCAAATTAGCCTTTTTAATACAAAAAGCCTGGCTCTTTTTAACGCGAAGTACCTCTCCGTAAAAAAACGGCAGCTTAATAGAGTTTTGTTGAAAATTAGGTTTCACTTTTCATAATAGGCTTTTATGTAAACAGTAAATCTTTTCCGTTGGCGGGATTTTTCTCGGGGTCTAGCGGAACAAATCGAATTTGATTTTTGTTTAATACTAGCTGTGTCCCGCGTTTTCATCTATGGTTTAATTTAAATTGACAAATGCTTGCATATGTCGGCTCTTCTTTATTATATATCGTTCGTTCGTTCGTTTCAGCCGATGGACGTCCACTGCTGGACATAGGCCTCCTGCAATGACCGCCAAACACCACGATTTTGTGCCGCCTGAAGCCAGCGACTCCCCGCGACTCTCTTAATATCGTCTATCCATCTAGGGGGGGGGGGGGGGTCTATATTATTATTATATATATACGAGTAAGTATATAAAGATAGGTATATAAGATATGTATATCTAGGGGGGGTCTATATTATTATTATTATATATACGAGTAAGTATATAAAGATAGGTAAGGACTGAACACTATTTTTCTTATATATTTTTTTAATAGCTCGGGATGGGACGCTTCATAGCCAAGCTATTTTAGCTCCGCGGCCGATTCGACGCCGACCATTTCATCGCCGTTCGTTGTGGTATTTTGTTTATCATGCGTGGCATTGAAGAACAAAAACGTAATAGGTTTAAAAATGCGATGTAGTTGCTCTAGTACCATTGGACTGTACCATTAATAGTACTAGTGATACTACTTGGTGTCGCTAGTACCACTAATGGTACTAGTGATACGACGTAGTTGCTCTAGTACCATTGCACTGCTGCCTTGCTTGAATTTAACCACAAAAATTAATTTTTTTTACAGAATTAAGGTGGACAGAAACTAAAGTAAAAGGCGATGAAATTGCCGAGGTCGAATCGGCCGGCGATGAAACAGCCGGCGATGAAACGGCGGCAGTGATTTGTTCTAGATCCAATTTTTTTTTTGCAAATTATATATACAAATCTTCCTCCTTTATTAAAACCGTATATTTACGACCTATTCTCATACCTAACAAATATTAAAAAAAAAGTGCATAAAAATATGCACAAAAGTGCAAATTCGGAGGAGTTTTTTTTTACAAACACTGTGACACAACAATTTTATATATTAGACTGACCCATCATGACCTGAACCCATCATTTCGGGGAGTGACTGTTCCAATCTCAGACCATCTCCAACTCCTTGGTGTGGACCTTACAGCCGA
This sequence comes from Bembecia ichneumoniformis, assembly GCA_910589475.2. NCBI lineage: Eukaryota > Metazoa > Arthropoda > Insecta > Lepidoptera > Sesiidae > Bembecia > Bembecia ichneumoniformis. Next base: position 16,862,702 of record OU342535.1, read on the forward strand.
TCTGAACTTCGGTAGGCACATCAAGTCCATTGCCAAAACAGCTGCCAAAAAGCTGGGCATCCTTTCCAAGGTGAAACGGTATTTCACTGCCAGGCAGCTCCTGGACTTATACAAAGTGCAGGTCCGGTCTTGCATGGAGTACTGCTGTCACCTCTGGGATGGGTCTGCCCATTACCAACTGGCCGCACTGGACTCGATTGAAAGGCGAGCAAAGAAGCTTATTGGCAACGACGCCCTTGTAGATTCCCAACTTCAAAGACTGCAGCATCGCCGAAAAGTAGATCGATTTTCTATCGTCTACACTATGGAGAGTGTGCATCTATTCTGTACGAATTAATCCAACCGGAACCGTTCCACTTGCGGACCACTAGGCGTGGGCAAGGGTTTCATCCCTTCGTGGTCGATGTTCCTCGATCACGCACGAAGCGTTTCAGTTCCACCTTCCTTGTTCGGACTGCTAAGGAGTGGAACTCATTGCCTGCGTCTGTGTTCCCACAGAACTCAACCTCGGGGTCTTCAAAACCAGGGTAAATGGGCATTTACTGGGTAAGCGCATCTACATTCGGCCTTCGGCCGCATCTACATCTAACATCAGGTGAGATAGTGGTCAAGCGCTACCTTGATTTAATAATAATTTAAAAAAAAAAAGACTAGCGGCTCGCCTTCCGCCTCGCACTTAGGCTTTGTTATATATAAATATAAACCTTTCTTAAAAATTATCTAACTTATAGTGGAGAAACTGCATCCGTTGCGTGGTTTAAGAATTTTTTTATATAAATATTTTTTAAATTATTAGATTATCTAAAAGCAGTCGAGTTAGTTCAGAAGTAGTTTAGTTTAACTTGTTTGTCTACATTATATTTAAAATTTTCAGGTGCAAGTTTTAATTAAGCTTGAACAAACATTACACAAATGCACTTCCAAGGAGACAGGCAGCCACTCGTGGGTACATAGCTAAATGTATTCCGAGCGCTGTCTGCTTTGCCCACCTTAGTAAAATTAATTTTTAGCAAGCCAGAGTGGTTTGCGGACTCAATCTTTTGATTCAAAGGAATTAACCAGTTTCATTACATTTTTTGAACAATTATTGTTCAATATACATTTTGAACATACATTTGTTGAGTACAATTGTTACTTTAATTTTAAAAAATGCTCTTTAAAAATGTGTAAATAGTAAATTCAATAATAAGATTAATGTTAGGTTTTATCATTCCTAGCCGTTGATATATTCTATATCACTGACTTCCGTTGACTTACGGTAGTCTGTGGCCAGTTGTAAAAAAACACGATGACGAAATTGATTTTAATGCGAAAATCGCGTGTTTCTTGATCGGGAGGAATTTTAATTGTTGAAAGTGATTTTGTGTAACTTTTTAACGGTCTACTGTATGGAGTTTTGTATCCGTGTTACGAGACAAAAGTAATAGTGATTTTAGTTTCGAATGTGGAAACATCAATGGCGGCCTTAATTTTTTTTTATGGAACAATATTTGCACTAAAGACATTTTGAATCGTCAGAGAGGAGAACGAACAGTGGCGCGTAATAGTTCTTCCCTTGCAGCTACCTCTTTTAAATACCAACATGGGCCCTCAAGGTTAGAAATGTAGCAAGTCTAATTCATGTTTAATGGTTGATTTGGCCTAACAAATCTGGCAGCAGAGTTGTGTGTTTGTTTATTTTGGGCCTTAGGAACCGTAGACATCTAAGTAGACATTATGTTTTCTATTATAGGGAAATTGTCTTCATTTAAATAGCTTTTTAACAACAAGGCGAATTTTTAGTACTTTTCCCAATTTTAGGTATTTACGATCACCTGAAGAAACTAAACTTTAGGTGTTTTAGTTAAGAAAACCTAAAGAACACCTTAAGAAACACCTGAAAAGTAAGAAATAGGTTAAACCTTCATCCAAACTAATGTAGTAATTTATTAAACTAAAATTTAAATAAAAAAAAACTTTCAATAAAAAATAAAAATTGTAAAAATAATTTTTTAGGAAGTTTGAACGCGCTAATCTTTGGAACTGTTTAGAATTCTGGAAGAAGTATGAGAAATCTATGGAGAAATCCATTTTTTGCAAATTAAAAAACGTTTTATATTGCTGTTAAATAAAGATTAAAAAAAAAGGACAAATAATCTTGCAAAATAGGGATTCATATTTCTTTCTTGAAAATTCATGAAATGAAATAAAAAGTTAGGTATGTCGTACGAAGCTAAGAGGTAAATTAAAAATAGTATGTAATATGCAAACATAGTGTCACCCTTCGCCTCAGTCAGAGACAGGCGGCGACCACAGACCGCAATTCGTTACTATTTTGACAGATGTCTGTCATCAACATTCACACATTCCGTTTTCCCAAGTCTACCATAAATATAGCTTAAAAATATATCCTTTTTTTTATACTATAAGAAACATAACACACATACAGTTATTTCATTGTGGTCTTCTGTAAGAGCGTGGTTACTGCCACCAGACGGGCTGCCCAAATGACTGCGAAACGCAGTGTGCCATTACAAAAAAAAAAAAAACTTTAAGTCAGTAGTTCACAATGACTTCATAATTTTCTGGTTCTCGTTAACTATGTATTATTTAAAGCTTAAGAGTTATATGACTAGTTGCGTCCGCAACTTCGTACGCGTGGTACTCGGTATAGCGTTTAACTTTTTTTTGTGTAAACCGACTGGAATAAAACAAACACTAAATGTTACAAGAAGCTTGCTGCAATACATCAGTGAAAACCGCATTTAAAGCGGTTAAGCCGTTTCTGAGATTAGCGTGCACAAACGCACAGACAAACAGACAAAAATTCTAAAAACATTTTTTTTTATCTCGGTAACATAAGTACAGTACAAGGTGTACAAATTGTTCTTTTGAAATAAAATTTATTGTAAAAACACGGCTCGTTTACGATTTTATTATTATGTAGATTTAAACTTTGTGTAGTAACGAAATCACAAAATAGTTTTACAATAAGAAATTCAATTGCCAATAAACCGAACACAATCTCTTGTTAAAATTCAAAGTTTCTTTGTATGAATTCAAAGCTTATATAAAGTTAAAGTTAAAGTTCAGATATACTTGAGAGAAATTAATAATTGGACTACTTTGATTGAATGAATATTGACTATCGAATTAGGATGTTTCTTAATATGTATAGGTATTATTTTGTAATGCTGACTGTTCAATAGTCACCTCAGTACACACACGCATATTATATTGTTGTGCTTGACAAAGCTTTGTCAGCATTTTTTGCTCGGTCCTTGTAGCAAATAAATCTTGTAAGCCCGACCTAATTCCCTTATAATTTATCTCATACAGGTTGGCGTGTACTTGTAATGTTGCTTGTGATAAACTCGTAGTCGATGGAATTACTTACCATCGACATAGTTGCTGAATTAAAAAATAGTTGTTTTTCTCAGAAAATAGTATTATAAAAATCTTATATATAAAAATGAATCCCCATTTCCCCTGGTCACGGCATCACGCGTGAACGGGTAGACCGATTTTAATTCGGTTTTCGCTAATGGAAAGAGGGATAAACGGGGAATGTTTTAGGGTATATAAAAATTGCACGCCGGGCGAAGCCGGGGGCGGGCCGCTAGTCTATATACAGGGTGGTAATTTGAGATGGGTCAGTAAAGGCAGCTACCTAAACCATTGTAGCTAGAACAAAACACTCTTAGGAGACTATCCATTATTTTAATAGTTATTTCCATCGGCATTCAAAGATTTTGGAAAAATGGTACAGTCAGCGAGAAAAAGGTCAATTTTCACGTTTTGTTTTTATAATGCCAATCGATTCTGTTACTTATAAGGATCAATTGACCCTATGGGACCACCTGAGGTTAGAGTACTAGAAACGTCAAAAAACTCAAAAAACTACTTCCATACATTTCTTACAGAATGAGATTGAAAAATAAGTTCAAACATTGTTTTTAATTAAAAAAGGCGGCAATCACTACAATGGAAACTGGCTAGGCAATGTTTATTTTAAATTAATTTGAATTTGGAAGGAAAACATTGTTTTAGAAACAAATGTTATTTATTATTATTCTTGCATGTCAGCTAAATTGTGAAAATATTGATTCATTTAGATCGCATAGATTTATTAGAAGCTTATTTTATAAATAATATCAACTGCCATGGAATGATATAAGATTAAATACCCTATACCCTATATCAAAAGTTATAAAAAATCTCCTAAATATTCTTGTAGAGTGTAGCTCCTTTAAGAGAAATCCTTACGACAACAATGATCTTGATAAAAAATAGCGGTTGCAATTTTAACACTCGGTCGTTAGAAGCTTTGAAGTCGCTGCCGAAGTAGGCATTTCCCATAACCAAGTTTTAAAGATATGGAAAAAGTACAAATACAAATGCTGTCGTTGTGGTCGTTGAGACCTCTTGATATTTTTTTTAGGATATCTCAAAAATGGAATTTACAAGAAAAATTAGGTACATTACAGTTCAAGAATTGTCACTACAACGGTGTATGGAGTTAACGCAAACAAAATATCAGCGGTTACACGCTCATTGCAGAAACCGTCCAAACGGCAAACAAATAGAGCAACTACTATCGTAGATTTATTACTTACGATCTTTACTTGTTTTTAAAGATTGGCAATTGTAGTGATTGCCACCTTTTTTAATTAAAAACAATATTTGAACTTATTTTTCAATCTCATTCCGTAAGAAATGTATGGCAGTAGTTTTTTGAGATTTTTGACGTTTCTAGTACTCTAAGCTCAGGTGGTCCCGTAGGGTCAATTGATCCTTATAAGTAACAGAATCGATTGGCGCTATAAAAACAAAACGTGAAAATTGACCTTTTTCCCGCTGACTGTACCATTTTTTCAAAATCTTTGAATGCCGATGGGAATAACTATTAAAATAATGGATAGTCTCCTAAGAGTGTTTTGTTCTAGCTACAAAGGTTTAGGTAGCTGCCCTTACTGACCCATCTCAAATTACCACCCTGTATATAAAAATGAATCCCCATTTCCCTTGGTCACGGCATCACGCGTGAACGGGTAGACCGATTTTAATTCGGTTTTCACTAATGGAAAGAGGGATAAACGGAGAATGTTCTTATATATAAAAATTGCACCACGGGCGAAGCCGGGGGCGGGTCGCTAGTTATATATAAAGATATTTAAGTGTTTGGATGTCCGTTATTTAACCATACAAATCGTTAAAAGGATTTTAATGGAGTTTGTAACACAAATGAACTTAGTTAAGAGAAGGACTAAACACCACTTTTATCAAAATGAGCGCCACCTAATCACCTATGAATTAAAGTGCAATATTGCACAACAAATGTTTGTAGCTTCTCGGAGATAAACGAACAGATTCAAAATTAGAAGGTTTTTTTTTAAATATTGTGTAAAATATGAAAAAACAAATAAAAGTAAACGATTAAAACTTTTGTACAGAACTCAAGTAATGTTTTTTTTTTTAATGTTAAGATCGGTAGACAGGCTGATGATCCACTTGATGGTAGGTGGCTACCGTCGCCTATAACACAAGCAACGTCAAAGCTGCTGCAAGCGCGCTGTCGACTACAATAGGATTAAGGATAAGGGATTGGGAAGGTAGGGAAATGGGCTCTGGCATCCCTTACTTCACTCACCGAAACACCACAGGACACGTGCTATTATTTCACGGTGGTCTTCTGTAAGGGGGTCGTTTCTGACGCCAGACGGGCTGCCCAAAAGATTGCGAAACGCAGTGTGCCCTGCCACTACTTTCCAGAGACAAATTTGAAAAGTTCATTTTTTCAAAGTTGACCCTGCCGGGAATCGAACCCGGGAACCCTACAACAGAGCGTCAATGATGTAGTTGTCGCTGAAATTTTTTATTACTCATGGTATTTGCAGTATAATAACATTTATTAATATTAGTAGCTTTTTAATTTTTCGTTTAAATAAATTAACATTAGATCTTTACATGAATTGGGTTTTTGATTTTATAGTATGTATCAAGTTTGCTTCTCTTGCACTTATCAAACATGCATGCATTATCTTCAAAATTCTAATAAACTTGAATTGATGGATTTTTAAAAAACAAAACAGTCTCATTCCATTGAAATGGCTCGAATAAATGTTAAGACAATGACGAGAGGTCGCCCTCTGTGGTTAACTCGGCACTCATTTCTTTCGCCCTCTCAAACACCTGCCGCCAGACGAGGTAAGAAAACTTAATATCCGTATCATGTTACCTCACAAAACACAAGAACGAAATGGGTTCTAAAAATTACGCAAAAGGCAAGGAGATATTAAAAGAAAATATGTAGTCCGGGGACCGAAGAATTGAGTTTTTATTATTTTATTTATTTATTTATTTATTATACATGAAATAATTAGAAAAATATTTACAATGTCCCATAAAACTGGAAAGCAATTGTAAGTCAAAGCGGAAAGTCATTGAATACAAACAAAGCGGACTCATATAAGTCCCACATGTTTGATTTTCGTTATTGTAATAAAATATTTATTATGCCAGCGACCTTTGCACGGAATCAATGTTTTTGATTGCCTGCAAATTGTATACCTACGTGAACTTTCCACGTTTAACGCTATTTCCTTTAGTGAAAACCTTATTAAAATTCGTTTAGTGGTTTAGAAGAAATTAGCGGAGAAATAGACAGAGACGGAAAGGGACTTTATTTCATACTAGCTGAGCCCGCAACATCGTAGGAGTGATTTTTTTTAATGGTAAAGTCGGCAGAGAGGTTGGATCCACTTGATGGTAGGTGGCTACCGTCGCCTATAACACCACAGCTACTGCAAGTGCGCTGCCGACTACAGTAGGATAAGGGATTATGAGGGGATAAGGAAATGGGCTCTGGCATCCCTTACTCGCTCATCGAAACACAAAGGCACACAGTGGTCTTCTGTAAGGGGGTGGTACTGCCGCCAGACGGGCTGCACAAATGACTGCGAAACGCAGTGTGCCCTGCCATTCGATAAGCCGCGTAACTTTATTGTTTGTAAACCGATTGGAATGAAACAAAAAGTTATGCCACGGAAAGCTTGCTACAATATATCAGTGAAAACCACATTCAAAGCGGTTAAGCCCTCTCCTAATGACCACACCCCACTAATTCTACCACAGGGTGGGGATATAAATATAAATATAGAAACATTCCAGTCGACGAATCACTCTCGCTCGAGAAGTCCAAAAGTGCAGAAATGAAGTGCAGTGCAGTGTGTCACAGTTCGGTGCATTGCGGTGCAGCGATGTGATGTGCTTTTTCTTCTAACACGGACTACACCACTGAGGATGTCAACCGCAGTTGTTGACGAAACGTTTGGAAGAATTTCCAACAGACCTGGGCCATCATCCCGGAAACCTACAACTCATATGGATACCGGCCGAGAAAACCTACATTCTACTATTATACCAATAAAATCTTACTAAGTATTTAAAATTACAATTTAGGCTAGTATACCTAAATAAAATATTATTAAAGATACTTTTAGATCATTTGTTTTATGTTTTACAAGTATATTTATGCAGATAGGTTTAATTTTGTATATGTTTGACATTTGGTCTTCATATATTTTATAATAAATGGCTGAAAAATATTTTTATTGTATGCCATGCTTAAAGTTAAACCATCAAATGTTTATAATATCTATTTCTCTAATGTGTTGTCTGAATGCGTTCGCCCTGTACTAGAAGTCTACTTGGATATTACGTCGATGGACAGAACAGATGCGTTCTTTGATTGGACCTATTCATTTAATCACTGTTCATGGGTATTTAAAAAAAAACTTAATATATGAAAGTTGTTGTAAGTAATTAAACTACAAGAATAAGTACAAATAAAGACTAGAAACAAAGCATGACAAGATTTAACTTAATTTAACTTAATTAATTAAACTCAACAGAAGTGCTGGCCGCATTGCTCGACATAGCGCTTTGAATGATATCATCCGTCGGGCCTTTGCAAGTGCCAACGTCGCAGCAATTTTGGAACCAAACGGCCTATCACGCGACGATGGCAAGAGACCTGATGGTATGATTCTCATTCCTTGGAAGATGGGACGTCCTCTTGTGTGGGATGCCACATGTGCTGACACCTTGGCGCCGTCTCATCTTTCAGAAACTTCATTGAGTGCCGGTAGTGCGGCTACATATGCAGAACATCTCAAGAGGCGTAAATATTCTAATTTAGATAAAGGATATATATTTATGCCTTTTGGGGTGGAGACTCTTGGACCATGGGGACCGGACGCGTTAAAGATTTTCCAAAGATCTGTCTGGAAGGTTAATTACGGCCACTCGTGACCAAAATGCCGGTTTCCATTTCGGACAAAAACTTAGTATCGCCATTCAACGAGGCAATGCCGCCAGCATTTTGGGCACGCTGCCTCAAATTTCAGAACATTTACTTCTTACGTGATTATTACTAGAACAGTTAAATTTTTTATAACGTATTTATGTGCAATCAAATTAAATATTACTTAATTACGTAATTATAAAAGTCAAACTAATAATAACTCAATAAAGGGATTTTATTATAGCAGTCTAATCAGTCGATAATTCTAGATTTAAGATGTCAATACTGACACATTGACTATTTATCAATAGGTCATTAAGGAACAAAAACTAAATGTCATTTCTGGTAAACAGTTACCCATAGTCATCGCAAATAAATTATTATTATTAGCAAGTGACCATCACGTAGACCGTCAAGCGTATCGACCGCTCCTTGAAAGAGAGTGAAATTAGTAGTGTTTTTTTATTTTCTCAAAAATTTTTGAAAGTAACAGAGATTTTAATTTTAATTTAGAAGCTTGCTTACACTTAATTTTTCATATATATGTACACACTTCAGTCTGACTAGCAATTAGTAGACTGATTTATTTTGCAGGTAGTGTTAACGACGTAACAGACCACTCGTACAGACGTAGCTTTCTATATGGTAATGAAACCTCACAACGGTAGAACTGGCGTCTGATTCAAATTTGAAATAGGTGTGACAGGGGGCCTTCCATGGCCCGACATTTTTGGGACAGCGTCTCAACATATGGATACGTATTGTCAACCGCAGACCAGTTATTTATACATTTTACAGTTCAGTCAAGTGTATATTGTTTGCGCTTGAAATTTATTTTAAACTAGCGGCCCGCCCCCGGCTTCGTCCGGCGTGCAGTTTTTATATACCCTAAAACATTCCCCGCTCATCCCTCTTTCCATTAGCGAGAACCGAATTAAAATCGGTCTACCCGTTCACGCGTGATGCCGTGACCAGGAGAAATGGGGATTCATTTTTATATATAAGACTAGCGGCCCGCCCCCGGCTTCGCCCGGCGTGCAATTTTTATATACCCTAAAACATTCCTCGTTTATCCCTCTTTCCATTAGCGAGAACCGAATTAAAATCGGTCTACCCGTTCACGCGTGATGCCGTGACCAGGAGAAATAGGGATTCATTTTTATATATAAAGACTAGCTGTCTCAGCGAACTTCGTACCGCCTCAGAATAAAAGCCCGTTCCATACAAAATGTATGAGAAAATGAATTTTATTGGCAATTTTTTTTTCGTGACAGCTGTTCTGACAGCTGTCAATTCCATACATTTTCTGTAACGTTTATTCGGAAATGAACTTTATGCAATGGACATAAAGAAATGTCAAGAACGCATTCATAGAATGACCGTACTATAATAGTTATTCTGCAATGTGCAATTCATAGTTTTCTGCAATGTGATTGGTTCAATGACAAAATGGCGCCTAATTACCGTCAAATGTTTTTTTTGTGCATTTTATAAAAACAAATGATATCGTCACAGAGGCACAGATTGTTTGTTTTCAGAATTAAATGAAAAATTATTGAGAATTGTCATTGTTATTGTTTAATTATTATTGAATTATTGAAAAATTATTGTAAATTGTTGAGAAATCGACGGTTGTGCTTTAGTATACAAGGTAGGCTATTTATATCAACTATAAGAACACATAAGCCATATTTTGAGATAATTTATCAAATAAATTAAAAATATATATTATTTTTCCTATTAAAGAAATAATTCAAATGGTCACAACTGTAAGGACTGGCTTTTTGGAAAAAAAAGTACGTAACAAAAAAGGATAGCTTAGGCACAGTAAAGTTCGAGTACATAATTAGTTTTCCAAAATTTACTAGTCGATTATATCGAATCTGTCCACTACGACCGGTTTTCGTACCATTTAACGAAAACAATCTGCATTTCGTTGCATTTTCCTATCGCCATTGACGTTTATTGTTCGACGACTCGGTTGATAACGCGTCTACAATAGAATATGAAAATATATTCCCAGAAATTAATATCTTCATTCCATTGCAATACGTTCACAGAAAGAGAAGACGTACGCGATATTTAAATTTCAAATGGAAATTGATTTGATTTTACCTGTGTTCCAGCATAAATTCCAGCATAAATTCCAGATTTGATTTTACCTGTGTTCCAGCATAATTCCAGCATAAAGTCGGAACTCGCGCTGTTCAATATACGAAATTATTGAAATGTACACGAATTATCGTTTGCGGTGAGCTGGAATGAAAAATTGCAGCAGTCCACAAAACATTACAAACTGTCGTTATTGTAATTAATGAGGGAAATTTAACGGCGCGAAAACTTTTGAACAACCGTGTCTGCTTACGATAGATTAGTCGGAGCGGTAGGCTAAATATCTCACTGTATTGCGTCGTATATCAATGAACATTAAAATCATTAAATTTCAGAATCGACATCTAAATTGTGATGGATAATTAATCAAGTAAAGACTTGATTAAGACTTGGTTCTTAAGCAGACAATTTCGCCCGCCTTAATTTTAGATTCCCGTGGTGTTTTGGTCGAGAGCAAGATTTTTGATCTTTTATTAATTGATTTTGTTTCAGAGACGCTGGCATGGTATATGGGATAATTATTGTATCGAATTACTTTGAATCCACAATATTCAAACAATGTTCTATAAAAAAAAACGGGACAAGTGCGAGCTGAACTCGCGTGAAGAGGGTTCCGTACGATGTTACCTATCCGCACAATATTGAGTGATTTACCATGTTATTTTAATATCATGGACTTCTTAAAGGTTTTCCTATAATCTATAAGTAGAAAGCTAATTTCTATTTTTTTTTCGACATAAAATAGTTCATTTTTTCGACGAGAGATGTCGTTGCGCCAGCAGGTTATAACGTGCTATCGTTACGTTCCTCAACGCGGACTACACTTTTCATACAAGATTTGCTTTTATAAGCTCATGTTATTTTAATATCATGGACTTCTTAAAGGTTTTCCTATAATCTATAAGTAGAAAGCTATAGTTTCTATTTTTTTTTCGACATAAAATAGTTCATTTTTTCGACGAGAGATGTCGTTGCGCCAGCAGGTTATAACGTGCTATCGTTACGTTCCTCAACGCGGACTACACTTTTCATACAAGATTTGCTTTTATAAGCTCATGTTATTTTAATATCATGGACTTCTTAAAGGTTTTCCTATAATCTATAAGTAGAAAGCTATAGTTTCTATTTTTTTTTCGACATAAAATAGTTCATTTTTTCGACGAGAGATGTCGTTGCGCCAGCAGGTTATAACGTGCTATCGTTACGTTCCTCAACGCGGACTACACTTTTCATACAAGATTTGCTTTTATAAGCTCACAGAAACCCCCTGGTGTTGCTTGTATACTACAAGAGAATTAGGGAACATAAATACATGTGGCAGCTCTCGCATAGATGTCAAAGCGACATATGACGTAACGCTTTTTAGTTATCGCTTGTATTGATTTTACTTCTCATAAAATTTCCATATTGGGGGCCTTATATGAAATTCGATTCTTAAGGAGTAAACTCCCTAAAGGATATAGAGTGTAGAAAAAAAAAACAGGTACAATTGAAGAATCAATACAACACAATACAATACATAAAAATTCAAAAGTTTTTAGTGTGTGCGATTGTAAAACATTGTTGTTGTTCATATATTTACCAGAGAATTATTGGGGGGGGGAGTAACTCATATCTGACCAACTTAATACTAATGTATGACTTAATTAGTAGAATTTAGTAATTTAGAAATTTAGTATTAAAAAATATTTATGTTTATTGTGAAATAAAAATATTGAACAGAAAGCTAGTAATTTGTTGCGAAGAAAATAATACTACTAATTAATTTCGCTTTCCTGAAGTTACTTTTGGTCGAAACTTATCGAACAAATAATAAAATCACGTATTCTCTAAGACTTCACGACATTACTTTTCTTTTTAGACTCGTCTAATCTATACGACAATGATTTCTGATTAAAGTAATATGCGATTAAATGTACTTAGTAAATTAATCAATTACTTAGTAACAAATATATGAAAGTTTCACCATCCCACAAAATTGTCTCGAAGATGTGGGGACTGGACAGTAGAAGGAAAAGTTGTGATGAATGATCCGATAGGTGTTTCCATCTTGTAATTAATAGATGTACTAGCACAGTATTAGTTAAAGCGGTATGTAAGCTTGAATTTTTTAAGGTTCTTGTGTAATAAACATTGAAAAAAAAAAGTCTTTTGGATTTTCTTCACTAACATAGGGTAGTTGTTGTAGATTTGTCTGTGACATTTTTGATATCTATGGTGACAGTTTGTGTTCTGTGACTACTACAACAAGACAAAATGTAATAACGTAACGATAAGGTTTTAAACTTTGTATTAGATCAAGAAATAAAAAGAACAAGTTATTCAAGACAAAGGCTTTTATTTAACAAAAGAAGAACCTAACATTTATTGTATCCAAAACAGTAGTATTGTAGTTGTTTTGTTTGAATGAAAACTTCGTACTTCGCTTTGTAATAATTTGTACATGACCGGTTTTATCTGTCCATCTTATTTAAAATTCCGGTGGTCGGCAGACAATTTTATTTATTTTTTAAAAGGTTGTGCGGCTTGGTTTCGTGTGGCTTGGTTCTGTGTAATTTGGTTTCTTAACAAGTATTAACATAGATTTAAGTTGTAATTAATATAATATTATCGTCGTTGGTCGAAATAAATATATATTAATATTGTTATCCTATTTTTTTTTTGTAATATGAATACAAAAAACAATAAATATTACAAAAAACTAAAGCTTAAGCTAAGCTTGAAGCTAATTAAAGCTGCAGAGTGAAGAACCATGCAGAGTGAAGCAGAAGATGTACCGCCTTGTTTGTCTTGACCCTTTATTCAGCCATTTAGCTAGGGCTTCTTGAGGTGTTTTTATCATAAATTTAAGCTGTTAGAAATTTTAGTCTTTTACGAAATTAATTCCTTCCGCTTCGAAGTTCAAAACAGAATAAAATATCATATGTGCTTATTTGTACTACTTTTTTTTTAAAAAACATATTTTACTATAGAGTGAAAAAATGTTCAACTAATAAATCAACATATTAATTAATGTTCAAGCAGCAAATCAACATACGTGAGTAGCCTTTTCTAGATATTTTTTGTACTCATAACATTTTAATATAGGTAGTATTTTAATATATTTTAATATAGATATTAGAAAATTATTTAATGACGCAACTTCGTAAGCGTGGTATTCGGTATAGCGCGTAACTTTTTTGATTGTAAACAAACACTGAATGTTACGGGAACTTTGCTACATGTCCTCGGTAACGTGTAAAAATTGTTTTTTTCTTTTTTTAAAAAATATTTAATGTACAGTCACGGCTAGTTTACGATTTTATTATATGTATGTATATATAAGCCAATGACATTACAGTAGCCTAAATAATCACATAAAGACACCAGCATGACTTATTTAAGTTGAATATTTAATTAATTTATTTATTTATTTAACCTTTGACTGTGGCATGGGATACGACAATCCTCTTGATGGTAGATTGATGGTAGCTACGGTTTCCAATAAACACAAGAACATTAGGGGGCTGTATTTTAAAAAGGAAAGAATTGGGGCAATAGAGATACATAATTTTTCTTCAGCTCATCTCATACTGTAGGTGACGCACGCACGCAAAGTGCAACGGTGCAAAATGCAATTGTGTGCGCAATACATAAGGATGTTGCCACGTGTTGTGCAGTTAGTATTCGCCCGGCCACTAAATTGAGAGACCACCGCCCGCGTCGCCAAAGTGGTGACCCCGACAAAAAGAACAAGAGCCCGACAGAAGAAATGTACGTCTGATATTTTCGGTGCGGCAGAGAAATATTTTCAAGTTTTAAAGTTTAAAGTATAGTGGTAAAGTTTTCAAAATTTTCCGGCGAGTACTCACGGCAAACAGCGGCGCGGAACGCACATACGGGTTAGCGGCACAGCACGTGGACGTTAAAATCACCACGTGTATTAATCGACACACGAACTTAAGGTTGAACTAGTCGGCTTTTCCTCCATACAAACGTAGGAAGTTTACTACTCCTCTGTTTTATGTTTAATTTACAAAAGTAAGCATGATATCGATTTATCTTGTCGTAAACTAGGTTCAATGCTCAACAAACTAGTTAAAAAAGCATTAATTTAATAGATAGAATCCTTGAAAAATCCACATTTTAACACAAATTTTCACGCAACTTTGAGGGTTAATAAGTCACTCTAGTAGTAAAAAAACTCCAAAATACTTTTCGCACCGACATTGCTCAGTTATTCAAGAGTTAAAATAACTTTACACTAAAAAGATACATGCAGTAGTTTTGTCAACAAAATCTTTTTCCTAAGGGTCGGTTTATATTTTTTTCCGTGCTCATTTTTGGTACGAATCATTGTGCATTTCACTCAAATGTTCTTCCCCCGCGGGTAGCGGAGGGGAGGCACATACGCGGGAGCGGCGGCGGTGGCCGGGGAGCTCACTTGAGCTTGTGGCTTGGCTTGAGCTCAGCGAGACAGTCAGTCTCAACTCAATGATATTTAGTTACGTTGCGCGTGCTGTGTACTGCGTAGGTATATTGCGCTAGACTAGAGTCATTGTGCGCTAGGTAGTACATTATACTTCAATGTAGGTAGACTTTATTGCGCTAACAATAATAATAAAATAAAAAAATTGCATCCAAACTTTCGATAGTTAGACTAAAAAACGCATAATTATTATTTCCAAGTACAAGGCCAACTAAAAATAACCAAATAAAAATTTTGCTATTTTGTTGTCTGGACACCAAACTGCATTGAAATTTATATGGAATATCTTCTACCGGAGCTAATAGATCCACGGTTTCCTCGCAAGCTACAGTTTATCGACAAATTAAATCGGAGACCTCGCTACCTCGACCTGGTGAAAAGTCGGCGAAGGGATCTCGGAAACTATGAGCGACAGAGGGGCGGGGTTTACGGAATTTCACAGAGGGTCATCGGGGGTTACCAAATCGTGAAATACATGTTTTTTACACTCCATACAACTTTTTTGAAATTTCCAATCCCCGTAGCTCCACAACCATAGGGAATAGTGATATCGTGTCTTTAGCGCATAACCATTTCTCCCCGAGGTCCATCGGTTGGGACCACTATCCTTACACCACCTCCCCCATTGACCCCCCTTCCTTAAAAAATCGCTACTTTTGACGAAATGGATGGCATTATCCGTCTTGCTTGCGATAACCCTCCGCGGGCTGCTTGCAGCCCGCGGCATCGAGCAACCTACCCTGGTTGCGAGAACCCTCTACGGGCTGCTAGCAGCCCGCAGCATCGAGCAACCTACTAGTTTATAATATTGTTAGAATTAGAATTAACAATTATTATGTAGACTATATAATAATTGTACAATTACTTTTGTTATCTGCGGGTAACACCGTGGGGCGCAGCTAGTATCAAAAATACTCTCACACACACAAACTTTCGTATTTATAATATTGTTAGAATTAACAATTATTATATAGATATTATTATATAATAATTGTACAATTACTATTGTTGTCTGCGGGTAACACCGTGGGGCGCAGCTAGTATCAAAAATACTCTCCCACACACACAAAATTTCGTATTTATAATATTGTTAGAATTAACAATTATTATATAGATATTATTATATAATAATTGTACAATTACTCTTGCTATCTGCGGGTAACATGCTGATGCATTTTTATGAAAAAAAAATTAACCACATGAGACCTTGGAAGAGGAGCAAAATATTGTTTGAATGACGAGAAAAATAATTTGAAGTCGACAAAATGGAGAAGGGTGAAACGGGGTGAACTTTTAGGAGTTGAAAGTGGTATTTCACGGTTTTTCGCGATTTGCAACGAAAGTTGACCTCCTATCGAAAAAAGTCAAATGGCAAATCTGTTCATAATAAAAAGATCCACAACTTTTGTATGTAACATTTTTCCACATAACCTCAAATTTCGTTTTTATTTTTTTTTCTCACGCAAAAATTTTTTTTTTTTTTACGAAATTTGGTGGAAATATAACTTATTATGTTTCATGTAAGCTGTAATTTTTTTGTAGCGAAATACAGATTCTTCCTTTTTTTTCAACAAATTCCGAAAAAACAACCTCATTTTCAACTGAAAAGTTTCACCGGTAAAATTCGTCTTTTCATCGCCATTTTTTTTCCGTTGAATCGTCTACTTTTAGATTATGTAATAAAAGAGTAGCTCTGCTATGGAATATTTTTCCAGAAATCGCGAAAAAATGAAAACACAGATTGTCAAAAATCAATTTTTTAATTTTTTTTCTAAACTCATTTTACAACTTTTCTCTTTCATTTTAGAACTTTTTTTGTAGTAGGTTAATTTTCGCCGCAAATCATGAGAATCCATTTTTACCCCCAAAAGTGCACCTCACTTCGCCTTTTTAATATAATCAAATCCTTATTAATGTCCTTGTTTATTCTTTGTATCTATTAAGGTAACATGAAATTAATATTCTCGAAAGGTTTCAACTTTAAATTTCAATAATTTTAATAAATAAATTTGAGTTTAGAAGAAAAATTTTAAAATAGATTTTTGAAAATCAGTTTTTTCATTTTTTCGCGTTTTCTGGAGAAAAGGTCATTGGGCAGAATCTGACCCGGTTTATGAAAGTTTGTGTACAGAAACTAAATTATTTTTAAATTGTAAAGCCACCTATCATTTTATATTTACATTTCATTGAAAATTCATGGGATTATATAGTTATAGGTTAATGAAGGTTGGGTTTTTCTCTACCTAAAACAGTTTTTAAATGGCAAGAAAAATATAATATGTACATGTATCTATGACACACCAAACAAGAGAGGGCGACAAATCATTTAAAAATTGCGCGATCATACTGTCATGACTGGAATGGTTTGTACATCTTGGAATTATATCGCCATCAAGAATTAATTGATAATAAAATATAAATCAGAGGTAAAATTCAATCACGATTAGAAAATATTATATTATACCTATATATTGGTCAACCCTACAATACTCGTACATGGCAGAGAAGGTGTCGAAGGATACTATTGCTCCTACATCCATGGTCGACGCACCGTTGGAAGCTGTGCACATGTTTATTTTTTATCCTGTGCAAGACATCAGGAGCAAACAGATGCACTTGGGGCTTTTTTGGATGATATTACCACAGTCTAACCATACATACTTACGTCATACAGTCGAGCAACGCTCAATGTTCGAGCCTGCAAACTGAAGCGAGTTCGCCGAACGTTGCTCTACGCAATTACATTCGTTGCCTGACTGTATGGTTAGACTGTGATATTACTGTACCCATACATTGATGAAGTCGAATAAAACTTAAAAAAATAATAACTGTTTTATTTTTGTGTTTCTTTCTTATTAATATGCCTTTTAATTGGGTGAATACACGTATTAAAAAAATAAAACATACATTTTTTTATGTTTCCCTTGATCTACAGTAATAATCTTATAGTATCGTAAATATTATCTATACATATTGCTATATTGTATGTCTGTACGCCGTGGGTATAGTTTTCATACTAGGTGCCCAATGACCTTTCCATAGTAGTGCTACTCTTTTATTACATAATCTAAAAGTAGACGATTCAACGGAAAAAGTGGCGGCTGGCAAGATTGAAAAGACAAATTTTACAGATGAAACTTTTCAGTTGAAAATGATGTCGTTTTTTCGGAATTTGACAACAAATAAGGAAAAATCTGTATTTCGCTACAAAAAAATTACAGCTTACTTGAAACAGAATAAGTTATGTTTTCACCAAATTTCGTAAAAAATAATAATATATTAAACGAGAAAAAAATATCGGTTTTTCCGAATTTCCCGGAAAACTTGAATTTGTGAAAAAATGTTACTTATAAAAGTTGTACCTAGATCTTATTATTATCAACAACTTTGCTTGTCCACTTTTTTCGATAGGAGGTCAACTTTCGTTGTAAATCGCGAAAAACCGTGAAATACCACTTTAGATATAATATAATATTTTCACCCCGTTCCACCCTTCCATTTTGTCGATTCCACGCCTGAGACAAAGATGCCAACAAGGTTTTAGTCCTGTCAATTTAGCACCAATAACACGCATATCATAGTAATTGTAAACGCGAAAGTTTGTGATGATGTTTGGTTTTTGTTACTCAATCACGTCAAATCAATACAGTATAATAATTATTATATCTTAGGATAGCGCAAGGGATATTTTTTATCCCGGTAAAGTCGTAATAACTCTATTTGTGCTAATTCAGACTTCTTATGTTTGTATAATTTTTATTTTATACCAATGTTAGTAAAATAAATAAACATGAATAGAATTTTTTTATTTTATTTTACTTCCTAATCAAGAAAATCAAATCCTATCCCAATTTTTTAACCCTACTACAATAATTAGAGATGTACATTGTAACAAGCCTCGCAGCAGTCGCAACGTCCGCGTTCGACGAGACCTCGCATGTGTGCGTTGCCTAAGTCGTTACAATACGGTCTAACTAATGTGTGCGCGCTATGTTCTAACTGCTCTTCTATGAGTCTTTCCCTTTCGCTCAGTTTGCTGTGTGAGACAGGAAGCATTTTAGCCACGCGCACCGATGAGTTCGAGCCGCCGACTAGTTCAACCTTAAGTGAATATTATAGTGAATTGAAACTGTAAGTACCACTACATTTTTGAAAGATGCCAGAGACGAATCCACCACCAACAACATCACAGCAATCAGAAATGTCATCGATTTCTGTGACAGCGAGGTTACCAGATTTTTGGCGGGAGCAACCACGTGTATGGTTCCTCCAGGTGGAAGCGGTGCTGAACCCGCAGCACATGTCCGACGAGTCAAAGTTTTACTGCGTGGTAGCCAAATTAGACAGAGAAGTGGTTCTACAGCTGACAGATATCCTCACTAATCCGCCTGCGACAGGAAAATACCAAGCGCTCAAGGACAGACTACTGAGTGTCTATGAGGAAAGTGAAGCCAATAGAATCAGGAAGCTGATCAGCGACATGGACCTGGGCAGCCAAAAACCCTCACACCTCCTGCGACGTATGAGGGAACTGGCAAGAGACAGAGTGCCCGATTCTACGCTCAGCGTGCTGTGGCAGGGACACCTCCCGTCGACGGTTAAAGCGGTTCTGGCGGTGACGGACAAGGCAGAACTGGACGTGCTTGCGGCCATAGCAGACAAGGTGATGGACGCCACCGGGTCGAACCATGTAGCAGCCGTAGATCAGCCAAGTACCAGACGGGACAACAGTGACATCATCGCAGCCATACGACAAATGGGTAAGCTGATCATAGCGGCACAGCCACGTGGACGCACCGCGTGGCGCAACACAGCGGGCCGAGGCTCGCGTTCCCGCCAGCGCGGCGGCGCCGGCGGCAGCGCGCGCGGCCACACCCACGCGCACTCGACGGAGCTCGGCGGCGACCACCCACGTGCACGTGGCGCGACGCCGGACAGGCGAGCCGTACACTACTACAGTCACAATCGTCATACAAACGACGCTACCGCGCGGAAGAGAACGCCTGATAGCCCTAATTGGTTATGTTTTTACCATTTTAGGTATAGGGATAGGGCGGTGAGATGCAAATCACCGTGCAACTGGAATTCGAACCCAAAAAACGAGTAAATGTGCAGTCAATGGAGGATGACTGTGTCAGTAATAGCAATCGCCTCCGTGTTTTTGATAAGTTATCTAAGGTCAGTTTTTTAATAGACACCGGAGCGAACGTATCAGTCATCCCGCGTAATAGTAAGTTAGCACGTTGTCCTCAAGTTAGTCCGAAACCCTATTTTTTATACGCCGCGAACGGAACACCAATAAAAACATACGGAATTAAAACACTGACACTAGATTTTAATTTAAGACGTGTTTTTAGGTGGAATTTCATCATCTGTGACGTCAGTCAGCCAATTATCGGAGCAGATTTTTTAGCAGAGTTTAAGTTGCTTGTCGATCTGCACGGTAAACGGTTAGTAGACAAAGTCACTGAGTTGAACTGTATTGGAAACATCATTCAATCAAGGTTACCTATAATTAAGACGATAGACATTACTCACCCTTACGCGAAACTGTTAAGTAAATACCCGGATATCACTAAACCAGTTTCTTTTAAGAACGAACAGCGACATTCGGTATACCATTACATAGAAACGAAAGGTCAACCGGTACATGCGAAAGCGAGACCTTTAGCACCCGATAGGTACAAGTTAGCGAAAGAGGAATTTAGGGTAATATTATTTGCGACCGAGAGCCCGTTCTGGCTGTCGTTGTTACCGTGGCTAAATTACGAAATGACTTTTTGTTGTACGCTGACTGGTCGTTAGCACTGTTTTGATTAATACTCATATTAATGATGTAGCCGAGATTTATTGGTTGCGCCTGTGACGTCATCAATCATGAGATAGATAAACACTCGCGTATTTTACGATTATATTCTATATTGGCGAATAAAAAAGGAGTGTACTATTATGAAATATCTTTTCCCCGCAATTTCGTCCTCGCTCATTTTTCTTTAGATGCTAAAAAATCATTCCGTGTTCATTTTAGTTGATCCCTTGGGAACAGCACTTTTTTTTTTGATGAATCGTACCATGTTTCCTTTTCTGTATCATTGACAATGTGTAAAAAATTTCATGACGATAGTTTGAGTAGTTAAGGCGTGAAAACGTATGAAACAAAAAAATTCACCTTCGCATTTATGATATTTTTAGTTAGGATTAATTTCATAGTTGAATATTTGATATTAGGTCGGGGAAAAAGTCTTTTCGCATATAGAATGTACGAGTATAAACTTGTAATAAAATCTCTCTGGCTGTACCTACTATTTTTATATTCTCTGTCGTGAGGCATGCTATGATCCACATGATAATAACTGGCTATGATCGTCTATTAACAAAAGCTATAGCTATCGTAAGTGCGCTGTCGACCATCATAGGATTAGGATAAAATGTAAGGGATAAAGTGGTCGGATAGGGGAATACTCTCTGGCATCCCAAACTCACTCACCGAGATACAACAGCACACCTGTTGTTATTCTGTAAGAAGTGGTTACTCCCACCAGCCGGTCTACTCAATTTATGATTGAAACCCAGTGAGTCCAACTGCTACTAAGTCGATTATGTTGAAAACCTTACCCAATGCGTTTAAATTGTAATAAGTTTTACCTTTTTTTCTTTATCTTTCCTTTTTTTAGAGAATATTGCTCATTTTGATGAATTAAGGAAAAAATTCAAAATTTTTTGTAAGTGAAAATTCAAAAAAAAAATTTTTTTAATAATTCAGTAGTAACGTGTATACGTTTCCCAATGTAAACATAGGTATTTACTAATATATTACTATCAAATCTAGTGTCAACATATTAGTAATATACAGTTACGATTATATAAAAGGAAGTAATACTCAAACTAAGCTAACAAGTAAATGCTAACACGTAATTCACTGTTTAATTAATTTACACTCTACGAAAGCAACCTTGCTGTGAAATCTAACTCATTACTTTGTATTTGCAGTAGAATTGTAACACAATTAATGCAGTGTGGAAACTCATCTCTATCTGTATCTATACTTCTATACTAATCGATATCTATACTAATATATAAAGTTGAAGAGTTTATTTGTTTGTTTGGTTGAACGCGCTAATCTAAAGAACTACTGGTTCTAATAAAAAAATATTTTTTGTGATGAATAGTACATTTATCGAGGAAGGCTATAGGCTATATAACATCACGCTAGGATCAATAGCATTATACATAAGCAGTGTCCAGTACCGCGCGCCCTGATTGAAACCAAATCTCGAGAACCTGATTAAAAAATGAAATCGATTGCAATATACAACACCTATTATAAATGAGGTTTTAATTTTTTTAACTTTTAAGTGAGTAAAAGTTAGTTACCGAGTTCCAACTTTTCGAGTTAGAATATAATAATTATTTGGTGACAGTAATAAGTACAAGTTAGGAACGTTCGGCACGCTCGTATTGCATTTTTTTGTTTGTTTTTTTTTTTTAAATGTTAATGCGCGTGTGCTGTGTTGTTAAATATCACATTATAACGTTAGAATGGGTTTAGAAAACTATCTTTAAAAGATAGACATATGCCATCGTGGACTTTTTTATAGATCTATACAAGAGGAACAATCACGCAGCGTTTTCGATTAAATCTCCCACACGTCTTGATTCTTCCGACATCTTCAGCAATCATCATCATATTTCAACCGATTTATACAAAACCTTAACGAATGATACACTTAAAACTTCCTCAGAAATCTGTTTACAGGTGAAAACTGCATGATCTCATAGTTTTTGAGATCATCGCGGCTACATACACACACGCGGCGGGGGACTTTTGTAATATGTAAAGATATATGTAAGTATATATTTTTAGGGTTACGTACGTCCGAATAAAAAAATGGAACCTTTATAGGACCATTATCTCCCTTATCTCCGAAACTACTGAACCTAAAATTTTGAAAAAAAAAACAGAAATTATTTTTCTACTTATAGAATATAGGAAAACCTATAAGAAGTCCATGATATAAAAATAACATGGTAAATCACTCAATATTGTGCGGATAGATAACATCGTACGGAACCCACTTCACGCGAGTTCAACTCGCACTTGTCCCGTTTTTTTTCTATGTATATTCCAATCCAAATAACTATGTGGTGTCAATAGCTTATAGTCTCCGCGTTAAGGGGGAGACAAACGCTAAATACTAAAAATATCCATTGTTTAATGAAGATGTTACAAGAAATAGACAAGACATTTGCTTTGAAAAAAATATATACATATTATACTTAAACATGTGAAGAACCAATTGTATTAATAAGAATTTTCGTTAAAATAATAGAAACTCCACAAAAAAGTTAGTACATAAGAAGAATTTGACTTTTATTGAAAATTCTCTCGAAAACGGCTTATTGCACGCATATGAATCCTGTACCTATTAATAAGTTAATATCAGATTAAAAAATTGTATTAATAATTTTTTTATTTTGTGTATTGTTCTAATGGTAAAAAAAAAACACCATTTCTAGGCCTGTTGAATTGGATCCGCCGCCAGCGAGTTCTATAGTAAATGTCATTTGCCTCAGTGAATCCATTAAATGATTTACATATACTTATATAATATACATATACATAATTATATAGTAATGAAGAAATCAGTTTCTCGGCACCGCAATCGCAACTAGCCCGTCATTCAGACGGGCTAGTTGCGATTGCGGTTTTACACAATTATTCACCGAAAGTAGCAAAATGTGGTGCAATTACAATGCAAATGCTATGCAAATAAGAGGAGTGGGTGAGGTCTAAGAGTCGCTTTATAAATTGACGTCGAAATACTTTTCATCTTGTTTTTTAGCTACTAGATATGGTTATCAGTTTGCGTAATCAGTTTGCGTTTCTTATCAAATTATCTATAATTATTTAGTATTAAATATAAAAGAAAAATTTTGCAACCAGTTCTCAATATGTCGTTCCATGTGACCATTTTTTCCACAAACAGTCTCAATTTGAGAAAATAAATTGAGTAAAGCCTTACAAAACAAAAAATTTTGAATATAATTTTAACTTAACTATTTTCTTGATTTAAGTAGATTTTTAGAAAATTTGCTTAAATTTGACGGCCCGTTGGATGAGTGGCAAGAGTGCTTGCCTAACGTCTCAGGGGCTCCGGGTTCGATTCCTGGCGGGGTCAACTATGGAAATTTTAATGTAATTTTCAAAATTGACTCTGGTCTGGATTTGAAAAGTAGTGGTAGGGCACACTGCGTTTCGCAGTCATTTGGGGAGCCCGCCTGGCGGCAGTAACCACCTCCTTACAGAATACCGCCGTGAAATAACAGCATATATGTGCTGTTGTGTTTCGGTGAGTGAGTAAGGGATGCCAGAGCCCATTTCCTTATCCCCCCCTTCTAATCCCTTATCCAATCCTACTGTAGTCGGCAGCGCACTTGCAGCAGCTTTAGGCGTTGTTTGTGTTATAGGCGACGGTAGCCACCTACCATCAAGTGGACCGTCAGCCTGTCTGTCGACCTTAACATAAAAAATAATAATAATAATAATTTAAAGTTAAAATTAACTACTTACATGTAATTATTCGGTAGTTAGTAAAGGAAAAAAAAATCTCCTTATGTCTCAATTTTGGACCAAATTAGAACGCCTTCAACTAAGGTGGATGTCCATATCTTGACTCCGTTTAAAAGATACGTATACTCTTGACTGTAAACTGTTTCAACTTCCTTGTTACAGTAATGTAAATATTCTGACAAACTAAACATGTTCAACTTCTGACAATCCTCTCCCTGTTACTGTTAGAGTAATGTAATTTCTTATTTTCATTAGAATCAACGAAACGGCGTGACTCGGTGAAGTTTTCGAACACGGACATATACAATCAGTGAACTTATTACCTTCAGAAAGGTCACCAAAATTATTATCGTGTCCTTATATTAAAAGGGACTTTATTCTACCCATTAGGGACTGAAAGGCTACATCAGAGTGTATTAAAAAACAGTATGCAATCTCTGCAAATTGGTATAAAAATTAAAATAATTGCAGTGTTAAAAATTGTAAGAACAGTGATGAACTTACAATTAATATGTATATATTTTTAATACTCGTAGGATAAGAAAAAAATATGAATATTTTCGCATTTACATAATATAATGTTACGTGCGGGGTGAGTGAAAGGAACGATTTATTCTCATAAACCAAGATGACTACCAAAATTACCAAACTTGTCCGATGAAACCGTTAAATTTGCCACAAGTCGTCAACGATTCCCTCAGTGTGTCGCAGGTTCACTGCCGCAGGTAAATTCGCAAAAGCTCTGAAGAGTCGCTTTCGTATCGCTGGTTGTTGCACCACTAACACTCTTGACAAGCCGCATTCTTATTTATACTTGCCGCCAAACGCCTGGATGTATCTCGAATTTGCCAGAAAATGTAAACAAGATTGTAAACAATCCATTGAAAGTTCGGGAATGCTATTTATGTTGAAATGTAAATTATATGTTGTAAACATAAGGACCAATTTCCTTAGACACTAGTCGGGAAGGGGCGTGGCTACCATCGATAGGGTGGAACGTTCGAGACTTTCTGCCGGCGCGAACGCTTTTTCCAGAACGTTCTATAGTTCGTCGTAACAATAATATGTGGGTATATTTAACATACATATATGCGTGAAGATACTATGACGTGTCAGCTGCGCTATATTTTACACATAATATAAATGCTTTACAATAACTTTACAATAATATAGTTCACTATGAGAAGGCCTTCGCAATGGCAGTCAATTCCAATACGAAGAGTTGTCTGACAGGGAGACGTGCTCTCTCAGAAATTATTAACTGCTGCTTTAGAAGACGCATTCAGGCTCCTGGAATGGAAAAGACTTGGCATCAAAATTAACGGCGAGTATATCACTCACCATAGATTTGCCGACGATATTATGGTCACAGCGAAGTCGATAAGAGAACTCAACGCGATGCTCGATGGCCTCAACCGAGTTTCCCAAACCCTCCCATGCTCGATGGGCCTTAAGATGAATATGGACAAGACGAAAGTTATATCAGTAACAGTTGGAAATTCATCTCTCCAAGTTGTTGACGAGTACATCCACTTGGGGCAAATAGTCCAATTAGGTGGAGCCAACTTCGAGAAGGAGATCAATCGTCGAATTCAGCTCGGATGGGCAGCGTTCAGGAAGCTCCGAGACATCTTCTCGACCAAAATTCCTCAGTGTTTTAAAACAAAAATTTTCGACAAATGAGTGTTGCCAGTAATGACATATGGCGCTGAAACGTAGTTCCTCGTAAGAAAAGAGTGTACACTGCACAACTTCGAGAAAGGGATGACGTTTACACTTAATTTTATATGTCAGAGTGCGCCTGACAGTATAGTTGACCTGCCCCTGGCTTCGCAAGGAAAAGAAAAGGAAAGGAAAAAAAAAAAGAAGAAGAAGGAAAGGAAAAGAAGGAAAAGGAGTTGAAAAGATCAAAAATCCTTTCTTAGTGGATGCGTATACGTTATAAAATAAATGCTTATGCTTTATAAGACCTATGTTCCATGTTTCAGCTTTCTAGACTTAGTAGGTAGTTTTGATTATGCTTTAATAGTCAGTCAGGACCAATTATCTTATAAGTATAGATAATCGAGCTAGTAGTAACTTAAATTGTAATGAATATTTTAACTGTAAAGTTAAAATATTTTATTTCATGAATTATTTAAAATTATCTTATCTTTCCGATATCTTTTTCATTAGCTACTAGCGACCTGCCCCCGGCTAAGCCCGGGGTGCAATTTTTATGTATATAAACATTCACCGTTTATCCCTCTTTCCATTAGTGAAAACCGAATTAAAATCGGTCTACCCGTTCACGCGTGATGCCGGAAATGAGGATTCATTTTTATATATTATAGAGATTTCAATAATGAAACGTTAAATTTTATTGTAATAATTAATGTTAATAATAATAATAATACTCTATCGATATTATACACACGCACACACACACACACATTATATATATATATATATATATATATATATATATATATATATATATATATATATATATATATATATATATATATATATATATATATATATATATATGTATATATTTAATATCGATAGAATGGCTCCTGCTATTCTAAACTATACAATCTGTAGAAGACTTTTTAAATGTGAATTCAGCAACTTTTTCTTTGCATTGTGGTAACATCATACAAAGAAAAGGGTCTTGGGATTGGACATTTAAGATTATAAAGAGGCTTTGAAAGCGACCTATTGAAGCGTAAAAGGCATCGGCAGATGGTTTTATTGTGATCATTCTAAGTGGAATATAAAATTAGATGGCTTTCCAGTTTGTAAAATGGAAAATGTTTATATTATTTGAGAATAAAATGTTTCGAACGTTCGCCCGAAGTACAGGAAATATGCATTACAAACGGTACGAAATACTTCACCAATTGCTTATATTTTGGGTTCAGAGAGATTTTTGCATATTTTACATATGAGTTCTGCAGACTCCCGGCGCGAAAAATTGCGCCGATACAGAAATTATATTTCTGAAGCGAAGCGCTTTTCGGATAAATTGGAAAGAATTTTACTGAATATTTATATTCCAAGTACACTTGGAGTTCACCAATTTATGATTGCTGATAGGTTACCAAGATTTAAAGATGCAAGGAAATGAAGAGTCTGAAACTATCAAAGTTCTTCTAGCATCTACAGAGGTTCCCGAACTTCGTCTCTCGTTGACCAAGTGCCAATTTTTATGTTCCGGAGAGACCCCAAGCCTATAATATCAAATGTTTTTAAATTTATCAACTTTAAATTTACACTTGGTAGCCGTTAACTTGATACGCTCCATGAGAGGTTTACGATAGAGTGAAAGTCATAGATTTCAAATTTCCAGTATTTAAAGCGAAGCGTCCTAAAATTCTTCAAGTGAAAGTTCAAATATTCATTAAAATTCATAAAAAATATTTAAAATTTAGGTACTGTGCCTGTGACTCCGTCTGAGTTTCTAGAATAGAGCGTAACTTTTTAGTTTGTACACCAATTTGAATGAAACAAACAATAATTGTTACAGGAAGCTTGCTACAATACATCAGTGAAAACCGCTTCGAAATCGGTTAAGTCGTTTCTGAGATTAGCATGCACAAACTCATAAACAAACTGGCAAAAATTCTAAAAACTATTTTTTTTTACTTCGGAAATATAAGTACTGTTATAAAAAATTGAAATATAAAATTGTTAATATCAAAGTAATCTATATTATATAATAATAATAAAATATTATAAAGCTGAAGAGTGGTTTGAACGTGCTAATCTCAGGAACTACTGGTTTGAATTGAAAAATTCTTTTTGTTTTGAATAGTCCATTTATCGAAGAAGGCTATAGGCTATATACCATCACGCTACGATAAATAGTATTATATATAAACTGTCCAGTACCGCGCGTCCCATGCGCACGCCGCCGCCGTATGGGCCGCGGCGAAGCGTGGCCGAGTTCAGCTAGTAAATAATAAAGTAGAGTGAAAAAAATCTCACTATATCACATGAAATTATTCTCCAAACAATGGCGCAGCTGGTTTTTTTATACAAAAAACTCACTCCAAGTCTCTGTAGCTTGGCCTACTTGTCTACCCTCGGTCTACCCCAGGGCTGGTGCTGCTTCGAGTCTTATGTATCGTCTGAATGTGAATGTTCAACGATACCGAAGAACTGTAAAGCGTATTGTAGAGGCCGTTTGAAATTACCTTATTTACGAATTTATTCAGGATAATCATAGAAAATACATTAAACAGTAGTAATATTTAGAAAATTATGATTAAAGTAATCGATTAATTTAATAGACTTTATTTTGTGTTTAAATAAAATCTCATAAAGCACTAACGAAACATTTATTGTTTCGCTAACACACACAAAGTAAAATTTGAAATTTACGGATTAGTCTACGCTACGACAAAGACGAGCTTTAACCCGTGACGATGAAAATGTCACTAATTTTAACCTTATTTTTAATCAAATAAGGGTCAGTGCTTG
The DNA here is from genome assembly GCA_910589475.2 of Bembecia ichneumoniformis. NCBI lineage: Eukaryota > Metazoa > Arthropoda > Insecta > Lepidoptera > Sesiidae > Bembecia > Bembecia ichneumoniformis. Next base: position 16,891,604 of record OU342535.1, read on the forward strand.
ACCCCATTAATAAAGTATAATGTAGAAGGGAACATGAAAATAGGTCAGCAGCCCGCCTATAGTTAGCTAAAGGCATTTTGCGAATTACAAAAAAAAATATCTAGCATTATTTTAACGATAAATTGGACATCGAAGGTATATTAAAATTGGCTATGGTCTGGATCTGGAAAGAAATGGCAGGGGTACACTGCTTTTCGAAGTCATTTGGGCGGCCCGTTTGGCGGCAGTAACCATCCTCTTACAAAAGACCACCGTGAAATAACAGTACCTGTGCTTTGTGTTTTGGTGAGTGAGTAAGTGATGCCAGAGCCCATTGTCCTATCCAATTCCTTATCCTTAATCCTAATGTAGTCGGCAGCGCACTTACAGCACCCGTGACGTTGCTTGTGTTATAGGCGACGGTAGCCACCTACCATCAAGTGTACCGTCAGCCTGTCTGCCGATATTAACATAAAAAAGTCATATAGTTTATACATTCAGAATATACATAGGATTTTTAGCACGACTCAGCTTGAATTAGTCTTGAATTCACTTAGTCATAAAGCTTGAATTACAAAATCGTAGCTGGAAAGAAACGGTCCTGACTTCATCAGAACTGAATACTGACCATCATCTGGTTCCGATCTAATTAGCTTGGATTATGGTTTTTTTAAAGGGTGTATGCTCTAAAGACCCCATGATGATATTGCGTCCCTAAAATATTCTATGAATGTGGCGGAATTGTGGCATTGGCGAGTTTTTCCATGTAGAAATTGTGTGTTAGAATCTGTTACTGGCAATAACGTATAAGACTCAAGGCGAATGCTGACCACTAATGATATATATTTTAGTAGTGGCAACCCCAACCCTTTTCAGAAAACCATTGTGAATGTCTTCTGTCGTGTTTCGGTTAGTGACTAAGGGATGCCAGAGATCATTTCACTATCACTTTCTAATCCCTTATCCTTAATCCTGCTAAGATCGGCTTGCAACATCTGCGTTGTATGTGTTAATAGGCGACGGTGACCACCTACCATCAAGTGGACCGTTAGCCTACCTACATAAAAAAATAGTATAGTTAATGTTTCAAAAAATATTAAAAAAAAAAGTATACTTTTGGTCATACTGTCTATACTTCTAGAGCTGTTTGCATAGTATTTAAAATCTTTTTCTTATTTCTTTGTTTGTAAAACAATAAATCCTCTAAAGGTTAGGAAATCTCTTTCCAAAGGTAGAAAGGTAATCCATAATACTATCTGAAAAATAAGCTTTACTACGCCTTATTTTCTTTTGATAAATGATTTGAATTTAGTTACTGAAATTGTGTAGTTTCCGTGCATCCTTATTGTAAATCTATTTATTTATTTATTTATTTATTACATGGCCTCCAACGAGGCAGGCACCAAGCGAAAACAAGCAACAAAGGGATATGGCAGATGCCGCCGCAAAAAGAAAAGAATCACTTATTTTATGGAGTCTGGAGTCTGGACCTAAGAACATTTATTATTGTCCCTGTTTTTCTTATATTTGTCAAAATTCTCATGAACGTACATTAAGTTTTCATAAATATTAGACATTAATTCATATATTAGATGGATAGATGGGATCCCATCATGGATAGATGGGACTCTCCTGTCCCCAGTACAGGAGAGTTGCATTGGATTCGACTGCATGCTACATTCAGACCTACGCCCTGAGATCGGGATGTCCAGATAATTTAGGATTTCATTATATCTAATTAGGAATTCATTATAATTTTAAATTTGCTTTTGCAACTCCTTAAGAATCGATTGTCATATAAAGCACCCGGAATAGATATTTTATGAGGATTTGAGGAGTAAAATTAATACAAAGTAACGAAGCGATAGGGCTTTATAACCTCCCGGCGCAGACACATCTGTTGTCGAAAAAATGAACTATTTGAACTTATGAAACGTAGCGACATCTGTGTATATCTAACGTAAGTTATGCTGAATGTAACTAAATAATATAAAGTAATTAGTTATCTATTGACACGAGGAACATTTCATACATTTAATTTTATACGTTTAAATAAAGAAGTAAACTCCAGTGTTGCGTCAAAGAATAAATGGTTTTGGGGAAAAATTTATGTTGAAAGGAGTCTAAAAAATTACTCATTTTTTGTATTAAAATTGAGATTAATAAGATTTTCAATAAAATAGAAGTATAAATAACTGCAATCTGCCATGTTAATTGAAACACCAATCAGAGCGAATGACGTCACGCCCAGGTAAGTGCCATCGTGTTGCTTGACTTTGATTTGACAGAATGAAAAATCTGATGAGATGTCGGTGACGTCACGGTTCATCAGACGCGACGCCACGACACCTAAGAGCGTTTTCGCGCGTAATTCAAAATAGATTTAAAAACATTCAATTTGCGTTGAAATTTAGTTTTTTGCTGAAATATTGTTTTTTTCGGATATGGTAGACGTGTTCTACATTATGGAAGGGAATTTCAAAATCTGTCATCATGCCTATTACAACAATGGTTTTATAATGTATAAGGCTCGCTACATTCTACCTTTTGGGGTGTGCAAATATTTTGATAATACTTCATAACCAATATAAGTATAATAATCAGTCACTATCCACCAAGTTATCAGACATATAATCTTTTAAATCATAGTAACATTTATCAACTAGTAGTATTCTAGAGGTGTGTCAAAAGTGCTGTAACCGTTATTCATTGGTGCCACTATAATCGTTACTGCTATTTCCAGATACTGATTACAAATACACTCGTTCCGTACTTTGGACTGCGTTCGGGGAAAGAGTATTGCACTCACTTTCGGGTAGCCGTTACCAACTGGGAATCGGAATAGAAGCCATTCGTTTTCTAAACTGCCTTTTAGTCATTTTACATGTCCTAATGTAAATTTTTAAAATAATGTTACCAACGTTTTTTCCGTAGTGCTTTAATAATATCGGTTTTACCAGTGTTCCTTTCTACCAGTGTTCCTTGTGAGAGGATGTTCTCAAAAGCTGGAACAATTATTTCGGAAAGGAGAACCCGTTTACAAACAAAAAAAGTAAAAGAACTTATGTTTATAAACGCAAATTTAAAATTGTAAATAGGTAATAGATAGTCTAATAGTAAAAGTAATAAATTTTTCAATTAATAAAAACAACCTTGATTGAACAACGTAGAAGGTTATTTTATTGAGTGCAACGACCTCTTTCTTAATTTTTTTTAACTGTATTCAAGTTACTTGTAATAGGTAGGTACTTTAATATTATATGATTCCAATTTGTAAACTGGAACCGTGAGTAAATGCTGTAACTGGAACCAGTATTTGTAATCAGTACTCCAGAGTAACTGTAATCATTGAGACGGTTACATCAAAGTAATCATTTGGCACATCTCTATAGTATTCATTATTATAAACTGTAAAAATACAGTTAGTATATCGATACTACCCTATCATTTTTCTATGAACTGTGAAAGTAAACATAGTGATGAAATCCGCTTCTATAAGAAATCCAGCAATTTTCTAAATAATGTGAAAAAAAAAACAAGTGCGATCTGCTTGGGCTAGCACCTTCTCACACGAAACATATCAATTTCACAACTAAGGGTCAACACAAAAAATGTATTCAATTTTTTATAACTTTCCTTTCACATTTACGAGAATGTATTTAGTAAGGCAGTTCTACAAATTCCAACAAAGTGATTCAAGTGCAATAAAACTGACCTTATTTATAGGATATCGTTTTTCATCCGTTCTTAGACCTCATAAATTTTAATCTAATCAGTTTATGGATATAGATCCCGCTCGGTCGTGGCTCAAATCAAATGATCTGTAACGAACGCATTCAATTTGTTGCCGAGCAGTTGTGCGCTTTACGAACACTAGAACATAAGACAGAGATTTACATTTAAGCTTTAGATTGGAATTTATTTTATCATGACTGTGAACACTGTTACTGCGAAATTGGTGGCGTAAGCTCGAATCCTGGTCCTGTCTGCGCTTCTGAGACTATCCGAATTTGTAATTTGTGTTAAAGGAAACCACAGTGAAAGATTTCAATCGGCAGAGAGTTGACAATTGTCTCAACCCATAGAATTCTCTTTACTGGTGGACTGTATGGCGGTATACTATAGGCTCACCGCTGTAAAGGCTGTATAGGGCATAATAGGGTGTATTGTGTAAATGTATTTCAGTTGGAAGTTAATTTGACTTAGTTTACTTTAATCAATTAAGCAGAGTGTAAATTTTTTCATTACGATAAATTTATTTACAAATTCCTGATCACGTATAGAATTTTTAAATGGTAAGGGTTGCTATAAACATAGTAGGGCCGAATATTTCATTAGGTATTTTTTGTTGAAACACAAAGCCAATCTCATAAAAAATCTATAAATTATGTTTGCCGAAGTTCACCTATAAGATGGCAAAGTCATCGATCAAAATGGCACTGTAATTAAATGTAAATAAATTTTGAAAAAAAAAAAAATGTCTTGAGTTTTCATATAAAATGGGAAGAAACATTTTGACCAACCTATTTTGTCTTATGGAAATTTCGTATGAGATTTTCTTGCCTCCACTGCGTTTTGAGATTTAAACATCTCAATTTAATAAAACACTCTGCTCCATATTATGTGCACACAATAGGGCATCGGACAGTAATCAGATTAAAATCTAAAATGTACTTAGAAACAAAATATATAATTTTTTACGATTATTTATCGAATAATAATTTAATATAATTCATTTAAATATTTTTAAATGAAGAAATAAAATTTTATTATTTACAATATTTTTAATCTATACTGAAACACCAATCACAGTGCGTGACGTCATTTGTGGGCAATCATTGTCTTATGCCAATGCAGCTGTTTTGTTATGATATGACCACAAATGACGTTACGCGCTCTCAGATGAACTATCGTGGCGTTTTGGCGGTATTTTCAAACAAACAATATTAAAACATGATTTTGAGTACCTAAAAGGCTATAAATAAATAAAATAGTATTTTTTTATGGGAATAAATATCCATGAAGATTAATTTAAAACACTTTCTGAAAATTTGTCCGATCCCCTATTATATTGTTTTCTTCGTATACAACATTTTATGTAATAAATTAAACACTATCAAAAACACGTAATTTTCTTTTCGTCTTTTTACATCAACTCATTTTTTTTACATCAAGTCAGCCAGTATTCAAGTTCAAAATACATTAACATTTTGCAATACGATAATATAGCCGACGACAGTCAAATACCAACAATAATTATTTTTTAATACAGTTGCTCAAAAAGTGGCGTATTGCAGGGACGTATAGCGTTCGGGATGTGGGCTATTACACACTCGTGCTTTTTTTTACCTTTCCCGCACTCGTGCGTTCTCTTTCCCAACTGTCAAAATAATGTCTATTAAAAAGAAAAACCAACCATGAAGTTTTTACTAAAAAGTTTTTATGATTCATGCAAATACGTATATTTCTAAAAAGAAGCTACGAATTTGTTTCAATATCAGATTTAATGATTTGATTTAATGAGTTAGGTTAGGTTTCATTTCATTTCATCTCATTAAATTTCATTTTCATTTCAAATCAATAAAAAAATTCTACTGAAGACTTGGCTGTATGGGCATAGTTCCTTTGCCTACCAGAATGGTTGAAGAAAAAAAATCTCTGCTTATATTCTACGGTTGGCGCCATTTTCCAGAAATTTTCTTTGCGAGTTTAGTTGTTTGTTTTATTAAATTGCTTCATTTTTTCGCAACTGTATTAAAAATAGTCGTTCAGTACACGTGCGGAACCGTCATTGCAACTTGTTCCGACTGTCAACCCTCGCCTTCGGCTGCGCCTCGGCTCGGGTAGACATTTGTCGGAACTCTTTGCAATGACAGCCTTTCCGCACTTGTAATGAAATATATTATACCAGTAGACCATCAGTCCCGTCTGCCCCTCCTGATACCTACGTGATAACAAAATACTTTGATTTGATTTTAAAAAAATTTAATGTTTTAATTAATTCACTTTAATTTATATTTTAATTTAAATTAAATGCTCAGGCTAAATTACTTCCCTTAATTATCTAATCTATACTAATAAGATAAAAGTTTGCTTAATGGTAAGTATAATAATAATAATGATAAATTTCAATGAAGCCTCTCGGTCGTCTGTGATAATCTTAGGACCTGTTGAATCTTTTGCTCCTGAGGACATGATCGTTTTTACTGTTATCGGTTAACTGAATCCCCATTCAGTCATAAACCGTGATCATTGAAGATTGATAGCAGATTTATGGCTTAATAAGATGATAAGGGATAATGGATATTAGACGATAAGGATCAAACGAGTGATTGATGCATTACAATCACCCACGTCTTAGAGAAAACCATCATGAAATTTCAGCAGCTGTGCTGTTTTGTACATGTATAGTATGAGTTCTTAGCCTTTCTATTTAATTTTAAGACTGTCAGGGTCACCAGCGTACTTGAATCTACACCGATTTTGCTTGTGTTTACCAGGTGATGGTAGACGTTTACCATCAAGTAAACCGTCAGCCCCTCAAACCAGCCGTGATAGTAAAAATACCATAATTGGACCTTTTAAAAAATGTTACTTAAATTTTTTAAAATGAATCGAATATTTACTTGGTACTTTTGATATATATTTATTCTCGTTTTGAGTTAGGAAAAAAAATAAACTAACAAAATACTATTTTTTTATGCTAAGGTCAGCAGACAGGCTGACGGTCCACTTGATGGCATGTGGCTACCGCCGCCTATCATCAACTCTATAATAAAACTAATTATTATACTCTATAATAAAACATATAACTTTAACACATTTTTATTATTTATTTCTTGATTATGTTCTATTATCATCAGCCCGTGTCTCTCCACTATTGGATTTAAGCCTCTCCCGAGGCTTGCAACCAGGCACAGTCTTCGTACTTCGCATCCAGCCGCTTCCTGGGAAGCCTTTAAAGTCGCCTTTCCACCTGGCCGCAAGACGTCCCATATAAACAATATATTAACACATAGAAACTGAGAAACCTTTTTATGTAATAATAATTAAGTCATGCCCAAATGACTGCATTTTGCAGTAATTTGGGCAGCCCGTCTGGCAGCAGTAACCACTCCCTTACAGAAGACCACCGTGAAAGAACAGCTGGTGTGCTGTCGTGTTTCGGTGAGTGAGTAAGGGATGCCAGAGGCTATTTCCCAATACCTTCCTAATCCTCAATCATACTATGGTCGATAGCGCACTTGCAGCAACTGAGGCATTGTTTGTGTTATAGGCGACGGTAGCCATCTACCATCAAGTGGACCGTAAGACTTTAGATAAACTTTACACAAATATATATATTTAGAACCTACTTAAAGCATGAAAGTTATAGAAACACACAGTAAAAAAAAGAAGTAGATATTTTCCGCACTTTTAATCTGGAGAAAAGCGGCGAGTACTTGTGGTTATTTTGCGGTTTAGGAAAATGTGCGTTCAGCTTCCGACAGTTACAAATTGCTCTTGGAACACAAATTATTAGCTTCGAAGGAGGCAGACGAAAAAATTAAATCACATTTGATACGGAACCAAAACAAAATTTATCACTGAATGCTGGAATGAAAACATATTTTGCTTGGAAAACACTTTCGATAAAAAAAGCGTTCCGACGACTTTTTGATGGTAGGTGACGGCTGACGGTCCATGATGGTAGGTGGCTACCGTCGTCTATAACACAAGCAACGCCTAAACTGCTGCAAGTGCGCTGCCGACTGCAGTAGGATTAAGGATAAGGGATTAGGAGTGGATAGGGAAACGGGCTCTGGCATCCCTTACTCACTCACCGAAACACAACAGCACATGTGCTGTTGTTTCACTGTGGTCTTCGGTAATGTGTGTGGTTACTGCCGTCAGACGGGCTGCCCAGATGACTGCGAAACACAGTGTGCCCTGCCACTACTAAATGTATCATCATCTGTCTGTTACCATTTATAATAATCAATTCATAATATTAATACAATATTTTTTCTATAATTATAAGTATTTAAAGTATTTTTATGACCTAGGACGTTCGTGACTACATTGAGAACAATTAATAAAAGGTTGCAAAGGTAGGTTAATATTTGCAAAAACAACTTTATTACTTGACTAAAATGTTGAAACACAATTAATTTTGATTAAATTTTACATTAGTGAAGTTTTCTCTTCTGAAACTCATTTCATTACGGAGCGTGGCGTCAATGTATGCAGATATGAACTTGTTTACGGATTCGTTCATGTGAGTAGACTTTTACGTATATTAATTTACAATATACGTATATTTTTTAATAAGTTGTTGTTTTTTTTTTAATTAAAAAAATATTGAAAAAAAAAATAGCGCGTGTACAGAGTAACGTTACAAGAAGTGTCACGTGATCATTGCAATCATTGCAAAAAGCCAATGATCATAAAATTTTGGAAAAACTCTTTTTGAGGGAAAAGGACAGAAAAGGACATAAATAGCGTACCTTTTAACCAGAAAAAGTTTTCTCTCCGAGGGACGCTTACAAAGTCGCGCGTAAAAACTAGTATATACTTATAATTAATTTTTTTTAATGTTAAGGTCGGCAGACAGGCTGACGGTTCACTTGACAGGCTACCGTCGCCTATAACACAAGCATCACCAAATCTGCCGCAAGTGCGCTGCCGACTGCAGTAGGTTTAAGGATAAGGGATTAGGAGTGGATAGGGAAATGGGCTCTGGAATCCCTTACTCACTCACCAAAACACAACAGCACACGTGTTGTTATTTCACGGTGGTCTTCTGTAAGGGTGGTTACTGCCGCCGGACGGGCTGCCCAAATGACTGTGAAAACGCAGTGTGCCCTGCCACTACTAATATACTAATATACTTGTAAATCACTTTTGCCGGAACCATGAACAATAGTTTGCAAAAAGAGAAATGCAAGGACGTTTTAGTAGCGAAATTACTAAACAGTGCACAAACCAATTAAGAGAGTTAGTTTAGCAGAATGGACATCAAATTTGAATAACTTCAGCCTTTATCGCTCGTTCCCCTTTTATGATATGACTGTTTTAGTTCCTTTATGGATATTGCGGCAAATGATAATGGAATTTGGGTGCACTGTCGTTTGAAATCGAAAACATAAATTCCATTAGGGGCTTATCCCAAATATGAAAGAAAAAAATCAATAATTCTTCTATTACACGTACTACACAGTAAAGCGGTAAGTAAAAAAAATATGTAATCTGACCACCCCACGGTGGTCAGATTACATTTTTTTTTTTTTGTAAAAATGCTTTTTTTTTCTCTAAGTGCCATATCAGGTTTTCACGAACTTGGCGATCACTCTCGGAAAGGTCTCTCTATCACACTCCACCCGGAATAGCTCCTCCACTCCCGAAATTCCGGTCTATTGACAAATGTTTCTCAACCATGTCATCTGTCTTCTGCCTATTCCTCTTCGTCTTTAAATCTAGCCCCCATGATGAGATGGAGTATATGGTACTTTTCATCCTGCAGGATACAACTTTACGAACCCTAATATTCGTCAGTAGCTCCCTGTTAGTATGAGCTCTTCGAAGAATTTGCATTTTGTAGACGCTATCAGATTACGAGACACGGAGCATTCTTCTGTGTAACCACATTTCATAATCTATATAAATAATAATGGATCTTCCGAATGTATGTACGCCCATAACTTTCGAACGGGTAGACAGATTTTAATTCGGTTTTGACTAATGGAAAGAGGGACAAACGGGGAATGTTTATGTATATGTCGCAGTAAGATAGATAAAGCCGTAACATAGTTAAATCCCTAGGGATATAATTATGTACCGTAACATAGTTATACGAAAGCGTTTCACTGATTTCAGGATCTACTGAAGCTATACTTATGAAATTTGGCATGCTGCGTAAGTACTAGCATATGATTACGTGAATGTAATTTTATCTGTGTACGTTCAATAGGCACTGAGCTACAGGAGGGTCAAAAGTGGGTCGAAACGGTTCGTGTAAATAGTGCACGGCATGCGCACGGCCTGTTGCTGCAACTTGGCCTGCGCACTGCCGTGCGCTTTAATGTTTTATAAATATTATTTTTTTTATAAATATATATTTATTTCGACGGTTTTATAACTATATTCCTAGTGAGATAGTAATGAAACGAACCCCTCGTATAACTATGTTACGGTACATAATTATATCCCTAGGGATTTAACTATATTACAGCTTTATCTATCTTACTGCGAGATATATAAAAATTGCACCACGGGCGAAGCCGGGGGCGGGCCGCTAGTTTCAAATAAACGCTAACCATAGTCACAGTAGTTTTTAACATCAACGGTTATCCCATTGAAACTGTCATTTATGGCATCACAAATTAATATAGAGTAAGTATATTTATTTACATAGTGAGAGATCTTTGTTTTAAAAGATTTCAAATATTTTTAATCTATCAGCTCAAGTAACCCGGTGCACACAAAGTTCAGGGCTGCAACTTTAATGTTTAATTTCGAGATAAAATTACTCACCTTTGCGGGGAGTTTGAGAGCTTTCTTTGTGTCGACAAAGTCAGCCAAGGCAGAGCTTACGAGTGGTAATAATATTGCACTTAAAGAGTTTTCAAATTGCGGTTAAAGCAATCTGTTTTTGCGTTTTAATTGCAAAAAAAAAAAATAAGTTTTAATATTAATAGGTACATGTAAAAATCAATTATTTGGCTTTAGATATTTGTTCTAGAAATTCACTAACGATATATTATATTGTTACATGCGGGGTGAGTAAATGCCGTGTAAGGGTGAAATGAGTCGATTTAATCCTGCGGACCAAGATTTAATCTAAATATCACAAGGCTTCTCTCGATTAAACCGTTAAACTCGCCAATGTCGTCGCTAATTCGTTCAATGTGTCGCTAACTCACTGTCGCAGATGCGTTCGCAAAACCCTCAATTGTCGCTTCCGTATCGCGTATACCGTAGCACACTGCTCCTCAAGCGCTCATGCCAGTTTTTATATTCGCGCAGACAGTCGGTATAGTCATATAAAGTACTCGAACTTTTAAACAAGTAAACAACGAGCGTCGATTATTCTAGAATGGTGCTTCGGTTCCTGAACATTATCTCTTCTTCCTGTACGTTTTATGCCCTTAACACTAACTCGCGTTCCTTCGAGAAGGTTCTATGGTCAACCGTAACAATATTATGCTTTGGAATAAATCAAAAATATTACTTTGGTTGTTAAAGAAAAACCGATTATTGGGTTGTTATTTGACTATAATCAGGCAATTTGTTGTATAGCATAGATTCATGGGTCGACGACGGTGGATGCAGACTGCTTCTGCCTTTCGGAAAATTAGGATGAGGCCTTTGTCCAGCAGTAGACGTCTTACGGCTGAGATAGCATTGTTGTTTGCACATATCATAACAATTATTATTCCTGCTAAGGTGCCCCTACTGGTAGGGATAGTTTATGAGACATCACTTGCGACCGTGTTTAATACTAACCTGGTTCATAAACATTTTGAATGTATAATATCAATATATGCAATAAAATACCAAAAAAATTAAAATAATTAAGCTTGAAATAATCTATATCTATAAATTTAATAAAATCGTAAACGAGCCGTGTACATTAAATATTTTTTCAAAAAATAATTTGTACACGTTGTACTTATGTTATCGAGGTCAAAAAAGTTTTTAATCTTTTTGTCTGTTTGTCTGTGCACGCTAATCCCTGAAACGGCTTAACCGATTTGAATGCGGTTTTCACTATTATTTTTAGTGTTTATTTCATTCCAATCGGTTTACAAACAAAAAGTTACGCGATATACCGAATACCACGCGTTCGAATTTGCGGGCTCAGATAGTTTAAAATCTATATATATAAAAATGAATCCCCATTTCCCTTGGTCACGGCATCACGCGTGAACGTGTAGACCGATTTTAATTCGGTTTTCACTAATGGAAAGAGGGATAAACGGGGAATGTTCATATATATAAAAATTGCAACCCAGGCGAGGCCGGGGGCGGGTCGCTAGTATATTAAAAAATTAACTTCTAATGAATAAAAAAACCTTGAATTTTCAATTTAAATTAAATTTTTATATTAAATTTTTCATTCAATTTATAATCCTAACAAAACCTGTAGACTTTATTTTAGAACTCTAACTAAGATGGATTTCTGATATACTGAGTTAAAATGTAATTAATTAATAATTAAATAATAATAGTGCTACAACTGACTAACTGTCATACAATGTGGTCTTTTTATCAAATTTGAACAAGAAAATTTGATTAACGAAACACTACAAAGACCGCTAACGAGATTGAGAAGACGAACGAAAAGTTTGTAGCAATTTAATAAATAGAGTTAAAAAAAAATTTGAACAAAAGAGTTAAAGAAATGTAGATTTTTTCCCTTCAAATTGTGACCGTAGAGACAAGAAGCGTATTACGTATTCAAACGATTCAATGAAAAAGTTTTTTTTTCTTCATTCAAACGCCACGCCAGTCGGTTCGCTGAATTTAAAAATTTGAAAAATGTCCCTCTCCGCAAAAATATGGTGAAACTTTTGCCAAAGTCGCAAAAGGCACCGTTGATTTATTTGAATTTTGGTCGTAGTATAATTTCACGGATCCATTTTGTTTTGTAGATTTAGCATACGATTTTGGGTGTGCCAAAAGTTAAAAACTACTTATTTTTTCTTTATGTTCAAACTATACCTTCTTACCCACTTTTATTAAAAATGCTTCGGTGGTTCAGCCTGAATACGTAACACACAAACAAACTGACAAATCATTTTCGCATTTAATATGGATATGGATAAATATGACCCAAATCTTTTCAAGGTTCGAGTGAATAGGCATCTTCTGGGTGAGCTTGCTCCATCGTCGGCCTCATACTTCCTACATGGATAGATGCTGGTCAAGAGCAAACCCATCTTTAATTTAAAAAAAAATGTTATTTAGAATCACAGAGTGAAATATTTGTTACTATTATATTTTCACTAGCGACTTACTTCCGCTTTCGCACGTTTTTAGGGTTCCGTACGTCCGAATAAAAAAACGGAACCCTTACGAGGATCACTCGTGTGTCCATCTGTCCGACCATTCCGCCCTCCCTTATCTTCGAAACTACTGAACCTTAAATTTTGAAAAAAATACAGAAATTAATTTTCTACTTATAGATTATAGGAAAACCTATAAGAAGTCCATGATATTTAAATAACATGGTAAATCACTCAATATTGTGGGGATAGGTAATATCGTACGGAACCCTCTTCACGCGAGTTCAACTCGCACTTGTCCCTTTTTTTTTCTTTTCTTCTTAATTTTTTCCTACAAATTATATATAGAAAACCTTCTTCGTTTGACGGTCTTTCCATTAGTGAAAACCTAATCAGAATCATTTGCGTGGTTTAGGAGAAGTTAGAGAACATACAGACAGACGCGGGCAGCGACTTCAATTCATACTGTGTACCTAAGGATTAGGTATTAATTTAACATTTGAAGCAAAAATATGTAAAAGCAATTAAGTCAATTTTCCATAACTAACTAATTGATAGACAGAATTTTATCAAATTGTTTACAACATCAGACTTAGGGTATTACACCCATTTTTAAAAAGTGTCTCAATTAGATTCTGTAGTGCTAATGAACCACTAAAAAAACCGACAAATTTTTATTCAATCGATAAGTTTAATAAAAATGCATTTAAAATTTACATTTTCAAATTTCACGCGTAATTCGACGAAAACGCTGGAAACCATTTTGCTCTGTGATCATGACGTCAGTTGGCTGTGTAAACAAATGCGCCGGTAATTGACATGACACTGACTGACACTTTTTTGTTTACACAACCGTATGACGTAAACATGGCGGCTACTATTTCATTGTGTTTAAGAACAGACTAAAAATTCTGAAAACTTTGAATTTAATTTTAAAATTTATTTTGTTATTTTACGAACTAAAACTAACATTTTCCGACTGCTTTTTGCCTAAGCTATCTCAATAATATACTTTTAGTTTTTTTTCATATAGACTAAAATACCCTATTTAGCCGCCCCACGGAGAGAAGTATTCGCAAGCGGCTCGCGGTAAGCATGAAATTCGATATTTTTAGGACAATTTTGTAGTTTAATATTGTTATTATCTACTGAGAAATAATTATGTTATCTTTACATTCATTAAAGATTGCATTATTGTAGTTTTACTATTGCAGTAACAATAAATTTATCACAGACTTAACGATCCCAACAGAAAGAGCAACATAAAGGTTTTCTATTGATTTGTCATTGCAAGGGCAAAGAAGTAGTCAAAAGTCCGCTGTATGTAAATAGAATAGGTGAACCACAATATTCGTTGTATTTCTGTAAAACTGAAGTACTCACTCAAGCGAATGTCCCTCGGGAACCAACAAACTTTCCCTCCCGTTCTCGTTCTTTTCCAGATATAAAAATTCTTATCAACAACGTAGCACTCAGTTCTTTCGCTATACATATTTCATAACTGGTATTAGCGGCAGTGTTCTTGTGAGAGAAATATACTTCGAAACACAAAAATTAATCATGTACAATATGTATTTTGGATGTGTATATCTGGGTGCCTCGAATCATCTGAACTCCTAAAATGGTTTACGCGTGATAAAATCTGAAACTACTACAAACTACTACTTTAATTGGTGGTAGTGGATTCCGTCGCCTATAAAAGCCCAACCAATACCCAAGGTTGATATAATTACGCTACAAACTTCGATAGGACAAAACAAAAAACTAGAGATAGGGGAATATTTTCTGTCGTCCCCAATTTATCGAAACAAAATACAGTTATTCCACATTGAACTTTCAAAAGGGGCTGGTTACTACCGTCAGATTGGCTGTGCAGGATAGGAATGCTGTTTGTCTTGGCACTACTTCAGTAATTACAAAAATACTAAAGACTTTTAGCAGGAGCAGACCCATACGAAAAGAAAACTATATTCACAGCGAAGATTCGGTCTTTTAAACATTTCATGACATTCTTATTGCTACTTTATACTATATACACAATAATACCAAACTATTCGCAATTAAAGTGAAAAAATTTTAAAACAAAAAAACGGGACAAGTGCGAGTTGAACTCGCGTGAAGAGGGTTCCGTACGATGTTACCTATCCGCACAATATTGAGTGATTTACCATGTTATTTTAATATCATGGATTTCTTAGAGGTTTTCCTATAATCTGTAAGTAGAAAACCAAGGTTCAGTATTTTAGGAGATTAGGGGGGGGGGGGAATGGTCGGACAGACGGGATCCTATAAGGGTTCCGTTTTTTTATTCGGACGTACGGAACCCTAAAAAGGAGAATGACTCAATGAAGTATCATACTTATTCACTTATGTTTTGATATAATTTTGTGCCTAAATTAAGAGACTGGTTCATATCCTCCAGCCAATTAAGGTAGATAGATATAGTCGTAATTAAATTAGTTATGATAAAGTAAGATATGAGGAAATCGATTCTTTTTATAAATATATAGAGGAAAAATATAAGAAAAACATATGAAGAGTATTACGATGTACTTAGACTTATCTTACTCATTTGTGATAATATGTATTATTTAAAAGGGATTTTTTTTAAGATGGCAATTAACTGTCTGTTATACAACTTACACAGTTTATAACAGAAGAACGCATATACTCGTAATATATATATAAATGTGCTGTGTTCGTAGTCTAAAATGTTCAATACGATGTCAGAAATGGAAGTAATCTCTAGAGACGTGACGTGAAATGGTTGATTGCTACTGTTTGCATATGAAAAAAAGAATCATACGACATACTCAGTAGGCGTAGTGACCTACTTAATGCTAGCACATCCGAAACAAAGCCCTCGACACACGTAACATACCCCTGAATAGGGTAAAACTTTCAGCAGAATCAAATATATCGCTAATACGTGAGCGCCTTAATGGCACTCTTAATCGCACCACGTGGTCGAGAGCCGAGTCACGTCTAGTTCGTTTTGAGGCACCCTTAATAGCGGAAAAGAAACTGCATTTTGTGGTGGATGGTGGACTAAAAAAATTCAAAAGTATTCAAGTAGTATTAAACATAAAGCCTGGTTTAATATCCTTAAAGGCTATGTAAATGTAATTTAAATTATCTTATTATATTGAAATTTTTTTCTTATTATATTGAAAAAAGAAAAAAGGGAAGGCAGAGGAGAAGATGGGATGATGATCTTCCCAAAAGATGGAGACAGCTGGCACTTGACCGCAGCAGGTGGCATGATCTGGAGGAGGCCTATGTCTTCGGACAACCTGATAAGGTTGCAGATGTCTGATCAAATTAAATATATATAATATATATTAAAAAAAAAAAAATTTACTAAATATAGAAAATTTTATCAATAAACTTCATTATAATATATTAGCACATCATGTTTGTAACTCTGTAATCTGTAACTTATCAGTGATTAAAGGCTTATTTTATTTTATTTATTTATTTATTTTATTATATTGAAATAATAAAAGTATAATATGACTTTACTAACTGGAGGAAGCTGTATGCATTTACTTACCTGTCATGATATGAAATTGAAAAACCAAATAAAATACAATAATATGTGGGACGCACTAAAAGTTTCCGGAATGAATAAAAAAAAGTATAGATGAATGGTCAAAAATGTTTCTCAAAATATTTTCCGCTAACGTTGATGTACTTTTTCATACGAATAAATCAATTTTGAAAACATTTATGCTACTCATCCGTGGTGATCTTGGAAACGTGTTTTTCATACTCTTCGATAGCTTATTCTGGTTATGAAAATCGTTGACCGCTGGTTCTTTATTGTTGGGAACAAAAAAAAAAAATCGCAAAGTCCAGGTCGGGACTGTGTGGAGGATGGCTCATAAGTTCTATATTTTTTACCTTAAAAATTCGTACTCTCTGGCCGTGTGAGAACTGGCATTATCTTGGTGCAATATGATATGGCGTTTATGGTTATATTACAGAGTTCGTCAATAGTTTCCGGCAAACAAATGGTTGTGTACCAATCACTGTACACGGTACGACGTCTCTTCAAAGCAACAGTAGCTACGCGTTCAGATAAAAAAAAAGAAGCAATCATCTGCTTGGAGGCACTTTGCGCTACTTTGTCTGGTTTCGGCTCATCTTGAAGGAGCCATATATTATGTTGATTGCTGCTTCATTTTAGGATTGTAGCAATAAATCTATGTTTCGTCACCTCATCACCCGTTACTATGTCCCACACCAAATTTGACGCCCCATGGTTGAATCTCGTAATCATGGAATTGCACCAAGTGATGCGGTCCCTTTATAATAATAATAATAATAATAATTCATTTATTTGCTTAAAACATTGTATAGAAGGTGCAAAAGAGTTACAAAAGGAACAAAATGTTTCGCCGTTTTACAAGGCATGCAAAAATTAATTAACAGAAGTAACATTATCAAATTTAACAGCAATTATAACACAATTTAAGAGAGTAGGATGTCATGTCAAATAATTATTTATGTCAAAAAAATAAAAATAAAACAGAACCGATTCATTTGAATTTAAGATATTCATCAATGCTATAAAAATTTTTATCTTTCAGCCACATCACAAGCTTTTTTTTAAATTCATTTAAGGACAATAGTTTAATATCATTTGGTATCTTTTTTGTACTCTAGTCAAATTGCGTGCGATCCACCGAGAGCACAACATTTTTACACCCAAATGTTTGTACAGGATTAATTGTATTTGACTCATACCTATGCCTAAGCATGCCCGAATCTCACGGTAGGTCGTGCCTGTCTGTTTCGATTATACGGCGCACAGTATCGATGTTTTTGTTGTTAACAACGCTATACGGACTACCATCACGAAATTCGTCACTGAGATTTACACAACCGCGTTTCCGGAAACATTTAGTGCTCCCTATGTACGTGTATTACTAAAACTGCATAACTTAACTAAAAAATATACAATATGTTAATTAATTAGGTATGAATTTAAAAAGTCAAGTGTACCGTAAAATATACTTACTTATAGAAGGCGGTATCAAGTTCACTAAGGGATATCTAATTAAAACGTTCCAAGAGGCAGGTGCTCTAAATTTCGACAACTTTTTCCACTTCGACTTCTAAATTAATTTTATGAAGAGAATGTTTTCAGTTTCACGTTTGAAGGAGAATTGCTTTCAGGGTTCAGTTAGCAACGTTGTACTAGACATCATTATTTTGTTACATACGAAAGCTAATAATGCAATTTAAACTTAGTCAAACATTTGTGTGAAGTTTACAAATTATTCAGTTAATTTAGTTTGGTTAATGAGTATTGAAGCGTTATAAAGAGTATTGTTAAAATTTCTTTTTAAAAAAATATAAAAAACAAGTTTTTAGTTTACCTTTGTAATTAATTTTACCCAATAATTTCAAGAAAATATAAGGTTTAACAACGTACATTGATTTCGTATTGCATACATTTGCAGGCACATATCGATCTGCATTTAGATCGTGACTCAAATCACAATATTTCAAAAAGCGATGCAGACAGATGGAATGTGTTTAATTCTTATAGTTACTTATTAAGTGTTCCATCAGACTATATCCTGGAGGTCTGATCTGGTGGTCTGATCTGCATCTCTTGGAAACTAAATTGACATATTGCATTATTTATTTAGGGTTCATTTAGTCTACATCCAACTAACTGATGGTCGGATCTGCATATTTTGGACACTCATTTGACACATTGCATTATTTATTTAAAGATTCATTTAGTCTACATCGAGGTGACTGATGGTCGGATCTGCAAATTTTGGACACTCATTGAAATATTGCATTATTATATTTGCAGAAAAATACGCTATATATGTATAAGCATTGTAAGTTTTGCGTACACCCCTTAGAATAAATTTAACTTATTTATATTAAGTAATTTTTTAACATTTCTATACATATAATTTACTGAGAATTGATTGAATAATAGGGGATTGGACAAATTTTCAGAAAGTGTTTTAAATTAATCTTCATAGATATTTATTCCCATAAAAATACTATTTTATTTATTTATAGCCCTTTAAGTACTCAAAATCATGTTTTAATATTGTTTGTTTGAAAATGCCGCCACGATAGTTCATCTGAGAGCGCGTAACGTCATTTGTGGTCATATCATAACAAAACAGCTGCATTCGCATAAGACAATGATTGCCCACAAATGACGTCACGCACTGTGATTGGTGTTTCAGTATAGATTAATAAATGTTGTAAATAATAAAATTTTATTTCTACATTTAAAAATATTTAAATGAATTATATTAAATTATTATTCGATAAATAATCGTAAAAAATTATATATTTTCTTTCTAAGTACATTTTAGATTTTAATCTGATTACTGTCCGATCCCCTATTGTTTAATTTGTTCCACTTCTAAAACCCTACTGTATGTTAGCTGTTCACGTCTTAAGTTGAGAAATGGTATTTAAATTTTAAACGCAACTTGGTAGGAATAATCAGTTCGCATAATTCAGTGGCGGGCTATATAATCCGATAAGAATGAAATCGATGGGGAGATGAGAATAGAATGGCGTAACAGAATTAATATCGAATGATATTGGTATGCGGATCGATATAGCAACGAATGGAAATTATAGTCAGTTCGACCGGGACTATGATTTCCATTCTGCAAATAACACACCTTTTTGTCTTATTTTTCCTCTTTGTGAGATCGCCTGGATATTTAAGACTTTTACTGGATACTTACTTACTAATACTTACCGCTTTTCAAGGCATGCTGCCTTAAACGACATCCTCCGTCGGTCTCTTGCGTCAGCCAATGTACCAGCTATATTAGAGCCTGCAGGCATCTCAAGAAACGATGGCAACAGACCGGATGGGATGTCCCTGATTCCCTGGAGTTTGGGAAGAGTGCTGGTGTGGGATGCTACTTGTGTAGACACACTAGCCCCTTCACATCTCCATGGAATCCACTAAGGCAGCAGCCGCAGCAGAGGCGGCGGAAACAAATAAAATCTCTAAATATAGTGGCCTCTGCGCCGAATATGGCTTTGTACCATTCGGAGTCGAGACACTCGGTCCGTGGGGCCCTGCAGCAATGGGCCTCTTCAAAGACATCTCGGAGAGGCTTATTGATGCGACGGGAGACCGAAGAGCTGGCACTTTCCTCGGCCAACGTATTAGTTTGGCCATTCAACGAGGAAATGCTGCCAGCGTACTTGGTACAATGCCGCAGGGTCCATTTTTATATTATTAGTTTTTAATCAATATAATATTAATTTATTTTTAGATTAGATAATTTTAGTTTTTAGTATTTAAATTTAAATATAATATAATGAAGTGTGCATCTTGCTAATAAAAACAAATAAATAAAATGTTTACTGGAACAGGTCACTTTGATTACATAATATGGCTTAAGTGTGTTTTTTTTTTAATAAACATAGTGCTTAATTTCTCTTTTGTAGTACTTTTTAAATTTTTATAAATATTTAAAGGCAACACGGAGTTTATAAAGATATAATCGGTCTGACTATAGTGGACTATAGAAAAATGGCTATTGATGCACATACAAATTTGTGTGCCCGAGAGCTGTCTAGAAAACTAACGTACCTGTGACTGATAATTTTTTTAGAGATATTATATGTTTTATTTTTTAGAAATGTGATTTTTCAAGTAAAAAAGGAAACATTTGACTATATAATATGATATTTAATATAATTAAACATTACAATAATTCCTTATAAACATTAACATATTATAAATGATAAAGTTTCGGTCCCCTGTGCCTAGGCAGAGTCCCGAGCATGCTGGCTGCATTACCTCGTTGTATGGCAATGCTAATCTGTTGTCCGAGGTAATGGCCAGCTCTATAATCCCCGGTTATGTCGACCAAACGTTTTGACAAGTTGTTAAAAAATTTAAGCGCGTTGGGGCCCCACGGACCCAGAGATTCGACACCAAAAGGAATGAATATGTAGCCGGTGCCGATATCTGTGTATTTGTGAATTTTAAGTTTCTCGGCCGCTTCCGCAGCAGCACCAGCTATATAATTATTGAGAGTGTGATAATGATTGTAAGCGGAAAGAGTGGCAAAATAAATAAGCACCACTAACTGGAAAATGAAAAGTTTCCATTTCCAAGTTTCATTTTCTCATCTATTTGTGAACCAATATTTATTTTTTAGTAGTTATTGACGAGTTTCGTTTTTTCAATAATAAAAAAAATATCTAAAAAACATCAAAAACAGGTTATGGTTGAACTGATTAGTTGAAAATGTATAAGACTAAAGATATAACTAAGTAGGTACAATTACCTTATAAAAATAGGTGTGATAATGGGGGATAGTTTTCTTGGGATGAGTGAAATGAGAGATCTTGATTCATTGCGAGTTATATATCATCAAAACGACATTACAAGAGTGGCGTCCGACAGATATCGCTCAGTATTAAGTAAGTCCCCTGTTCGTTGATATGTGTGTGTCCCTGGACTACTTTTATTACATATTAGATAGAGATGTTTTATGTCCTCCCCTTTTATTTAGGTACCACAGATTCAATGGTTTTTATTCCTTTGTAATAATTTTCGTGATACAAATTTTCCATTGGTCTCTGGATCCATGATATACCTGCTTATCGCTAAATGAGGAACCATAGCTGCACTCTTGCATCTCCAGATAGATATGAAGTCAAGAATAAATTAATATTTTTAGTTATTACAATTTAATAATTACATTTAAACTTTTCTGTTTTTGTCTAGTTACGCCCTCCCCTATTATCTCTATATACCTAATTATCTCTCATCTCTAACATCTTCCTTTCATCCTCATCCACACATATCCAATAACTTTAAACGAGCAATTCTTGTATATCTACATAAATTTTTCAATTTATATGATTATCTTGGAAACGGCTGTAACGATTTGGATGAAATTTTGTTTTAAGAGGGCGTATAAAGAGAAATAGCTAATCCTAAAATTGAATTTTATCTAAGTTTGTAAAGTCCAAATAAGAAAATACTTATAAATAGATTAATTAATTATAAATACCTCAAATTTTATCGTTTTTTGTTTTATTTTCAAAATGAGTCATATTACAAACCTAAAAAAATATCAGTAATCTCACTTCCCAGATTATTTAGGGCTGTGAGATTTAATTTTTCATTTGACATTGCAGTTTACGAGTAATTAATATTTAATACTTTTGACACTTATCACATTTTTATTCCGCGATATGCGCTATATTCCGTCTCATGTCATGCATGCTTCAATGTGCATTGTTTCACGTGATCAGTCACAATCGCTCTACTGAGACGGGGAGGACTATGTTTCTGTGCACAAGAATATTTGGACGTAATTTTTTTAATGAGACTTGTTTGTGAGTAGATTATTATAAGTGTGTTTGTGTATAGAGTGTTGCAGCAAGTTTCCCGTAACATTTAGTGTTTGTTTCATTCCAATAGGTTTACAAACAAAAAAGTTACGCGCTATACGGAATACCACGCGTACGAAGTTGCGGGCTCAGCTAGTAAAGAAAGTTAATCAACGCGAGAATAATTTTTGTTAAATATTACTAACTTTACTAGTAAATAAAATTACTATGTAAAAAAGTCGTTACAAATAATTTTAAACCTTAGTTAAATTTAAAAAAAAAGCCTTGAGACATTTTAAATTAAAGTTTTTTTGGAAAAAAGGCTATATTGTCATTTGTTTAAGTCATTTGTTTGTTTCCAGACTTTTTTCTCATAAAAATTTAGCTGGTTCCGATGGACCTCCCGCAGTTACATTTCTACCATATTCCCAAACTAGACGAAAAATGTGAAAATTATATCTAACTATGGAATTTTGGGTAGCGGCTGAGTTCCAACCACGAATGGGGAGTTTTCTAAATGAAATAAGTGAGAAATGATTGTTTTTTTTTTGTCCCTCCATTTTTTGCTACGCCAACGTAGACCTCCGTCGAGTCTCCCGTGGACCCCTGGGGGTCCACTCGGACCACTTTGAGAACTAAGGTTTAGATTTATGTAGATATATGTTTAGAACTGATATATTAAAAAAATATATTGATTACTTACCAAAAAGACCATAAAATTCGTTGTTTTGGAAGCATCTGAAATAAATAAAAAATACGTAAATTAATAAGTTCGACATTAAATATTTTTGTTCTTTAGGTGAAAGTAGATCATTACTAAATGATCTATTTTCAGTAAGTGACAAGTAATAACGCTATCTCTTTAATGAACCAGTTAATCGGCTCATGTTCCAAGATAAGGGTAGATTTACGATCGCACTATTTTTGAAAATCACTCTCTTGAGTACCCTTATCAACACTATAGTGTAAAAAATACAAGCACAGTAGAGAAACTGTTCAAACGGAATATTAGAATTTTTTTTTGAGGTATGACGGTGGGTGGCTACCGTCGCCTATAACACAGGCAACGCCATAAGTGCTGTGAGTGCACTGTCGATCATAGTAGGATTGAGGATAAGGGATTAGGAGGGGGATAGGGAAATAAGCTCTGGCATCCCTTGCTCACTCACCGAAACACAATAGCAAATATTCAGACACGTGTCCATAGCTTTTTAAAATTATATACTATACATAGTATTGTATATTAAGTACACACTTACCTATTACGCAGTGACGTGCACAGAGTTTTTAGACAGGGTAGGCAGAATTTTTTTAAAGCTATTAAACTTACCAAAAATGCTGCTGTTTGCTTTGATTCGCAGTCTTGTCTATTAAATAATGATGAAGGTAATTTTCCATTACCACCTCAAAAATCCATAGAGTGTCTGATTTTATAGGCATATAAACTTAAAGATGTTTCGGTGCGTAATAGTATTACGCAAACCTTAGAAAGAAAATTAAATTAATAAATATACGTATAAACTGACGCCACCTATTGGACAGTCGATCTTATCCCAGCAATGTCCCGTATTGTAGTCAACAGGGATGCTATTCTCATTCGTAATATGGCGTAAAAATCTGCAACTCTTGCATTTGCAAACATTCCTTATGCACTACATTATAGTCATATCTAAAGAACGTGAACATTTGTACATAATTTGTTTTCGAATTCCATTACTATATCCTTGATTTATTGCGCGGAGGGCGTCTTAGAGCAAAAATCTAAAGGCACGATCGTATTTTTGTGATAAGAGCCTTTTCGGAGTATAATGAGTTCACTGAACCCTATTAGCCTAATGCTGAAGGATAAAAAGGCGCGTTTTTGCGCTTTTATAAACGGATCGCAGCCGAAGTGTTTTATTCGTTCATTAGGTGTGAGAATTATGATCTGAAAGAAAGTTTATTAATGACTAGCTGAGCCCGCAACTTCGTACGCGTGGTATTCGGTATAGCGCGTAACTATTTACTTTGTAAACCGATCGGAATGGATCAAACACTAAATGTTACGGAAAGCTTGCTAAAATACATCAGTGAAAACCGCATTCAAATCGGTTGAGTTGTTTCTGAGATTAGCGTGCACAAACGTACAGACAAACAGTGACTTTAACTTTTGACTTTGGTAACATAGTAGGCCGCTAGGAAAGATTTGAGACTTGTTCATACGCGTTAGCTGAACTGCACCATACTCTGTCATTTTCATGTTTATTGGCAACAAGAAACATCTCGTGCGTTCCCTATATTTGTTTTAAATATCTTAGTTTACTCCAAGATGTCGAAGTAGACGCCTCACGACATAGGTGTGATAATCATGTACAATTTTAAGCGCGGTTTAACTGCTGATGAATGTGTTAGTGAGATGCAGTATGTATTCCATGAAACAGCATCAAGCAGTAGCAGTGTGTATCGGTGGTGCAAACAATTCGAAGGTAAGGACTTTAACCTGGACGATGATCCACGTTCAGGTCGGCTGCGCGAGGTGGTTACTCCAGGAAACATAACCGCTCTAAATAAACTAATCATAGAAGATTGACATGTAACCTACAGGCAGATAGAGGAAATCTTGCACCTTAATGCACCAGCTATTCGCGATATTCTTAATGACCACCTCAAAGTAACGAAGTGGTTTACGCTTTAGGTACAAAGATGTCCAAAGATGCCCAAAGATACCCAAAGATGCCTATTCACTCGAAACTTGAAAAGATTTGGGTTGTATGAACTCGGAACTCGGAGTTCCAATCCTTAGTTTATAAAATATGTTTTAAAACGCTTGGTAATTAGAGGGATTTCGACAATGTCCGATATGTCTGCATGTAACCGTCTGCATGTGCATGCTAACCAGCCGTACGTCTGCATGTCCGAAGGAAGAAATGGGAAGGCGGTATGATCTCATCCAGCTCCCGAGCACACTCTCCGAAGTATTATAGAATACACACAGACAGTTCGGAGAGTAAGTTAGGTATATACCATCAAATATCATGATAATGCCACATTACTCTTATAAGAACACTTTTTTAATTACTCTTTTTAGGGGATTCGCCATTATTAGTTCCTGCATGTTATGTGAAGAAAAAGAAAAGATATACTCGTATTTGCTAAAGTATTTTACTAGATGTGTCCGTCTTAATAAAATGCTTTCCCCTAATAACGGGAGAGAGATAATTACAAGGTCCAAAGTGTTGTCTCCTCTAGGTTATTCGGCAAAGTTTGTGCTCAGCGAGACAATATGAAAATCGATGAACTTAAAGAGCGAATAAAGCAGGAAAGTTTAATTGTAGTGAAGGCAACTTAGGCCAATTATCAACTTGGCCGCGAATGGTTCTTCTGTGATACTTTTTGAGATATAGTTAACCTAAATTTGGATGTAAGTTTAGTGGAAAAATCAACAGTTAAATGTTATAAAATTATATTTTAAATATCTTATTATTATATGACATAAGACCTGACGCTGAGGAAGTGCGACGGATCCGCGAAGAAGCGCGGGAGAGAGCCATGCAAGAATGGAGTGAGGCGCTACGTGAGCCTATCGCCGGCCACCGGACGATCCTCGCGGTTCGTCCGGTACTGGAGGAATGGGTGAAGCGCCGACGAGGTGGCCTCATCTTCCATATGGTGCAAGTAATGACCGGTCATTATTTGCACCATATAAAAAGGGAGGAGTCGCCGCAGTGTCATCACTGTGGCTTCTCCTCCGCCGAGCATACGCTTCAAATATGTTCGGCCTGGAGATTCCAGCGCCGGGAGTTGAGGGCGGCGCTGGGTGGTGGAGAGACCACACTGTCAAACATGGTCGAAGCCATGGTTGACAGTGTGCACAAACGCACAGATAAACAGACAAAAATTCTAAAAACTACTTTTTTGACCTCGGTAACAATTTGATGTACAGACAAGGCTCTTTTACGATTTTAGATAGATAGATGATAGCAATTATGAATATATTGTTGTTCTGTAAATTATAACCAATTTATAATACTGTAGGTTTTACTAACAATTAATAACAACACTAACAATTACTAACAAGTAATAAAATAGAACGAAATTAATTAATTCTCTAACTTCTGTCCCAAGATTTAATCTTAGAAGAAAATTTGACATTTTAGATATAGAAAGAATCTACGATAATATCCACACAAAATATTATATTCTTAATTGAACCTCGATCTTGGAGATGAATTTGATCGTCGCTGATTTATTGGGGCTGATAAAAATTACTGCTCATTTAGATGCGAGGGGGAATAACGATTTCAGAAGTTTCGCCGTTCCAAATGGATATTTCGGATTTTAATCCCGACTGTTAGCAATCAATGTCCAGTATTTTACATAATAATATTCACATTAAAATTACTTAGTACGACTATTTTAAACTATAATTTCTTGTGTTTCTTTCTTGTCTCTTTGCCAAGTTGCCTATAAAATAAACCTGGTGTAAACCGTGTTGCCACTAGAATTTTTCACTAAAAATCAGGAATTGATTTCAATTTTTTTCCCCCACACTAGGCTTTACGTGTACTATGGAGTAAGTGAGCGATTTTAATATATATAAATATATATATGAAAATTTTAAAAAAGGTAACACGTTGTTTTCTTGTGATTTTTGTTTTAAAACATGAAATACTCGTATATGTCTTCCCTCTAGACCCGCGGCTTCAACCGTTTTTAAATTTATACCATAAAAACCTTCTTCCTGAAAAATACATGTACAATGTACATGGCAACCATATAAGGAAATATGTAATTTGTTTATGTTACCAATTGCCAATTTTTAGTGGTTTCAGCAACTCAATAGGGAATATGCACATTTTTTTTAAATATTTTCATACGATAGATTATATCGTTATATAACCGTAAAAAATATTCAGCGCCAAAAAACAGAAATTTGGTAATAAAAAAAAGTTAAAATTAATTAACAGCTATGAGCACTTTAAACACCCGCCCTTTTAGCGCGCTTGTCGTGACGTCAAAGTCTACAATACAATCAAATGTTAAAAATCGCAAACATCTACACGCTTTTTGACATTTAATAGACGTTGACGTCACATTCCATAGACTTTTACGTCACATTCGATCTGACCGTTTCGAGTATTTTGAATTTCCCACATTTTTATGCACTTTTTAATAATTATTTTCTTAACGAAAAAGAAATAATATTAAAAAAAATATTTAATTAGACATAATTCTAAAGCAAAAATGTTGATAAAAAATATATTTAAGCCTTTTTTGAATTAGACGCATATTCCCTATTGATGCATAGGTATATTTTTTTGTGTTCCAATCATGGTTTCCAATACACCTGATGTTTTGTGATAATGGTTGTAGGAATTATTTATTTTTTACTATACTTTAAAAAGGTTTTAGTTTGGCCTCTGTAATTTTTACATTATGTAGGCATGTCGAAAGTTTAAATTGCAGATTTTTGTAGAGTATATGAACATTGCAATATCATGAAATAAGCTTACAATATGTAAAGCAAGCCATTTTATTATTTTCACAGAGAGATTACGTTTCCTCACGCATTTGTATTACCCGATACTGTAGGTAGCATTCACTATACGAATGAAACCTTTCTTGGAAAATCCCTCAGTAATCTCAGAAAGAGAATAGAGACAATATCGAGCCGCGTTCCTCTGGGGAACCAATCAAATATTGTCAAATTATCGATAAGGTCGATCAATCACAGACAAATCCAAACGTAAGAAACGAGGGGATTTAATGTTAGGATTAATTCTTACGATAACCATTGTGGCATTGATTTAGCCGATATTATAGAGATACTAGGGTTTAGATTCAGATATACTTTGGTTTAGTTTTGATCGTATAAAAACAGTTTTAATTTTAGTCATAACCAGCTGAGCCCGCAACTTCATACGCATGGTATACGGTATAGCGCATAAATTTTTTGTTTGTGAACCGATTGGAATGAAACAAACACTAAATGTTACGGGAAGCTCGCTACAATACATTAGTGAAAACCGTATTCAAATCGGTTAAGCCGTTTCTGAGATTAGCGTGCACGAACGCACAGACAAAAATCTAAAAACTATTTTTTTTTACCTCAGTAACATACGAGTAAGTACAACGTGTACAAATTGTTTTTTTTTTTTAACACGGCTCGTTTGCGATTTTATTATGTACTAGTGGCTCGCCCCCGGCTTCGCCCGGCGTGCAATTTTTATATACCCTAAAACATTCCCCGTTTATCCCTCTTTCCGTTAGCGAAAACCGAATTAAAATCGGTCTACCCGTTCACGCGTGATGCCGTGACCAAGGGAAATGGGGATTCATTTTTATATATAAGACTAGCGACCCGCCCCCGGCTTCGCCCGTGGTGCAATTTTTATGTATAAGAACATTCCCCGTTTATCCCTCTTTTCATTAGCGAAAACCGAATTAAAATCGGTCTGCCCGTTCACGCGTGATGCCGTGACCAGGAGAAATGGGGATTCATTTTTATATATAAGACTAGCGACCCGCCCCCGACTTCGCCCGGGGTGCAATTTTTATGTATAAGAACATTCCCCGTTTATCCCTCTTTCCATTAGCGAAAACCGAATTAAAATCGGTCTGCCCGTTCACGCGTGATGCCGTGACCAGGAGAAATGGGGATTCATTTTTATATATAAGACTAGCGACCCGCCCCCGGCTTCGTCCGGGGTGCAATTTTTATGTATAAGAACATTCCCCGTTTATCCCTCTTTCCATTAGCGAAAACCGAATTAAAATCGGTCTGCCCGTTCACGCGTGATGCCGTGACCAGGAGAAATGGGGATTCATTTTTATATATAAGACTAGCGACCCGCCCCCGGCTTCGCCCGGGGTGCAATTTTTATGTATAAGAACATTCCCCGTTTATCCCTCTTTCCATTAGCGAAAACCGAATTAAAATCGGTCTACCCGTTCACGCGTGATGCCGTGACCAAGGGAAATGGGGATTCATTTTTATATAATAAGAAGAAGATAGATATAGATGATTGCTTTGTATAGCTTACTACAGGGACATTACTTTTCACTCTTGAAAGCTGTCGCAAATATTAGTTACATGAAGTAATATTTCATGTCACATGGCTGAAAATATAACAACCTTAATAAGTTAGGTAAGTTTATGAATTACATATCATCTAATATCTTTGTTGGTTCCTGAGATCGTATAAAAAGAAATTAAATGGGTCGTTACAGACCTTACACAGTAAAATAATAGCAGTTTTTTTTATTAAAAGTTTGTCAGACAGGCTGACAATCCACTAGTGGTAGGTGGCTATCGTCGCCCATTACAGAAACAACTTAGGAATGGAAAGCGATTTCCTTTTCCATTCCTAAGTTGCTTCTGTAATGGCATCCCTTACTCACTCACCGAAACACAACAGCACTCGTGCTCTTATATCACCGTGGTTTTCTGCAAGCGGGAGGTTACTGCCGTCAGACGGTTTGCCCAAATGACTCCGAAACGTAGCGTCCCCTGCCACTACTTTCCATATCTAAACTAGAGCCAACTATGAAAAGTTCATTTAAGTTGGCCCTGCCGGGAATCGAATCCGAGACTTCTGAGACAGAGCGCTATACCACTCGACCAAGGTCAGGCTCCCTGGAAATTATGATTGTTTGCCTTAAGATTCTAAGTAAAACAAATATCTCATCAATGTAAAATTTAAATAATGTGTTTTTTTGTAACATTTTTCTAGTTATTGTCAAGACAGAAACACAATTAATAGAAATGGACTCATAACTTTTTTTTAGACACCTCTTTTCAAGATTTTCAGGTTTTTCTCCGAAATAAATACTCGCAGAAGGAAATAATAAATCGAATTTGATTTAAACCTTACGTCTTTAGTTCTGTGCTAAAATACGGTCAAACAGATCATTCGATTGGATCATCATCCGATATTCAACCTTATTCGGACTTGCTTTGTATTTGTGGGTTTGGCGTGTTGATGTAGTTAGCCTCGCTTTTTTTTTGACAGCGTCCTCTTAAGGGCGACGTCCCACATGTCGTACTTAAAAGAGTATTAAATTTTATTAAACACTGTATCAACTAGAGTAATCAAATTAAAAGTTATTAAACACTGGCTTGTGTATTTAAATGGAGGTGTTCACATATAGGACGGCACGATTAACTGTCGTCCGTGTCGTCCACGTTTTTTTAGCAGTGACGTCAGACTATCTGAGGCTAGAACTACAGTCGTAAACCGAGTGTCGTTATCGTAGCCACGATATAAATTGTTTGTGCGTGTCGGTGCTAGTCAGATTCTTGCGCGAGGTCGACTCGTGTTACTTTAAATAGTAAATTCATTATTAAAATTTCATCTTCAGCCATATTACTCGGAAGCAAACACACACTACAATCTCCAAAAGAACGTTATAAGATGTCGTCACGCTCCAATGGGAATTGGGAACAGCTAGATGCGATAGTCGTTGAATGATAAAAAATTTCAACGATACAGCGACAAACAGTCGTTATAATGGGAACAGCTAGTGACGATAGTCGTCCAACGATAAATAATCGTTACGACATAGTGGGAATGCTCCCTAAATTGTTGCTGTATTACGTTCGTGATTGATACATGCACCTGCATTTGGATGATTAGCAACGGTTTTTTTTAAAACTGCTTCCGATTTTATGTTAAAATTGACAGACAGGCTGACGGGCCCACTTGATGGTATGTGGCTAACGTCGCCTATAACACCAAAAATATCACTATTGCTGCAAAAACTTCATTTATTTTTTGTCTTAAAAGGTAAACTCTATGGCATGATAAAAATCTATTTGGATATCTTATATTATCTTGTCTTAGTGGCTATTTCTGTCTGCTAGAGTACCAGTATCACTTCGTCCATTGCTGAAATATTGTGATATATAGTAATATGCTGAACCTACCACGTTAAGGAACTGTAGTACTTTTTTGATAGAGGCATTCGTCACATCTTCACAAGCCATTGTGTGTCTTCCTAGGATATGACTGCGCTTGTGCATCAGGGGGTCACACTGGCACAGGATATGCATTGGTGTTTCTTCTGCCTCATAGCAGAAGCGACACTCTCCCGTACTAGTGAGCCCCATTACTTTAAGGTGCCTATTGAGGCTGCAGTGCTCCGTTAGTGCCCTAGATAGCATATATCAATTGCTCCTACTAAGCGACATAGCCTGATTTGTCACGTTTCGACTATAGGCTTTAATGAGCGCTTTGGAATGGTTCAACCCTGGCAAGTTAGTCCAGCATTTCTAAGATTTATCTTTTAACATTTATCCAATCTATTTGGATAACTGACTTAAAATCTTGATTAATCTCACAAATAACAAAAATATCTTTTTCCGCACAATATTGTTTAGTTCACTACCGACCAAGTATCAAATTCTCTTCGGCATTGTTCAGTTTTAAGATTTATTTGCCCCGGAAACTAAGAGGAACCATCCAATCACATTTTTAATTTTCTCCCCCTTTCAAAGGCTTTGAGCTTTATGAAAAAAGAAAAGAATAGTTTCAGTTCTTTATTAATGAGATTTCGTTCAACATCAGCATCTGACTCAATTTTTATAGAACGGCTTATACTTATTGTATGTGTTTTGTGCTCATGTGCTTCGTGTTCGCATATGCGTTCCTAATTTTTCTACTCTTCTACTTCACCCTACTATTGTTGATTTTGCATATGCAGCACCTGTGGCGTTACTTGTGTTATATGCGACAGTAGCTGCCTACCTTCTAGTAATACGAAACAAATTTGTTTAATTTGTAAAACGCCTTACCACAACGTCTTTTTCCAAATTAGCATTTTTTCCTACATTTGCGATGAAACATAATTTACTTGCAAAATAACGAATGAATATTGATAAAGATATCTCATTAAAGCTGGCATTGCTAGCTTTCAAATGACATATTGCGTTAATAAATTCATTGCCATTTTTAGAGTTCTGTACGTCCGAATAAAAAAACGGAACCTTTATAGGATCACTCGTGTGTCCGTCTGTCCGACCATCCCCCTCCCCCCTTATCTCCGAAACTACTGAACCTTAAATTTTGAAAAAAATACAGAAATTAGTTTTCTACTTATAAGAAGTCCATGATATTAAAATAACATGGTAAATCACTCAATATTGTGCGGATAGGTATCATCGTACGGAACCCTCTTCTCGCACTTGTCCCGTTTTTTTTTAGTAAAATCAATGTTATATCATGAGCCACTATAATCAATCGCATATCGCATAGCCTTTATACTTTGAGAGTAGTTACAAATGTAACTACACTCGCGAGCAAAAGTACGCTGCAGCGCTAACAATAATTATGAAGTCTAATCAAACGATACAAAATGTCGCGATGAAAAGATTGTATTGTAAGAGCTGTGATTTCTACGGCGCTTATACGTTCAAAGCCGTACAAAATAAGATGTACACATATATTTAATACTCCTATATTGCTAGTCCCCGTAAGTGGCAGCGTTGCCGAGACGGAACTATATATTTTCTCTCACTCGTTGATACTTGACGAGTTATGCGTAAGCGTTGCGACAGTAGTGGGAGTAGTAGGAGAAGCCCAGCCTATAAGATGCTTATAATGTAGTTCTCGGACATGCGCAACAACGTTCGAAGTCTTCATGAGGGAGACAGATATATATATGTCTGCACCGTTCGGTCGGCATCGGTTCGGTGCACCCTGCTAGCAATATATTAAATATAATATGGGTGTACAGCACAGTGAGTGTTTGGAGTGTGAAGTCTATTACGTAGCAAATTTATAAATATAGTTGCTGCGGACGCAGTGTAACTTGCCATTACTAAAAAGCGCTTTTAGTCCTTTGAAGCAATAGGTTAAAGAAAATATAGAAGTCTCCATTATAACAAAAAGCTATTAAATCGTTTTAATACTCACACTCATTAGGCAGATGTTTCAAAGTTTCATAAAAAGCCATTAAGATGCTCGACGTGAGCACTCATGCGTTATGTTCGGTGACACGTGAGTACAAATTTGCCTTATATGGCACAAGTCGACAATCGTTTCAGTCTCGTATGTTTTGAGGCCCTTTACACTTTGAGATTGTTCTTTAAATAATACTTTTTTTTTTGAAAAAAAAAAATTTAAATACTTATTGCGGTACATAAAGCCGTTTACAGTTTTTTCTACCAATATATTTATAAAAGTTCCATTAAAATCATCTCAGCCATTTCAGCAACAGTCCAAGGAAACAAACAAAAAAAATATGCTCGAGAATATGTTTGGATCTTTCAACGTGTCATCTCTATATATAAAAATGAATCCCTATTTTCCTTGGTCACGGCATCACGCGTGAACGGGTAGACCGATTTTAATTCGGTTTTCACTAATGGAAAGAGGGATAAACGGATTCCCCGTTATCCTATGTATTTGTACCTAAAAATAAATTATACTACTTTAAAAGTCCACTAAACCCTACGCGGGCTGCTTGCAGCCCACCGCATCGACCAACCTACTAGATTCAAATAAAGATGGATTGAAGTGTAAGATATTACAGTATTGATTCAATTAACGTTCTCTACTACACCAGTGACGTTGGGAAAGTGGGCTCTCTACACCCGCGCTCCGCTAGGGGCATCCGCAACCCAAAAATATCGTTACGTGCGGGGTAAGCCAAACTGTCGTGTAAGGGCAAACGAACTATTTATTTTCACAAACCATGATGACTTCCAAAATCACTAAACTTTTCCGATGAAACCGTTAAACTTGCCAAAAGTCGCCAATGATTCCCTTAATGAGTTGCCGGTTCACTGTCGCAGGTAACTTCGCAAAAGGTTAGAAAATTCGCTTTCGAATCGCTTTTATCGCACAAACTAACTCATCTCGCCCGCTGCTCTCTTATTTACATTTGGCGCCAAACGCTTCGATGTGTAAACAAGAAATTAAAAGTTGGGGAATGCTATTTCTGTTGAATGTAACTCTATGTTGCAAACACAAGGACCAATTTCCTTTGACACTAATCGGGAAGTGGCGTGACTACTATCGATAGGGTGGGATGTTCGAGACTTCCGGCTGGCGCGAACGATTTTTCCAGAACGTTCCATGGTCAGTCGTAACAATATCAAAAACCTTTGTTTTTCTGAAAGTATTGTGCTGGCTCTATACAATCGTCCAACACCCGAACTCCGAACTTTCGTCCAAACCAGGCCAAACTTTATCGATCTTCAAACCTGTCCACCACACGATCGTCCAACATTCGAACTCCGAACTTTCCTCCGAACCTGGGCGAACTCGTTTTAGTTCATAATCATGGCAGACGTGGAAGCGATAGCAGCGGCTTCGCTGTATCTGATTTGTGCTTATAATTATTACATCCAAGTTTACAGGCGCATGAAAATTCAAAAAATTTGGCGCAAACGAAGGTGGTGGATGCTAACTATACATAAAAATAGAACCAGGTAGGTAGGATAAACTTTTTACACTTAGGTTAAAATAAAAACTTTTATGTTGGTATAATTGATCGAAGCTGTTATGCCATATTTATTCATAATTCCGAATATTTTTGCAGGGAGTTTATGAAACAGAAGTTTGCAGAACTACTAGCAGAACCGTCTGCCGGACAATTCGATAATTTTTGTCGAATGTCGTACAGTGATTTTGAATATATATTGAACAAAATTGGACCTGTCATCACAAAAAAAGATACTACATGGAGACCTGCAATACCTGCAAAAATACGCTTGGCTGTAACTTTAAGATTTTTGGCATCAGGGGATAGTTTCCAAAGTCTTCATTTTTTGTTCAAAATGTCACCTCAAGTGATATCATTAATTGTACGAGAAGTATGTTTGGCAATAAATGAAGCATTAACTGATTCAGTACAGGTAAGAAAATAGACATTGTGTAAAAACCGTGTATAATGTATAATATGTGTATCTACACAAAGACAGATAGACAAACAGATGGGCAGAGTTAAAACAGTGACGTACAGACAGAACAACAGAATGAAACTTTTCTGGCTTGACAACGAAAGTGAAACAATTTATTACGTGTAGGTTTATAAATTTTAATATGAAAATGACAATAGGTACATACACAAGCATGGCGTACGAATAAGAATCAGTATATTTAATTGTAATTTAGGTGACTCCTTACTGAAGTAATGTCTCGTCGTTTTGTTCGTTAGAAGAATCATATTGTAGTTGTTCTGGAGGAATAGTGTACACATGCTGCGATGTAGTGGGCATATCTATAACATTATAACATTCCGTATTTATTATAGTCTGACTTAAAATGTCGCTTTTTTTAGTGACTCCACTGATTTGATGTGCTTTTGGTTCAAGTGTTTGACTCTTTATGATGCGTATACGTTTAGATTCTGGAATATGGATCTGCTGACTCATCACATCGGGTTGGACAACTGAACCAGGGGCCTTAGACAAAGTAGCATTCGCTCCGTAGCGAAGCGATATCGAAGTTCGTTATCGTCTCAGAGACAAAGAAATCATGACAAGGTATCACGTGTTTATCACGTGTTACAGTGTCGATTCCTTTGTCTCTGAGACGATAACGAACTTCGATATCGCATCGCTACGGAGCGAATGCTACTTTGTCTAAGGCCCCAGCAGATTCAGCTTCAGTAGATTGCGTAGAACTGCATGTAGGGGATTTACGTGGCGTAGGAACAGCATATGAAAATTGAGATGGATTGGAGAGATAATATTGTGGAGATTCGGGTGATGCAATTTGAACATATTGATAGTTTTGAGGAGTTTGCATAAACGATCTAGTTGTACTAGTTCTACTAGATGTTTGCGAAGATGGTGAGTCTCGGGCATCTTGATGAGAGCGCATCTTTGCATGTATTAGTCCATATATTTCGTACATAATGTCCTCTCTCTCGTCTTCTGATATTTTCCGTAATTTATTAGCTAAAAGCTTTGCGAATAAGTCACAGTCATCTTCTTGTTTGCGCATATTCAATGCATTATCCACGGTAGTAAAAGCCCTCTTCATATTATCATTAGCTTCCTGTAATTCACGTGGATTCTGTGAACGACGACGTGGTTGTGATACCTGAAGGTCCGTAGCTGATCTAATATGTCCATCGCGACTTATATTAACTGAGCTATCGTCAAACGATTGGTCTTCTACTGTATTCTCCTGAAACAAATTAGTTTTATTAAAAATTTGTAATTCATTTAATTTTATTTTTATTGCAGATGCCTAGTACTCCTGAGGAATGGCTGGCCAAAAGTACGTTTAGTTTCCCACATTGTGTAGGAGCCATGGATGGAAAACATGTTGTAATACAGTCCCCCGTACATAGTGGATCTGACTATTTTAACTATAAGAAATCATTCAGTATTGTGCTGTTGGCATTAGTAGATAGTAATTTTTGCTTTATGTATGCTGATATCGGTTGCCAGGGCCGTATAAGCGACGGCGGGGTTTATAGACAAAGTGAGCTGTGGAGAAAAATTCATTCAAATACAATTAATTTTCCCACTCCTAATCCTCTACCAGGTAGTAATATGGACATGCCCTACGTGCTTGTAGCTGATGGTGCATTTCCTCTTAATACACATGTCATGAAGCCATTTCCAGGTAGCCACCCCCCTGGCACGCCACAGCGAATATTTAATGAACAGCTCTCACAATCAAGAGTTATGGAAAACGTATTTGGTATTATGACTGCCGTTTTTCGAGTTTTTAGAAAACCAATTGCATTGGACGTTGATACCACTTCTTTGATTACTATGACATGCGTTAAGTTACATAACTACTTAAGAAAAAGTAGATCGTCCCGTAATAGGTACACTCCTCACGGGTTATTAGATACAATAGTTGATGGAGAAATAGTTAGCCATGGTACATGGCGTGATGATACAGAAGTTATTACTGGACTCGTGCCTCTTCCAGCTGTGGCTCGACGGGCACCGAGCAATGCAATTGAAACTAGATTAGCTTTTGCAAAATACTTTACTGAAAGGAACACTGTATAAAAGATGTACCTATAAATTATGTTTTCTTACTATACATAGTATGTAATTTTTACTAAATGAATATATAAAATAAACAAATACAATCAAACATGTTTACTTACTTCATTCCTTTGTGTACTTATTGTTGGTTCTGGGTCAAATACTGGCTGTAGAAATTGTTCCATGTACGAGTACGCGAACCATGAGGGCTGATATATGTCTTCGGTTCCTGCACCTGAGACTATTGAATCTCTTTTTTTCTTCGCATGTTTACGATAGGCAGCCATCAGGGACTCCTTTTTTTTTCTTAATTCAACCACTGGCTTATTTAAAGAAGCGGAAATTCGCAACCACGCATCATTTAGTGCCACTTTATCTTTATGTTGGCGATGCTTTGGGTTCCACAATACTGGTTCCGCCTCATAAAGTTCCAAAAATATTAAAACAGTGTTAATGCACCAATCATTTAATTCAGACATTTCGGAAAAAAAATGGCGCGTAATAACACGTCCGGTGCACAGATAAAACGTAGTGATAGTGATTATAAACTCTTTGGATGCGCGCATACTGATGTC
Organism: Bembecia ichneumoniformis; assembly: GCA_910589475.2. Lineage (NCBI taxonomy): Eukaryota > Metazoa > Arthropoda > Insecta > Lepidoptera > Sesiidae > Bembecia > Bembecia ichneumoniformis. The sequence goes on from OU342535.1 coordinate 16,929,442, forward strand.
TGTGTCGTGTCGTGTGGAGGACGGTTTGTACAAGTTCGCGAACCCGTCCGAACTCCTTTGATTTGGGGTCTTTTACCGCTCCGCAAGCGATCTCGAGCCAACTCGATCGAACTATCGCCAACACGTCCAAACAATCCCTCTACACATCGACGGTTGGACGATCAGTTCGGGTGTTGGACGATTGTATAGAGCCAGCATTGAATTAAATGATTGTTAACGCGTAACCTCGTCCCCCGTTGACTGGCCGCGCCCCCCCCGCAACAGAGGCGCGCGCGCTGCCGCGCTTCCCAGCATTCACCCGCGGACGGACCGACGATCTACACGGTCATTTTTGTGTACGCTTGCCAGCATTAAACCATTTTCAATATTATCAAGTTCGTCTCATTTGAAGCAAAGTACCTCGATATCTAACATTTTTTCGAGCCGGATAGCTTTGGACGTCGTTCAAGGAAGTATCAAGATACGAGGAGGGCATCGATTGAGACTATTCGAGACGCGGATTGCGTTTGCGTCCATATTGCATCGCAAACAAACCGCGCCATTTTTGTTGGACGAGCAAGCGGCGTGAATCTCAACGAAAACTAAAACAAATATCTAATCACACAAATTTCAATCAGAGAAGACGGAAAATACCTACTACAAAGTGCTGTGCTGTACCTAAAAAAGGATAATTCGAGAAGTCAAGTCAAATGATACGGGGTTCACATGCGGCGTGGTGAGCGTGGTACATATGTGAGTCGTTCCAATCTAAATCATTCCCAATTATTGCGCAATAAATTCACTACTATTTCGAATCCAATTTTCAATTTACTATTCATTGTTTCTTTCCAAAAACCATATAATTTAAACCTAATACGTTAAAAATATTGTTCAACTCTTACAATAGTTACTATCATTACCTACCTACGTAATTTTCATATTATTATTTTCTATCTATTACAGCGACGATTGTCGTCTATATTTAGGTCTTATATGCTATCTTACAATTCAGTGCAATTTTATTGTACATTTCTACCGAATTTCTAAATATTTCAGCGAATCTGGAGGTCAAGGTCATACCTACCTACCGCGTGGCCTACGTGACTTGCGGCAGTCGAGCTGCGGCGAGACAATTGTTTGCCTTGGCGCCTGCCAACTGTACCTGCCCTCTGCTTCGCACTTTCCTGTAAACTGCCAATTTTAAATAAGTATCGCTTCATATGATTTTTTTTCAATTCAATCTTTATTTAATTTTATTTTCTTTTCTTTCATCGTGTGCTAATTTGCATTGCCTTTCAGCTGGACAATTTGACATTGGTCTCATTATTATTTACTCGTTTACACAATGGATCTTAAATCATTAAAGAAAACAAGAGCTAGCCATAAGGCAAAGCTCACCATATTTAAGACATATATAGACTCATTTTTACCTAATAAAACTCTTGATAAAATCCAATGTTTTGAATTACAAGCTCGATTAAATAAAATACTGGATTTATACAACGATTTTGATTCAATTCAGACTGACATAGAAGGTCTTGTGGAAATTCCAGGTGATGAGCACCAGGAACGGGAGATTTTCGAAACAAGCTACTTCGGTTGCGTGGCTGCTGCGCAGGAGTTACTCAGCGTTGCCTCTGCGGAGCAGGATGCAGGGACGGTGACGAGTTCTATCAATAACAGTGGACCATCAGGTGGACCAAACATTAAATTACCTACTATCAGCTTACCAATCTTTTCTGGGCGCTATCAGGAGTGGCTGGAATATCACGACACTTACAAATCTCTCATACACGACAACACTACAATACCTAAAATTCACAAGTTTCACTATTTGCGAAATTCATTAAAGGAAAATGCCGCATTAATCATTAAATCATTGCAATTCTCAGCAGATAATTATGACGTGGCATGGGATTTGCTATGTGATCGATATCACAATGATCGAATTTTAGTCAACTATCACATACAAGCATTATTCAATATACAACCAGTAGTTCAAGAATCGTCAAAGGCCTTAAGAAACACAATAGATTCTATCAATCGAAACTTGAGGGCTTTGAAAACCTTAAATTTACCTACAGAACACTGGGATATTATCATTATACACATGGTCACTAGTAGATTGGACCTATCTATACAACGTGATTGGGAAAAGGAACGCAACAATATTACAAGATTACCTACCTTACAAGACTTTAATACATTTTTAAAAAATCGTGCAGACATACTAGAAACAGTAGAAGAATCATCAACTCACACAAAACAGCAACAGCATCGCAGACACAGTGATATTACTCACAACCGTCCAAAAACATTCATAGTTAATGAAACACAAAAACAAGCATTGTTTAAATGTCCTGTTTGCAAGAATAGCCATACTATTTACCAATGTATGAAATTCAAATCAATGCCAATCGAGACGCGTATTGAACGAGTCAAACAATTAAATCTATGCACAAACTGCTTGCGTGCAGGACATGATGAACAGCGATGTAGGCTCAGTTCCTGCAGGCTGTGCACACAGCGGCACAATACACTATTACACAATAATAACACTGTTCCCAAGGCAACAACTTCATCAGAGGGTTGTACGGTTTTACCCACCATGCAGGGACAGAAACAAACAGAATCAAAGGGTATCATTCTCTCATCCATACATCACAGTCAAGTACTCCTATCCACAGCCATAATCAATATTCAAGACAGTTATGGTCATACACACAAGGTTCGTGCACTACTCGATAATGGAAGCACATCTAGTTTCATCACAGAAACTTTACAATTTAAATTAGGAATACCTAGTTATTCTACTTCGCTATTAGTACAAGGATTGAACAATCAGTCCTCAAAAATCACAAATAGATGTGACGTCACAATATCGTCACTCACAAACAGTGGTTATACAACTGACGTCAATTGTTTTGTTGTGCCACATATCACCCAGTTGATACCTACTTCACAAATTAATTGCAATTCATTTTCCATTCCTTCTCGCATCCACCTCGCAGATCCAACTTTCTCCACGCCGTCAGAGGTGCAGATGTTGTTGGGGGCGGACATTTTTTGGAATGTCCTTCTAAACAATCACATTACCCTGGGCAAGAATAAACCAACCTTGATTGAAACAACATTAGGGTGGCTTGTCACAGGTTCTATACAATCATCAAACACAAATCAATCACATACAGTCCATTGCCATTTTTCAAACTATGAGCTCGAAGAGAAACTAAACAAGTTTTTCGAACTAGAATCAGTTCCCTCTACTCAACAAATCCATACTAAAGGTGAGAGTGAGTGTGAACAAATATTTACACAAACAACAAAGCGCCACTCAGATGGCAAATTCATAGTTACAATACCACTAAAGGAATCACCTGAATCCTTAGGCGACTCCAAACAGCAAGCTCTAATAAGGTTTCAATCATTGGAAGCTAAATTTAAACGCATCCCAGAATTCAAAGAAAAATACACAACATTTCTTGATGAATATTTGACTTTAGGTCACATGTCAGAGAACACAACGACACAAAACGATAGCATATCATACTTCATGCCTCATCACGGTGTCTTGCGTGAGGACAGCCTCACTACAAAGTTACGAACCGTTTTTGATTGCTCAGCGGTGACAAGCACGGGCAAATCATTCAATGACATTCAATATGTCGGGCCAACTGTACAAGACGATTTACTTAGCATATTAATTCGATTTCGACAATACAAGTTTGTTGTAACGTCGGATATAGAAAAGATGTATAGACAAATATATGTAAACAAGAGTCAACGATGTTTACAACAAATCTTTTGGCGGTCAGATCCAAGTCAGCCAATTAAACAATATAAATTAAACACTGTCACATACGGGACGGCATCAGCGCCGTACTTAGCGACTAGATGCCTCGTACAGTTGGGCCAAGAATGTACTAACACAGATGTAAGCGAAACAATCTTACACGATTTTTATGTAGACGACTATATCTCAGGGCATGACGACGAAAAAACGTTAATACAAATATGCAGAGGCGTCATTCAGACACTAGAGGGCGCTCATTTTCATCTACGTAAATGGCGATCCAATAAACAATCTATCGTCAAAGATATCATTCATGAAAACAATACAGACGAGTTATTAAATTTAAATAGTGATTATGCAAAAACTTTAGGTTTATTCTGGGCCTGTAAGAAAGACACATTATTATTCTCAATAAACAACTATTCAAACAAGAAAAACACAAACAAACGCACAATATTATCCACCATTGCTCAAGTGTTTGATCCACTTGGTTTAATTAATCCTTGCATGTTACAGGCAAAACTCATACTACAAACACTATGGGCTAAAAATATCACATGGGATGACCAGTTACCTGCCGAAGTTGAGTCACAATGGCATGATTTCATTAATTACTTACCAGATATCTCCAAAATTGAAATTCCTCGTAAGGTCTTGTGTGACTCATATGTAAAGGTCGAATTACACGCATTTTCAGATGCCTCTATTAAGGCTTTTTCAGCTTGCATATATGTACGCTCAGTGTCCGACACTGGGAATGTACAGGTACATTTGCTACTTGCAAGGAGCAGAGTGGCGCCACTTAAGCAAAGGCTAACTATGCCTAAGTTGGAGCTTTGCGGTGCCCTTTTAGCTACGAGGTTAATGAAAAAGGCAGTAAATTCATTACGTTTAAAAATTGACTCAACGTTTTTTTGGTGTGACTCAACTATCGTGCTAGGTTGGATTAGAACATGCAAATTAAAATTAAAACAATTTGTTTTCAATAGGATTAACGAGATCACTAACAATTCGGACACTAATTCGTGGAATTATGTTCCCACAGACATGAACCCGGCTGACATAGGTTCACGCGGTTTCAGTGCATCACAACTTCAATCTTCACCTTTGTGGTGGGGAGGTCCTTTCTTCCTACATCAAACAGACATGCAGCTGCCCACACAACCACAAAATATAAATGTTGATAGTTTACCGGAAGTTAAGCATCAATGTCATTTGTCAACAGAGGATACACATTGTCACAATATCAACTATTTCAAAAATTTTTCTAATTTTTGCAAATTACAACGTACCATAGCTTACGTAAAAAGATTTATATCTAATTGTCAGCTTACTAAAAATAAAATAGTAGGTCCATTGACTGTTGCAGAGCTCGGTTCTGCATTGCAAGTGTTATGTAAACAAGTACAACGTGATTTATATTGTAAGCAATATACACAGTTGCTTCACAAACGCCCATTGTCTCCAAAAGACAAACTTCTCAAATTAAATCCCTTTATTGACCATGTAGGTATTATTCGAGTGGGAGGACGATTGTCAAACTCACACTATGACTACAATACAAAACACCCCATCTTGCTCGACGCATCACATCACATCACAAAAATATTAGTTGCACACTATCACAAAATTCTTTTACATGCTGGACCACAGCTATTGTTGTCCACACTACGTCACAAATATTGGATAGTCAATGGTCGTAATCTTTGTAGAAAATTAACCCGAGAATGCATATCCTGTCTTCGATTTGCAGGCAAAACTTACCAGCCCATCATGGGCAATTTACCTCTACAAAGATTGCAAGCAGACTATCCTTTTAGTAATACAGCCGTGGACTACGCTGGCGCCATCTTGATAGCGACCAGAAAGGGTCGTGGTTGTCAGCTGAAGAAGGCATACATTGCAGTGTATGTTTGCCTAGCAGTGAGGGCAGTGCACATAGAACTCGTAACCGACTTGAGTTCTGAAGGTTTCATTGCCGCCTTAAATAGATTTATTGCCCGCAGGGGTAAGCCAGCTACAATATATTCCGATAACGGAACTAATTTCGTGGGTGCTTGTAACGAGATAGCTAAGTTTCTAAAAAATCAATCTAACGATATTATTTCATATGCTGCTGAAAATGAAATCAATTTCAAATTTAGTCCAGCCTACAGCCCACATTTTAACGGCGTCGCAGAAGGGTCAGTTAAATCAGTTAAAAAACATTTAAATCATATATTGTCAATGGCTCATCTAGATTACGAAGAGATGAACACGGTGTTGATTCAAATCGAAGCAATACTAAATTCTAGACCTCTCACCCCAATTTCATCTGATCCATCAGATTTAGTTCCTCTAACGCCAGCGCATTTCTTAATTGGACGTACACTCACTATGCTGCCTGCTCCCCAAGTTGATCAGGCTCCGCTTCATACGCTCTCCAGATACAAACGGATAGAAGCATTAAAGACACATTTTTGGCGTCGGTACTATAAGGAGTACGTTTCAGAATTGCAGATTAGAAACAAATGGCGCACAGATAGAGGACAACCACAGCCAGGAGAGATGGTCCTCATCAAGGACGATCGGCTGCCCCCCAACAGGTGGCTGCTGGGGCGTGTCGCCACCGTCTATCCAGGCAACGACGGCGTCAGCCGGGTCGCTGACGTGACTACTGCATCAGGGACCTTGCGCAGGGCCTGGAACCGGCTCTGCCCACTACCAACGAAGTTGGACCAGGAAGCTGCTTCTGCTCCAAGGGGGCCAGTTTGTTAACGCGTAACCTCGTCCCCCGTTGACTGGCCGCGCCCCCCCCCGCAACAGAGGCGCGCGCGCTGCCGCGCTTCCCAGCATTCACCCGCGGACGGACCGACGATCTACACGGTCATTTTTGTGTACGCTTGCCAGCATTAAACCATTTTCAATATTATCAAGTTCGTCTCATTTGAAGCAAAGTACCTCGATATCTAACAATGATAAACTGTTCCTTTCATTTATAGTGTAAATGAAACTCTATAATTTTATTATAGACACATTGAAATACTTCTTGAAACAATCAAGTTGAAGCGATTTTTGCAACAAAGCAAAACTCTCGTAAACTATTATACTTAAAAAAAAAAAATTACTCCTCAGAAATATAGACAAAAAATTATGTATCACGTATATATATTTTTTTGTTATATTGGCTTTATGTTAGAGATGAATAGTAAAATAAGGCAGGGATTTTTTCTTATAGATGGCATGGAGCCTCTCAATAGGACTCTATAGAATATCTATGGTACTAGGTATTAATACAATCAAAAGAACTACGCGGAAATGATTTCTATTCTATGGAAGAACAAAACTAGTAGAACTACACGGAATAGACCACAGTCTAACCATACTTACGTCATACAGTCAGGCAACGAATGTACTTGCGTAGAGCAACGTTCGGCGAACTCGTTTCAGTTGTTTGCAGGCTCGAACATTGAGCGTTGCCTAACTGTATGACGTAAGTATGGTTAGACTGTGGAATAGACCAAAAAAAGTTATTGAAAGATGAACTGTTCCTTAAATGTAAAAGTTTTACTCGGTCACAATTCTAAATTGTAACAAGTAAAAAAAGGAAGCCGAATGTCAAAAACTTTGGCGTAATTATTATATTGACATCAATTGTATAATGCAATATTTGGTTTCAATAATTTTTTTGAGAACTTTATAATTTTATTCATACTTTTATTAAAAATTGTAAAGAAATGCAAATAAAAAATAAATTTATATTAAAGACCACCTTGAAATAAAAGCATGTAGGTATACTGTTATGTTTCCATGTGTAAGTAAGGGATGCCTATTGCCCCTATCCCTGTCTAATCCCTTATCGTTAGTCCTAGAATAAACAACAGCGCACTAACAGAAAGTGTCAAGTGGACTGTCAGCCTGTCTGACGATTACAACATAAAAAATACGAGTGACGGAGAAATTCAAATTAGAAATTCGATACGTTCAAATTATCTGCTTGTAAATATGTATAGCACATACAATATTGCTCTATAATGTGTGGAGAAAATATTTACTCTTCAATATAAAGCAATTTCCTATCTTAACACGTTGGGCCGACCTGAAAATTAAATTTCCAATGTCTCCTACAATAAATTTTAAAATAGCACGAGAATTACATCGAAGTTTATTATAAACTAGCGGCCCGCCCTCGGCTTCGCCCGGCGTGCAATTTTTATATACCCTAAAACATTTCCCGTTTATCCCTCTTTCCATTAGTGAAAACCGAATTAAAATCGGTCTACCCGTTCACGCGTGATGCCGTGACCAGGGGAAATAGGGATTCATTTTTATATATAAGACTAGCGACCCGCCCCCGGCTTCGCCCGGCGTGAAATTTTTATATATATGAACATTCACCGTTTATCCCTCTTTCCATTAGTGAAAACCGAATTAAAATCGGTCAACCCGTTCACGCGTGATGCCGTGACCAAGGGAAATGGGGATTCATTTTTATATATATACTAGCGGCCCGCCCCCGGCTTCGCCCGGCGTGCAATTTTTATATACCCTAAAACATTCCCCGTTTATCCCTCTTTCCATTAGTAAAAACCGAATTAAAATCGGTCTACCCGTTCACGCGTGATGCCATGACCAGGAGAAATAGGGATTCATTTTTATATATAAGATTTTAAAAGTCTGTTTTTGTCTTTATTTCATTTTGATGTCAATTTAAAGACTAAAATGTTTTCCCTGAGATTCGTTTATTATTTATTGTTATTGTGAAGAAATAGCGAGTTGATATAAAGGTCAATAAATGAGAATAAGTAACAAGAGACAACCCTTGGAAATTCGACCTTAGATTGGGGAGCGTTAATAATACACCAATATAATTTTATCCTAGTCACCTTTGGCAATTTGTTAACTGGGATTTTTTAGAATTCTAAATATAAAAAGGGGATTTTTTTAGAAGAAATACACAATTTATGATATCATTAACTATTGCTTGAAAAACAAATTGAATTACCAATTCGGTATGGATCAGTTATAGTTTCACTATATTTGGGTGTTAATGATTCGTTAAGTTAATGTTGAAGCTTAAAGCTCAAGTTAATAGTGTCTAAAAAGTGCACAAAAACTACAGTCTCATACGTTACAATTGTCTAAGTTTAAGTAATTGTTTAAGTTAAATTATAGTCAAGTTTGTCTGTATATGCACACACTCTTTACCGAGTTTACAAAAACTGGCTTATGATTTATCGCATTCTAGCTTTAACCCGCGACTTTTTGACGAGCCCGGTGGAAGAGTGGTTGGGATACTTGCCTTATCGCACTGTTCTAGGGTTCCCGGGTTCGATTCCCGGCAGGATCAAATTTGAAATGAACTTTTCAAAGTTGGCTTTGGCCTGGGTCTGAAGAGTACACTGCGTTTCGGAGTCATTTGGGCAGCCCGTCTGGCGGCAGTAACACCCACTTACAGAAGACTACCGTGAAATCATTGCACGTATACTGTTGTGTTTCGGTGAGTAAGTAAGAGATGCCAGAGCTCATTTCCCTAACCCTTCCCAATCCCCTATCCTTAATCCGCACTTGCAACACCCGTGGCGTTGCTTGTGTTATAGGCGACGGCTGTCACCTACCATCAAGTGGATCGTCAAAGGTAAGACACTCCGAATAACTGACATAAAAATGTGCATTTTAAATATCATTTACCTTATATTTTTTGGTTTAGTGAGCACTACTTAGGAAAGTAATAAATTGAACTGAAACTAAAGTGAAATAATGTTTCCACAGTTCGCTTTAGTTCGAAGCAATGATGTTTTTGGTAGCAGGTACGTTCTAAACTTTGCGAGGACATTGTTCTCAACTTCGAAGTTCGACACGACCTGAGGGTCGCGCTGCGACCTGTCGTGTCGCACAGTGTATTTTAATTCTTAAACTTCCCAAGTGCGTTTTCATTAATTCGCGAGAAAGTGGGAAGTTGTGGAAACTTTATAATGTATCTCTGTCAGCTTATACAAGTATATAGCTTGTGGTATGTTCCACCCTCTCCTCTGCATGAAGAGGTATTGACTATATTGGGGTTGTGGGCTATGAACGCCTTCGTATTACATATAACAAACAGCTTGTAACCATACATCATCATACTACATACTTGTCACATCATACTAGCTGTATCAATTGTAAACAAATTGACTTTGTTAGAGAATTTAAATATTTAGGGCTCACACTCGACTGTAATATGAATTGGAAATTACATGTAAATAATGTATGTAATAAATTGCGTTCACCACTGTGTAAGATGTATTATCTCAAAAATGTAATAGATAGGAAAACAATGCGTATGTTATATTTTGCATTACCTGACGCCGTACTAAGCTACGGTTTGTCAGCATATGGACTTACTTTTCCAACATATTTAAGTAGATTACATCAACTTCAAACCAGGTTCTTAAAACTTTTAGTAACTAATAAAATAAAAAACGAATGTAATAAGGATTATGATAAACTGTTTGGAAAATGTAATGTATTACCCGTACAGGAAAAAGTAAAATATTTATTAGCCATGGAAAACTATAACATAGATTATAAAATATTTAATAAAATAAAATATTTAATAATATAAAATGTGAAGAAGAAAACTGTAGTAAGGATGTATTTAAAGCAAAGTTAAAATTAGAATTGTTAAGTGAATATAGCGATAATAAGGTAACATTATATACCTACTGTTTGGTTGTAAATTGTACCTCATTAAAGTGTGCCTACACTATTACCTATTGCGCAGCTGTTTTAGAAGATAAGAGTGCATATATATTCGTCAACAAACTTCATGTAAGTTTGACGATTTATTTAGTTTTAAGGTTTTTGTAATTTATTTTGAATTAAATAAATAAAAAATAAAAAAACTTTGTAATAACGTGTTTTTTTAAATTTATTTTTGAATATTACAAAGTGTATTACAAAGTGTAATGAATTATGGAGAGGATTATGCTCGGGGTTACACTGCGAGATCGAATTAGGTATGAGGGATACACGTAGACGAACAAAAGTTACCGATATAACCTAGCGCATTAGTAAGTTGAAGTGGCAGTGGGCAGAAAACATAGTACGGAGAGCTGACGGCCGCTGGGGCCGGAAAGTTCTGGAGTGGAGACCACGGACCGGCAAGTGCAGCGTAGTACGTCTACCCACAAGGTGCACCTGATAAGGGTCGCGGGTCGACGGTGGATCCAGGCTGATTCTGATTGGTCCTTTTGGAAAATTAGGGGAGAGACCTTTGTCAAGCAGTGACGGCTGAGGTGATGGTCATGGTGAAATATTAGACAAATCTCTGTAAACAGTAATTAAAAGTAAAAATATAATATGACATAATAATGGGACATTTGATATGTCAATAAGCAATCAGTTAATCAGTCAGAAATTCAAGATTCAAGTTATCGATCTATATCAAGATTTGCACACCAAATTTTATCGGTTGGTCACGAAGGAACAAGAAAACTAAATGTAACCCATGGGCATCACAAATAAATTGTATTTTAAAATTTATTCGTAGTGTATACATACTTACATCTAGGTATTTGAAAGTACACAAAGACCATAATCTGCTTACAAGACCTAGTGAATTCGTCAGACAGAGATAATCTTTCACCGACCACACGACATAATCTATCTCTTTGATCTGTTGTCAAAGAGAAAGTCGGAGGAACATTGATTTTCAGTTTATGCTGTATCAGTAATATAACCGCTTGGCTGCCGGATAGGTACGGCAGACGCAGGTTCAAATCCTCTTTAAATCCTTATATATATATATCAGTTGTCTATTCCTTCCTAATCCCTATCCTTAATCCCACAATCCTACTTTGGCAGCGCACTTGTAGCACCTGTGGTGTTGCTTGTCCTATAGGCAAGTATATAGTGGACATCTACCATCAAAAATATAACATAATATTTTTTTTTAAATTAAATAAAGGTAGCGCTTGACCACTATCTCACCTGATGTTAGATGTAGATGCGGCCGAAGGTGGACCACGCTTACCCAGTAAATGCCCATTTAACCTGGTTTTGAAAACCCCGAGGTTGTAGTTTTGTGGGAACACAGACGCAGGCAATGAGTTCCACTCCTTAGCAGTCCGAACAAGGAAGGTGGAACTGAAACGCTTCGTGCGTGATCGAGGTACATCGACCACGAAGGGATGAAACCCCCGCCCACGCCTACTGGTCCGCAAATGGAATGGTTCCGGTTGGATTAATTCGTGCAGAATAGATGCACACTCTCCATAGTATAATATAATATAATATAATATAATATAATATAATATAATATAATATAATATAATATAATATAATATAATATAATATAATATAATATAATATAATATAATATAATATAATATAATATAATATAATATAATATAATATAATATAATATAATATAATTCGGTTTCCACCAATGGAAAGAGCGATAAACGAGAAGGATTTGTTTCTCTCCTCAAAAAATTTCCCAATTCTTGGGAAAGGTTATACCGATAATTACCAAGAATTATCTAAAAAAAAAATCAAAAATGAAAACACGGAACAGGGTGTGTTTTAATACAGGACACGGTTCAACAATCTAGTTGTTTAATTGAATAATAATGGTTGCTAAGTGAATCTAATTAATTTATATAAAGTAAACACACATTAAATACTTTTACAAAAAAAAATCTGTTTTTTTTATGAAAAATTTGAATAAATTCAATTTAAAAAGATCGCTCGAAAAGCATTACGCGATCCAGTCAGAAGCAAAATATGAATTTCACAGATACATAGATAATAGGGTCGTGTGCAATACTTTATTTGTTCAATAAAAATGGGTGTCGCACGTGAAAGTAATTTCAAAATGTCAGAGACATTCTCTTTTATAAGTCGTTTTAGTTACGGCTTAGTAAAACTTTGTAATGAAATTTTTTTAATATTTCACAGTTCTAGATTCGATGTAAACATTCCTTTATGTTTCTTTAATAAAAATTCTTACGTGAACGTAGATTTTATTTATTTTAAGCTTTTTGGATAGTAGAATTTACATTGTCTGCTTTTTAGAATTAACAGAGGAGAGTAGCAACAGTTATACTTTGTGACAATTAAAACTCTCTCTAATATGATCGAATACCTCACTTTTTTATTTATTTATGTTGAGTTGGCAATGAACCAAGCCCTAAATGTTTTAAACATAGATTTGATCTGTGGGAAAGCCGTGTATGTAGTCTATGGCACACAGACGTTGTCATCACAGTTTAAAAGATGGAAATAATTTATGTATGTATACAGAAGGGTTCGTGAGAATTTATGTGTGTATACATAACGTGAGTAAATGTACCAAAGACATTGTGGAATGGTACCCAAGAGGATCATTACGGAAAAGAGGAAGACCTTATCTTAGATGGACAGATGACCTGGACAAGACAACAAACGGAGCTTGGCAAAAAACGGCAAGAGACCGAAATAAGTGGAAAGCTTTGGAAGAGGCCTATGTCGCAAGACAAGTTGGAGTTGTTGGTGTTAAATGTAGGTAATTTATAAATAATAGATGGCGGTATGTGTTGGTTCAATTGTTATTTGGTCTGACGCTGAAAAGTGTCTAGATGTCGCACTACTATTGTGAACGCGCGAATGCCATAGTTGTTAAAACGAAACATAAAATTTAAATATAAGACTCCTACCAGGGCTCGGTTGTTTCATTGAAAAAGGTACTTACTTAAACCCGAGTAAATCACCATTCAGGAGGTGGGGTCCTTTCCATGGTCCTATCGAGTCGGATTTTTGCCGATTTTTTTGTAAAAACACACTAGTAAGCAGTGGCGGATCGCCACTGAAAGTGTTCACCGGACGGCAAGTCGTTCCGGTTGGTTGGAGAGGTGCAAGGTTCATCTTCCAGTCGAGGAGCAAAAGGCAAGAAGCAAGAAAGGAGTGGCCGAACAGCGGGCACTAGCGGACGAGTTCGGAGAAACGGAACCAGGAGCAGGAAGTGCTACATATCAGTGTCTTCAGTGCAAGCAGCGAGACGACAACTGCAGCAAGTTTGTGAAAACCGTGAGTTTGTTCCAATTACCTACAAGTTGAAATTCAAGATAGTGAGCAAATTTGAACTTTATTTCTATTAGCAAATTAACTTTGAAAATTTTATATAAGTTTAATTTTAAGGAAAATTTACACTTAGAATAAAAATCACTAGTTTTAACTTAGAATAATTTTGCAAAAAGTGTTCAGACGGGGAACCTATGCCCGATTTTTGTTTTTTATTTAAAACACTTGTAAAATTTTTAGAAATTATTAGGGACTTAGAAAAATTGGCAACAATTTGTACTATTACGGAACTTGTGTATTTTCTGAACATTTTGTAATCAATATACTACTAAGAAATCATTTTTACCGTAAAATTTTCTAACTTAAGATGTCTTCATTTATTAGATCTCAATATCGCTCTAAGACTAGTATAGAAAAATCTTATGAGAATTATAAAAAATCACCGAAAGATCGTTTAGCTAAAGAAACTTATTTACTTACCAGATTAGAAACACTTGAAGATCAGTGGAAAGTCGTTACAGATGTGCATAGGAAATTAATTAGCGAAGCCACAGAGGCATTATTGGAAGATAAATATTTTGATGACGATACTTATGAAAATATTGAGGAAACTTATATTAATTACAAATCGGAAATTAAAGAGGCTTTGTTTTTGTTAAAACAAACAAATAATATGTCGGATTCAAGTTCTTGTACAGTTTCAAAAAATGATTGTAATGTTAAGTTACCTAAAATTTCTATACCTATTTTTACGGGAGCATATGACGAATGGACAACATTCAGAGATTTGTATTTATCGTTGATTCATAATAATCCATCATTAGACAGTGTGCAAAAAATGCATTATCTGAAGGCACACATATCGGGAGAAGCTGAACTGCTTCTAAGACATGTTCCAATTACAACAGCGAATTATCAGGAATCTTGGTTAACTCTCAATAATAGATATAATAATAAAAAATATCTAGCTAATTGTCTTTTGGTGCGTTTTATGAAGCAGACTAATATCGGAACCGAGTCATGTGGTGCTATAAAAGATTTGCTAAATGTTACTAATGATACCTTGAATGGCTTGAGGAATTTGGGCATTAACATAGATTCTTGGGATACGATTGTCATTTATATCGTATGTACCAAATTAGATCATCAGACGCGTAAGAATTGGGAATCTTTAATAAGTACCTCTGATGAGCTACCGACTATAATTCAACTTAGAGAATTTTTAGAATCGAGGTTTCGCTCACTTGAATTTTTGAATGACAGTCAAAAGAACAGACCAAATTCTTCAACCTTCAAAAAGGCAGTGCACATGATCGCAGCAGATTCTGATGCTATAGTCAAACGTTGTTGTCCTTATTGTAAGAAAAACGATCACAAACTCGCCCATTGTAAGCAATTTTCTAAAGCTGATTATAACACTCGGCATAAATTTGCAAAAACAGATGGTAGTTGCTTTAATTGCTTAGGTCGTAACCACTCTGCCAGCACTTGTCGATCTGTAATAAGATGTCGCATTTGCAAACATAGACACCATTCATTGCTTCACCCGAACCCCGTTAACAATTCATTTACAGCCAATCC
Organism: Bembecia ichneumoniformis; assembly: GCA_910589475.2. NCBI lineage: Eukaryota > Metazoa > Arthropoda > Insecta > Lepidoptera > Sesiidae > Bembecia > Bembecia ichneumoniformis. The sequence continues at coordinate 16,944,815 of OU342535.1, forward strand.
AGATTTAGCTGTAAAGGTTAATGCACCACTTTCCAGCGCAAAGGCGCCGTTGGAAACTCCAGAATCAACTTCAGATGTCGCAGTACATTTTTCGAAGAAGGCACCATATAATCAGGTTCTGGTAGCAACCGCTCTTGTCAAGGTTCAGGCAAGAAATGGATACACGCACGTGCTTAGAGCTCTAGTAGACCCGGGTGCGCAGGCTTCATTTGTGACGGAATCAACGGTACAATTACTTGGCCTCAAGAAGACCTACAGTAGGACTTATGTGACGGGATTACGAGCCGATAAGAGCATTTTTTCGGCTAATCACATTGTTACAATGACAGTTCAATCTCATCATGATCCCGACTTCCAAGTGAAGGTACATGCGCACGTATTAAAAACTATAACTAGTTTCCTTCCATCAAGGCAAGTACTAGACTTTGAATGGCCAGAGTTCGCTAATATAACTTTAGCTGATCCTCAGTTCCACACTCCAAACAAAATAGATATTTTACTTGGTTCTGACGTTTATGGTCAACTCATAAGAGACGGTGTTATTCAAGGTCCTAATGGAACACCAACTGCTCAATGCACTGCATTAGGCTGGATCTTGTCAGGTCCTACGCATCAATTTAAAGGAGATGATTTTCTTCCAAGACATTCTCATCATAGCATCATTGTTAGCATGCATTCTAAGATTGATGATAATGAAATGTTAAAAAGATTTTGGCAAATTGAATCAGATACTTTTGACAACAATTTCCTTACTGAGGAAGAGCAGCGTTGTGATGAATTTTATAGCAAAACCACACAACGAGACCCAACAGGTCGTTACATTGTAAGACTTCCATTTCGTAGCGAAGACCCTCAATGTAAATATGGAAACTCAAGAGACATAGCACTAAAGCGATTTCTTCTTCTTGAACGCAGGTTCAAGAATAATCCAGAAATCAAAGATAAGTATTCCGAAGTCATTCATGAGTACGTGAACCTTGGGCATATGCAGCGCATAACGGAGAGTGCTGACCACAACAAGGCTGAGTCGGTATATCTGCCACATCACGCCGTTATACGCGAGGACAAGACTACGACCAAGGTTCGAGTAGTGTTTGATGCTTCATGTAAAGGAACAAATGGAGTATCTCTCAACGATACGTTGATGATCGGTCCCACACTGCAGCAGGACTTACGGCATATTATTATGAGATGGCGCATGCATCCTATTTGCCTTAGCGCAGATATAGTTAAAATGTACCGTCAAGTCATAGTTGCAGATGAGGATACAGATTTTCAACGACTGGTATGGAGAGATGATCCGGAAGCTGAAATGCAGGAATACAAATTAGTTAGAGTTACCTTTGGTACGGCGTCTGCCCCTTACCTTGCCGTGAAAACGCTACAGCAGCTCGCTCTAGATGAAGGTAAAGAGTTTCCGAAAGTTGCAGAAATAATTAAAACCGATTTTTACGTCGATGATTTACTGACCGGTTGTCAAACAGTAGATGAAGGAAAAGAAATTTATGAAAAAATGAAAAACATGTTAAGAAAGGAAGGATTTGATTTACAGAAATGGGTGACAAATAACAAGGATCTAGCAAAGATAATAACAGATACACATGAAAATCAGGAAGGGAAGATAGACATAAGGATGGATGAAGTTGTTAAGGTTCTAGGGCTTTCTTGGGATAAGGAATCTGACTTTTTTCATTATTCTGTGCAACTTCCTCATGTGCAATATCCTATTACCAAGAGAAAAGTAGTTTCCAGTATTTCCCGTCTATTTGATCCTTTAGGATGGGCATCGCCTTGTGTTATTGTAGCCAAGGTCATGATTCAAAAATTATGGCTTGCTGGTATAGGTTGGGATGACATATTGCCTACTGAACTTCTCAACGAATGGTTGTCGTATCAGGCAGACTTAATTCATCTTTGCAAATTGTGTATTCCAAGGTGGGTTAAGGCCAGGGGTGGCGATGCTTGTAGAGAACTTCAGGGTTTTTGTGACGCTTCCAACACTGCATATGCTGCAGTTGTTTACCTACGCACAATTGATGCTTATGGTAATGTACATGTGAATCTTATAACATCAAAAACTAAGGTAGCTCCGACTATGCAAGTCTCTATTCCACGTCTTGAGTTGATGGGGGCTGTCCTTTTAGCCAAGTTAATCACAGATGTGGCCAACATGTTGGGGATTGATCGTGATAATCTTCACGCTTGGACAGATTCTACTGTGGTGTTGGCGTGGCTTAGTAGTCATCCCAGTCGCTGGACCACATTCATCGCTAATCGAACATCAACCATTTTGTCGAAATTGGAGAATACACATTGGTCTCATGTACAATCTGTCCAAAATCCTGCAGATATTGCATCCAGAGGGTGTAGTCCTTTGGAACTTGCTGAGAGCAGTATGTGGCTGCAGGGTCCATCCTGGCTACAAGAATTAAACATTACTTATAAAAGACCGAAGTCACTTTCCACCGAATTGGAACAGAAAAAGGTAAAGGTCCAAGTAGCAGTTGCAATAGCAAATGCGGAGCCATTTTTCTGGTTAAGGTTTTCATCACTGCAAAGGCTTGTTCGTGTTGTTGCATTCTGTCGACGGTTCATTCGGTACAAGAGAGGACGTAAATTTGAACCGTATATTACAAGTAACGAAATTAATGAAGCGTTAGAGGTTTGCATAAGACAATGTCAGTTTATGGAGTTGAATGGGAATACGGTGAATTTAAAACCCTTAAACCCCTACATTGATGACAAGGGAATAACTAGAGTAGGTGGTAGGATTCACAATGCAATCCTGCCTAACAGCGTTAAGCATCCTATCATACTTCCACATAAGATCCATTTTACCAATTTAGTTGTTGATGAAGCCCATAGAAAAACACTACATGGCGGTGCAACTTTAATGCTAAGTCATTTGCGTACTAAATACTGGATCATATCTGCAAAAAGTCTTGTTAAGAATCATGTGCATAAATGTGTCGTTTGTGTGAGACAAGCAGCAATTACAAAAAATCAACTGATGGGCCAGTTGCCATCCAGTAGAGTTACGCCAGCTAGACCATTTTTTCACAGTGGCGTGGACTTTGCTGGCCCTATTAATATCAGAATGTCAAAGGGACGAGGCAACAAATCATATAAGGGCTACATAGGACTTTTTGTATGTATGGCAACTAAAGCTATACATTTGGAGGTGATCAGCGATCTTACAGCTGAAGGCTTTATATCAGGCTTTAGGCGATTCGTGGCTCGTAGGGGTTACGTTAGCGATATTTGGAGCGACAATGGGACAAACTTCGTGGGCGCTTCCAAGGAACTCCACAGGCTTGTCACAGCGGAACAATCGGCAGTCGCCATAGAAATCAAAGAGTGGTTGAGTAACCAAAAGGTAACATGGCATTTCATTCCAGCACACGCTCCCAACTTCGGAGGCTTATGGGAAGCTGGCGTGAAATCCACGAAATATCATTTAAAACGCGTAATTGGCGACTCCACACTCACTTATGAGGAACTAGCCGCAGTTTTAAGTCAAATAGAGGCTTGTCTGAACTCGCGACCGTTATCCCTGTTACCAGATGAAGCCAAGAATCCTTTAACTCCTGGACATTTTTTGATCGGCGAACCTTTAGTGATTGTACCCGATCGTAGTTACGAACAAGGTAACATCAGTACCTTAAAAAGATGGCAGCTGACTCAAAGGATGCTGCAGAATTTTTGGCGCAGGTGGTCCAATGAGTATTTGGTGTACTGTTAGCAACGGTATAAATGGTCTAAAATTGTCCCTGAGCCTAAAATTGGTGATGTCGTTCTCGTGAAGGAGGACAATCTCCCTCCTGCTCGATGGTTGCTCGGTAGGGTGGTTGCTAAGCATCCTGGATTAGACAACATAACTAAGCATCCTGGATTAGTGACATTAAAATGTAATGGTTCTATTATAAGGAGGCCAACATCAAAACTTTGTATTCTGCCCGTTACCGAATAATGCATGTATGTTTTTTATAGTTTTTTAAGTTATTTAAGTAATTTAAGTTTTTTGTGTGTCTGATGAAAAAAGGAGCTGTTCTCTCATGGTGGGCGGCATTGTAAAGAACGCTCAATGTCGTTCTTGGTGGGCGGAATGTTAAATGTAGGTAATTTATAAATAATAGATGGCGGTATGTGTTGGTTCAATTGTTATTTGGTCTGACGCTGAAAAGTGTCTAGATGTCGCACATACTATTGTGAACGCGCGAATGCCGTGTCTCGCCCATAGTTGTTAAGACGAAACATAAAATTTAAATATAAGACTCCTACCAGGGCTCGGTTGTTTCATTGAAAAAGGTACTTACTTAAACCCGAGTAAATCACCATTCAGGAGGTGGGGTCCTTTCCAGTTGGTGATAAATAATATATTATGCTTTCTTTTCTTGTTAATTAACTTCAGCAATAAAGGCTATTTTTATTTTTATTTTTATTTTTATTTTTATTTTATTTATTTTATTTACAGAAGGGTTCAAAGTAAATTAAACAGTGAATAAAAATAGGGGTATCTATCAAAATCTCACGCTAATTCGAACTGTAATCTTTAATTTAGTCTGGAAAGGACCTCACCTCCTGGATGGTGATTTACTCGGGTTTAAGTAAATGCTTTTGAAATTAAACAACCGAGTCCTGGTAGAAGTCATATTTAATTTTCATATTTCCTTTTAATGACAACGGACGAGACACTGCATAGGATGTGCGACATCTAGACACTTTTTAGCATCGGATTAAAATAAATAATTCCAACACACACCTACCGCCATCTATTATCTATAAATTACATTAACATAGTCATTAAAGATTACAGTTAGAATTATTTGGTGTCCTTTGCTAGTGCAGACACAGCATATCTTGTATCGCAGAAGCCAAAAGTGAGAGTGAAATTATATTTTTACTGTTTAATTTCAGATTTCAAAATCCTTAATAAAAGTTCACACTGCGTTTCGCACTCATTTGGGCAGCCCGTCTGGCGGCAGTAACCAAACCCTTACAGAAGACCACCGTGAAATAACAGCACGTGTGCATCCTATCCAATCCTTTATCCTTAATCCTACTGAAGTCGGCAGCGCACTTGCAGCAGTTGTGGCGTTGTTTGTGTTATAGGCGAGGGTAGCTATCTACTATCAAACATAAAAAAACATAAAAAAACGACCGTAACATAAAAAAAATCCTTAATCTTACTGAAGTCGGCAGCGCACTTGCAGCAGCTTTTTTTATAGGGGACGGTAGCCACCTACCATCAAGTGGACTGTCAGCCTGTCGAATGGTCAAATGAGTCAAAGCATAATGCTCTGCTTACATTAGAGCTCCTTTTGACCATAAGCATATTGTCTTATAACTGAATTGACGATTCATTTTTGGAAAGGGGGTCCATTCCAAAAATGGAACGTTTTGTTCGTCTGGTAGTAGGTTGATGCAAATCCGTATCACATAATCATCAGAAGTGTCTTCAGGATCATCCCACGTTATCACCGAGTGAGAATTAGAACTTTATTTATAACGCATTGTTTAATCGTTAACAAAATTTACTAGTACCTATCATTTTATTGTTCTCTGTGTCTTTTATATCCATTTCACGTGTGTATATCTTTGTTGTCCTTTTTGGGTAATAAAAGAGTTGTGTGATAGAAGATTTGGTTTCTCTGGCCACATTCCTCCTTCAAGCAGTAGGCGGCCATGAGATCTCTTATCTTACCAGATCTCGTGTAGTATCTACCACTGAGTTTCAGTCGGTGAGTAGCGGTTGAGGTGCCTGTGGAGCCCCCAAGGGACGTAGCACTTTTCAGTGTGCTACGTCCCCTGGGTATAGGTTACAACCCGGTTACAACCTAGGCATAGGTTAGAGCGCATTGTGTCTGTACCATTAATACCATCCGCTATGATTATATAGTACGGCCGACAGGCGAATCCGTCACCATGACAACGCTTATCCTTTAGAAAACCCCGCCGATTCGCTCTCGATCCTTAATTGCTTCAATAGAGCGAGCAATTAACAAATGACAATCGATAGGATTCAGATCAAAAGTGGAGGCAATTGTCATATTCCAATCCTCTTGATTACAAAAGTCATCGCGGCGTTACCGCTTAAATAAATGGAATATTGAACAACATCGAAACTTGGACAGGAAATAGAATCAGGAGGCTGTATAGAAAATCAATTTCCGTTTATAAAATATAAATACGTGAAGATATATGCGCGGCTTTTGACTTTGCGGCGCTAACATTATAAAACTTCGAGTCGCGGAGTCATTGAGAGGTTGCTCGGATAAAAGAAAATTGCCCATAAATCGTTTTTTGTACAGTAATCTTGTTATGACCGCGACGTTGGGCTGTAACGACACATATCACAACGTAACAGAATACTTATAAATTGGCGTTAAATTACCCTGGAGCCGTTGGAACTTGAGAGGCTATAATTAAGAGAGAATAGTGCGTTAGACAGCCTTAATACCTGGTAAGTCGTTTTAGCGTCAAGCGTCCTTAAGTACGGCTTGGGTAACGCCTTAACTTAGCCAATTATTTTTAGGTTTATTTTCAAACAAGAAATTCGCTCTCAGAAGTGCGATTTAAATAAGAAAACTCTTTTAAAGACGAATTCGATGAAAGTTGAGTTACAAAATTTGTTCTGAGTTTTATTTTAAATGAGTTACAAGAAATTCCTTTAATTATTTTTTTAATTAATACAATGTTTGTTACACGCCTGTCATTTCTTTAAATGTAATAACAATTCAAGAATTAAATCTTCTAACTTTTTTCAGTTTAGTCAATGATTTTTTTTTAATTTTTAAATTAAAATCAATGTTTTAGGTACAGTGGATAAGGTGTTTAGCACCCTGACTCAGGGGTCCCGTATTCTACTTATCCTGGCATGGGGTCAACTTGTAAGATCTTTTAAAAGAGGCTTCAGTCTGGTTTGGCAAGTAGGTGCAGGGCGCCCTGCGTTTCGTCCAAGGAATTGGGCAGCCCGTCTGGCAGCAGTACTCTTTTCTTACAGAAGACCAGGTCACAGTGAAATTACAGCATACGATATTTCGGTGAGTGAATAGTTTACACATCCCTAATCCTACTAAGATCAGCAGCGTACTTGCAGCACCTAATGTGGCGTGGCTTGTGTTAGGTAATAAGCTGCGGTAGCCAACTGCCAAGAAGTGGACTGTCATCCTGTCTGACGACTTTTACGTTAAAAAATACTAAATTCCAAGTATAGTTGTCGCTAATTTGAACTCCTTTTTCTGACACACAGATATAGATGAAGGAATTAATGGAAACTTTAGGTCAACATTTAAAAAAAAAGTTAAGGTCGTCAGACAGGCTGACGGTCCACTTGATGGTAAGTAGCTACCGTCGTTTACAACAGAAGTAACGCTTACTAGGATTAGCATCTTTGGCATCTCTTATATACTAACCGAAACATAACAGCACACATGCTGTTATTTCACGGTGGTATTCTGTAAAGGTGGTTTCTGCCGTCGGACGGGCTGCCCAAATGACTGTGAAGTGCGCCTTGTAACTACTGTCCAGATCCAGACCATAGTCAATTTTGAATTTTTTTTTTTTTTTTTTACAAAGTTTGCTTTGCCGGGAATCGAACCCGGGACCACTGACACAGAGTGTTTAAGGCAAGCACCCTAACCACTCATCCAATGGGCTCGTCAAAGAACTTTCATCATGGGTATAATTATTAAATTTCTAATTCTGAGGGGGGTATCCAACTTGCATATAATTTAGATTTCAAATAAAGCAAAGTCTTGTGGGGTTCTTTGTGTCACCAGCTCGCATATACCTATATTATTTATTTACTAGTTATATACTTACATATATACTATATACTTACTCATATTTTCTTCGAACAAGGTATATTGGATTGTACTTCAAATATAGTCACTTGTCATGTCTCTCGCTGTCACATTTAAAATAATTTGACAAATGATTGTCATTGCAGATAAAAATTTGTCTTTTCCTCTGGAAAATTTATTTTATCCATAGTCTCTGCGGAATGAAAATATGTAGTCTTATTTTTTGTCCATCAACATTTTAATGGTAAAGAATAATATTGTAACGATATTTCAATGTAAGTTGAAATGCAGAATTTTAAATGTAAAAACATTGGTTAAATTTATTAAAAAAACTTGGCTTTTTTAATTTAAATTAAAACCATTAAAATTGTTCCATTTGGAGCCATTAAAATTGAATTAAAAGATTAGTTAATTTTTATTTTAAGGTTTACAAACGGTGAGATTTCAATTGTTTTTTGTAACTCAATTGATGTCGTATTCAACAATTAATAATTATAGCATTATTTAGAATATTAGTATTTAGAAACACGCGTGACACTTGTGGCTATGTCTAGGCTTCTCAAACTTATTTTTATTGAGACGCCTTTGGGAATTTGTCTTGTCTCGCGACGCCTCCCTTCTGGCCAAAAAGTACCTACCGGTTTATGGGGGGGGGGGGGGGGGTATTTTTTTATTAGAAAATGAGAATAAAAACAAAACATAACAATAAAAAGATTATTTTAAAAAATAAGAAAAGATTTACTTCAATTTGTTGGCTGGCTACTAATAAGAAAAATGTGTTTGCTTTACTGACCATAGCTTCTCAAAGGTGGGGGCCTAGCCAAGATGCACAAAATGCAAACGCTTCCTTTGCGTACTTACGAAACGAAAGAAATGAAGCCCGGTGATTGGTTGTTGATGTTACAACTGTCACAACAACCAATCACCGGGCTTTATTTCTTTCGTTTTGTAAGTACGCAAAGGAAGCGTTTGCAACAGTTTGCATCTTGGCTAGGGCCCCAGGGCTCAAGGTTGGAAATTGCCACTCCCATCTATCTCTCTACATTTATTTTCGATCTTTGTTACTGCAACCTGTTTCGCACTATGTAGCAAATAGTAATAGAACTCTCAATGCTGCAGTGCTGATGGCACGATACTCGTGAGAGACTGAGTTCCAAAATACAAGCAGTTTGTCTTTGTTTTTTTTTTTATTTTATTTTTTTATGTTAAGGTCGGCAGACGGCAGTCCACTTGATGGTAGGTGGCTACCGTCGCCTATAACTGTGCTGCCGACTACAGTAGGATTAAGGATAAGGGATAAGGAGTGGATAGGGAAATGGGCTCTGGCATCCCTTACTCACTCACCGAAACACAACAGCACACGTGCTGTTATTTCACGGTGGTCTTCCGTAAGGGGGTGGTTACTGCCGCCAGACGGGCTGCCCAAATGACTGCGAAAACGCAATGTGCCCTGTCATATTGGAGCGACATAGGACAATTCTATTAATTGTTCTTCTTCCTCTGTCGAAAGTGTTGACTTGGTCGCATCGACATATGTGGCCAATCCATGTGGATAGTCTCGCAACATTCCAGGGCGTCGCGACACACAGTTGGGCAGCCCAGGTCTAGTCTATGAATGGAGTTTGACAGTGTACCTACAGATATTTTGCCAGGAAAATAAACAAATTTGAATATCGAATTTAATCAGAATTTATTTAACGGCGTCGCTTTTGTTACCATGACAATAAATCTGGAGTTACTTACAGACAATCGGTTTTTGGAAATGCGCCAAAGAAACACGTAAAATACATCAATTTTTATGAATGTTAGTGAACTGCGCAGGGCGAATGTTCTACTATATATAGAGATATGATATGCCGCGTCAAACTATTCCGGCAGTTACTACTGCAGTGGAATTACTTCAGTAGTAGTAGGGGCATGATGCAGCAGGTGAAACAAAGTGGCGACAGTAACCACCGTGAAAAGCCGCTTCCGGCTTCGCACGGGTGATTTTTTATATTTAATAGGCATGATGACGGATTTTGAAATTCCCTTCCATAATGTAGATACACGTCTACCATATCCGAAAAAAACAATATTTCAGCAAAAAAACCAAATTTCAACGCGAATTATTGTATGTTTTTTAAATATATTTTGAATTACGCGCGAAAACGCTCTTAGGTGTCGTGGCGTCGCGTCTGATGAAACGTGACGTCACCGACATCTCATCAGATTTTTCATTCTGTCAAAGCAAACTCAAGCAACACGATGGCACTTACCTGGGCGTGACGTCATTCGCTCTTATTGGTGTTTCAGTTAACATGGCCGATTGCAGTTATTTATATGTACTTCTATTTTATTGAAAATCTTATTAATCTCAATTTTAGTAAAAAAATGAGTAATTTTTTAGCCTTCTTTCAACATATATTTTTCTCCAAAATAATTTATTCTTTGATTTTTTAATACCGTCATCATGTCTATTATATACGTAAACCTTTTCCGTTTATCATTCTTTCTACTAGTTTAAACCGTATCAAAATTCGTTAAGTAGTTTAGAAGAAGTTAGGGGAGAAACAGACAGACGCGGACAGCTACTTCAATTTATAATGTAGAGATATAAATCCTCCTCCTTAGTCGTTCACTCTTGACAGAGTGGTCGTGGTTGAACGATTATGCGTCTCGCCTTTGGATAACGTAGATCCACTTGCCACGGTCTTCAGCGTTGCGGGAACACTGGACTATGGTGGTTTGTGTAGCAGTCTTTATAGAGTCTGTCCAACGTACGGGTGATCGAACGCGGAGCCTTTTTCCTTCCACTAACCTTTGGACAACTAATCGCTCCATTGAGTCGTGATTGCGGACTACACGGCCGAAATATTTGAGAATTCGCATTTGCACAGAAAATGCAATTTGCAGAATTGCAGAAAATGCATTTGCAGAGATATAAATACATATAACGAAATCATAAACGAGCCGTTTCTGTACATTAAATTATTTAAAAAAAAATTACAGTACTTATGAAACCGAGGTTAAAATAAATGTTTTTAGAATTTTTGTCCGTTTGTATGTGCGTTTGTGCACGCTTATCTCAGAAATGGCTTAACCGATATGAATGCGGTTTTCACTGATATATTGTAGCAAGCTTCCCGTAACATAGTGTTTGTGTCATTTCAATTGGTTCACAAACAAAAAAGTTACGCGTCATACCAGATACCACGCGTACGAAGTTGCGGATTCAGCTAGTAATATAAGTACATGTTCATATATATTGTGTCTTTCCGACTATGTTTAAAAGAGCCTTAGCACTCGTAAAAAAAATACAGTTAATTTGGATGTGGTTGTTTTAATTTTAACACATTATTGTCTAAATTAAAAAAAAAAAAATCGTCACGGGTCGCCTGGTAGATGTGAAACATCGAGTGAAATAAAATGATGACTATTTAACGTTTATTTGTATTGAATACAAAAATTTAAATATTTATTTCAAGTTGCAACAACCACCAACAATCACAACAACAACAACAATCACCACGGCACGCGTCGCCACACCGTACACACTACTACGCATAGACTGTATATGTATATACCATCGTATAGCGTGGTGACGCGTCGCCACGGACTGCGTCGTCGCCACGCTATCAATCAGTTTCACCCGCGCCTATAGATGTTTCACATCAAAAAATGTTGAGCATGGAATATAGCTTTAAAGTCTAACGGCAAGTCATACTATTGCAAAACCGATGCCATCTACACATTTGAAAAAAAGAAAAAAACTTTTATTGACACTAGCACGATATAAAAACAACAGGACAAAAAATAATAGAAAAACAAGCAAAGATATGTGTGTCCTTGTGGCAGTGAATCAGATACTGGCTTAGCATTGTGTTGAGGTGCTAAATAAACGCCTACAGACTCACAGAACACCATACAAACATATTTACATATCGATATGTAAATAAATCGCATAATCAAGTACACAGCGGCCGTTGGATGAGTGGCAAGGATGCTTGCCTAACGTCTCAGGGGCCCCGGGTTCGATTCCCGGCCGGGTCAAGTTTGGAAATTTTAATGTAATTTTCAAAATTGACTCCGGTCTGTATTTGAAAAGTAGTGGTAGGGCACACTGCGTTTCGCAGTCATTTGAGCAGCCCGCCTAGCGGCAGTGACCACCCCCTTACGCCTAGCGGCAGTGACTACCCCTACCCTTGACCACCGTGAAATAACAGCATATACGTGCTGTTGTGTTTCGGTCAGTGAATAAGGGATGCCAGAACCCATTTCCTTATCCCCTCCTAATCCCTTATCCTTAATCCTACTGTAGTCGGCAGCGCACTTGCAGCACCTGTAGCGTTGCTTGTGTTATAGGCGACGGTAGCCACCTACCATCAAGTGGACCGTCAGCCTGTCTGTCGACATAACAAAAAAAAAAAAAAATAGGTAAATAATTATAACAAAATACTTATCTATATAATGCACTGCTTCAATGATCTATTGAACAGAGAGAAAATTCAATAAAAGTTAATAAATAAACCGCATTAATGCGGTTGTTCAACTAATTAAATTATTTCGTTTCCCACAAATATTTCACTGCAGGTAAAATTGAAAATACGCAATGTAAGGCCTTTGTATTATCTCCACTATATACATATGTGTCGACCGCAATATTATGAGTTATTTACGCACGGCTCTCGCTTTGTTACCATTTCGATATTTTTTTATTATTTTTGATTAATAAGAGACGTATTTTTACTCAATGATTCCGAAGTGATTGCATTATTAGTAGCAGGGCACACAGCGTTTCATTAGTTAAAAAATTCTTCATCCGGTCTGCCCTTTGGCTGCATACTTTTTTTTATTTTTTATTATAGATGGGTTTGCTCTTGACCAGCATCTATCCATGTAGGAAGGATGAGGCCGAAGATGGAGCGAGCTCACCCAGAAGATGCCTATTCACTCGAACCTTGAAAAGATTTGGGTTATATGAGCTCGGAAATACAGACGCCGGCAGGGAGTTCCAATCCTTAGCAGTGCGCATCACAAAAGATGTTTTAAAGCGCTTGGTCCGAATTAGAGGGATTTCGACAAGGTGAGGATGGTAACCAGCCGTACGTCTGCATGTCCGATAGAAGAAAGGGGAAGGCGGTATGATCTCATGCAGCTCTCGAGCACACTCTCCGAAGTACATACCGTGAAAATAAAGCATTTGTGCTATTGTGTTTCAGTGAGCGAGTAAGGGTTTTTGTTCAGTGAGAGTGTAAGTAGCCCATTTTCCTATCTCTTCCCAATCCCTTATCCTTAATCCTATTGTAGTCGGCAGCGCACTTGCAGCAGCTTTGGCGTTGCTTGTGTTATGGGCGACGGTAGCCACCTACCATCAAGTAGACCGTCAGCCTGTCTGCCTATCTTAATATATAAAAAAAGGGATGCCAAATCCCATTTCCCTATTTCCTCCCAAATCCTTATTATTGATTCTACTGAGGTTGGCAGAGCACTTGAAGCATCGAAGGCGTCATTGCTTGATTATTAAAAAGCGACATTTACCCCTTCATCAGCGCACCTGCAGACCTTTAGATAAAATTATAAAAAAATCCCTAAAAATACGTAACTGGAAATACTTATTAAAAAAAAAAAAAAAAAAAAAAACAGTGTTTCTCAAAGTCCTTCAACGAATAGATATAACAAATGAAATTACATAGATATGTATAATTGTATATATAGGAACTCGGATTAAATACGTACCAAATTTTAGTGTTTAAGGGTTATGATTAGATTTTGTACAATTGAGTCGTTCACTACACAAATGGATTAACTACACTTTTTATTAAATCTTAAACTTAAATCTAAAAGCACTTTGTATACTCACAACTTTTTATTTATTAAAACTTTCCCAAAAAATAAAGGTAAACACCATTAAACCACAAAAAATGTTTGTCCACTGATAATAAGTAATTTAAATTCCACAGCCTATTAAAAAAAAGTAAATGGCGGGACCGAGGATCGAACTTGAACCTCTCGAAATCATAGGCCGCGTCTTTCCTACTGCGCACCGATGCTCTAATGTAAATCATTGCAATTGTTACAACTAACTATGGAACGTTCGCGCCGGTCGAAAGTCACGAACGTCCCATCTTATGGATGGTAGCCACGCCCCTTCCCGGCTAGTGTCAAAGGAAATTGGTCCTTTTGTTTACTACATAGAGTTTACATTTCAACAGAAATAGCATTCCAGAACTTCAATGGTTTGTTTACAATCTTGTTTACATTTTCTAGCAAATTCGAAGTATATCGATTCGTTTGGCCTCGATATACTCGGCCTTGATATATAAGTATAAATAAGAGACGGCCAGCGTGAGTTCGAGTGTGAGTTCGACAACCAGCGATACGAATGCGACTCTTCGGAGCTTTTGCGAAGTTTTCTGCGACAGTGAACCGGCGACACAGTGACCGATTTCATCGGACAAGTTTGGTGATTTTGGCAGTCATCTTGGTTTGTGAAAATAAATGGTTCGTTTCGCCCTTACAGGCATTTTAACTCACCCCGCACGTAACACAATAACACCCTGGATGATAACGGTTTTTTAGTGCCGTCTTATCAGAATAAAAGTAAATTACTCCAGAATCAAGTACTTGTTTTTTTTATTTTTTTTATTATAGATGGGTTTGCTCTTGACCAGCATCTATCCATGTAGGAAGGATGAGGCCGAAGATGGAGCGAGCTCACCCAGAAGATGCTATTCACTCGAACCTTGAAAATATTTGGGTTATATGAGCTCGGAAATACAGACGCCGGCAGGGAGTTCCAATCCTTAGCAGTGCGCATCACAAAAAATGTTTTAAAGCGCTTGGTCCGAATTAGAGGGATATCGACAAGGTGAAGATGGTAACCAGCCGTACGTCTGCATGTCCGATAGAAGAAAGGGGAAGGCGGTATGTTCTCATGCAGCTCTCGAGCACACTCTCCGAAGTACATCTTATAGAATACACACAGACAGGCAACTTTGCGTCTATGTGCCAGGCTCTGCAGCTTAGTTCTTATTAGTGTATCATCGCCAATGAGCCTCCTAGCTCTGCGATCCACCGAGTCGAGTGCAGCAAGTTGGTATTTTGCTGAGCCATCCCAAAGGTGACAGCAATACTGTCCAGATGTGAAGCATCGCTTCACTCTATTTAGGATGCCCAACTTTTTGGCCGCTGTTTGGGCCTTGGACTCGATAGAAGAACCGAAGTTGAGATTTGAGCACAACCTCATGCCAAGAAGCTCAAGATCATTGTGAAGTAAAATTAAATATTTTTAAAAATAAAGCTGTTTAATTTGGTATGTTTTATTTTTAACTTCTACTGTGAACTTTAAGTCTTACACGACTTCATATTTTTTCAACCTCTTCAACATCACTCCCAGATTTTTCAAATATATATTTGGGTTTGAATTATTATAAACAATTATTTCAATTTGTCAGTGTTTGTCAGTGTTAAAAAAATATTAAAAAATAAAAGTAAATAAAATAAAATAAAAATAATATGTAATAATATGTAATAAAAATATCTAATAAAATTAACCATTTCTATAATAATAATCTTAAAAATTATAACATTAAATTTAAATTAACTATTTGTTTCACTTACCAAATCGATTAACTCCATTAATTACATAAAAATTGTAACATTTCTGACGATATTATATGTGTGACTATGAAAGCCACATAATAATATGTTTTTATGCAATCTTAGAATATTTATTTGAATTTATATTATAAAGGAAATTAAAAATTATTTTATTTCATCGCACTTCTCCCCTTTTTGTTTTATGGAGAAAATCGATTTGTGCAATGAGGGTTCAATTATGTTACTACAAACAAACACAAAAAATCTTTTGAACTTTCTGAAGTTTATGATTTTAATGCCACAGCTTCTATCTGGGCACTGTGATAGCATTTGCTCTGGTGTTTCTTGTCTCCCGAGACGACTCTGATGGTGGCTACCCTACCATCAAGTGGGCATCAGACTGTCTGCCGTATCTTCCTTATCATAAAAAGTATTTAGTAATTACTTCACGATAGAAATAGTTATAATATATTCACAAATTTTCTGAAACGTAATTTAATTTCGTTTATTTTATAAAAAGCGATGAAAAGAACTTCTATTATGTCCATTTTTTTGGTTTCATAATTCCTTTTTTATTCAGGAACGATGCCATAAAACCTCTGTTTTTTGTCATTAAAAAACTGATATAATATTACTAAGCAAGTTCATACAGACTTACACAACCTTACGTATTGTTATTAATTAATGTGGTACCAAGAAAAACAAGGTTATATTTGTCTACATGCTGGAACTCATACCCCCACATGCCGCGAGCGAAATTAATATTCAAAATGTAATTTATCAGTGTCGTGACCTGTCAATGTAACAAGGTATTAGCTTGTTTAAATATTTGATAATCATTATTATTATATTCATCGTACGAAAATGCGATCCTGAAATTATATACTCAATTATTATATAAAAAGAAGGAGAAAGTTTAAGGGATTCACTGAGGCAAATGACATTTACTATAGAACTCGCTGGCGGCGGAGACAATTCAACGGGCCTAGAAATGGTGTTTTTTTGTTTTTACCATTAGAACATTACACAAAAAAAATTTTTTATTAATACAATTTTTTAATCTGATATTAACTTATTAATAGGTACATTTATGAGTGCAATAAGCCGTTTTCGAGAGAATTTTCAATAAAGGTCAAATTCTTCTTGTGTTATCACTTTTTTTGTGGAGTTTCTATTACTTTAACGAAAATTCTAATTAATACAATTGGTTCTTCACATGTTTAAGTATAATATATATTTTTTTCAAAGCAATTGTCTTGTCTATTTCTTGTAACATTTTCATTAAACAATGGATATTTTTAGTATTTAGTGTTTGTCTCCCCCTTAAGGAACGATGGCTATTCGTCTGAAGAAATAGAGAGAAATCTTCTTCCGAATCCCAATTAGGAGAAAATGCAGCACTTTAGGTGTAGACCTAAAGTTTTTCCAATATTAATTGGAAAAATAAAATTTATTGGAAATAAACTTTGATTTTATACTTCAATACTTTATTACGCTTTTATGACTGTTTGTAAATCTTTCATTTTTCTTTTTTACTTGTAACATGTGGCAGAGGCTTTTTTTTCATGATAAGGGTCGGCAGAAAGATTTAAAGTCGGTAGTCGTTAACACAAGGACACAGGTGATGCGAGTGCGGTGCTAACCTTAATTAAAATCATCATCTTCATCATCCTACTCCTAATTTTTCAAAAGGACCAGTCAGAAACAGCCTGGATCCACCGTCGAGCCGCGGCCCTTATCAGGTCCACCTTGTGGGTGGACATTCCTACTCTGCGCTTGCTGGTCCGTGGCGTCCGTTCTAGAACCTTCCGTATCCAGGGGCATTCAGCATAAAAAGTAGTCGTATAGGTATCCAAAATGAAAAATAATCATTATAAACACAGGAGCTATAATTACGTTAAAAATTTTATACTACATATGTTTATCTATACTATACATAAAATCGTAAACTGTACATTAAAGATTTTTTCAAAAAATCAATTTGTACACGTTATACTTATGTTAACGAGGTAAAAAAAAATAGTTTTTAGAATTTCTATCTGTGTGCTTGTGCGCGCTAATCTCAGAAACAGCTTAATCAATTTGAATGCAAGCTTGAATTGTATTTTAGCAAGCGTCCAATCGCTTTACAATTCGGTTATATAGTTCGGTATGTATATAGTTCGCTATATATAAACGTGGTATTCGCATTATTTATTCTTATGGTATTCGGTATACCATAAGAAGTTAATACAGTATGTTTAATACAGTAAAGATACTAGGACGTACATGAAACTTTGTTTTTTGGCATATTGATAGCACAACATTTATTACAATGTTGATGCTATTTATTCAATTATTGATTTCATTTACTGTTTCCAATGGTCTTATCACATTTTAGGTGGTGTTTTGTCTCACAAATGCTGGTAGTGTTAGCGGTGTTTCGTCTAGTGCTGTTTTAGGCAAAGCCAATTAACTAGGGCACCATTACATGCAAGCCTGGTAAAAAGGTTGAAGTGCTATCGAGAGAATATCGACACTACTCATCAATTTAATAAAGCTGAAATGGCAGTGGGCAGGCATTGAGGACATATAGGGAGGTCATATCCTGAACGGCTACACTAAGTGGTTATTAGCTTGTTTTAGCGGTCTAGGGGGAGGCTTCTGCTCAGATAATGATTGTATTATAATTAATTATGGCTAATATTTAATCACTTTTAATATTATTCATTATAAATTAATAATAAACGATTTAATGAAAACGTATTTATTTGTTTTTCAAATTGTAAATATTAATAACCGTTTAAATAAAAGCCCAGCTCTTTTATGTACAGGTCATGACGGTCCACTTGACGGTAAGTGGCTACCAATTAATACAATATCAATTTTAATAGAAGCTACGCTGTATTAAAATTAAAATTAAAATTAAAAGTTAAAATGAAAGATAAATGATGGGCTTTGGCATACCTAAGTGGCGCTTTGGCTTTGGCGTGAGTTTGACTCACTCATCGAAACACAACAGTACTCATGTAACAACATGAGTACTGAAGGGGTTGGCTATTACCGTCAGACCAGCTGCCTAATTTATAACTGCAGAAGCGACGCATTTTAATCGTAGGGGATTTTGTAATAAACTATGATATAACATGATAGGCAAATAATTTACTTATAGGCTAAAGATGACTTATTATTTAGGGACCTGGCTAAACGAGGAGTGGAACAGCGAGTTAAAGTCCAGAATAGAAGTTGCTCGCAGTGCTTTCAAAACAATGGAAAAAATCTGTGTAGTACGTAACATTGATATCCCATTACGCACTTCGTATACTTCATTGTTATATCTGGCCCATTGTGTTGTATGAATGTGAGCCTTGGACGGTTCAAGAGGATCTAAAAGGACGTAAAAAATCTAAAAGTTTCTATTTTTCTATTTTTCTAAACGAAAAAGACGAATAGACGAATGTGGACGTATAGGCGCTTATTGTCCAAAAGGTGACCAACGTAAAAGTACTACGAATGATTAGCTAAGAACGCACCTAAGTGAAAAGGTGAAGAGTTTTCTACCTGGGTCATATTTTCAGATATGAGCGATTCAACCTGCTTCAGCTGGTGATGATGGGCAAAATCGCTGGAAAGAGGAAAGTTGGGCGAAGGGAGAAGTTATGGCTGAAGAACATCAGGGAGTGGAAACGCAGTAAAGTTGTTCCGGCTAGCAAAAGACAAGGAGGACTGTTTCAGGATGATCGCTAAACTTCACTAGTTGAAGAGACACCGCAAAAAGAAGAAGAAGAAGTTTATTTATAATAGAGTTAGAATATTATTATTATTATTATTATTATTATTATTATTAAAACTCTTTGTTTGTACTATAAACAAAAAAAAAGAATAAAAAAGAAAGAAACAACAAGTAATAGTACAAAAGGCGGCCTTATCGCTTTATAGCGATTTCTTCCAGGTAACCTTAGGGTAAGGAAAATTATATGAAAAATAAAACAATGTGGGTGGTAAAAATCATAAATAATGTTTTTTTAAAAGATTTAGGTAGTGGTAGGGCATACTGCGTTTCGCAGTCATTTGGGCAGCCCGCCTGGCGGCAGTGACCGCCCCCTTACAGAAGACCACCGTGAAATAACAGCATATACGTGCTGTTGTGTTTCGGTGAGTGAGTAAGGGATGCCAGAGCCCATCTCCTTATCCCCTCCTAATCCCTTATCCTTAATCCTACTGTAGTCGGCAGCGCACTTGCAGTACCTGTAGCGTTGCTTGTGTTATAGGCGACGGTAGCCACCTACCATCAAGTGGACCGTGAGCCTGTCTTTCGACATAACATAAAAAAAAACCAATTAATTACAAGCTTAATTACACATTTTATTAGTGGATAAAAACATAAAACATAAACATAACATCGACATAACATAAAAAAAAAATTAAAAAGTTAATAATTACTAATTGTTGTTTTTCTCTTTTTAATTATGACTACTGTCGGCTTGTTATATTCGACACAAAATTGTTAGAACTATGTATCTTCTTCTTCTATTAGTATAATAGAATAGATAAGCGAAAGTTTGCGAGAATGTTTAGAATTTTAACCTCATGTAAAAACTACTGAATGGATTTTCTGGAAACGGTATCTTATAGTTCATACATAAGAATATAACATAAGCTATAATTTATAAACATACATGGACGAAGACGCGGGATTGGGCTAGTATATAATAAATGTTTGCTTTATTAACTAATTCTGCACTTACTTATTTTATGAAGCATTGAATGCATCACTTCTGCCAACCGGAACCGTTCCACTTGCGGACCACTAGACGTGGGCAGGGGTTTCATCCCTTCGTGGTTGATGTACCTCGATCACGTACAAAGCGTTTCAGTTCCACCTTCCTTGTTCGAACTGCTAAGGAGTGGAACTCATTGCCTGCGTCTGTGTTCCCACAGAACTACAACCTCGGGGTCTTCAAAACTAGGGTAAATGGGCATTTACTAGGTAAGCGTGGTCCACCTTCGGCCACATCTGCACCTCACATCAGGTGAGATAGTGGTCAAGCGCTACCTCGATTTCATAAAAAAAAAGATACTATTACTGAAGCTATTAATTCTTTAATTTTGTTTCTTTTAATTAAATTAAATTTTTCGACTACAATTAATATATTTTTGGTATTTGCTATCTATATACTTATCTTTTTTTTAAATATAATTTTCAAGAGTTTTTTTTTTATAAAAAAATATCTAGTTAGATTATATTAACAAAATATAAGTTTACGTATAATTTAAACTTACCTATTACAGAGGATATCTTCATAAAGGGTACACTCACAATTTTTACAAAGAATGCACACATAAAACCACAGTAAAGTCCAAGTTTTAAGGTAAGGTTCAGTCGTTTCAACTTTCGTTATTAGATCGTAATTTTCACTCGTTTTTGTAGGGAGGAAAAGCGATGTGCCTCCGTCGTCGGTTACCAAACCAACTGAAAGCTTCTCCTGTAAGTCAGGGAGCTTTCAGTCACGCACAGGCGCACAGGGACATAAGTTTCAGAATAATTTCTCTTTGCTTCACGGTTTGTAATACAATTCATTACTCGAAAAATTTACTAAATCTTTATCTTCTCTATTCAGTATTTCCGTAATTTATATCAAAATATTAATAGGTTCGATAATTTTGATTGGGATTGAATTTGAAAATAATAATAATGTGACCAAATCAAAGTAATGTCTTCCTTAATGTGTCAATTTAATATTGCTATTACAAATATAAATAATGAAAAAACTTCTGTCGCCTCTTTATCTGATTTTGCTATTTACCCTTTAAATTAATTATTGGTTGTTTTTTAGTGCAGGGCACACTGCGTTTTCGCAGTCATTTGGGCAGCCCGTCTGGCTGCAGTAACCACCCCCTTATAGAAGACCACAGTGAAATAATAGCACGTGTTCGTTGTGTTTCGGTGAGTGAATAAGGGATGCTAGAGCCCATTTCCCTATCTCCTTTCCCTTAATCCTATTGTAGTCGGCAGCGCACTTGCAGCAGCTTTGGCGTTGCTTGTGTTATAAGCGACAGCAACCACCTACCATAAGTGGATCGTCAGCCTGTCTACCGAACTTAACATTAAAAAAAAACCCCTGACGTCATTTTGACGGTCTTATTGTTGGTAGATGGCTGCCGGCGTCTGTTAAATCAAGCAACACCATAGGATTGTTTTATGTTAAGATCGAAAGACAGGCTGATAGGTCCACTTGATGGTAAGTGGCTACCGTCGCCTATAACACAAGCAACGCCGCAGGTGCTGCTAGTACATACATACATTACTGACCATAGTGAGATTAAGGATAAGGTTTTAAGAAGGGATGGAGAAGTGGACTCTGATATCCCTTATTCACTCACCGATATACAACAGCAATCATACTTTTATTTCTCTCTGGTCTTCTTTAAGGGGTTGTTACTGCCGCCACAAAGCTGTCTATTATCTTCATCGGCTTACATAAAACCGTTATATACAATAAAATTAATGTATAAAATTACTTAAAATATTTTGAATTAAAAAAGATAAAATACAGAGAGAGAACAGAAAACTGAAAAAAGTTAACCGCGGCGCACCGAGTCGTAAAATCTGAGATGAGGATGTAAGTACACATGTAAATCACTTTTAGAATCAAAATTATTACTAAACTTTCTGAATATACTACAATTTTATAGATATAAGCTACACTGCACTGGGACAAACAAGAAGAACAACTATTAATAAACTTTGTTGGTGGTAGCGCCAAATATGTGTTTCGAGAACCTTCGAAAGAAGGGAAAGAAGCCAGGGCGTCGCCACCTACCTCGTGAATCACCAAGTCCTTCGTCTTCCAGCGACAACAACAGCCGTCCAATGCTCTGCACACCTTGAAAGCACTCGCGATGCGGGATGACGCGAGCACTTGGTTAATTACAAGCTCAATCCCTGATAAATGCGGTTATAGAAATCAAATCACGTGGCAAGGTCGGCGGCGAGTCTCACGACGTCTTGTCGATACGATGTTTTCTTACAACTGTTTTCACTCGGGCTCGCGTGCGGCTCGGTGGTGACCAAATGTATAGTATAGGTTTATGGTGGGAGTGAGACAGCACATAGGTACCACAGAGAATTAATTTGAGTTGACAAAACGAGCCCGTTGGATGAGTGGTTAGGGTGCTTGCCTTAATGCTCTGTTCTAGGGTTTCCGGGTTCGATTCCCGGCAGGGTCAGCCCAAATGACTGCGAAAACGCAGTGTGCCCTGCTACTACTTTCCAAATCCAGACCAGAGCCAAATTTGAAAAGTTGATTTTTCAAAGTTGACCTGCCGGGAATCTATCCCGGGAACCCTAGAACAGAGCGTTAAGGCAAGCACCCTAACCACTCATCCAACGGATCGTCAAGATAACCAGGTCAGGATTATAAAATAAAGTAACCAAAATAAAAAAGAGATAAAAAGAAATCCTTTAAATTAGTACTGAAGCCACATTCCGCCGGGGATGTCCGCTACGCTACAATCTAGGATGCTCAAAGGAGCAGTTATTAGATTTCACTGCGGGCGTCTTTGTGGTTGCGCTAGTGTCGCAAGGGTCGAAAACGGTGTAAGACTTCCTTAGCGTCAAGACTATCTAAATATATAATATGAATACAATTTAAGGCGACGCCAGCCCCTAATGATAAAAAAATCCACTTATTTGTAACCGTTTTCCTTTTAAATTATCATAATAATTATAATTTAAAAAATACTCAAATCATCTGCAGGATATAATGAAAGCGGATCATGATAATTATTTTTTAAATTATATATAATTATATATATAAAAAAATTACTAATTTGCGGTCTTAATATCGATGTTGTAACCGTGCGATTTGCTTAATAATCAATATTTTAAATAGCTAATTCTTAAGATAAATTTTAAGATCCACTATCTGAAGGCTCATCAAAAGAAAAATTTGAATTATACTTTATTTAATTTTTAAATAGATATTTTCGAGATTTGCAAGTAGCGACTCCCCCTCAGCGGTCCCGTCAATTCAGTACAAGACGAATTTTGCGGCTGGAGTCGCCTTAAGGAACGGTTACAGATTCCTTTAAAAGCAATAAAAATTCTAGTGTAAGTCTATAAATTAAGTTTTACTCGGAGTGACGCTTAGAGAATAACACAAATAAAATTCTTGGAAAAAATTGCTTAATTTCCCTAATGTAATAATAATAAGAAACACAAATTGTTTGTCTGTCAGTCGTCGTGACACAAGAGTAGATAATATAAGTATGATGATGCGAGATGTTTCTCGTGGAGTGCTTTAATATTTAATGGCAAACAATCCGGTTGAGTTGAGGCCACTGTAATAATGCATGTACCATGTACAGTAGGGGGTTCGTGATTCAACCAACTTGAAGACAAATTCATTTTGAATAAAGAAAGACAGACAAGAACGAAGAACAGTACGTAAGTATGCAATTTTTTTACTTCAAATTCTACTTCCTCGTTTAAAGCTCTTTTCATTAGTGAAAACCCTATCAAAATCCGTTGGGTTATTTAGAAGAAGTTAGCGGAGAAAGAGACAGAAAGGGACTTTATTTTGTAATATGTATTTGTATATAACTAGATTATATAATGCATATAATATACCAAAGGAAAGATTTCATTTTTAACTAATTAAAAGGCAGGTATGCTGGAAACACCAAGTGGATTACGAATGCAGCTCCTTTGAACACTTCCATTTTGTAGCGTGATGGATCATAGCCAGTAAGGTAGCTAGTAAGCCTGCAAATATTGAGGGGGTGAGTGATCCCAAAGGGATAGCTGATTTATTTAAGGACAATTTCTTAGTTAGTTCTGCTCTGGAATCTTGATGCGATGATGTTGGATGCTGGGGTTAGTGACATGTCCTCTAGAGTTCTAAGTTTTTCCACCTGTGATGTGCGGAAAGCACGGGAAGGTCACCTGGCCACGATGGTCTCAGCATCAAACATCTTTGGCATGCGGGATCGCTTTTGCCGAAAGTACTTTCCCTTTTGTTAAATCTGTGCGTAGGCCACTCTTACTTACCGGATGCAATGATAGAGACAATTGTTAAAAACAAAATGAGAGATGTTGCAGATAAGACTAATTATCGTCCCATATCTTTGGCTACTATAATCGCCAAAGTACCTGATACTTGACTCCTCGTATGGATAAATACTTTGAAATGCATGATAATCAGTTTGGTTTTAGGTCAGGTTTGTCTACTGAGAGTGCAATACTGGGATTTCAGCAGACTGTCAAGTATTATACAGATCGAAATAGACCAATATATGCCTGCTTTCTTGATCTTTCCAAGGCTTTTGATTTGGTTTGTTACGACATTCTTTGGGAAAAGTTACTCAAATTGGGTCTGCCTGTAGAACTCCTAGCTATTCTAAGATACTGGTATACGAGCCAGATCAATCATGTTCGTTGGGCTGGTATTTGTTCAGATCAATAGAGTTTGAAATGTGAGTTTGACTTCACCTCAATTATTTAATATTTATATGAACGCATTAATAGTGGCGCTGAGCGAGCGACGTGTGGGCTGCCACATCGATAATGTTTGTGTTAAAATATTAGCTACGCAGTTGACATGGTCTTGCTTAGCGCCTTGTTAGTGTTATCCGACAACTGTTGGAGGCTTGTGAATCAGATGCGAACGGGAATGGTCTTAGATAAAATGCTCGTATTTGAATACATGGTTTTTGCCGCCAGAAACTGTTCTGAGACCAGAAAAGGCAGGAGGCGTCCAGAAACTGTCCTGGACACCTCCTGCTTTGGAGGGAATTCCTCTCTGGAGAGTTGAGCAATTTAAATACTTGGAACACATGCTGACTGCCGACCTTAAAGACGATGCAGACATTGAGAGGGCACGCATAGCGTTGTATGTTAGGGCGAATATGCTTGCCCACAGGTTTTCACGGTTTTCACAGGAGGCAAAGGTTAATTTGTTTAGAGCATACTGTACAGTGTACATCGCTTGTCCCCTGTGGCAAGATATACGCAAAAATCTTGGCACTCTGCGGATTCTTATGGCACTCTGCGGATTCTATAGAATAGCGCGTTCCGGGCGTTGTTGGGGCTGCTTCGATTCTGCAGTGCATCGGGAATATTCGCGGAGACAAGAATAGACTGTTTTTTCACCATCATACGCAAGCGGTGCGGTTTTCTGCTCTGCGGAGTGAGAGCCAGCCCCAATCGCATCTTGGTTATGAAGGCTTGACTCTCTTTACATGAACCATTACTTGATGATGCATGTGGAGAGAAGGAAGTATTGATAAAAAAGTTTAATATAAAAAAAGTTATATATAGTATGAATGTATGCTAACAATAAGATTTTACTATTGTTAGCATTGTTAGCATACATACGTTGGGTCTGAGTAACCCCAATAATGAATTATTAAATAAAATAAATAAATAGACCTCAGCAGGAAGTTTGCTTAAAGTTTCTACCCGTCTGAACTGCGTGCAGAGGCTTCTTATCCAGTGGATGGAGTCCGACCCTTATTAATCCCTTTCAGCACCTGTAGCATTAGTATTACAGGCGACGGTAGCCACCTACCCTCAAGTGGATCGTCAGCCTGTTTGACGACCTTTACGTATAAGAAAATTTTAAAATCTTTATGTTTCATAATGCAGTGTTAAATTAATGACTTTTTAATCGAAAATATTAACTTGGTCTTAATTATGGTGTTAGATTAG
This sequence comes from Bembecia ichneumoniformis, assembly GCA_910589475.2. Classification (NCBI taxonomy): domain Eukaryota; kingdom Metazoa; phylum Arthropoda; class Insecta; order Lepidoptera; family Sesiidae; genus Bembecia; species Bembecia ichneumoniformis. The sequence goes on from OU342535.1 coordinate 16,970,891, forward strand.
ATACGTAGCAATAAATGGGAAAAATATTACCTATTTAAGTACTAACTGAGACCGCAACTTCGTACGCGTGGTATACGGTATAGCGCGTAATTTTTTTTATTTTTTAACCGATTGGAATGAAGCAAACACTAGATGTTACGCGAAACTTGCTACAATACATTAAATTGTATACTGAATTGTATACGGCAATTTGCTGGGTCGTATAAACTGACGGACTTGATACTGAGTCGTATATCTACAAGGAAACATGTTCGTCTCCAATGGTCCGTTCAGGTGCATTGAAGTGCTTTACATCACGCTCCCCCTATAACAAGACTGATGACGTCATATCAATTACTCGACGACACCTAATTAGGTTAACCAATAACGAGTTCTGGTCATGTGTAACCACATGTCACTTGATTTATTGGACAAGTTTGACAGTATTTCTATAATTATATCATCTAAGTAGCAATAGGTCAACAATTTATGAGTGCATTTTCTTTAATTAAATCGGTACAGCTACATAATTAGCCATTTTGCGTTTTTATGTTGTATGAATAATGTTTCATTAAAGGCTTATGTGGTAGTTTAAGGCGTCCATGAAGTTCTTTTTTTAAAGTTTGCTACCAAAAAATAAATATACTGAATCAACTTTTATACCTACTGTTTATTTGACAGTATAATTATATGCCTATCGCCTAAGAACACAAGCAACGTTGAAGGGTTAGGTTAAGTTAGAGTCCATTATCCCCCCTAGGTGTGCTAGGACCTTGTCGTGGTGAGGGGGCTTAACCCTCGACAATCCGAGTAGTTGCAGGGGTAAGTGTGGTCACCGGCCTTCGCTTGGCTGATCGAATTGTCGCTGGGGAACTAAGAAAGTAGTGTGTGCTCCGAGCGGGCTCAGAACATCGGAACTTGTGGCGGAGTAAAACCGCTCGCCGATCCGTACTCGGCCCAGGTGGGTGTTGACCGGTGAGAGACGGTACTCCCGGTCCTTGTGTGTCGGACCGAGACCGAGGCACGAGCACCAGCGCGGATCGCAGCAGGCGGATTCTCTCGGATGGCTCCGTTGCTCAGTGGTAGTTCGGCAATGCATGCGAAGACAGAGCTTTACGGCAGGAAAGAACCGCCTGGCAGAGTACAGCAATCGTGGCTTTGTGGAGGATGGTGAAGATCAGGTTAGGGCCACCGGCCTAGTAACCACCCTCTGCAGTCGTTCTGTAGATTGAAAACCTGGGTAAGTAACACTTCCACGACGACAACATGAAATAGAGCCGTCTCTCGGGCTGCCGCGATTGCTGTGGAAATGTCAGGTGGAAACCCCCTTTGGGCCGCGCACCCTTAATGCCGTAGAGATGAGCGGCCACATGAGCGGGTGTTATCTGAAAGTTTCAGGTGGAAGCGGCCTCCGACTCTGCCATAGATTGTGCCGCAGAGAAGAGGTTATGGAGTGCTTCAGAGATGAAGCCCCTCGCTGACTGCCCGCTGCGAGAGGTGAGTATGGGCAGCTTGTGCCGCTTTGTGCGGGAGCGGCAGACATGGTGTTGTCCGTCGTCATCACAACACCAGGCAATGAGAGGAGACGTGCTGTGGGTTTCCGGCACGTCTCACCACTGCGCGGGGGTCAAACTCCGCGCCTAATCGAGGTGGAGCCGCAAGTGTGCGGGCCTCGTCTGGATCCCTTGCCCCTTCCATAGACGGCGCGAGGAATCACCGTGGGTTTTTAGTGGGTAGAAGTCTCACATACCCCACCGATCTTCCCATGGTTTGTGGGGATCTGGCTCGCAGATGTTCCCACGCAAAAAAGGTTAGAGCTAATTACCCTATCCTTCTTAATCCCTTATCCTTTATCCTGCATTGGTCGGGCAGCGTACTTGCAAAACCTGTGGCATTGCTTGTGTAATGGGTAACGATAGCCGTCAAGTGTCCATAAAGTGACTGTCGACCTTAACATTAAAAGATTTCGCTCCGGGCTTTGATAGGATAAACGATATGGGACAGAAACACAATAGGAGATGTGTTTGTTGTTTTACGATGATGAGATTACGATGATTGTCTGTGAGAAGATGAAAACTGTGTGGCCAGAAGGGAACATCACAAAATGATTGCGGAATGTCTTTTTATGCAACATAAAAGTGTAGTCGCCCTGCGAGCGTAGCATTATGCGAGAACACGATTCGCATTAGCCCGCATCTACTATTCGTTCAGAATTAGAAATCGTAACACTCGTAGATCACACTTTGACAGTGTAATTAATGAGCAAGAAGTACTGGCAGAAAATAAATTGTTTGTTTATAGCATACATTGTATTCATTGAAAACGTCAGTGAAAAACTTGAACGTTTTTTCATGTGTCCTGAACAAATTAAGCTCATGACTGTTGTGATCGATCGCAAATGATCTCAGAATTGATTTATCTATGACAACTAAATAAGTATGCAAGTTATCACTAACTATACTTAATGAGTATCGTCATTTGCAGGGAGCCAAAATATACACTAAGTATTTCCAGCAATTTAACTGCTTGGTATTGTTAAACTTAACATCACTTGCTCTGATTATGAAGAAAACAACTTGCGGCAGTCGCATTATCTCGTAATATCACGTATATAGTGATATATCTCCCCAGACTGAGAGAATAGGGCCGAGCATAGCAATGAGACGTGATATACAATATAACACTCGACATATCTGTATAACTATTTTTGTTCTAGAGGTATAACTTGTATAAGTGAAATTGTAACGAAAAGATAGGTGTTTTGAAAGATCTAAATTAAATATTAAAATTTTGACGGCCCGTTGGATGAGTGGCAAGAGTGCTTGCCTAACGTCTCAGGGGCTCCGGGTTCGATTCCTGGCGGGATCAATTTTGAAAAAATACAAATTTTAATGTTATTTTCAAAATTGACTCTGGTCTGGATTTGAAAAGTAGTGGTAGGGCACACTGCGTTTCGCAGTCATTTGGGAGCCCGCCTGGCGGCAGTGACCACCTCCTTACAGAATACCGCCGTGAAATAACAGCATATACGTGCTGTTGTGTTTCGGCGAGTGAGTAAGGGATGCCAGAGCCCATTTCCTTATCCCCCCTTCTAATCCTTTATCCAATCCTACTGTAGTCGGCAGCGCACTTGCAGCAGCTTTAGGCGTTGTTTGTGTTATAGGCGACGGTAGCCACCTACCATCAAGTGGATCGTCAGCCTGTCTGTCGACCTTAACATAAATATATATATATATATATATATATATATATATATATATTAATTTATAACTTTTCATTATTATTGGCAGTTGCGTTTCGCAGTTATTTCGGCAGCCTCTTTGGAGGCAGTACACCTCCTTATGACTGCGAAACGCAATATTCCCCCTGCCACTACTTTACATATCCAAACCAGAGCCAACTTTGAAAAATACATTTCCAAAATTCGAACCCGGGACCCCTGAGAATGAGCCTTAAGCCCTAACCACCCATCCAACGGCTCCAACAAAATAACAGAATAATCACTGTGAAATTATGGCATAATATCGCATTTCGATGGGCATCCCATTGCCGCATCCCATCCTAATTAATCCCTTATCTTTAATCTCACTATGGTCGGCAATGTATATACTTGCAGCACCTGCGGCGTTGCCTGTCTTAGGCGACGGAATTAAAAGCTTTTAAACGTAACGGTACCCTTAGAACTGAAATATAAAATCATTTTAAGTATAGTTTTTAACATGATTTAGCATATAGACTTATTTTTCTCTATGAAAATCTAGTGTTACATAAGTAGGCATATATACGTAGGGTTATAAATAGGATAGTGTTGAATATTTACAAAATATCGCATATTATTTCGTATATATTGATTTAATTTTTAAATTTCGTTATGACAAGATGGCGGTAACAGCAATTAAAAATTCGGCCACGAATTCATGCGTTTCATTTTTTGTTCAAATTAACCTACATTCTGTGACAGGCTGCCGGCCGATGATAAATTCGACCTTTTTGGAACTTTTTGGACCTTTTGCTGATTTTTTTTCTATATTTGTAATTGTCAGGACAAGGTTTGTGTGAAGAATTTTTTTTTGAAAATGCACCGCAAAGATCGGGCAGTCAGCTAAATGTCTGTGGCTAGTCAGCTAATTTTACTAATGAAAACAAAAAAAAATCTATGATATCTAATGGATAAATAATTATAATAATGCTACTATTTTGCAAAGAAAATTACTATGAGAGAATACACCAAGCTATGATGCGAATAACAAATCTATTTCTATTAACATAATATTTTAATTAATTCCAAAAAATCCCATAAAAATTAGTCTAATCAAATAACTTCTGAATTAAAAACGTCAGTCACAAAAATCAGAAATTGTGTTTGTGATTCAACAAAAACTTTTAGTGAAAATTAACTTTTATTAAAAATAGTTTGCAAAAAATAAAAATAGTTTATTTATTTTTTGCAAAAAATAAAAACATACATGTCGAAAGTTAAATTATTTGCATATTTAACTTTCGACATGTATGTTAACGTTAAACGTGTTAATATTGGCAGGCGGGCTGACAATCTACTGGTTGGTAGGTAGATGTTGTAAAGTTACTGCAAGTACGCTGCCAACCTTAGTAAGATAAAGATAAGGGATTAGGAGATTAGGGAATGGACTAGCATCAGTCACCGAAATGTAGCACACATGCTGTTATTTCACGGTGGTCTTTTGTACGGAGGTGGTTACTGCCGCCAGACGGGTTGCCCAATTTATGACTATAAGGGGCACACTGAAATGATCGGGAATAGAATAGTTCGGATTGAGTTACAATAAAACCTTTTTTAGAATTTGAATACTGGCCTCTTAGAATCTTAATGACATTCAAACAATTAATTTTTTTTATTAAAAACAAAAACTATGTTGGTTTAAAGTTGACACGTCGTTAACAGAAATGGAGCTCACGCGTGAACATTTCCGTGCCATAATTTATCACAATTTTCGTCGCGGCTTATCTCAAGATAAATGTCTCAGCGAACTTGTTTCGATTTATGATGTTGAAGCACCGAGTCAAACGACAATATACCGCTGGTATGCCGAGTTCCGACGCGGTCGTGTGTCGCTCAGCACTGTTTCTTCTGCAGGTCGACCAAGAACAGCGGTTACAACTGAAAACATGGCAGCTGTGCGAATTATTATATTAGATGACCGTCATGTGACATACGAGCAGATTCGGGCTGTTATCAGTATCGGAATGACTGCAATTCAGTCGATATTACATAATGAGCTGTGTGTAAGAAAGGTAGTTTCCCGCTGGGTTCCCCACAATTTGTCCGAAGAGCAAAAGGCGGATCGTGTAGATTGGTGCCGGAATACTCTGCAACGCTTCAACGGAGGGAAGTCAAATGCCGTTTATAATATCGTCTCAGGTGACGAATCATGGAATTATTCATACGAACCTGAAAGAAAACATCAGTCAGCACTTTGGGTCTTCGAAGACGAGGTGAAGCCAACGAAAGTGGTTCGCTCCCACAGCGTGTCAAAGAAAACGGTCGCTACGTTTGTCTCGAAAAAGGGGCACGTTGCTACAATTCCTTTACAGGAACGCAGAACGGTTACCGCCGAGTGGTATATCACGGTTTGTTTGCCAGAAATGATAGCCGAACTCCGAAAAATAACCCGAAACGTCGCATCATCTTACTTCACGATAATGCGAGCTCCCATACGGCTCGGAAGACAAATGATTTTTTGAAGCAGGAAAACGTCGAGCTGATGAGCCATCCTCCGTACAGTCCTGACTTGAGCCCAAACGATTTCTTTACATTCCCTAGAATGAAAGATTTGAAGACCCCGAAGCAGCTGTGGAAGCGTACAAATCAGCCATTTTGTCAACATCAATTTCAGACTGGAATTACTGTTTTAATGATTGGTTTGCACGAATGAAAAAGTGCATTAAGTTGAACAGAGAATACTTCGAAAAACAATAAAATACAATTTAGCTATACCGTGCATGTGGTTTTTCTTATTCCCGATCATTTCAGTGTGCCCCTCGTACGAAACGCAATATACGAACCACCAGGGTTCGGTCGTAAAAAAATGTACAACAGGTTTTTTTTGCTTGTCTCGATTTTATTCTTGTCATACCATCAGGCCTATTTTATTTAAGAGAATATTTTGTATATTGCTCTAAAAGATACCTCTCTGTTTTTTTGTTAATATCATTAAATCATAGCTAACCTTACAAATTTTTATATGTTTAGTATTTTTCTGATTGGCACTAATTTTACTCCATACAAAAACAGGTTTGTCCAACTACTACCCCATTATCTAAAAAAAATTGTACCCCCAAAATTTTTTAGTATAACCGCGTTTTTAAGGTAGATTTCAGTTCCGAGTTACTTTTCCAACATGTGTTTAGAAAAGGATACGATTTTGCTATCATTTCAATACAATTATTTAACTTCTAAAAAGTGTCTAATTTTTAATTGCGTGTGTAACGTCATGAACATAACGACTTATAATGCTTAATTGTTGCCATACGCTTTAAGTAAGTTGGCTGCTTTTGTCTTTTATTTATTGGCAACATCATAGAACAAGATGCCAACATTCAGAAAACAAAATCAGCCATGTTTTTTTGGAGTGATTATCAATCTTGTGTTTCGTCGCGAGAGTTGTCGCAAAAAATTGTTTTTCTTGTGTTGGATTGCAGGGTAAGTATTGGACATATTCTGGCGAACTATTATACGTGTTAATACAGGTTTGACATTACATAAAACAATGAAACTACTGCTTAGGCTGTAATTATTCGCAATACAGTGATATTTTGATTTGAGGTTATGTCGCCGTTTTTTTTCTGTCATGATTGTAACATATGTAACGAAATGTGTAACGTTACGGTCATGACCGAGTGTAAGGCTGAGACTACACCTAATCAGGCATTATGTAGGTACATATGCTCACAATAATAAGATCCGTCGTATTTTATTACGACGGATGATGAAGCTTCAATTATTTATTTTTAGTTTAAGAGGATTGTGAAATAAAGAACGTTCAACAAGCTAAATATAATTGTTTCATAAAAAAAGTTTATTGTGAATCATAAATTTATAATTATGTGTCCTAAGCTTTATACTGGTCATGAATGTAACTTTGAGTCACGTATGTAACGTTTGTTACAATGTCATGAATGTAACTGTACATTTTTTTACGACCGAACCCACCACTAATAAAAACACTAAATATTGTGATCTGATACAAAATGAAATTTTGTTTATTATAATTTTTTTTAATTTCCTTATTAAGTCCCGAAACACTTTCATAACTTTTAAAACGTTTACAACAATTGACAATGAAAAAGGCAACGTATTATATATCAACTTTATTATATATCATAAGATGTATTTTACTAAATATATGTTATAGAATAGATTCCAAGCAGACCTTATTCTCTTTCTACAATATTTTTTCTCAATCTTCGAAGCGTTATTTGGCTGTTATGTACAATTTACTGTTTACCTTCGTACAAAAGAAGCTCGTATTAGTAAATTCTCCTTTCATGTACATTTTCACGGAGAATTGGAGGGTCAATACTTACATTTCACGGTAAAGGTCACTTTTATTTTCTTTAAAAAAATAATGATTCATTATATCATAAAATAGAATTATATATGAATATTAATGTTTGAAGCTTTGTTAATTCAAAGAATCAAGTCGTCATAATTTCTACATTACATCGTCATAATTTACACATAGCACAAAGCTTCCTAACGCCTAGATGTTTGTGTATAAGTTTATGCACTTGACTCATGCCAGTGCCTAAACTTGACCGAATTAGTATGTCACTCTTTTATCTGTTTCAATCATAGCACTCAAGTTATTTTCATTTGTCGCCGTAGATGGACGTCCTTTACGAAAGTCTTCAGTGAGAATTGCTACGATCACGTTTAAACTCACTGAACCAGTTATAAACAGTAGCACGGGATAGGGATAGGGCTTCGTCATGAAATGCCAATCGAAGTCTATCATAACTTTATTGCTAAGACCGCAACAAAAGCCATAATAAATCATTGAGCGAAAACACTTTATAAAAGAACACAAATATGTAAAAACAAATGTCAACTGAATAAAATTACATCGAAAGCTGCTTGAAGAGTTCTTCATTCGAAATCTATATTCGAATCTATAACGCCAAGCAATTATAAAAGTGGACTGTATTTTTCTTTGGTCGTGCATGTAATCAAAGCATGAGGAAATGAAGAAAAATCTGCCACCTACCTCGTGAATCACCAAGTCCTTGGTCCTCTAGCAGCGACGACTGCAACGGGCCCGTCACACTCAGAGTCCAGAATCTCCAACACGTCACCACACTTCAATGATTACACTCGCGGAGTGGGAAGTGTGACTAAACTACAAGCACATTGCCTGATTAGTGGATGAAATAAATTCAAATCTCGCAAGTCAGAATCGGTAGGGCGAGTTCTTTTACGCGTGTTATTGTTCTTAGGCTGACTGCGGTTTCATAAAATGGCCGGTCGCGCGGCTTGCGGTAGTGACAGACATGTGGACAGTGGCTCTAGCATGAGTTTACGATACTACACTCGCTAGCGAGAGCGTAAAACATTTATATGGAAAATTGACAATTTGACATTTACAGTTCAAGATTTTCCATACAAAAGTTTTACGCTCTTGCTAGCGAGTGTAGTAATGGTGTAGTATCGTAAACTCGTACTAGAGCCTCAGGTATATGGTGGGAGTGAGACACCACATACCACAGCGAATTACTAGTGGAAAGGACCCCACCTCCTGAATGGTGATTTACTCGGGTTTAAGTAAGTACCTTTTTTAAATGAAACAACCGAGCCCTGGTAGGAGTCTTATATTTAAATTTTATGTTTCGTCTTAACAACTATGGGCGAGACACGGCATTCGCGCGTTCACAATAGGATGTGCGACATCTGGACATTTTCCAGCGTCAGACCAAATAAACAATTGAACAAACACATACCGCCATCTATTATTTATAAATTACATATAACAACTAGCAATTAGTTTAAATTGACAATTGGCGTCAACCGGCAGTTACAGAGATTAGGGTGTTCAAACAACAAAATAATAATAATAATTTATGTGTTATGTAGATACAATACAAAAATTTAATACTATTTAAAAATTCATTCTGTATACCTAGAAGGACACATAATTTGAAGCTCGGATTAGATTTTTATAAATCTTTATTTAGAAAAATATTCAAATGAAATTGCGAGAAAATTAAAGTTTGGAATATATTAGAAAAGCTTTCTAAATTGGTATGTTATTGAAATGACATTTTGAACGGTCATTGGACCGCATAGTGGAAAGTACAATGTGCTTTCTACGATAGACATGTTCTTTTAACTTTATAAAAGCCAACAAAGGAGCGGAGGAAGTTGGGGATTCATAACAATTTTTAATATCTTTTTAGCAAGTAGCCCATTGGTTAACCATTGGCCCATGAATGGTCGCGGGTTCGATTCCCGGCAGGGTCAACTTTGAAAAATGAACTTTTCAAATTTGTCTCTGGTCTGGATCTGGAAAGTAGTGGAAAGGCACACTGCGTTTAATTTGGTCATTTGGACAGCCCGTCTTGAGGCAGTAACCAACCCCTTACAGAAGATCACCGTGAAATAACAGCACATGTGCTGTTGTATTTCGGTGAGTGAAGTAAGGGATGCCAGAGCCCATTTCCCAATCCCTTCCCAATCCCTTATCCTTAATCCTATTGTAGTCGGCAGCACACTTGCAGCAGCTTTGGCGTTGCTTGTGTTATAGGCGACGGTAGCCACCTACCATCAAGTGGACCGTCAGCTTGTCTACCGATCTTAACATAAAAAGGCGTCTGTGATGGTCTATATAGCATAGTCACAGATCACATATTTTTATGAAACGTTTGTACCTACTTGGATTCTGGACAGGGCACACTTCGATTCACAGTCATTTGGATAGCAAGTCTGGCGGCAGCAACCACCCCCATATTTCACGGCAGTACCACTGTGAAATAAAAGTGTAGTGTAGTGTAGTGTAGTGTAGTGTAGCGTAGCGTAGCGTAGCGTAGTGTAGTGTAGTATAGTATAGTATCATTGTCAGTGAAAGAGTAAGCAATGCCAGAGCCCATTTACCTATCGCTTCTCAATCCATTATACCTATTCCTACTATGGTCGGCAGCATACTTACGGCACCTGTGGGATTGCTTATGTTATTGGTGACTTTATCTACCTACCATCAAGTCGACCTTAACATAAAAAACTTATAAGTTATGAATAAAGTTGCAATCAAATATCGCTCGCAACGTGTTTATGTCAGCACCTGTATACAGCCGATGCAGTGCTCATGCAGCGTGAAACTAATATTTGACCGACGTGTGACAGAATCTGCATATTCATGTTTCGTGCCCAAAGGGAGCTTTAATAGCTGTTGGTTCAATCAATGTCAATATCTACCATGATATAATATTACTTATTCATTATAATATGAATTAATCTCAAATAAGAACAGTTATTTTGTTTTTCATCACCGGGAAATTTCGTTCGAATCCTTCTAATATTTGAATTCATTTATAAATAGGGGATCGGACAAATTTTTAGAAAATGTTTTAAATTAATCTTCATGGATATTTATTCCCATAAAAAATACTATTTTATTTATTTATAGCGTTTTAGGGTACTCAAAATCATGTTTTAATATTGTTTGTTTGAAAACGCCGCCAAAACGCCACGGTAGTTCATCTGGGAGCGCGTAACGTCATTTGTGGTCATATCATAACAAAACAGCTGCATTGGCATAAGACAATGATTGCCCACAAATGACGTCACGCACTGTGTTTGGTGTTTCAGTATAGATTAAAAATATTGTAAATAATAAAATTTTATTTCTTCATTTAAAAATGTTTAAATGAATTATATTAAATTATTATTCGATAAATAATCGTAAAAAATTATATATTTGCTTTCCAAGTACATTTTAGATTTTAATCTGATTACTGTCCGATCCCCTATTATTAATTCCTATAGTGCATGTAAGAAAGCATAATTGACTTAAACTACAGTACAAATATAATCAGTGCAATACATAATGTGGAAACTTTTTTATTTTTTGGATTTTTTCATATAAGGCCCTCGGCATGGAAATTTTATGAGGAGTAAATTTAATAACTAAAAAGCGTTAAGTAAAAACCGTTACTTTATCTGTCACTTTGACATTTGTGCGACATCTGACGCATGTATTTATGTTCCCTAATTCTATTGTAGTATAACAAGTAACACCAGAAAAAAGCGGGTAGTCCGTGTTATAAAAGCAAACCTTAAAATCTTGTATGAAAAGTGTAGTCCGCGTTGAGGAACAAAACGATAGGGCGTTATAACCTGCCGGCGGCGCAGCGACATCTGTCGTCGATTAAATTAACTATTTGAACTTCATAAACGTATACCAATGGTAACTAACATAACTTTTGTTGGAACACGTGACATCTAAGTATGCAGAATGTAACTAAGTAATATAAAGTAATTAGTAATAATAATTATATAGTTTATTAGCTATCTATTGAAACGAGCAAAATTTTATAAATTTAGTTAGAAGTAAATCGTGCATCGGAGCTGATTTTTTATTTAATTATTTATGTTTCATTAGGGAACTTTACAGGTGGCGCCGCTGGTAGGCGACTCCAGGCGGGTTTGCGATAATGCGAATGCGTATCAAACACACCACTTACCTTTTCGTCAGCGGCTGCTACGACGATTTTGTACAGTGTTATGTTTGTATGTATTAATGTGGTGTACCTAGCTAATTTTATAATTGCGAAGTGTAAAAGCTGCAGCAACTCACTTAGTTTACGGTTTATTTTATATGCGGAAAGTCACTGGGACGCGGAACATTTAATTTCACCTTTTTAAATACTAAATTTAACTGTCTGCTTCTATCACAAAAAACTGTCGCGCGGTACTGACGCGGATTCTCGATCATATCGAGATACCGCCACACGATAAATGAAAACTTATAAAATAAAATCTTAATAAGCGCCACCTAGCGGACAAGAACGATATCTCCGCGCTATGCCAAGTGGCGCGTTCATAGCCCGGGGCTTGAAAGGATCCCTTTCAAAACACTTAAAAATATTTTCAATATAAAGGTGCGAGAAAACAAAATTATTAGTTAAATGGCAAACTATAACAAATATACAAATTCTTTTATGCGATAAATATGATAATTAAATTTATTATGATTAAGTCCTATAAACTACAATTAACATAATTACTAATTGAACAAATTACTATTGCGTTGGTAAAGGACATAGGCGTACTACGGGTCTTTTAAAAAGACCCTTAGCGGTTTTTAAAGTAACAACCCGGATTATGCCGTCCTTACCAGGATGAACCTGCGTGACCACTCCCAACTCCCAATGTAATGGTGGTACCCTATCTTCCTGTATAATAATGACTACTGTGCCTATTTTAATGCTGTCAGATGGTACGTTCCATTTGTCACGCGTTTGCAATGTGTTTAGGTATTCCAATGACCATCTGTCCCAGAAAGATTGTACCATTTTATCAATTAATTGGTAACGTTCTAGTAAATGCGTGGGCTGATCATCTATAGACGCGGCGGGAAGGAATTTCAGCGGTGTTAGCGTCAAAAATTGTGCCGGGGTAATGGCGAGTGGTTCGCTAGGATCCGAAGACAAGGTTGTACAAAGCGGCCGTGAATTGATTACATTTTCTATCTGACAAAGAACCGTACTCAATTCCTCGAATGTTAGTATTTGCGAACCAATCACTCGAAATAAATGCAATTTAACAGATTTTATCATTGATTCCCATGCTCCAAAATGAGGAGCGCTGGGTGGTATGAAATGCCATTTAATCCTATATTCGGATAATTCATATGTTAAGGCGGATTTAAATTTACTTGATACTAAAAATTTATATAAATCATCTAAGTAGGATTTGGCCCCTATGAAGTTAGTGCCGTTGTCTGAATACATTTCTGACACTGGACCTCGTCTAGAAATAAATCGCTTAAAGGCTGACATAAAGGCAATCGTACTCAGATCCGATGCGAGTTCTATGTGTATAGCGCGTGTGGTCATACAGACAAACAGACATATATATGCCTTTTGGCTCTTAATACCGCGTCCTCGTTTTAAAGTGATATTTAGAGGACCGGCAAAGTCGCAGCCTGTTCTTATAAAGGCCTTTAGTGTTACCTTCACACGCGACGGGGGCAAATCCGCCATCATAGGAAATACTGGCTTTGGTTTAAGGCGAAAACAAAAGTTACACTTATTTATGCGGGTTCTAATAATTCTACGACCAGAAATAATCCAAAATTTCTGTCTAAGTAAGCTAAATAACAAATTGGGTCCCGTATGACAATATTTGCGATGAAAATAATCTATTATCAGATTCACAATATGATCACTTTTAGGTAACAAAATAGGATGTTGTTGATCAAAGGTTAAGTCAGCGTTTATTAAACGTCCGCCTACACGTATAAGTCCCTCGTGCATAAACGGCTTTAATCTTTGAATATATTTTTGACACGGTTTACTTGAATTTAGGTTTTCAATTTCATTTTTAAAGTAATGTGATTGTAAAGATTTTAAAACATTTAATTCGGCAAACGTCAAATCCGTGGCACTTATGTCATTTGAGCGAGGTAAAATGTTAACAAACTTATAGATATATACAATGACGCGTAGAAGTTTACTCCAAGAGGAGCAGCGCTCAGCGACCTGACATAGCAAGGGACTATTGTTCGCAACTGTACAAGAAAGTGTCACTGATTTTGGTTTAAGTTCGGGAATTTCATTAATAGAATCGCGTTTAAATTTACTAACAGGCCAATCCTTTTCCTCGAGATGTGCCCATGATGGGCCATGAAACCATAGGGGATGCTTAACTAGTTGCGATGGTGTTAATCCGCGAGATAAACAATCTGACGGATTATCACTTCCAGGTATATGATAAAAACAAGATGCGGGTAAAAGATTTTGTATTTTAGCGATGCGATTTGCTACAAATATTTGGAATCTATGTGGCGAAGAATGTATCCAATTAAGAGCCACGGTTGAATCCGAAAATGCGTAAATATTTTTTATATTATGACGAGAGGAGTACCTGTCCTTAACCAAACGGATTAACTTTGAAAGTAGTAGCGCGGCACAAAGTTCTAAACGCGCGAGTGTAACCACCTTTACCGGAGACACCTTTGATTTAGAACAAACTAAAGTAATTTTTTTATCTTCTTCATTTCGAATATGCAAATAAACGACAGCGCCAAAGGCTTTCTCACTCGCATCACAAAAGCCTAAAATATTAATTTCACTGTTTGTGAAAACGCCGATATGTCGCGGGATTAATAAATTTGTTAACTGCGGAAGTTCAGACTGGAAGAGGTTCCAGGCTTGTACTATGTGCGGGGGTGGAGTGGAATCCCAATCTACATTTAAGGACCATAGTTCCTTTATAAGAATCTTAGCATATACAATAACAGGTCCCACTAGACCTAAAATGTCCCATAGTCGGGCGATGGTAGAAAGCATGTTTCTCTTAGTACAGGGGCGGTTTAAATCATTAATTGTAATTTTAAAAACATCTGTTGTTGGTAACCATTGTAATCCTAGTACCTTTAAGTAATCGTCCTTATCAAAATTAATAGGATCAGTCAGACGGTGGGAGCGCGGTATACTACTTAGTACGTGATTTGAGTTACTCGACCACTTAACTAACTCAAAGCCGCCCGACTTAAACATGCGAATCAATTGGTCAGAGGCCGTCATAGCTGACTCGACGCTTTCGAAGCTACTGGCTATGTCGTCAACGTACTGGTCACGTGACGCAACCCTTGCAGCCACGGGATAGTGAGTTTCCTCTTCCTTTACAAGCTGTTTAACAGTGCGGTTAGCCAGATACGGACTACACGATAATCCAAAACAGACGCGTTGAAATATAAAATATCTGAGCGGTTCTTTATTATTAAATCTGTATATAATTTGTTGATAATGCTGATCTTGATCTCGCACCAATAATTGCAAAAACATTTGACGAATGTCAGCGGTTAAAGCGATGGGATAAAGTCTAAAATTAATTAAAATATCTAACAAATCATTTTGAAGCGGGGGACCAGTATGAAGTAAATCATTCAAGGCTACTCCAGTATCGGTCTTGGCACTAGCGTCCAACACTATACGTAGCTTAGATGAGACCTTATCTTCACGGACTACGCCGTGGTGCGGGAGGACGAAACCTTCACCATTGGTTTTAGGTTGAGGAATCTCCTTTATATAATTTTTGTTTATATATTTTTGAATAATTGCGTCATACATAATTTTAAAATCTTTATTTTTATTTAATTTGCGCTCTAACTGGTAGAATCGCTTAGTAGCGCTCTTAAGCGAGTCTCCGAGACGCTCAGTCGTGTCTAGGAAGGGCAACGCTACTGTAAACCTGCCGCTAGAATCGCGAGTAGTGGTAGAAGCATAGATTTCCTCACACTGCTTTTCCAACGGACATAAAACGGTACTTTCCTTAATATCATCCAATTCAAAAAACCTACTTAATTGATCGTGGACTACGTCGTCCGATAAGGTGACATAAGAATAAATTTCTTCAGGTTCTGAATTAATATCGGATGCACCAGTCACTACATAACCAAGAGTTGTTAAGTATGCGGAAGGTTGGTCAGGAGAACTGCTAATTTTACCGGGCAATAATAAGTCGACAAATAATTCAGCCCCTATTAAAATATCTATGGCGTCCGGTCGTCCGAACGTATCATCTGCGAGCGGTAATCCTTGTAAATAAGGAAGACAATTTATATTAACATTATAAGCGGGTAATTTATCCGTGATATTATTTAAAACTAATGGTTCTATAGTATAGGATATATTGGGTTGAATGCGGGAAGCAAAGGTAAGGGAAACCCTTCCCTTTGCTTTACTAAAACATCCTCCTAGTCCTTTAATAATCGTATTGCGAGATAACTGATTTATAGGCAAACCCAATTTTTTACAGCAATCGGAAGTAATAAAGTGGTTTTGAGAACCAGGATCAATAATGCAACGACAAATTTGCGTAATTCCATTGCGATCTAAAACATTAATACGCGCGGTTCCTAATAAGACTTGCTCACCAGAAGCGGCCATCAATGCAACACCATCATTCGATACGTTCGCATCACTATTCCTATTAGATGTTGTTTGTTTACATTGGACGGCAGCGGAGGCTACTCCTAGCGCCGCCGTCGACTCTTGCGACGCATGCGATGTACTTGTCGTAGGTATATTATTGTTTTTCGAAAAATGTAACAAACTGTGGTGTTTCATTCCACAGACACGACATGAACTTTCACTTTTGCACACTTTATATTTATGTTTCGAACTTAAACAATTCGAACAAAAGTTATTTTCTTTAATAAATTCGTATCTTTGAAACGGCAACATTTTTTTTACAAATACTTCACAGTTATAAACATGGTCGTGAGTAGAATTACATAAAGTACAAAGAAACGATTTGTTTACACTATGAGGAGCACTCGCGGTTAAATACGAGTGCATCATTTTAGGACGACGAGGCATTTCCATTGTATTTAATTGCGACGGATGCGGCTTGTTAATTGGAGTTGTTCTTTGCATTATTTTTGTTTGCGTTCTAAGAAAATTGATGAAGTTATCATAATTTGGCATTTCGACATTTCGGATCGACATTTCGAATGCCTTTGCGGTGTCCTTATCGAGACGTTTCATTGCGAAATGTATTAGAATAAAATCACAAAGATTTTCTAATTGTAAACTGCGGAGAGATGCTACAGAAGCGGCGAATCTATCAACAAACGATTCTAATTGATTACAATTTGCGGGGTTGGGGAGAGATTTAATTTCAAAAATTTGATCTAAGAAGGTACATGCTAATAAACGCTTATCTTGGTATTTTTGTACTAGCATGTCCCAAATGACGTCATAATTACCCTCACAAGGCGTTATGCCTGAATAAATAGTTTGCGCCTTACCCTTCAATTTACCTAAAAGATAATACAATTTTTCAGAGTTTGTGAGATCTGAATTATTATGGATTGTATTTTTAAATGTCTCGTAAAACATATTCCATTGATTAGCGTCACCATTAAACACAGGAATTTCTATAGGAGGCAATTTAGATAATATGCGGCTAAAATTAGAGTTACCTACATTTTTAACGTTATCGAACTGCGAATCCTTTAATAGTCTATTTTTAAGGCGACGAACTTTGCAATATAAATCTTCGAAAGCATGATAGGGCTGATAATCAAGAATGTAATCAGGATTCAATTTCATATTTAATGCATTCACTTCATGCAAACTATGCATGAATTTTTCGTGAATATCATCAATGTTTTCTGACATATCCAGAAATCTTTCGCGTGAGGGCTCTGAAGAAACATCTTTACTTAAATCATAAATAGTTTGCATGCGTTGAAAATAAGTTTGGCGACAGTTTTGTTCAATTTGCAATCGTGAAGTTATTTTGTCAGCTGACGACATATTGTCTAAGTAACAAAGATACCGTATATAATTTTGTAAATATTTAAAAATAATATACGGGCGCGGGAAATATATAAATAATATGTAGAATAATTATAAGTAATGCGGATATTTCAACTAATTTGCCACTTAACTGTACGACAAATCAATTAACTTTAAATAAGTGTTTTGAAGGTTACCACAAAAATACGCGGAAAAATATAAATTACGTTAAAGAAGTGAGATTAAAGTCCTCACAGGAGGCACCAATTTTACTATGGCGCCGCTGGTAGGCGACTCCAGGCGGGTTTGCGATAATGCGAATGCGTATCAAACACACCACTTACCTTTTCGTCAGCGGCTGCTACGACGATTTTGTACAGTGTTATGTTTGTATGTATTAATGTGGTGTACCTAGCTAATTTTATAATTGCGAAGTGTAAAAGCTGCAGCAACTCACTTAGTTTACGGTTTATTTTATATGCGGAAAGTCACTGGGACGCGGAACATTTAATTTCACCTTTTTAAATACTAAATTTAACTGTCTGCTTCTATCACAAAAAACTGTCGCGCGGTACTGACGCGGATTCTCGATCATATCGAGATACCGCCACACGATAAATGAAAACTTATAAAATAAAATCTTAATAAGCGCCACCTAGCGGACAAGAACGATATCTCCGCGCTATGCCAAGTGGCGCGTTCAACAGGTGCATTACAATAATAATAACCAGCTGGGTTGGGCTGCCGTTCGGGAAGCTACCTCATCTGTTCTCGTCACCTTGTCTGATGGCCAAAGTCTATAATCAGTGCGTTGCCGTGATGACGTATAGTGCCGAAACGTAGGCCTGTCACCGCAAGACCGTGTGTGGTGGTAAGCCTTGGGAGAGCCCATCGACTTTACATCCAAATAGACTCCTAGTACAGGGCGAACGCATTCAGACAACACATTAGAGAAATACATCTTATATAATTCCACGCCCGCTAATGTTCGGACAGTAACGACCGATCTGTAACCTGTGAACATTTCCGCGCTCGCTTATAGCGACCGGCACATAATTTGGCAAGATTTTAACGTAGTCACGGTTGTTTTCATAATATTTTAAATTGATGTTTAGGGTGAGGTATAAAAAACAAATTAGTTAAATTTAATTAAGAAATTTGTTATAAAATGAAACACTTATATTATTATTAAATTAAACGATAATCAACAATAAAATCACTTTTTAACAAAAACAACCGGTAGAATTTTTATGGGCGCAAGTGTACGAGGGAGTGAGCGGAACGTGTGCAAGGTGCGGGAGACAAGGGTCGACTGACGAACCAATCGCGCGTTCGGAGCTATGTTATTCCGCCCCCCTCGTCCCGCTTGATACCCGATTAGATCTAAAAAACGACTTCTGCACATCTCGCCATTCTTGCCAACTTACGGGCCGGGAATTATACTAAAATTATATATTACTTGTTGCAATGGCTCCTTGTAGCATGCATCCCTTCAACTGACAGTGCATCCCTTTCTTTCATAAGTAAATATATGATAACATTCATTTCTTCATTGATATGACACGTGTAACTAGTGATGTACAGTACCGGGAACCGGTTAGTGGTCAGAATATCGATATCAGTTTTGTAATTGCATTTAAATCAATGCCTAGTATGGAACGAAATAGGTAGAAAATATAATATGGCTTTTTCAACCAATTTCCACAAAGTATGTATTGTACTTACACACTTTAACTACAACATAACTTGCTGGTAACGTACAACCCTTATCAGGAGATATGTTCTGCTTTTGACAGGGACATTTAACACTTCAAATCTGTATTTTACGCTGCTACTCACTAATTTTCAATACCTGATTCAGAATTAACGTATCATAATCCGCCATTACTTATACACTCTTTATTCTGTGATCAATTTCGTTCCTATAATTACGTTTCAAGTGCATCTTTAAATGAAAAGTTAAATTAAATTTTAATATCAGATATTTCAATAGAAGTAATACGACAATGAAAGTTATTTCGCTGAAAATACGCAACTTGTTCGAATTGAAAAATTTAATTAAAGAACTGAAGAAGGAATAATTAAGTCAATTTCGATTTAAATTCAAATGAATTGAACCCTCCTCATCGATTTGGAGCCGTATTTTAACTATTAAACACAGAAATGTGAGTACCAAGCACTCCTCTACACTTGAGCCAGGCTATCGCCCTCAATTAACTGCGATTGCACAAGATGCATACTGCATATTGATATTATGTAGATATACTAATATTGAATCAAAGGATTTCTCCGAATACAATGTTCTATCTCTATAGATAATCTATACGTATAGATTGACGAGCCCATTGGATGAGTGGTTAGGGTGGTCTCCTTAACGCTCTGTTCTAGGGTTCCCGGGTGCGATTCCCGGCTGGGTCAACTTTGGAAATGAACTTTTGGAAAGTAGTGGCAGGGTACATTGCGTTTCGCAGACATTTGGGCAGCCTGTCTGGCGGTAGTAACCACCCTCTTAAAGAAGACCACTGTGAAATAACACAAAGTCTGCTGTTTATTTCAGTGCGTGAGTAAGGGATGCCAGAGCCCATTTCCCTAACCCTTCTCAATTGCTTATAGTCCACTGAAATGTTACATTGGGCTTAGCGTGCATAATTCAGAGCACGCAATTTCATTTTTTAGATGAGAAGAGGGGGTCAGTTTAAAGTTAAATCCATGTTTGTGGGGTCATAATCCTTATCCTGCGGCCGCCGTTTTGTAAAAGACCTACCATCCGCTAAGAAAGGACTTTTAGAAATTTCAACTCCGCGCGAAACCGGGGGTGAGTCGCTAGTATATAAATAATGTGAGTCCGAACAAGATTTGCCATGATTGTCAATGATGAACAAACTAAAGGTGTCGAATCTACTGTTATTGAGGAAGCACTTTTCTTAGCAAACAATGTAAAGATATGATGCTCAATTGACCTGTCGTTTGACCTCTGAGAGCACTAGGACCTCAGTTCACTAATTCAGGGGACCTCTTCTCTCCACAAAGGAATTTTCACTCAAAAGATAAATTCCTAAAAGCTTTTGCGGGAAATTGATTCGATTGTGCTCCTCTATAGTGGAAATTAAATGTCGGCTTCTTCAAAATGCAACCTTTTCTAGGAGGCTTCATCATATTATTTCTAAGATTTTTTTTACGTAATCGAAGGAAAGTGTAAGGTTTTTTAAATCACTCACCCTGATTGTAAAGAAAATCTCCCAAAAATAATTTTCACAGTATTCTTTTATGCAAAGGTCGTCAGACAAGCTGACGGTCCACTTGTAGATAGGTAGCTACCGTCGTCTATAACACAAATAAAGCCACAGGTGTTCCATTGCCGACCATCATCATCTCAGCCGTAGGCCTCCCCCTAATTTTCCAAAAGGACCGATCAGAAGCAGCCTGAATACACCGTCCACCCGCGGTCCTTATCAGGTCCTCTGTCCACCTTGTGGGTGGACTTACTACGCTGCTTTTGCCGGTCCATGGCCTTCACTCGAGTACCTTCCGGCCCCAGCGCCCGTCGGCTCTCCGTACTATGTGTTCTGCCCACTTCCACTTCAACTTACTAATCTTATGGGCTATGTCCATAACTTTCGTTCGTCTCCCTCATTCCTGATTAACCTCGAGCATAGTCGTCTCCATAACTCGTTGGACGACGTTGAGCTTTCTTACGAGGCCCATAGTTAGAGAGCATGTTACATCGTCATAATATGTCATCGCTAGCAACACATATTGCTCGAAAAGATTTGTTTTAAAAAACTGAGGAATTTTGGAGGAGTAGATGTCTCGGAGCTTCTCGAACGCTGCCCATCTGAGCTGTATTCGAGGATTAAGATAAGGAAGGATAGTATGATTAAGGATAAGGAATTAGGAAGGAATAGGGAAACAAATACTGTTATTTATTAAAGTTACAAGAGGGTGATTACTGTCGTCAGACCTAAACTCAGTATGTCCTGCCATTGTTACGCGGTTTCAACCGTAAAAGAATGAAAGGTTTTTAGTAATATATACTGAAAAGGCAAAGTGGCTTTAGGTATAATGAATTCCAATTGTGAGTATTGTATTATTTTGGACGTAGAAAACTGTAAATCACGTTTCACTGAACAAACAGTACGTGACGGGTATACTTATGGCTGTGCCCGGTCGTTAATGGAGATCGTGCTTAGGCATTCTTTAGTTTGCTGCATATTTGGTGGCCGAGGTTTTTGTTACAATTCACGTCACACTGTTTTTCCACTCCTTATTAAATACGAGGGATTGGAGGGCGAACTCATAGGTATCGTATTTGTACGTATTTGGTGTTTAGTAGCATTCTTTTAGAATTAAAGCCATAAATTTAAGGTTATCAAAATTCATGTACTATTTTGAATTCTGGTCCCATTCGAATATCTTCGGTTGTAAAAAAATTGACTGTATTTTTTTTTGTTGGTGGTACATGTAATATGCCATCTACCTCGAGAGTCACTAGGTCCTTGGTCTTCCAGCGGCGAAGATTGCCAGGGCCCTATCATACACATAGTCCAGAAGCTCCAGCGCTTCACCACACTCGCGAATTAATGATTACACTCGCGAAGCGGGAAGCGGGACCAATTAGATGAATTGCAAGCACAAATTACAGCCTGATAATATTAGAGGATGAAATAAATTCACATCTCGCGGAGATCAGCGTATGAGTCTACGCGTGTTATTGTTGTGCTGTTTTTCTTTTCAACCTACCTATTTCAAGTACTATATTTTATCATAAACAGTCCTTGTATGGCCCATACGCCCTTTTTGAGATGGAAGCCTGTGCCCCTGCAGTGGGGACATATAAGCTAAATGATTTGTAATGTCAAAACAACTGCTTGTAGCTACCGTACCGAGTGAAGGTTTAAATAAATAAAATATTTTATTCACTGAATGAAATTCGTTTACAAAATAAACTGAGATTGAAGACTACTTTTAAGCGGAAGCCTGTGCCAGGAACCTTCGCTCTTCCATAAAAGCTAGTCATTAAAATTTGTGGAAATAACTATGTAGTCAACCCATGAACAGATAAATTGGAATAGCTCTGAAGAAAGCTGTCATTCAGCATGGTTATGTATACTTGAGCCAGCAGCAGCCGTCACAGCCAATCAGCCAACGCTTTGGAATCTTAACGATATTGATTCGCTTCTCGACAAGATGTTCTCTCCCCGGCGTCGCGCGTCGGCGGTGCAAAAGATACTAAATACAGTATATCTTTTATCTTTATAATAATAAAGATGTATACAAGTTAGCAACTTTGGCATAAAAGAAGGCACTATCAACTAAACATTAAATTAAAATTAAACATCATTAAAAAAATGATAAATAAAAATAACATCTACATTCTCGTACTATAGTGAGATTGTGCAATGTAAAATAATAATGTTAAAGAAAGGTCACTGAAATTGTGCTAATATCGTTAGTCTAGGAGTCAAAAGTGCAAATTTGGAATAGTTACTAAATATGTAAGCTTTGCTCGGCGTTGTTAAGTAGATTGCTTGCCAGTTATTATGTAGTAGGTTATACCCCACACTGGGAGATCGAATCAGAACTAAGGAGATAGGTAGATAAACAAAGTCCCGACGTAACCGTGCGAATTATGAGTAAAAATGAAATCAGGCAAGGCACATATTACAGAGTAAATTTATTAGTTTATTGATACCGAACAAGTACCGAAAGATACAAGAAGCGTATGAGTAATGTTGATTAAATTTGCAATGGATTACTTAAATAAATTAATGCTGATGCATCACATGTACGATAATTTGATTATACGCGAATCCTTCTAGTTTAAAATGAATGTATGTAATAAATGAAGACATTTTATGATAACTTAGTATTTTCTTTAAATTTACAACGACAAAAAAGGGCATTATAGTGGCAACACATTGCGTTTCGCAATCGTAAATTAGGAATCCCTTTTCGCGGCAGTCACTACACCTTTACAGAAAATCACAGTGAATTAACGGTAAGTGCACTGATTCCTAATATCTTATCCTTTACCCTACTAGGGTCAGTAGCGCGTTGGTCCGCTCTCCCTTAATGCCGCAAATATGAGCAGCCACGCGGCAGGTGTTATTTGAGAGTTTCAGGTGGAAGCAGCCTAAGATTCTGCGGTAGGCTGTGCCGCAGAGAAGAGGTTATGGGGTGCTTCAGAGATGAAGCCCCTCGCTGACTACCCGCTGCGAGAGGTGCGTATGGGCGGCTTGTGCTATTTCGCCTGGGGGCGACAGATATGGGTCGTCCGCCGTCATCACAACACCGGGGGAGACGTGCTGTGTGTTTCCGCACGTCTCTCCACGGCGCGGGAGACAATCTCTGCGCCCAATCGAGGTTAAGCCCGTATGTGTGCGGGTCTCGTCTGGCGGGGGAGATGCATGTTTCCCGGTCCCTTATCCCCCCGCCAATAGACGGCGTGAGCATACATCATAGGTTTTCAGTCGGTAGAAGTCCCATATACCTCACCGATCTCCCCATGGTCGGTGGGGATCTGGATCGCAGATTTTCCCACCCCAAAAAAAGGACCAGCAGCGCTCTTGCAGAATCTATGGCATTGCTTATATTATTAGGCGACGTTAGCTACTTACCATCAAATGGTTAGTCAGCCTGCCTGTCGACCTTTACATTAAAAAAAAAAGTTGTCTGTAAAGTCGGTTTACGGACGATAGTTTAACGTGCGTCTGTTTCTTCTCCTCGGACGCATAGGCCAATCGAGTGGAAGAGAGATAAATGCGGCGCAAGCCGAACGCTCAAGCCGATCGTGCCTTTCGCTCGCTCGTGCCGCGCTCTCGCTCCGATCGTCCATCGGCCCGAGCGTAACGGGACAATGAGTCATCATTTTTCGTGCGTGCAGCCGGCGCTCATCGATTTAGTAGACGTCACATCAAAAAGATAAATTCAGTTTGAAAAGTATTTAATTGCGATAGCTCCTGGACTGCAGCAACTAAGTACGTAATTCTCCGCCGCTGATATTCGGGGCGCCTTAAAAGGGTGTATGATGTTATTACTGCTGCCGGTTGCTCGCTACCCGTTTTTATATGGGTCTTGCCATTTTTCTTTTCACATGCGGTAAATACGCTGTATCATTTAGACACGGCGGCAGCGTGTGCCCGGGAAACACAATTTCCAGAAGGAGCGAATGTGTTTAAGCGATTTCGCGGAGAGATGTGTTTCGAAATTTTCCTGAAAGGTTCGAAAGGTTTTTAAATAGTTTTTTTTTTTTACTTTTTTTCTCATTTTGCTATCATAAATTATATAACCTACACACACGTAATTAATAGAATTCAGAAGAATAGTTGCTTTGAATAAAACTCAGTATTAGATTAATTAACTTCAATTAAATTATAATTAAGGTTACACTCATTTATTACTCTAAAATTACAAATATTCACGGTATTAGCTGACACTCCTATTCAACACCTATATACACTTCGTTTATTAAAAACCATATTTCATTAGTAACTCTACTCGACGAAGATTTAGTCAAGACTCCCCGAAATCGCCTTCCCTTATCTCCCCTCCGTCCACCCGTACAAATATCGACCGATATTAACATGTTTTTAGAACACACGTAGGTAGATCAGGAAAAGGAAATAAAAAACTACACACAATATTTAAAAAAATGCTTAACAAGACCAGCTAATCGTCGGGACAATATATAAATTATTTAACTTCACAAGACTGACATCGTCTACACTATGGAGAGTGTGCATCTATTCTGTACGAATTAATCCAACCGGAACCGTTCCACTCGTGGACCGCTAGGCGTGGGCAAGAGTATCATCCCTTCGTGGTCGATGTACATCGATCACGCATGAAGCGTTTCAGTTCCACCTTCCTTGTTCGGACTGCTAAGGAGTGGAACTCATTGCCTGCGTCCGTGTTCCCACAGAACTACAACCTCGGGGTATTCAAAACCAGGGTAAATGGGCATTTACTGGGTAAGCGTGGTCCACCTTCGGCCGCATCTGCGCCTCACATCAGGTGAGATTGTGGTCAAGCGCTACCTTGACTTAATAAAAAAAATAGTTGAAAAATTGACAGCGTGAAGCGAAATGCTCAGTGCTAGTATTTATTACAAAATGCAAGAAGTTTTATTCCAAACTCAAATTAACCCAGCAGGCTTGATAGGCAAGCAAATCTTATTGACTTAACTTGGTGCTTGCAAGTATTTGCATAGTTTGTTGCATATTAAAAGTTTTTTTAAGTGAATTAGGAAAATTTCGTTTTGTAGCAGTAGTTCGTTTGTTAGTCCGGTTAAGCGAACTAGGGCAACTTTTGGGTAGCAATAGTTCGGTTGATACAAATCACCGAACTTTTGCAACTCGTTGCAGTAGTTCGCATATTTAAGAGATCTCAATGATTTAAAAATATTAAATTATAAAGACTGACCGATTACAAGTTTTGTTAGCAATGTATCTTTAATTAGTTAAGTGATTAGATTACAGTAAAATACGTATATTTTTATCGAAATTTTGATTATACGTTGGTTTTTTTCTGAATGTTAATTTGTTATTCAAAGTTATTTCTAAAATTTATTTAATTTTTATTTAAGTATATTAATTCATTTTTGTTTGAGTGATTGTTAAGTAAATAAAAAAATATACTTTTATTTACTTAACACTCAATACCGAAATTATACCGAGATTCCGGGATTGACTAAGAATAATCCCGAAATCCCAGGATTGCAAATAAGGGCCGGGATCGAATTTGCTACTTGTGACTCCCCAAAATCTAGAAATTAAACATAGTCTCAAAATCACTAAAAAAAAGCTATAGAAGTATAACTAAATTTAACATTAACTTATAATTATAACCTTGAACTAATTAACTGTCACTACGTATATTTAGTTACAATTTCTAAATTAACTACTGCTGTGTCGCTTTTTATGTATTTTTTATATACTTATGACTGATCCAGCCTTAAGATCAGCAGACAGGCTGACGGTCCACTTGATGGTAGGTGGCTACCGTTGCCTATAACACAAGTAACGCCAAAGCTCTAATTCGGACCAAGCGTTGTGATGCGCACTGCTAAGGATTGGAACTCCCTGCCGGCGTCTGTATTTCCGAGTTCATACCTATAGCCCTAATCTTTTCAAGGTTCGAGTGAATAGGCATCTTCTGGGTGAGCTCGCTCCATCGTCGGCCTCATCCTGCCGACTACAGTAGAATTAAGGATAAGGAATTTGGAGGGGATAGGGAAATGGGATCTGGCATCCCTTACTCACTCACCCAAACTCTTTTATTTTCTCTTTGAACACGTATCGCCTAACCACGAACGCTAACGATTCCTGATGTTATACACCACAGAACATGAGTTATTCTGAATCGATGATAAGTTGGTTTTCCACTGCAGTTTGTAATTTTCATATTCTTGCCCGGATTTAAAACAATTTTTCCCAAGAAAACATTTAATAATAGCTAACTTTAATATTTCTAAATTCTCATTTTATGTTTAATTTTGCCTATGCATAGTAAAATTCGTAAAATTATTCTAACTGTAAGTAATATAATAGGGGATCGGACAGTAATCAGATTAAAATCTAAAATGTACTTAGAAAGAAAATATATATTTTTTTACGATAATTTATCGAATAATAATTTAACATAATTCATTTAAATATTTTTAAATGAAGAAATAAAATTTTATTATTTACAATATTTTTAATCTATACCTACTGAAACACCAATCACGGTGCGTGACGTCATTTGTGGGCAATCATTGTCTTATGCCAATGCAGCTGTTTTGTTATAATATGACCACAAATGACGTTACGCGCTTTCAGATGAACTATCGTGGCGTTTTGACGGCATTTTCAAACAAACAATATTAAAACATGATTTTGAGTACCTAAAAGGCTGTCACCGCGGACACAAATACTAGTAGGTCGCTGGTTTTGTAGTTTTTTGTGACGTCTCAGAAGAGAAGAACCAGGTTGTTTTCGCTTCAGCCAAATTTATTGAATACGTTGAACATTTGTGAATATAAATGGTACGCAGGTAATTTTGAATAATCTCTTATATTGTAACGGTTTTTTTGACGTATGGGACACGACAGGTTGACATTGACAGTTGTCAATCGACGTCCATAGTTAAATTTGGTCGCTCGTCGTTTCGTTCCGTGACAAAGGCTATAAATAAATAAAATGGTATTTTTATGGGAATAAATATCCATGAAGATTAATTTAAAACACTTTCTGAAAATTTTTCCGATCCCCTATTGCATTTTAATTTACTTTATATGAATGATTTGCTGAGCCTGCAACTTCGTACTGAGCGTAACTTTTTTCTGTAACTTTGTTGTTTGTGCACCCTAATCTCTGAAATGGCTCAACCGATTTAAATGCTGTTTTCACTTATGAATTGTAGAAATATTCCCGTAACATTTAATGTTTGTTTCATTCAAGTCGGTTTACATATTAATATGATAATAAACCTCGTATAGTAAAATGAAATGTCACTCACAAAAATTAAAGGTCGCTTTTTATAACCACCGCATGCCCTATACGTTTAAACTTTCGTTATAACAATTTTAGAACTTATTCTATCACTTTTAATTTCATTTAAATTGCGATTGTACCGGAGAAAAGCAAATTCCCATACCAATCATAGCAAATACGAGCTATAATTAAAAATTACAAACAAACCCCTGACTATCTTATTGAGAGCATTGTAATAAGCCCAAACACTCTGTAAGTTAGTGAGAACACTTAATCAACTTGGAAATGAGCTGATAATCTTCAAACGCACGGATATATCTTCATGTAGGAACCATTAAGATAAAATAAGCTTTCAAACAAAACAAACCGGAGCAAAATCGATCTATCTGTTTGCGAGCTATGATGCCACAGACAGATACGCCCATCTTTTGCGTCTGGCGCCTGAGGTTGAAAACCACATTAGCTCATTGTTTTGGTGCTTATGTTCATCGCATTAAATCCTCTCCAATAGTCTTCCCCAATTGGTAGCCAAAAGAAAAAGATTATAAGGTGAGTTCAAGAATAGGCTATCTGCCTTTTCGAGTACCCTCGTCTTTAGTCAGAATTAACAGATTCTCAAATCGATGTGCTAGTTTTATAGTTTGTCATCTTATATAAATTAACATCTTATCTTAGTCATTAAATTATATAACTATATTTATATTTCTTGACGAGCCCGTTGATTGAGTGGTTAGGGTACCTACTTGTTTTAACGTTCTGTTCTAGGGTTCCCGGGTTCGATTCCCGGCATGAACTTTTCGAATTTGGCTCTGGTCTGGATCTGGAAATCTCACTGCGTTTTGCAGACATTTGGGTCGTCATTTGTGTGGGAGTAACTACCCCCTTACAGAAGACCACAGTGAAAAAACAGCACTTGTGCTGTTGTGTTTCGGTGATTGAGTAAGAGATGCCAGAGCCATTTCCCTATTGCCATCTAATCCCTTATCCTTAATCCTACTTTAGTCGGCAGCGCACTTGCAGCAGCTGTGACGTTGCTTGTGTTATAGGCGATGGTCAAGTATCAAGTGACAAGTCTTTCGATCTTAACATTTAAAAAAAATCTATACTAATAAGGTAAGGTAGTCTTCGAAACTATTCATCCGAATTTAAAAAAAAATATTCAAAAATAGTGAGAATGGAATTTCAGGATGGGCATAGCTATATTCCATGCGAGCAAAATCGCGAGCACCAGCTAGATAAATTAAAACACACACACACACACACACGATGAAACAAATTTAAAAAAAAATTTAAAATACACCAGTTAATAGCCCCTCTCTGTACTGCCAAAATAGATAATGTAATGTATGTAGATAATGTAATAATAAATAATAAATAGATAATGTATACCGGTCAGGCCCGATCCTCCTGAGTCTTTCCAAGTTCATGAGTATGAGAAATGACAATTACTTGATCTAACTATGCACGACTATATAGCGAAAGAATATGCGTGAATGAGAAGAATAACAATCTGCGAAGATGTAAGAAGTCCAGTCAATTGGCTCTTGGTCTGTATGATGAATTATATATTTTTTTATCGCAGTAATTGGACAATCTGTTAACACGTTCAATGCCAGTAACTTGCCTTTATTCTTAGCGAGGGGGAAACCTTCCATAGGTACCCGGTTTGCATAAAAAACCGGGTCATGTGAGATATTTACACACTAAAAACCCTACCGATTGTCGCCAGCCGTGCCTATCAGGGACCATGGTACCTCCATTAGTGTTACCTCGCGATTCTTGTATAGTACCATTCTTCTCGAATACCCCGGTGTTATCCCCAAGAGCTTTCAGTAAGCCAATCATCGGAAACTCTTTTAGTCGCCTCATACGACAGGCATAGGATACAGTGTCTGTACTTAGGGTAATTTCCACCGACTCCTCTTTGACATTTGCGTCTTGCAGGGTCAGCTCTCTTGCGATTCCATTCAGCGGCTTGCCTCTTGAGAAGAACCGTCTCACAGAAGGTTGCCACTGTTCTCCACGATGATTCATTTCTTATCATGCCCGCCACAACTTCTGGAAGTGATAAATTCGCTCCAACTTCGTCGATCATGACGTGCCGCTCAAGGTGCCACGAGGGTTTTTCAATGGTGCTTTCACACGCTTGCGTTCAAAGCATTCAAATCTCTTCTTCAGATTGGGAACACTGTGTCTTTTTAAACAGGAATGTCTTATAGTCCCTGACCCTTCAAGTTTGTAGCCAGCTAAATAAACACTACCAAGAAAGTTTTATCTCTAAATTGAAGCACGTACACTTTTTGGTAATAAAGTGTACCATTAGTGTTTTACGAGTCTGACAACGCAGGTTTAGGTTCTACCGAAATTGGTTTCGCACTCCGTTTAATGGCAAACAGACTACACTAATTTATGTGTTTACAAGCAGGTTTTAACTTGACACAGTGTTACTATGTGAGAAACGCTGCAATTCCCCGTCAGCTACAACAGTATTTTGAACGCATTTCCGGACTCGTAAGACAATGTAAGACAATAATAAAGCACAATGATTAAAAAAGTGTTATTCTCACAGTGTATATGTGTGAATGCTATTTTTTATTTTTTATTTAATTTCTGTTATATTTTTTTTAATATCAGTAATAATCAGTTACAGGGCACACAGTGTTTCGCAGGCATTTGGGCAGCCCATCTGGCGGCAGTATTCAACTCCTTACAGAGACTACCTTGAAATAACAGCATGTGTTCTGTTGTTTTTCGGTGAGTGAGTAAGGGATGCCAGAGCCCATTTCTCTTTGCTTCCTAGTAACTTACACTAGGAACATCCTACTAAGGTGGGCAGCATTCCTGTAGTACCTTTGGCGTTGCTTGTGTAATAGGCGACGGTAACCACCTACCATCAAGTGAGCCGTCAGCCTTAATTCTGACGATCTTCACATAAATTTAAAAAAAAAATCAGTTCATTTAATTGAGAAATATGTATACTTTACAAAAGTAAGTTAACTCTAGTGAATTTTTTTGTGATCACGTTTCAATATGGCTTAACCAGTTGCATATTAAGATAATAATATTAGGAATACGTAGACAATACGTAGGTAAATTGATAGGGAAATTGGTTAAGAAACTTTTTTCTTTTGGTATGCACCAATTTGCAAATCCTCAGGAACCTAAGGGTAAAACCTTAACGATTCCTCATGAATAACTCTTTTGATTGATGAAAACCCCATGGAAATAGGTTCAGTAGTTTTTGAGATTATTGCGAACATAAGTACATACACACAGACGCGGCAGGAGACTTTGTTTTATAATATCCCATATAGCTTAGACAAAAGAATATAATGGTTGTATAAACCATTAAATAAAATAAAACTAAATTAATAAATTAAGAACGAGGCTTATTTTTAGTAGTGGACGTCTTCGACTGTACATCTCATACGAAGTTGCGGGCTCAGCTAGTAACAAATAAACTGAGATGATGATAAATGTCAACGATTCATATTATTATAATAGGTTATTAATAAAATATTATTGAAATGGGAATCATATATTCTGTGTGCAGCAGTTGGTTAGGTTAGAGGAGTCTTGGAGTGGAGGCCACGATCGAAAAGTCCCGTGGGCCGACCACCGGGTTCCGAGAAGGACCTAGGGTGTGGCGTTCAATTAAAAATACTTAGATATTTTTTAGATGCTTGTAGGCTGATGATCGTGTTTAATAAAATAGTTTTATTTGATACTAGCTGAGCCCGCAACTTTGTACGGGTGGTATTCGGTTTAGCTCGAAACTTTATTGTTATTAAACCGATTAGAATGAAACAAACCCTAAATTTTACGGGAGCTTGCTACAATACATCAGTGAAAACCGCATTCAAATTAGTTAAGCCATTTCTGAGATTAGCGTGCACAAACGCACAGACAAACAGACAAAAATTCAAAAAACTATCATTTTGATTATATTACAATATATGTATAAATGAAATAGCTTTTACCAGCGTCTTCGTCTGCGCCCCTTGATTAAATCTTTATTAAATCTTTATTGCTCAATTTATTTTGGTGAGGCGTTGAATTTCTATTTTTAATTTTAGATGAGCCCTCGGGAATAGTACTTTTTTTTGGAGGAAAGATACCTTATGTCCGTTTCTGAGATTAGCGTGCACAAACGCACAAACAGACAAAAATTCTAAAAACTATCTTTTTGACCTCGATAACATAACAACGTGTACAAATTGTGTGTGTTTTTTTTAGGAGGGGAAATGGCCTTTATGCACTATCCCTCGTCGACGGAGACAGTTCGACGAGTGGGAGTGTGGGACTCGCCCGGTGAAGTAACTTGTCACCGGGAATACCCACTAACACCCCCCGGATTCCACCATCAGCGTTGATATGCGGGTCCGAGTTCTCAGCGAGGCCTGACAACGTGTATCCAAATTTTCATGTTGAATAGTTAACAAACAAAGTCACTTTCATATCTATAATATTAGTTAGGATTCCCTATATAAATAATCCGTACATAAGTAATTGTGGGATCAAAATTGTAGTAAGTCTGAGCTAAAGTAATGTAAGACAATCTGCGTCTTGTATAAAGTGGAGAGAGAACATTGCAGGCTTCTGTGTTCGTTGTAGCAACGATACAACATCTCCATCAGTAAACTTGCCTAATTTATCTAAGCACAACTTCAGACAAACAAAGCAATGAGTTGTATCAGTAGACAGCTCCAATGTACAGGTACAGTAAACACGAAAATTTGTTAACAATTGCACATTTTTCTCATCCACGACAAATTTATTCGTATAAATAAATCAAGTAACTCTTGTTCTCACAACGTTTTTAATTAATTAATGTCTATACATATAATAAGATCGTGGCTTAACCAATTTGAATGCGGTATTCACTTATGTATTGTAGCAACATAACATATGATGACTTCCCTTAAAATTTAATGTTTGTTTCATTCCAATCGGTTGCCATACCAAATACCACGGTAAACGTACCATGTCTCTGTACATTAAATATTTTTTCAAGAAAACAATTTATACACGTTGTACTTATAATATGTTATCGAGGTCAAAAAAATAGTTTTTAGAATTTTTGTCTGTTTATCTGTTTTTCTGTGCGTTTTTGCACGCTAATCTCAGAAACGGCTTAACCGATTTGAATGCGATCTTGTAGCAATATTGATATATTGTAGCAAGCTTCCCGTAACATTTAGTGTTTGTTTCATTCCAATCGGTTCCCAAACAAAAAAGTTACGCACTAAACCGTATACGGGCTCAGCTAGTGTTAAATAATATTTATAAATGCCAATGTGAATTTGCTTGTTAGGCATTCGTTATCAGATTTACAGAAAAGTACTGTTTACCTTACAACCAGGAAAAAGTACTGTTTCCGAAAGACGCAGACGAAGTTCTAGGCAAAAGCTAGTGTTAGATAAGAGGGATAACTGATCAATAGGGGATCGGACAGTAATTAGATTAAAATCTAAAATGTACTTAGAAAGAAAATATATAATTTTTTACGATTATTTATGGAATAATAATTTAATATAATTCATTTAAATATTTTTAAATGAAGAAATAAAATTTTATTATTTACAATATTTTTAATCTATACTGAAACACCAATCATGACGTCATTTGTGGGCAATCATTGTCTTATGCCAATGCAGCTGTTTTGTTATGATATGACCACAAATGACGTTACGCGCTCTCAGATGAACTATCGTGGCGTTTTGGCGGCATTTTCAAACAAACAATATTAAAACATGATTAAATATTAATAAAATAGCATTTTTTTATGGGAATAAATATCCTTGAAGATTAATTTAAAACACTTTCTGAAAATTTGTCCGATCCCCTATTATACTAGAGTATCCAAAAGTCCAAAGTGCAATAGAAGTGAGATCCAAAGTGCAATAAAAAAAATTGCACTTTGGTTATTATAAGGGTATGTTAACAAATATCACCGATCACGTCAGAGGGATTGGTCTATTCCCAATATGTCCCACAAGAAATGTCCAATTTGGGACATTTTGGGAATTATTTTACAATATAATACGATAACCAATCTATATACCTGTAACAACATGCTTACAGCGTCTTTGAAACTCAATCCAGGCACTCAATCACAGTGTAAAAATATGGACTGTCTATTATGCTACATCCAAAATTGATTATTTCAGTCATATGATATTTTTTTAAGTAGCCAATATATATTTGATCTCCTGAAGCATCCTATTTATTTAAATATGTAAATAATGGTCCACGAGCCAGGTACAAATTTCGTCAATCAATCGTGCGATAACTTGTAAAATGCTTCTGAGAATTGTATAAGTATCATGAAGCCTTCTGAACGTAAGCTTTTTGATGCGGCACCGTGGATAGGTTGAACAGCAGTAGAAAAAAAAATTAGTCATATCCTTTGGATTGAAAATTAATTTAATTAATTTTAATTAATTTAGTTAATTTGATAAGAAGAGAGAGAAGAAAGTCAGCTGACTGACTAGAAAAAAAAAAACCGGGGTTTCCTGTCAGTTGAAAATTTATCAGTTTATATGCGGATTTAACTGCGGAATGCAGCATATCTTGCCTTTGTTATATTTATTTTATATTACTCATAATGTATTATAGTTCTATAGGTACAATGTTCTATTCATTTAGGATACTAGCTTTATCGCACGACTTCGTCCGTGTTCCTTATTCGTAGGTATTAAAACATTTATTCAATCTTTATTGCTCACTAGCGACCCGCCCCCGGCCTCGTCCGGGGTGCAATTTTTATATATTCTAACAATCAACATTCCCCGTTTATCCCTCTTTCCATTAGTGAAAACCGAATTAAAATCGGTCTACCCGTTCACACGTGATGCCGTGACCAAGGGAAATGGGGATTATTTTTTTTTATACAGAAGATATACTTTTGTCAGGCGTCTTATAATATTATTATACCTATCTTGGTCTTCGTGAAGTAATAAAATCGGGCACATAAACAGGTTTTTGCTTTTGAAATAGGCAAAGTCAAGTCAAAGTCTGTTACTTTAGTGTCCTAAGTTTTTGTGCTAACAGTACCTACAGCCGGATATGTGGGGGACAAGACACCGCCGGGACAAATTGGCACAGACGTGAAACTTTTATTTTTATCCGGGTACTGCCCACCGGGACACTTAATGGGCTGAGGACGTATCAAGATTTTCACATTCATTCAGTTAGAGCCGTTTAGGGATACTCGGGGCGCAGTTTTTTTGAGAAATCGCTTCGGATCCCTTATGCCATTAATGCTTTATTATGATGGGATCGTATAAACAGAAACGGAATTCTTTCTATTACGATTTTATTTTACTTTTTTCGTTTTCTTTCATTAAACTTACTGAAAAATCTCGATATAACTAATATCGCCAGAAATTCTGGAATTAACTACACTTAATCAGCTCCGCTTCGAACAGCCTCGTATTTTTATTTTAATATAGTAAGACATGTAAGGGAGTAATTAAATTCAGCTTTTCGCCATAGAAAACGGCAGTTTTGTATCAAGAATCGTACGCGTTTTAAAGCTGAACGAACGCGTACTGCCAGTCGGATTTTAAAAATTATAATTTCATTTAACAGGGAATAGAAATGTATTCCCCTATTTTCTCCCTGGACAATGCTTCTAGAGCAATAATTTTTTGTCAAAAAATCTAGGTCTGCTAATGCTATGTCCCTATCATATCATTTTTTCTACGAACTTATTACATAAGAAAATATGACTCTTCAGAAATGGTAATTAATGGCCCTTTTATAATCAGGCGACTATGAAACAAATTTGAAAAATTTTTAAGATAAAAAAATTTGATAGGGACACAGTAGGTACACAGATTCATTCATCTCCAAAATATTTGTGCAAGAAGTTATTCGTTAGGCTCAATTTTTAGAGAGAAAACAGGGGAATACGAAATCTCGATTTGGTCAAAAATTTAGTAGGTATAATCGGTCTGAGCTGCATTTGTCCCTATCGCACTCTACGGGGGAAGGCTGAAGGCGAGGGGGGTTCAGACTAATACGTATATAACAAAGGAAGTATTTATCGATAAAGTTATCGATACCCTAGAGTTGCCATGCACACAAACACAGACTATTCACACACACATAGAGAGCTTGCCGGTTCGGGCGCAACGCGATGTCAATAGTTTTTTCAAATTATTTTTCAAATTCAACTGGACCCGCATTCCCTCAATTTTTGAGGAAGTTTATATGTTATAAGTTTATATACATATTGCACTTATTTTTTAAATGATGAAATAATATCATTGGCCTGATTGAATCCTGCTTGAATGAGCTGATATATTATGAACTAGTGAACTATGGTAAAAGCTGTCTCTTTGATGGTATGTGACCACGGTCAACTCATGCACACCATTACTGGTGCAAGCAAGTGTGCTGTCAATCTTAATAGGATGAAGGGTAAAGGGTACAATAGGTGAAATGCATTGACATCTCTTATTCACTAACAGAATCACAGCAATACACGTTCTGGTATTTCACCGTGGTCTTCTGTAACAGAGTGGTTACTGCCGCCAGAAGGGCTGTCCAATTTAGTACTGCATAATGTCTGCCCCTACTGATAAATTATGCTATGTTTACAATTTATTCTGGTTTTTTTTAATGTTAAGGTCGGCAGACATGCTGACGGTCCACTTGATGGTAGGTAGCTACCGTCGCCTATAAAACAAACAGCTGCTGCAAGGGCGTTGCCGACTACAGCAGGATTAAGGATAAGCGATTAGGAAGGGATAGGGAAATAGGCTAGGAGTTAGCTAAGAAAAGCTTGAAATAAACTTGCTTAATTTGCTTACCGCCTGTATTCAGGGCCTGATTTATCATCCACAGGCTATTCGGGCTTGAGCCTACCCAAGTTCCTAAAGGGCGCTGGGGATCACTTATTTACAGAATAAAATTTGGTAATTAGAAAATACGCACGTAAATACTAACTTGAATTTAAAACAATTACGCGCTCTACCTTCTTCCTCTTTCGTTGACTGTGATTCGAAGATTTTAAATTATTTGAGCTCTCTTCTCAACCTCTAATTGACCTTAGAATTCACCAGACAAACACTGCCCCCATCTGCCCATTTGAACCTAAATCATGGATGTCTAACTAATGTATTTATGTATTCCTATCTAGTTGCCATAAATAAAACATATTATCATACTATTATTATGAATGCGAAAACTTTATCTATTTGTTTTATTTTTACGTTTGCTGAACAGAATTAGATAAACTTGTTAGGATAAGTCTAAAAGAGAGGGGCGCTTATCTATAGTTATCCTAGGGCTCTCAGAACTCTAAATCAAGCACTGTCTGTATCTCAAACTGATAATAAAATAAATACAGTATATAAACGTAATCCATTATCTATCAATAGTATGTAACGAAATTTTGAATAACGTCTAAAAACTTAATTGTGAAAATTAGCTTTATTGTATGTACACGTAAAATTA
The DNA here is from genome assembly GCA_910589475.2 of Bembecia ichneumoniformis. Lineage (NCBI taxonomy): Eukaryota > Metazoa > Arthropoda > Insecta > Lepidoptera > Sesiidae > Bembecia > Bembecia ichneumoniformis. Next base: position 17,008,306 of record OU342535.1, read on the forward strand.
TGATGGTCTCAGATCTGTAAATTATGTAACAACACGTCTTTTTTTATGTTATTTCGACAGACAGGCTGACGGTCCACTTGATGGTAGGTGGCTAACGTCGCCTATAACACAAGCAACGCTACAGGTGCTGCAAGTGCGCTGCCAACTACAGTAGGATTAAGGATACTTAATCCTTATTCACTCACTCACCGAAACACAACAGCACGTATATGCTGTTATTTCACGGTGGTCTTCTGTAAGGGGGTGGTCACTGCCGCCAGGCGGGCTGCCCAAATGACTGCGAAACGCAGTGTGCCCTACCACAGACCAGAGTCAATTTTGAAAATTACATTAAAGTAATACGTCTGAAGAAAAGTATTACTTTTCGTCGCCCAGTTTGACTTCTTAGAGATCACTATTAGAAATAGTGATATTCGTAATTTAAATATTAGAAACAAGCATTGCATAAAACTCGTCTGCACAAGATTGGCAACTCTTGTGTGGGACAATGTGTACGATTTTACAACGGGTTTCTTGCTGATATACAACAGTTATCAATAAATAAATTTAAAGTTTATATTAAGAAAACCCTTTGCAAAAAGGGATATTATAAAATATTGGATTATATAAATGATGAACATCCTTGGAGTTAAATTATAATATTACAAGTTGGTACAATGTTAAGAAAATTGCTGAAATTTGTTACAAATTATATATTAATGTAATTGAAGATTTATGAATAGAGCAACTAGGGGGTTTCTTCCCCCTAGAAGCAGCATTCGGAACCGGTGGTAGTTTATAATTATATAAAATGAGAAATATTTGACGAAGATAAATGTTTTGTAAAAAACTTACATTGAATAAATGATTTATTATCATTATTATTATGTACATTTATTTATTTTTATTCTTAATTCTAAATCGCTATCGAGGCTCTTCGCTATTAGAACGTTCGCAGTAATGACTATCGGGACGATAATAGGGGATCGGACAAATTTTCAGAAAGTGTTTTAAATTAATCTTCATGGATATTTATTCCCATAAAAAATACTATTTTATTTTTTTATAGCCTTTTAGGTACTCAAAATCATGTTTTAATATTGTTTGTTTGAAAATGCCGCCAAAACGCTGCGATAGTTCATCTGAGAGCGCGTAACGTCATTTGTGGTCATATCATAACAAAACATGCCATGATTGCCCACAAATGACGTCACTCACTGTGATTGCTGTTTCGGTATAGATTAAAAATATTGTAAATAATAAAATTTTATTTCTTCATTTAAAAATATTTAAATGAATGATATTAAATTATTATTCGATAAATAATCGTAAAAAATTATATATTTTCTTTCTAAGTACATTTTAGATTTTAATCTGATTTCTGTCCGATCCCCTATTGTCGAATCGACATGGCGGTCACCTCGTGAGCCAAGTCAATGTATTTGGTGAGCTTTGTTTTTTCGGCTTTCACAAGGTTTTCGTCATGTGGGACAGCGATGTCAACAAGTATCGTCCGACGTTGGGATCGGTTAATAACCACGATGTCAGGCTTATTGGCGACAATAGTGCGTGATTATTGATCGATCCCAGTAGAGTGTGGCATGACCATTTTCGAGAACGAGCGCAGGAACATATTTATAATATGAAAGTGATATTGAAGAACAAGTTGTTGATGAACAATTCTGGCTACTTGGTTATTATTATTTTCCATTTTACTGCTAACTCGTCTCCCCCTCAAAAAGCCAAAGTGGGAGGGAGACGGTGTTACCCCCGACAGAAGCACAGTCGGTCGAGGTTTAGGGCGACAAGGACAGAAACCGACGCACGATCCTGGCCGTATCGAGCAGAACTGCCTTCTGCGTCTGGGCCGGGAGGGAACCGCCACGGAACCCCAACCGCTTCAGGTTACTATTGAGGCTGGTTGGGATTAACCCTTTGACGCACAGAACAACTGTGGCCTCCCATGATTTCATCGGAGGCCACAGCCCATATGTCGACGATCTTGTGGGCCAAGTCGAGGTACTTCCTCCTCTTCTCGGTTTCAGCCTTCACGAGACCATCGTCATGCGGGATAGTGACATCCACCAAAAACACCCGCGATTGTACCCGGTCCATCAACACGATATCAGGTCTGTTCGCTAGAATAGTTCTGTCCGTGATGATGGGCCGGTCCCAGTAGAGCTATATTTGAAAAAAGTTTGAAACGGGCAGGTTTATACAAAAAAATCCCATTTTCTGAGAGAAAGGTTGTTTTGTAGTAGTAAATTACTTTTCAAAGCGGGCGATGCATATGTCGCAGTAAGATAGATAAAGCCGTAATATAGTTAAATCCCTAGGGATATAATTATGTACCGTAACATAGTTATACGAATGCGTTTCACTGATTTCAGGATCTATTGAAGCTATACTTATGAAATTTGGCATGCTGCGTAAGTACTAGCATATGATTACGTGAATGTAATTTTATCTGTGTACGTTCAATAGGCACTGAGCTACAGGAGGGTCAAAAGTGGGTCGAAACGGTTCGTGTAAATAGTGCACGGCATGCGCACGGCCTGTTGCTGCAACTTGGCCTGCGCACTGCCGTGCGCTTTAATGTTTTATAAATATAAATTTTTTTATAAATATATATTTATTTCGACGGTTTTATAACTATATTCCTAGTGAGATAGTAATGAAACGAACCCCTCGTATAACTATGTTACGGTACATAATTATATCCCTAGGGATTTAACTATATTACGGCTTTATCTATCTTACTGCGACACATACATTGAACGCATATTTTAGAAATAAAGACGGTGTTAATTAGTTTGGGAATTAAGTATTGTGATGTTCTTTTACCAAATTCATTATTAAATTCAAGTTCGTTAAGTTTCTTGGAAGTGATACTTTAAATGATTTTTGGGGATTTGAATTTCATCACGAAACAAGTAGGTTGTATGAATGGGAAGTACTTGAAAAATGTCATTGAAATACCAAGGTGTTTTATACACTCTTTACTTTCCCAACATAGTGTGTGGTTATAAATTACATTGTTATCAAGAGAGCCTGGCCCTGACCCTAACGTTAAATTTAAATGTTGTTAAATCACGCGAAATTTAACTATTAACTGACGCCCTTTTATCACGTTATATAGAGGTATGTCACATGGAACAAAATACCTTATTTATCTATTTTATTTTATTTATATTATTTTAACAAATATTATAAAAAAATACGATTGATAGATAAGTTTGACAGTTGTGTACTTGATGGAGGAATCTATGTTTCTTCTTGACATGGAGCTGTCTTTCCAAACACTCGTCTAAATAAATGAAATAAACCTCGATATCGTCAATGCTAGTACGATTTACGAATACTAGTACGACTCTGTGGTAGACAGAATTATTGCGTCGATTACCAAAGTCAAAAAGACACTTCCGCCTACATTAAATCAGAAAAGGGCTTATCTAATAAATAAAGAAATAAATAAAAAAATATGTATTTGCCATGACCATGGGTAACTGATACCAGAGATGACATTTAGTTTTCTTGTTCCTTCATGACCAACCGATAAATATTCGGTGTGCAATTCGACTATTCGAGCGATACTAATTCAACTGATACAATGAATAAGGCATTTGAATATTATTATCTTTTATGTAAGGTCGGCAGACAGGCTGATGGTAGATACATACCGTCGCCTATAACACAAGTAGGATTGAGGATGAGAGATTGGGAAGGGTTAGGGAAATGGGCTCTGGCATCTCTTACTCACTCACCGAAACACATTAGCACACGTGATGTTATTTCACAGTAGTCTTCTGTAAGGAAAAGTTAATTCACAAAGTTGACAATACCCGGGAATCGAACCCTAGAACAGAACTCTAGAACCTAGTTATGATTGTTGAACCGAAAAAGCTGATTGAAGCCCTTAAACTAAACCGTTATGTTTTATTTTTCAGTGACGTGGCAGGCCACAATGCGTTCCGAAGTCGTAAACAAGACAGTAACAACCCTCTTACAAAGTGTCACCGTCAAATGACAATGTATATATGCAGTATCGCAATAAGTTAGGAAACGATGCATAACAACTATTTGTACCTACTAAAAACAGCCTTAACACCATAGTCTCGGTATCATAGTCAAAGCTGGTGCCATGCAGAGGAGTAAAGATTAATAAGTATAAAACTTAAGTACATCTTAGTCTTTTGTTCCTTTTGGCTTTGAGACACTGGGTCCTTGGGGTCCGCTTCACGCGCACACCTCATCTTTTTATTTTATTTAGGTATTTATTATCTAACACGTATTTAAACACAAGATGATAACAATGTCTGTAAACCATTATTGGTTTGTCTAGACTAGAGGTTCTTAGACTTTTTTCTCACAGACCACTTTCAAAATTTAGCTGGTTCCGGTGGACCACCTGCAGCTACATTTTTACCATATTAGATTAGATCTAACTATGGAACGCCAACGTAGACCCCCGTCGAGTCTCCTGTGGACCCCTGGGGTCCACCTGGTCCTCTTTGCGAACTAAGGGTCCAGACATTTTACTTCACGGCAACACAAAAACATTACCCTATATATAATTATAGCAATATAACAAATCATCAACATACAATGCCTAACCAACTGAATCGCATATAATATGCAAAACCGGTCGAGCGAGGCATAGGTAGGTACGCTTTGTGCGTGTGCAACTCGCTACACAGGGAGTCCGTCCCATTGTATGCAGGCAAATTTTTTATATGTATCATAGGATAATATTTAATTTAGGTAATATATTTTAAGGTAGGCTTTATGTTTTTTTGTGTCATTTAATTTTTTAGATTGATAGGTAAGTTATTAATTAGATGGGAAATTATACATTGCGAAGTTGTTTTGCCATACTCATTAATAAATTTTGGTTTATATTAATAACTCACTAGTGACTATATACTATCTACATATCTATACTAATATTAAAAAGAGGTAAAGTTTGTATGCTTGTATGTAGGGGGTAATCTCCGAAACTACTCATCCGGTTTAAAAAAAAATCAGCAATAGTTAGAACAGAATTCCAATAAAATTAAAAAAAAGTCGTAGTAATTGAATTTGCCGAGGTCAAAAAAATAGTTTTCAGAATTTTTGTCTGTTTGTCTGTGCGTTTGTGTACGCTAATCTCAGAAACGGCTTAACCAATTTGAATGCGGTTTTCACTGATGAATTACAGCAAGCTTCCCGTAACATTTAGTGTTACGGGAAGCTTGCTGCATTAAGAAGCATTAAGATATCGTATTCTTCAGCTAGTGATGCAGGGCAGGAGAAAGACATCCTGGTTGAAGAATTTGAGAGAGTGGTTTTGATTGAGCATTCGCTCCCTCTTTCGTGTAGCAGCTTTCAAGGTGAAGATAGCCATGATGGTGGCCAATTTTTGTAGAGAAGCGCCACGTTAAGAAGAAGAAAGGTCTTCTCAGTTTTTGACGGTAGAACTCTGCGTGCCTATCGACTTAGAAAAGAAAGTATACCTTAGACTAATCTCCGTTGAAGATTAAACGTTCATAATGTATTCATATTGTATTTGAGTGGATTTTGATACGAGTCTCTTGGAGTTTGCTGTTATAAATAAAAGTGAAGCAGTTCTCCGAAGTCCGAGACACAATGACACACAAGTTAATAATGCAGCTCTAACTAGACAGCTCGTGTTCAGGATGCTCTCTGGAGAAATTACGAGACCATTCCGACTGTCGTTTGGTGTGCTGTTGCAATGCGAGGCCACTAAAAGCGAGTTTTATTTACCAATGTTATTTCTCAGCTTTTTCGTTTCAACCTCAACTAACTTAGAATTTTATTTTACAAAATAAGTTACTAATTTAATATAAATTGTTTACGTGTAAGGAAAGGTTCCTCTATTCCCATCGGTTTTTTTTCTCTAACTTGTCTTAGGGTGTATACAGAAAGAAGCCTACCAACGCTTATAGGAACCGGTCCACGCAGGTAACCGGCGCAGGCATTTATATGAACAAGCGCCGATAAGCGCCGAACGCCGCTGACAAGTTCCGACAATCTTCGACACGCGCCGTTCAGCGCTGGCGCTCACCGTCGCTGGCACCGTCAAAAATTTTTGATCATCAAATTTCAATTGTTTTACATATAAATGATGGTATTCTCCGAAACGTTTTCTTTCTCTATTAATAGGATGTATAGCTAGTTTTCGCATTTTTAAATACACATTTTCTAACAAAACCAAATCATCGTCCGATGAGTACGACATTTTGCTCGCTCTGCTTCAATCTGCTTGCTTTATGTAACTGTTGGACCAGCGCCGATGAGCGCTGGTAGATCGGCGTCGGCTACCAGCTTTCTTTCTGTATACGGCCTTAGCCTTTTAGCCTCATTCCTGCTTACACATTTTTGTGATAATTTCAGTGTCAGTGCGAAGCTATGGTATATCAAAAGTCTATAGGACGTATATGGGATATAGGACGTTCTTCTTAGGTGTTAAAACATTTGTTCAATCTTTATTGGTCACATATTTTTCGGGACAGTAGTTTTTTCTGTGTGAAAGGTACCTTAGTCCTTTTCTGTCTCCCTCACGATATTTATATAATATTTCACCATTATCGGTGCTGGAGTAGTTAAAGCTTGAAAGCTTAACAAACAAACATATTCACTTTTGCGTTGATAATAACCGTTAGGATTAGTTAGAAATTTGAAATGACATTGATAGATCGGTTGATGTTATTTTTGATAATGTACAATTTTATATTAGGTGGTCCATAAACATTATAACGTTGTGGTCACTCCTGGCAATTATAAAAGTGGACTGTATTTTTGTCGATGGTGCATGTAATCAAAGGACGAGGAAGTGAAGAAAAATCTGTCACATATTCGTAAATCACCCAGTCCTTGGCCCTCCGGCGGTGAAGATTGTAACGGACCCGTTACACACAGAGTCCAGAAGCTCCAGCGCTTCTCCACTTCAATGACTACACTCGCGCAGCGGGAAGCGTGACCAAATAGATAAACTACAAGCACAATTGTCTGATAACATTAGCGGATGAAATAAATTCAAATCTCGCGGGTGAAGGTCGGCGGATGAGTCTACGCGTGTTATTGTTGCGATGTTTTTGTTAGACTGACTGCGGTTTCATAAAATGGCCTTGCGGATGGATAGGTATATGGCCAGAGTGAGACACCATATACGACAGTGAACTACTATTAATTAATTTTAATTGAAATTGGCGTCATTTCATTGCAAGTGTTTTAAAAGTCCTGAAAAAATCTGAAATGGAGTTAACTGACTTGCTAATTAAAGTAACGTAAACGTAACGTAAAAGGTGTAACGTAAATTTTTGGCACATTAAGAGAAATTAACATTAATTGGTAATATATTTATAATAGATTGTGGTTATAACCGCCATCTACCGCATGACGGTATAACCACCTCAAGACGTTGTGTACTGGCGCACGATTACCCGACACACCATCATGGAGTGACATCTATCGATGTCGGCTCGACGGGGAAGGATTAGACCGATGCACGAACGAAGAAGCAATGGGATTGGTTGGTTTTTTATGTCGGCCATAGGAAGTGACACGACTTCCGGCCGAGCTATGGAGGGACGGTGGCAGCGGCCACGCGGGCTCTTGGCACCCGGCGTTTGGAAGAAGAGGAGCTCGAGGGACTTTACGATTTCTCTAAGACTTAACGAACCGTCTAGTGTTTCCACTTACCACGCGGTCGTATATAAATATATTTATGGCTTTTTAGCCGTTAGGTCGCGGATACATATAAGTATTAACCGTCGACAGTAAAAGTATCTGGCAAGCGTCAGATAAATATATAAGAGGGAATCGGTCCATCCGCACACGTGCGTGCGATCTACCCTGCGGCTCCTGGGTCGATCTCGCCTTCCTGCAGTCCAAGCCACCCCTGGTTTGGACTATAGCTGCGTCGCAGTCGCAGGCGACGACATCCACGTGTCGAGAGGTGTCTCGACATCTCCCTTCGCCGAGCCACCAGGCCACGTGGCATCACTTCGGCGTGGTCTGTGAGCTACTTGGTGTCTTTCAAGTGAGTGTATAAGAGCATCCCCGCCTTCAGCGAGGAAAATCAGGACTAAATATCTTCAAAATTGTTTCTTTTTTTTATTTTTGGTGTATAATTTCAGTTGTAATTTTAATTGGTGTTTAATGTAGTTTAATCTTTTATTAATAAAGGTGTTGTGTGATTGAACTTGGCTTTCCTTTGTCTGAGTCCACCCCAAGTAGTTGGCGCCCCTGAGAGTAACACAGGTCTCGTGTAGTGTCTGCCCCTGAGTTTCAGTCGGTGAGTAACGGTTGGAACGCCTGCGGAGCCCTAACGCCCCGCAGAGGTTTCGCGGTTACAACGTTATCTGTAACCAAATTCAAATAAAACGTAATATAGAGCAGAAATAAAACGTAAATCTTGCAGATAAAAATTCTGATTGCGGGGATATTCAGAACAACATAAAAGAACAGATTAACTTGTGTTAAAATATCGATGTTCTCGTGGCCCGAACATTTAGTTTGTGCGCTAGTCACGTAACCGCCGAGGTAAAGGTGGTAAACCGAAACATTTGCCCGCAACTGGAACCGCCAGCAATATTGGAAACGTTCTCTTCTAAGTATTCACCATAAACACGTCACTGAGGATATGCTATCCAATTGTAAGTAATAGCGTGCTCCTATTTATATATTCATTCTAGATTTTTTCGCGGCCGAATTTTATAATTTTTTTAAACTGCTACTGTGTTATATCTATATGTGAGTACATTAAAATACACGACCCCACACAAATAAGTAGTACATACAAAGTGAATGTAGTCCTTATTTGCAGGTAATTTAATATTAACTAATTTAGTCTTTGACCATTTTGTCCTAGCTTGTATCGTTTTCTTGATAATGGAGAAAATCTGTAAAACGGGACTCTTTTCAGGAGGGGGGGGGGGTAAAGCCGATTGCAGGGGGGCGGGAGAGTCGTGTGTTATAATGTACTCAGATGAAGGTATAACACAGCGGTAGTAAAACAAAATTATAAAATTTGCCCATATGTCCATACATTGAAATCTAAAATGAGTATACTATATTACGAAAACGACGATACCCGAATTTACAAATGAGATTCAAAATGGATGATGAATTCTTCATATTCTATTCAGCCAGGTAACAGGAATTCTATGTAATATACAGGACGAGCGAACGCCATTAAAGTTTTTTAAAACACTCTTCAATAGGTTGCTATAAACAAATAAAAGATTGGGTGATTTCCTACATTAATATCATTGTCATTGTCGAATACCATAGTCATTGTAGTGTATGCGGTTATTTACTCTCTTCCTCACACGGGCAAACACTGACTCGTTACGCAGCACGCGAGTTGACGCCGAGACATGGCTGAGATTAGACGTGTCGGTAGTCCGTCCGGAGAGTGCGTATTTCGAGCCTGTGATCCATCCCACGACTGGGGGCTGCTACAGTCATCATAACGATTGTGAAGATTCTAGGAACGGTTTTGATACTCCTTACCGTTTATAATATGGCACAATATGATTTGGTATTAGTAAAAAAAAATTTAGTCAAAGAAACATCAAAATTACATCATAATTAATCTTTAGATTAAGTAGTTAATCTTACTTAATCTATTAATTAAGTAAAAAGTATTCGAACTCTTAATTCGGACCAAGCGCTTTAAAACATCTTTTGTGATGAGCAATGCTAAGGATTGGAACTCCTCTTTATTTCCGAGCTCATATAACCCAAATCTTTTCAAGGTTCGAGTGAAAAGGCATCTTCTGGGTGAGCTCGCTCCATCGTCGGCCTTATCCTTCCTACATGGATAGATGCTGGTCAAGAGCAAACCCATCTTTAATAAATAAATAAAAAGTAGGATATTAAACATTTTTACCGAACTGACTACGGCTAGGAATCTGGGAGTAGTCAGTATTTAGTGTCTCTAAACATTTCATTTTCGTCGAAGGATAAATCTTAATGGTCTTGTTTTTAACTGTAGAGGGTAGAGGATATTAAACGATTTTTTGTGCATCAAACACCACAAAGTTTGTTTCCTTTCTCCATTAGCGACCCTGGTTCTCATCAAGGTGACTAATGAAATTTGGGGACAAATGAAATTGTTCAAAGTAAGCACAAATCTATTATTATGGCACTTTGAAACGATTGCTAATAATATAAGCTTGCTTATTTGTAGCACGCAATGTAACGATTTACCTACTACGAAGAGAATTACTTCGTAGTAAATATGAATTACATTCAAGGATTTTAGGAATTTTTATATGGTAAGGTCGTCGGACAGGCTGACGGTCCACTTGTTGGTAGGATGGTAGGTGGCTACCGTCGCCTATGACACAAGTAACGTCACAAGTGCTGCAAGTGCGCTGCCGAATACAGTAGGATTAAGGATAAGGGATTAGGAGGGAAATGGCTTTACTTACTCACTCACCGAAACACAACAGCACACGTGCTGTTATTTCACGGTGGTCTTCTGTAAGGGGGTGGTTACAGTCGCCAGACGGGCTGCTCATGTTAGTAGTTATTTCTGTGAGCTTTGTTGAGCTTTTTTTGCTATCTGTTTTAATAAATAATTTCTCGAGTTAACGAATTCTGCTGACGAAGGTGGCAATTTGAGATTGTCCAACTTTGTAGCGAACTTGCAGCCTGTCAGAGACGTTTATAGGAGTGTTTAGTGAAGTCAGCATTATAAAAATGCTGCGTGGCTTCCAAATGGAATTTTTAGTGGCTATCTTCTTTGATCGGTCTTTTCGTTATCTGATCATCATTTTTTGACTTAAAAGTATTTTTTAGTGGCGTAGAACGCCACGTATACGAGTATATTAATATCGAATATGTAAATATAAAGTAATTATGACAATCATATTTATTATAAGCTTATCAGAAGACTAGCAGTCAGAGACTGTTTCTGATACATCATCAGAAACCGATGATAAGTGGCAACCATCATTTGGACACAAATAACACTTGAACATGTGGGTGGTAACATGCGAAAGTTTGTGAGGACGTATTGTGTCGATGTTTGTTACTCTTTCACGCAAAAACGGCTTAACGAATTTGGATGAAATTTAGCACAAATATAGCTTATTACCTGGATCAACGTATAGGATACATTTTATCCTAGAAAAATGTTAGGTTCCTGAAGGATCGTCTAAAAATATAAAAAACTAGCTGAGCCTCCAACGTCTTACGCGTGGTTTCGCTTTGTTTAATAAAGTAATATGACATTGCAGCTCTGCAATGGCAACTAAACAAAAACAGAAGGAAAACAGATTTGAAAATTGTACTCAACTGTTTTCTTCTTTGCCGCTGCCCCGAATCGAGCACTCATTACGGAAGCACGTCATGAGTCATTTTTTAACACGAAATGACATTTACTATAGAACTCGCTGGCGGCGGAGACAATTCAACGGGCCTAGAAATGGTGTTTTTTTGTTTTTACCATTAGAACATTACACAAAAAATTTTTTTTATCAATACAATTTTTTAATCTGATATCAACTTATTAATAGGTACAGGATTCTTATGCGTGCAATAAGCCGTTTTCGAGAGAATTTTCAATAAAGGTCAAATTCTTCTTATGTTCTAACTTTTTTTGTGGAGTTTCTATTACTTTAACGAAAATTCTAATTAATACAATTGGTTTTTCACATGTTTAAGTATAATATATATTTTTTTCAAAGCAATTGTCTTGTCTATTTCTTGTAACATCTTCATTAAACAATGGATATTTTTAGTATTTAGCGTTTGTCTCCCCCTTAATCATGCCGCCGCCGTCTAACGAAAAAAAATTTAATATGTTTATATTACAATTATGTTAATTATAATGTATTATAATAATTAGCATAATTGATATAATTAATTATACTAAAAATGTATAGCGCGCACGCTGCCACAATTTCAACATCCAATGTTTTGCAAAGGAGGTATTGTATTGTATTGTATTGTATTGTATACATGGATACAATACAATACAATACAATACACATCCATTGTATTGTATTGCGGCAGAGGGGTTATAATGATATACATATTAATATTATAATGATTACCGAGCATCAGAAAGAAATGTAGGTCAGCTTTATTCCCGTTAAAACTGGAAGATAAAAAACATTTGTATTCTTCTCAAATATTTTGGAAAGCCAATGATATAAAAGGAAGGCAAAGTCGCAGGCGAATCTATTTACATTTGCGGAGTTACTTTGTCTTTTGAATTCTGCTACAGAGTTTGGCTTTTATCCAAAAATCAGACTCTTCAAATAGATAGTAATCCAATGGAGAAGTATTCACAAGACTCTCTTGAGCGACTGACATAGTTGCACTTTGTTGCACCTTTGGGATTTTTATAACCTCTCCCATTTTCAAGTAAAATGAAGTGTATTTTCTTACAATAACTTTAATGAGTGTTTTGTTTTTAATTTATAACGGCCCATTGGATGAGTGGTTAAATGGCTTGTTTTAACGCTCTGTCCCAGGGGTCCCGGACTCGATTTACGGCAGGGCCGACTTTGTTAATGAACTTTTCAAAGTTGGCTCTGGTCTGGATATAGAAAGTAGCGCAGGGCACATTGCGTTTCATAGTTACTTGGGGAGCCCGTTTGGCGGCAGTAACCACCCCTTTATAGAAGACCGCAGTGAAATAACTGCACTTGTGCTGTTAGACGTCAGAACCAATTTCCTATTCCTTTCTAATCCCTTATGGACCAAGTGGACCATCAGCTTGTCTATCGACCTTAAAAAATAACACCAGGTTATGTTCGACAGCTGGGCACAGATTTCTGTTCTGTGTGATGTAGCAAGAGGAATAGTCCAACACGCTAAACGATTAGTCTTACGTGTAATAACAGCACGTGTGCTATTGTGTTTCGGTGCGTGATTAGAGTCTATCCTCTATCCTATCAAAGACAGCATCGCAATAGCATGCCTCTGAATTGAATTGATGTAGCCACCTACCATCAAGTGGACCGTCACCCTGTCTGCAGTCCATTACAAGTAATGTCTTCGAAGAGAACTATTATTTTATTTTTCAGATGTTCTACCACTTTAGAGACTTGGTTTTTAGTGTCTTTTTATTTTGTTGCTCCCATTATGACTTTGTGGTATTATTATCTAACCTTCTTACTTAAACTTCTATATTTGTACTTTATGAAAACTATAATATTGTTCTTCACATATCTGTCTAGCATCTGTCGTATAATCATAAATGTATATATTTTCCCTAGTTTAATATTTGTTAATTAAAACCTTAGTCCAAGGTTTGTCTTATTATTTCAGACTTCAGCCAAAGTTCCATTAAAAACTTCATACTCGTCTTTTGAAGTAATAATTGTAGTATACCTGCGCTCATGCTGCAATGGGCAGTCCCTTTGATTAACAGTTGAAGCTTCTTCATAAGAATTTAGAGAAATTAGGTTATTCATGGCGAACGATTGAATAAAAATATTATAAAGAGAAAAGATTTGTATGTATAATAATAATAATAATAGGTCTCGCTAGATGGCTGGATCAAGGGGCAGATACAGAAGGCGGTACTTCTGGACACGGCACGAATTGTCAGGAGGTTCTCTGCAGCCCTTTTTTTTTTTTTTTTGCGTGGGAAAATCTGCGAGCCAGAACCCCACCGACCAGGGGGACATCGGTGGGATATGTGGGACTTCTACCCACTAAAAACCCACGGTGCTTCCTCGCGCCGTCTATGGGCGGGGGGGTAAGGGATCGTGGAAAACATGCATCTGCCTCCCCCGCCAGACGAAGCCCGCGCACTTGCGGGCTCCACCTCGATTAGGCGCGGAGTTTGATCTCCGCGCCGTGGAGAGACGTGCCGGAAACACACAGCACGTCTTCCATCGTTGCCCGGTGTTGTGATGACGGCGGACAACCCCATGTCCACCGCCCCCGGGCGAAGCGGCACGAGCCGCCCATTCTCACCTCTCTCAGCGCTCTGCAGCCCTAACCGCCAGTAGCTTGGGCCTTGCCCCGCTACTAGTGGATAAGATATCTAATTTTAAGTTTTTTATAATATTAATATAATATATATTAATTTAGAATTAAGAAAAGAAATGAATAAATGTATAATAATAATAATAATAATAAAACTCTTTATTTGTACTATAAACAAAAAATAATAATAATAATAAATAAAAAAGAAAGAAACAACAAGTAATAGTACAAAAGGCAGCCTTATCGCTTTATAGCGATTTCTTCCAGGCAACCTTAGGGCATAGATAAAATACTACTTAACCAGTATAGATGGTCACTCACGTACATTGAATCCGTACCCTATCCAATTTCGCTTATATCTAGATGCCGCCTGTGTAGTTTGTCGCTTATTTGTTGTCATTAAAAATCCGCTAGAGTCGCTGCAGTCGACCATTCAGTCAATTCTCATGTACAAGAGATGGCACTACTAAAATTTATTTAAAATATAAAAGAAGTGGGCACGAACAACGATAAAAGGGCCATATGAACGGTATAGATTATGTTCTAAAAAATAGGCCAACAAGGAACTAAAACGTTAATTACTAACCGATTATATCTTATAAAAAATAAAAAAACGTCTTGTCAATCGATAAAATATTATTAACTATGTTATTTGTATTCATAATCTTTACATACTTCGATATAATTTTGCTTAGGTACGTATGTTTGTGTTCAGAAAGCTGAAAAACTGGGTGATGGATTAACTTAATTTTTTTGCAAAACGATGCATTTTATCACAAGAGTGTTTATATATACTTTCTATTCCGAAGATTCAGCGGAAAAGAAAATAAAAATGAGCTTACAGCAAAGCGTGGCCAGGTTCAGTTAATTATAACATAGATAAAAATTAACCAGGTTTGTCGATTGTGTTACGAAGAAAAAAATGATAACTCACACATTTTAATTCGTTATTTTTGTACTATGGTCATTATGCATTATAATTGTAAAACAAATTAATAACATAATGTTTTCTGATATAATAATATTAAATATCTAAACAAAATTTTCATTAAAATATGCATGAAATGGAACAATATCATACATAAAAGTACTCCCAGCAACGTCGCCCTCTAGTTATTACAACGATAATAAGGAAGTATAACTGCGTGATTGAATTTGTTGGTTATAATTTTTAACAAAATACATATTAATGTTAAATTCGAGACTATTAGTGACATCTAGGGAGTGGAAATCCCAATATGAAATTGGCTTCAGATCGTTATATGGAGGTTGACCATCTATACTGGTTAAGTAGTATTTTATCTATGCTTAGGGTAAGGAAAATTAAATATGAAAAATAAAACAATGTGGATGGTAAAAATCATGGTAAGGTCATCATAAACTTACATTCTAATAAGTAAATACTAGTACATAAATTGAATATAAACAAATATTAATAAGATAGATTAATAAATATAAATATTAGAAGATAAACCTACATATAAAAATTAAACAAATAAAGTCGTCTTCAGTTTTACAGAAAATGTAATGTATGTATGTATGTTTGTAATGAATAAACTCAAAACTAGTGGACCGCTTTTAAAAATTCTTTCACCTATAAAAAGCTACACTATCAGCGAGTAACATAGGCTACTCACCCTCTCCCATCTCCCCCCTTCTCCCCTCCATTCGAATTTATGTTTGTAATGAATAAATTCGAAGACTACTGGACCGATTTTCAAAATTCTTTCACCTATAGAAAGCTACATTATCAACTATAGTAACATAGTATTTTATAAAGAGACGCCGATGAAGTCGCATGCTACAGCTAGTTTATAATAATAGTGTAGATACCTATATATCATTATAAAAAAATAGTATCTTTCAAAGTTGTTAGAAAAAAGTTTACTATGCGCCATCTAGTACACAATTTAAGAAACTTTAAGAGTTTCGAGTACCGTGTATTCCATAACATAACAAAACATTAAAGTTACACAGTAAGATTGACAGATGGCAGTAAATAACTTTACTTATAGTGGCCGCAGCTAATAGAGATTGATATTTTTTGATTTAATTTTACCTGAATCTACACTAATAAATGAAATAAAATTGAAATGTTTGTTTGAAATGTAAAAATACCTAACTGTTTTTTTACTGTTAAACCACATTTTACCGGTGTACCGATAGAATGTGTCTCCCTCCTCCGATTCTGGTACTCCAACCTATATGTATATACTAGATGAAAACCCGGCTTCGCTCGGGTGTAATGTGACTCATAATGTGTACACAGGTACAAAATGTAGGTAGATATTTCTGTAGTTATCGGTTCTCAAGGAATATTAAAGGCAAAGAGGCATAGATTTCGCTCAATGTTTGCGGCAAGACGTTTCGTTTTACACAGTCGCATGAGTCACAGTTCTTTGTAATGGACACTTTGTTTTTAAAATGAATGGTGCGACGACGTATTGAGTGGCGAGGCGTATGTGCGCTAGTATGAATGAAACGGAAAGTTTATTAACCACTCAAGATGTCACAATGTCACAGGTGTCAGTGAGTGACGTTTCGCTAGAGTGGCCAATATGGCGACTGCGATTTGTCTGTCAGCACCATTAGAACAAAACACTTGACAATCCGAATTTTGCGGATATATGTTGTCGACTCGAAATCTTTATTTTTTTATGTTTTATTATTCAGGTAAGGTTTCAATCGAGTCTACCGTACCCCTTGACGAAATTATTAATATTGATATACATACGCATCTCATCAAAAACATCGAAACAACAATGAAGTTTGGTTTTGTATGAGTTTTATGTATTTTTTTAAAATAAACAAAAAAGTCAATAATTATTTACGGATATTATAGGTAACGATTTACGAATATTAATGTTTCAAATTAAAATTAAATTTCTTTAGTTATCGTGTTTTAGTTCAAGAGGTAAGTAAGTTTTTACTCTTTAAGAAGAATTTTTAAAATGTTAGAACAAATTTTTAAAATGTTTAAAATGTTTGACGAGTCCGTTGGATGAGTGGTTAGGGTGCTTGCCTTAACGCTCTGTTCTAGGGATCTCGGTTTCTATTCCCGGCTGGGTCAACTTTGAAAAATGAACTTTTAAAATTTAGCTCTGGTCTGGATTTGGAAAGTGGTCGCAGTCATTTGGGCAGTAACCACCCCCTTACAGAAGACCACCGTGAAATAACTGCACATGTGCTGTTGTGTTTCGGTGAGTGAGTAAGGGATGCCAAAGCCCATTTCCCTATCTCCTCCTAGTCCCTTATCGTTAATTCTACTGTAGTCGGCAGTTGCAGCAGCTTTGGCGTTGCTTGTGTTATAGGCGACGGTAGCCAACTACCATCAAGTGGACCGTCAGCCTGTCTGCCGATCTTAAATTTAAAAAAAACTTACAGTGAGAGAAAATTGAGTAAAATTACTGGAAAGTTATTGTCAAGGGAAATTGATCCTTATGCACACAACATAGAGTTCACATTCAACAGAAATAGCGTTCGCGAATTTTCAATGACCTTGTTTACAATACGTGTTTACAAAATTTGTTTACTCGTATTTGTTTGTTGTTTGTTTGTACTAAATTCAAGAAAGATCTAGACGATTGGCAGCGGATATAAATAGGCGAAGTGGCGAGCTAGCGGGACAGTTCGATTCTGCGATTCGAAAGTGAAACTTCGGAACTTACCTGCGATAGTAAACCAGCGACTCATAAGGGAATCATTGACGACTCATGGCAAGTTTAACGGTTGTATCGGACCTTTCGTTTAGCCCTATTGGAAGTCATAGTAAGGAAATAAATAGTTGATTTTCGCCCTTACACGGCAGATTGGCTCACCCCACACGTAACATTATTATTGATGGAACCAATACAATAAGTTACGCAGACGACATGGTGTGAGTCCCTCAATAAATTCACAAAGAAAACTATTATTCATAATATGCATTATTCATAAACTTATGCAAAGGCGCATTAGATGAAATACCTTTAATGCTGCTAAGAGCAAACTACTTTTATTAAATCAGGCATATTTCTGCTGTCTCAGGTGTCTCCTGTAATTCACGGCGGGATTCCATTACAAGTTGAATCTAAATATTTAGGTCATGTTAGTACGGGAGACCTCCGAGACAATAAGGAAATAAAGAGAGAGAGAGCACAGGCTAACATGCTCACTAGAAGTACAAACCCGGTAAAGATTACACTTTTTAAAGTCTACGGTCAAGTATATGCGGGTAACATATACGCTACGGGCTTTCAACGCCTTGCGCGTACACTTTAATAATGCTTTCAGGATGCTGTTAAGGCTGCCTCGAGGCTGCAGGGCTTCTGCTGTGTTTGTAAAGGCAAGTACATTACGTTGATTTGACTTTATTTGGTTTCCACGCGATAATTCGCAAAAGAACTGCCTCCTTGCTAAAGCGCTCACAGGACAGCAGTAACAGCAATTTGGGATTTATATTTTATTTGACTGTCCTATCCAAAAATCACTGGATAAGGACAGCCATGGACGAGGACTTTTTAATTGTAATGTAAAATGACATGTATTATTAAAAAAATAATGGAAAAATAGTCTGAAACAAACGTTTTGTTACTACTATTATTATTCACTAAATGTATATCAAATTAGTTAAGTATAACTAAATTTTTTTTTTTAAATTTTAGTCTTTCTGTCCGTCTGTCTGTTTGTTCCGGCTAATCTCCTAAACGACTGGAAAGATTTTGACGGGACTTTCACTGACAGATAGCTGATGTTATAAGGAGTAACTTAGGCTACTAATATTTTAGAATAAAAAATATTATATTTACGCAGGCTCCAGTACCGCGCGCCCCATGGCCACGCCGCAGCGAAGCGTTGCCGGCTTAAGCTAATCTGTAATGTATTTAAATTACTATCCATGCATTGCCTAAATGTTGATCACTTGATATGCTACCTTGTGACATATAGACTGTTTTTAAAACAATATTATTCAGTAAGTATTATATTTATCTGAATTAATAAATAAATTTAAATAGGTATTAGGTAGGTACTAATGGGGAGTGAAGGTAGACTTTAAAAATCACATTTATATAGTTACAATATTATTACTCGTATAATAAAAGACTCTAAAAGAACAAATGTGTTTTAGATTTTGAATGCAAGAAACAAATACTTAAGGGAACGCGATTGTGATACGTATACTCGAAATTTTTGGCGTCGGTATAAAATAAAAAGGTCTCTGTCCCTAATCTTCCCTAATCCAGATTTTGTCAGTAAAGAAATCTTTCCACTCCAATCTTCTTAATTAACAAAGTTTAATTGTCGCCTTCATTCCGGATTATTTACATTGATTTATGCGTACAGACGGACAGATAAATCTTTAGACCAGTTGCGCCATAATTATGTTTGTGTTGTGAAGTACCTAGATGGAGATCGTGCCGAAATATAAATCATCATGGCTACACTACGCAGTTGAGTCTTTGAATCTGAGGCTCTAGTATGAGTTTACGATACTACACTCGCTAGCGAGAACGTAAAACTTTTGTATGGGAAATCGTGAACTGTCAATGTCAAATTATAAATTTTCCATATAAATGTTTTACGTGAAGTATCGTAAACTCATGCTAGAGCCACTGAAGTCTTTCTAAATCAGAGGTTCTCAGACTTTTTTTCTCACAGACCACTTTCAAAATTAAATGGTTTCGGTGGACCCCCTGCAGCTACATTTCTACTATAATCCCAAAACTTGACAAAAAATGTGAAGATTAGGTCTAACTATGAAAATTTGGATTGCGGCTGAGTTCCAACCACGAATGGGGAGTTTTCTAAATGAAATAAGTGAGAATTTATTAGTAGAATGTAGGTTTTCTCGGCCGGTATCCATATGAGTTGTGGGTTTCCGGGATGATGGCCCAGGTCTGTTGGAAATTCTTCCAAACGTTTCGTCAACAACTGCGGTTGACATCCTCAGTGGTGTAGTCCGTGTTAGAAGAAAAAATAATTTCAACAGGGAGGAGGAAAATCTTAGGCTACACAACATTTGGTATCCGGCACTACGCAAGAATAATAATAATGAAAGAAAGAGAGGGCATTATAACCCCTCTCCTAGTGACCACACCCCACCAATTCAACCACGGGGTGGGGATATAAATTTAAATATAGATACATTCCAGTCGACAAATCAGTCTCGCTCGAGAAGTCGAAAAGTGCAGAAGTGAAGTGCAGTGATGTGATGTGCTTTTTCTTCTAACACGGACCACACCACTGAGGATGTCAACCGCAGTTGTTGACGAAACGTTTGGAAGAATTTCCAACAGACCTGGGCCATCATCCCGGAAACCCACAACTCATATGAGAATTTATTGTTTTTTTTTTTATCACCCTCATTTTATTGTCACACCAACGTAAACCCCCATCGAGTCTCCCGTGGCCCCCTGGGGGTCCACCTGTACCACTTTGGGAACTAAGGTTCTAAATATTACTTTGTTAGAAGCTTCACTATCATTATTTCAACAGAAAGACGTCCACTGCTGATGAACACAGGCCTCACTCATAAATTTCAAATAGGACCTGTTGGAAGCAGCCTGAATCCAGCGTCAAACCATAGGCAGTACAATATAATGTACCAGTAAAGTACCCTAATGGCTTTGCTTGTGCTAATAGGCGACTGTAGTCACGTGATATTAAGGGGATCGCCAGCCTGTCTGCCAAATTTTATATATATATTTTTTTTTAAATTTTATTTTGTAGTGGCAGGGCACACTGCGTTTCGCAGTCATTTGGGCAGCCCGTCTGGCGGCAGTAACCACCCCCTCACAGAAGACAACCGTGAAATAACAGCACGTGTGCTGTTTTGTTTCGGTGAGTGAATTACCCTATCCCCCCCCCCTCCTAATCCCTTATCCTTAGTCCTACTGTAGTCGGCAGCGCACTTGCAGCAGCTTTGGCGTTGCCTGTGTTATAGGCGACGGTAGCCAGCTACCATCAAGTGGACCGTCAGCCTGTCTGCCGATTTTAACATAAAAAAAAATAATTTAAAATGCATTTGTAAGAACGGCAACTGTAAGATAAGGCTTTTTTTTTCAATTCTGCTGTAATGTTAGACAGACAGACATACGCGGGCAGCGAATTCAATTTATACTATAGAAGGAAGACTAACTAGGCACTGAATGCAGAGACTAGACGTAATTTTCTGGACTGCATTTATTGAAAATGGAAAAACTCCTTTTTAAAGTTCCTCGCTCTTCCTAATCACGTTAATGTACCTTTTATACCAGTCCTTATGGTACGAACTACGCGAAAAATATATTTTCAGAATCAGATGCACTTGCTACAAAGAAATGTTAAAAGATTTAAACGTATTTTCCGGAAGATTGGAAAATGTTTGCTTGTCACATTTTGTACATATTACATTATATACAAGGGTACAGGGAAAGTCGTACGAAATAATAAAGGACCTTATTATACAGATCATTTCTGATGGATTTAGCTGTCCATAACGTGAAAGTAACTCTGTTTGTCTGTTACCGTTTAGCGCCTAAACCGCTTAACCCATCATCATGAAAATTTGTATACACGTTGTCAGGGATGCAAGAAAGGACATAGGCTACCTTTCATCCAGAAAAAAAGTACTGTTGCCGAAGGATCATCTAACGCCTGGCAAAGCTATAATTGCAATAAAGATTTTAGGCATTACATTGCTCATATATTTAGTCAAGCGTTAATTTTTTATTTTTCAAAGCGGGCGAAGCCGCGGGCACGAATTAGTATGGTATAAACATTCGATATAACATTCGATAACTTAAACAAATACATATGCGTGGTTTTGTATTTTACGTGAAGGTCGTCAGACAGACTGACGGTCTACACCGTCAACAATAAACACAAGCAATTCCACTGGTGCTGCAAGCGCGTTGCAATTAATTAATTAATTATTAATTAATTGCAACGCGCTTGCAACACCACCACCATTAATTAATTAATTAATTACTATCCCTTATTAATTAATTAATTAATAAGGGATAGTAAAATGGACTCTGGCATCACTCACTCACTCACCAAAACACAACAGCATACACGCTCTGTAACGTGTTTACTGCCGCCAATTGGAATAATGAAAGGAATTACATAAATATAGTTATAAATATATATAAATTTAACGAGCCAGTTGGATGAGTGGTTAAGGTGCTTGCCTTAACGCTCTGTTCTAGGGTTCCCGGGTTCCATTCTCGGCAGGGTCAACTTTGAAAAATCAACTTTTCAAATTTGGCTCTGGTCTGGATTTGGAAAGTACTGGCAGGGAACAATGCGTTTTCGCAGTCATTTGGGCAGCACGTCTGGCGGTAGTAACCACCCCCTTGCAGAAGACCACCGTGAAATAATAGCACGTGTGCTGTTGTGTTTCGGTGAGTGAGTAAAGAATGCCAGAGCCCATTTCCCTATCCACTCCTAATCCCTTATCATTAATCCTACTGCAGTCGGCAGCGCACTTGCAGCAGCTTTTGCGTTGCTTGTGTTATAGGCGACGTTAGCCACCTACCATCAAGTGGCCCGTCAGCCTGTCTGGCGACCTTAAATTAAAAAAAACTTGAGAGAAAATTGAGTAAAATTACAATGGTAGCGACAGGAAAAAAGCACTTCAAAAAGAGTCTATCATTGTAATCAAGAGTACGTGATCTGGCTAAATTATTGGACCCCCTAAGTTTATTTTCGAATGGAAATCAAATCAATTTCAATTTAAATCAAATCGGCAGCGTCCTCGGAGTCCTTCAACAAACTCACTTCACACTGTCTTAGAGCAGAGGCATTTAGAGAACCGGTTCTCTAAATTCATTACTGCTCTTTAGTGAATTCAACTAATATTTTAATAGAATTACCAACTACATCTATAAATTTTTTTGCTTTAAATTTGTTTTAAGCTGCGATTCACTTATGCAGAATTTTTTTTATGGTAAGATTGGTAAGTTGGTATGGTAAGTTATGGTAAGTTGGCGATGAAACCAAGCCCAGAATGTCATAAACGAAGGTTTGATCTGTGAGCAAGCCGCAGAGTTTAGAGTATATAATTACAAAATTATACAGCCGAAATACCACTCACTGACTCACTGATCTAGTGACATTTCTAACCGGGAAGGAGCCGTGGGGGGGTTTGTCTCTTTAGCCGGTCGTGGAGTACGAATAAAGTTGTCGAGAAATTAATTCAAAGACCTCGCTACCTCGACCTGGTAAAAAGTCGGCGACGGGATTTCGGAAACTATGAACCCGAGAGAGACCCGGTTTGCGGAATGTCATAGAGGGTCACCGGGGGTTACCACACCGCGACACTCCGCGGACGAAGTCGCGGGCGAAAACTAGTTATGTATATAAATCTTAATATATAAAAATGAATCCCTATTTCCCTTGGTCACGGCATCACGCGTGAACGGGTAGACCGATTTTAATTCGGTTTTGACTAATGAAAAGAGGGATAAACGGGGATAAAAGAGGGATAAGCAGGCGAAGCCGGGGGCGGAACGCTAGTAGTCTATAATACAGAGGTTGTGATTATTGCTTTTACAGTTGCAAATAAACAGAAAAAAATAAACAGAAGTGTTGAAAATCAATAAAACAGTGAGTATTCCTGCTCCTCAATAAAGATCGGCAGACAGGCTGACGGTCCACTTGATGGTACCGCGTCTATAACACAGGCAACACCACAGCTGCTGCAAGTGCGCTGTCGACTACTGTAGGATTAAGGATAAGGTATTGGATAGGAAAATGGGCTTTGGCATTCCTTACTCACCGAAACACAACAGCACACGTGCTGTTATTTTACAATGGTCTTCTGTAAGGGGGCTGAGGGGAGGGGGGTTACGGCAGGGCACACTGCGTTTCGCAGTATTTGTGCAGCCAGTTTGGCGGTAGTAACCACCCCCTTACAGAATACCACTGTATAATAATAGCACAGTTATAATAGCACGTGTGCTGTTGTGTTTTGGCGAGTGGGTAAAAGATGCCAGAGCCCATTTTCCTATCCAATCCCTTATCCTTAATTCTACTGTAGTTGGCAGCGCACTTGCGGCAGCTTTGGCGTTGCTTGTGTTATAGGCCACCTACCATCAAGTGGACCGTCAGCCTATCTGCCGAACTTAAAATAATAAAAAAATCACCCACGTAAAATTTATTGTCACAAACATTTTCAGATGAAGCCTAGGCGAACGATGTCGCAGGCACACCAACTAGTGTATCTACATTTGTTTCTGTTTATACTGAAAAGATGATAAATTACTAAAGTTAAGATAATGATATTGCAGTGTGAATTAAAGTACAATTAACATTCAAATCATAACTTAAAGAAGTTTAGCCATGAAGGAAAATAGGTGAGACATCCTCAAATTATTGTCGTTTAACAAAAGCTTCTGTGAAATAGTTCGTTCTATGAGGGCTTTTGATAAGAGCTCGCGAGATTCGCACTTGTAAGTTAACAAACTTTAACCAATTAAGTCGACGCAACAACCGTTATAGCATTTAGAGCTTTGTTTCTAACGCATAAAGGGTCGTTTCGGAGGCGTAAAAGTTAGATTAATTAAATTCTTTGCCACTTTGGGCGGTATTGCGTTACCAAATACTGTAATTATCTTTATTATGAATACTGGCTTTCACCCGCGACTTCTGCTCTCTCATTTCTTTGGCGTTAAAGCGTTTATTAAATCTTTATTGCTCACATATTTTTGTCAGGCGTAGATTTTTTTTTAATTTTTTTTAGATCCCCCCTGGGGAACTTTTTTCATGATGAAAGGTTTTACAAGTATGCAAAATTTCATAATGATCGGTTGACAATAGCTAGTTAAGGCGTGAAATCTTAATAATCAAACCGCGTCTTTATGGATAGGTCTATAAATATCAAACAGCACGCACGATGTTATTTGTTATTGCACTGTGGTCTTCTGTAAGGTGGTGGTTACTGGTTCTGTAAGACGGGCTTCCCAATTTATGGCCTTTAAACACAGCCGTGCCACTGCTAAAACAGTCACTACTAAAACAGACCCAGAGCCACCTTTGAAAATTTCACTTCCAATGACGATCCTGCCGGCAATCAAATGCGGGATTCCTGACTGAGGAATTAAAGAAAGAAAGAAAGGCTTTTATTCACTGCACGAAAGACACATTACATGCAAGAACAGGACAGAAATTAATAAAAAACGTGTGTGTGTCCTCGCTGCAGTGAATCGGATACTGGCTCAGCATTGTGCTGAGGTGCTAGACAAACACCTACAGCGCTCATTTTTAGCCAGCACCGTATTTGACTCATTGAGCACCATACAAACATACTTTATCAATTAATATAATTATAATTTGAGAGATTTCTGGCCCGATTTCCTGAGCGAAATAAGTATAATTTAACAAATTAAACAAATATTTTTTTTAAGTGACTCATACTGCTAAAATTATATAGAAACTATATAGTTTTATTTTTATGTTAAGGTCGGCAGACAGGCTGACGGTCCACTTGATGGTAGGTGGCTACCGTCGCCTATAACACAAGCAACGCCTAAGCTGCTGCAAGTGCGCTGCCGACTGCAGTAGGATTAAGGATAAGGGATTAGGAGTGGATAGGGAAATGGGCTCTGGCATCCCTTACTCACTCACCGAAACACAACAGCACACGTGCTGTTATTTCACGGTGGTCTTCTGTAAGGGGGTGGTTACTGCCGCCAGACCCAAATGACTGCGAAACGCAGTGTGCCCTGCCACTACTTAAGTTTCTATAGATTTACTTACTTTACGCATTCTATAAGACTTGTAACATTTAGTTCCTTATCCGCTAGAGACGATGTGCTTATTCCTGTAAAAATAATCTATACTAATATTATAAGCTGAAGAGTTTGTTTGTTTGTTTGTTTGGTTGAACGCGCTAATCTCAGAAACTACTGGTTCGAATTGAAAAATTCTTTTTGTTTTGAATAGTCCATTTATCGAAGAGGGCTATGGGCTATATAACATCACACTACGATAAATAGTATTATATATAAGCAGTGTCCAGTACCGCGCGCCCCATGCGCACGCCGCCGCCGTATGGGCCGCAGCGAAGCGTGGCCGAGTTCAACTAGTCGCTAGATATAACAGATTAACTATTAGATTAGAGCAAAATTCATGTTAGAGCCAACCGCCAATACCAGAAGTATTAATCAACACACTTGTATCAACACCATCTTTGTTTTGAAATTTTGGAGTAATAATCAAAAATAATACAAATAACAATGCAGTTATGAAGGACGTCTGATTAGACCGCGGAAATGAACGGGACAATACTGTAGGTGCTTATTACCGCCCGTTCTAC
Organism: Bembecia ichneumoniformis; assembly: GCA_910589475.2. Classification (NCBI taxonomy): domain Eukaryota; kingdom Metazoa; phylum Arthropoda; class Insecta; order Lepidoptera; family Sesiidae; genus Bembecia; species Bembecia ichneumoniformis. The sequence continues at coordinate 17,034,518 of OU342535.1, forward strand.
TTATCCCTACTAAAGGGTTTTCCCAAAATTTACTCAAATATCAAAATAATAAATAATCTATTAAATTGTCACTTTTAAAAGACCAAAAGTTTACGTATAATGACAGTTAATAAGTTTTAATTAAACTTTTTTAAAAAAATAAACCTTGTAAAAATTATTCAGGATAATTTTTTTTGTCAATACTTCAACGGCCCGTTGGATGAGTGGCAAGGATGCTTGCCTAACGTCTCAGGGGCCCCGGGTTCGATTCCCGGCGGGGTCAAGTTTGGAAATTTTAAAGTAATTTTCAAAATTGACTCTGGTCTGGATTTGAAAAGTAGTGGTAGGGCACACTGCGTTTCGCAGTCATTTGGGCAGCCCGCCTGGCGGCAGTGACCACCCCCTTACAGAAGACCACCGTGAAATAACAGCATATACGTGCTGTTGTGTTTCGGTGAGTGAGTAAGGGATGCCAGAGCCCATTTCCTTACCCCCTCCTAATCCCTTATCCTTAATCCTACTGTAGTCGGCAGCGCACTTGCAGCACCTGTAGCGTTGCTTGTGTTATAGGTGACGGTAGTCACCTACCATCAAGTGGACCGTCAGCCTGTCTGTCGACTTAACATAAAAAAAAACATAGCAAATTTTGGTTAAACAACGACGAAAAATATAAAAATAATATATAAAAATGAATCTCCATTTCCCTTGGTCACGGCATCACGCGTGAACGGGTAGACCGATTTTAATTCGGTTTTCGCTAATGGAAAGAGGGATAAACGGGGAATGTTTTAGGGTATAAAAAAATTGCACGCCGGGCGAAGCCGGGGGCGTGCCGCTAGTTAAATATAAAAAAGTGTAAGTACAACCTGGGCACAACAATTTTCTCTTTAATATGTACGGTTATGATGATTATTCGGGACCCCAAACGAGGCACTTACGACAAATGCTTAAATACACAATTTTATAACTTAGAAATGTGAGCGGGCGGCAGGACAAATGAGTGCAGATGATTGCCTCACTCTGGTGGGTAATTTACCCGGCATTTTTACCCCAAATTGGGCGAGACTAACGGCTCGTTACCCGCTTTGTTACCCCTTACATAAATCCAAGACATCCATCTGCATAAACTTCGAACTGTGAAAAAAAAAACTGGGATAATAGATATTTTAATTAGCTAACGTTATGATTTATTACGCTAATATCCTAACTAAAATTATTAATGCGAAAGTGAGTTTGTTTGTTTGTTACACTTTCGAGCTTAACTCAACCAATCATCATGAAATTTTGCCAGGGATAAAAAAAGAAAAGAAACATTTCACCCAGAAAAAAAAACGAGCCCGTTGGATGAGTTGTTAGGGCGCTTGCCTTAACGCTCTGTTCTAGGGTTCCCGGGTTCGATTCCCGGCAGAGTCAATTTTGAAAAATGAACTTTTCTAATTTGGCTCTGGTCTGGATCTGTAAAGTAGTGGCAGGGCACAATGCGTTTCGCAGTCATTTGTGCAGCCCGTCTGGCGGTAGTAACCGCCCCCTTACAGACCACCGTGAAATAACAGCACGTGTGCTGTTGTGTTTCGGTGAGTGAGTAAGGTATGCAAGAGCCCACTTTTCTATCCCCCTCCTAATCCCTTATCCTTAATCCTACTGCAGTCGGCAGCGCACTTGCAGCAGCTTAGGCGTTCCTTGTGTTATAGGCGACGGTAGCCACCTACCATCAAGTGGACCGTCAGCCTGTCTGCTGATCTTAACATTCAAATTCAAATTACTTTATTTGCTGAATATGGTATACAAGTACAAGTTTTTATACATTATTATACCGACAAGCGGTATGCAAATCAAGACAAATTTACCTAATAAAGAGAAAATCTAAAAGACATGATTTAAAGACATAGTTTGCATCGTTTGCACTATATAGTTTTATCACTCAAAAATTCTTTGAGGGAATAATATGAGTTAACATAAAAAAAAGAAAAAAGTTGGTAGATACCGTTCATCTAAAAATAAAATTTAAAAATCCACGCCTGACAAAAATATACGAGCAAATAAAGTGTTTTAACACCAACAAAAAAGGTGGCGAGGGTAAATTCGCTGGAAAAAGCTAATAAACTATATAATGGATTAAATCATGGTTAATATCTCATAAAATGACGCCTATAAATTGTACCTTACTGTCATAATATACTTGTATAATATTTACGGCCACCATCGTTACAAAATTTCACAATAGAGTCTGAATGGATAATAAGCTTAGGGTCGGCGCATATATTGTAAGCGCGGCTCAGAACATTTTTTCATTGTCAAAATATTATGGATATTTCCGGGGTTGAAATAAAATCGAAAATCAATAAACATGAAAAATCAAGCTAAGCATCAAAGCTCTAGGATAATGGATGTTTCGTTAATTGATTTTCGATTTTATTGAAACATGTGCAATATCCATAATAGTTTGACGGTGAAACATACTCTACTCTGCGCTTAGCCATATATGCTCATATCTTAATTGTATTTGTAGTTATTTACACTTTTAGATTATTACAGTTAAAAATTGATTCGAGCTTAGAGCTTTCAAAGCGCTATTCCTAAAACGAAAAAACGGGACAAGTGCGAGTTGAACTCGCGTGAAGAGGGTTCCGTATGATGTTACTTATCCGCACAATATTGAGTGATTTACCATGTTATTTTAATATCATGGACTTCTTATAGGTTTTTCTATAATCTATAAGTAGTCGCCTAATATCTGTATTTTTTTTTTCAAAATTTTAGGTTCGGTAGTTTCGGAGATAAGGGGGGGGAGGATGGTCGGACAGACGGACACACGAGTGATCCTATAAGGGTTCCGTTTTTTTATTCGGACGTACGGAACCCTAAAAAATAGTATTGTTTTCTTTTCTGTATGCCGATATTATGAGAAGGATCGAATGGAAATCAAAGCATTGCTAGCCATTTCTAAAAAAATATATTTGGTGTGCAGGACTTAAGGGTAACCCTAGGTCTGTTTTATCGTCGCACTGAGAGCCTCACTGAATGTAAATATTTCACAAGTTCATATTTTTGGTGGTAGAAGCGGACCGCTTAATTTTATTTCGACATTTTTTACGACGAAGGAGTTCGTTAAGACATCTGTTATTTAATTGGAAGTACACGCAACTCTTATTTCTATACCTACATATTAGATTAATGATCGTCTAAGCTGACGCTCCAACGGAGTATATTTATCTCCAAAAGAGATTATCTGTGCAACGTTGACCATAACGTTTCGTCTAATTTTAATATTCCAATGAAAAACTTTTGTAAGGGCTGCCGAAAGTAAACCCTATTCGGGTTTGAGCCTAATATGGCGGTGTGGACTGTATGTATAGGTTGTGGTCTAAGGTAAATGGAATTAAAGAAATTACTCACTGTTACTCACTGTTCTATCACTCATTGTTGTGACACGCGGGATTCTTCAGGGCTTGAGTCTTCTTCCAGAGCGCGAATCACTTTAGTTTAGTTTATAGGGATAGGTACTTTAAAGGCGGTTGGGTATAAGAGACGTCGCGTGACAATCTCTCGATCTCTTGGCGGGATAAAATAAGTATAAACGGATGATAGACAAACGAAGAAGACAGCGGGTCTTTCTTCTGACTTTTCGATGAAAAAGTTTGTTAATTTTATTTTTAACACTACTGTTTATATGGCAGCGGACTGGGTGTTCTTTGATTGGACCACAATGACGTGCCCCCTCTTAGCCAATTAGTCTATGTAGACAACTTTAAGTTCTTCGGTTTAAGAATTTCAAAATTTCAAAATTTCCACTAAAGAGACTCGGAGCATATAAGAACTCCGACTATATATTCAATGACAAAAAAATATTAAATTTATTCATATAATAAAATCGTAAAAGTGTTAAAAAAAACACAATTATTATACACGTTGTACTTATGTTACCGAGGTCAAAAAAATAGTTTTTAGAATTTTCGTCTGTTTGTCGGTTTATCTGTTTTTCTGTGCGTTTGTGCACGCTAATCTCAGAAACGGCTTAACCGATTTGAATGCGCTTTTCACTAATGTGTTGTAGCAAGCTTCCCGTAACATTTAGTGTTTGTTTTATTCCAATCGAACAAATAGTTACCTGCTCTAATGAATATCACACGTACGAATATCATGCGGGCTCAGCTAGTATAAATAGCAGCATATATATGCAAATAGCAGCTAGTATGAAAATAAAAACAAAAACATTAAATAGTAAATAATTTTTAAACAATAAAATTGACATTTACTATAGTGAATTCTACTCATGTCATGTAGATACATATTAGTAGTTAAAGGTATTTTTAATTAAATTTAAAAAAAATATTGGATAATAATTTATCATTGTCGGTGATTAATTAGTTTTTTATTTAACTACTCAAGGTCAATCGCTCTATGAGCTCGCATATAATCTTTCTCAAGAATTGAACTCTCTTTTTAAATGCAAAAAAATTCTTTTCAAACAGTACCAGAGATTAAGGTGTCAAAACAGTCCGTTTCATCTCGTGATTTTAGAATATCGTAGATGTATTGTGGACGGGGCTCAAAAGAATTGAAATATGGTAAAATTAAATAGTAATTAGCCTTTTTGATTGCAAACCTCTGATAGACGTCACAAGAAGGAACTTCTTCTTCTTCTTCTTCTTTTAAAAATGGCGATTCGGCTCATCTTGAAGATGGCCATTGTCCGCCAATGTCAAGTAAAAAAAGCTCTTCTATTAGACTCCGCCACGAGCTCCGTTTAACGGAGCCCGCTCGGAGTCCACGTCGTGTGGGCCTTCTTTGTCCCCAAAACCAATCCGGTCAGTCGAGCAAAGGCCGGTGAGGAAAAAAGCACCGACCCCTGCAACCGCCCGGATTGCCAAGGGTAAGCCCCCCCACCACGACAAGGTCCTGGCCCACCTAGGGGGGGAAGAAGGAACTTATTTAATTTTCAAGAAGGTCGTTACTAACGTAACAATTCTTCGGCATAGCGTAATAAACAGCGGCAACAGCGCTTAAACATCGTTTCCCTGATCGCTATTCTAGCGGTTTTTACGCAAGCCACACGAAATCCGCTTGAAAATTTGTTACATCAACTTTCCCTAATCGCGATACGTCTGTTAACTTTCCGGGAAACATTTTTGATGGCGTTTATGTGCCATTTGAAAATTTTATGAGCGGCCCTCTTATTGTTATTGTTCTAATATAAATATTATTATTATTCTATAGTTAACTATAGAACTAATTTCTATTGAGAAAAATATATTTAATTTAACAGTGGCCTCGGCAAAGAATATGTTTTTCTACCATTCGGAATCGAGACACTCGGTCCGTGGGGCCCTGCAGCAATGAGCCTCTTCAAAGACATCTCGAAGAGGCTTATTGATGCGACGGGAGACCGAAGAGCTGGCACTTTCCTCGGCCAACTTATTAGTTTGGCCATTCAACGAGGAAATGCTGCCAGCGTACTTGGTACAATGCCGCAGGGTCCATTTTTATACTGACACTTCGTCTTAGTTAAAGTATTAATTTATTTTTAGATTATGTAATTTTTGTTTTTATGTTGTCTTAGTTTAGCAAATTAAGAAATTAAGTTAAGCAAATTTTAGTCTTAGTTTTTGGGCAGCCCGTCTGGCGGCAGTAACCACCCCCTTACAGAAGACCACCGTGAAATAATAGCACGTGTGTTGTTGTGTTTCGGTGAGTGAGTAAGGGATGCCAGAGCCCATTTCCCTATCCACTCCTAGTCCCTTATCCTTAATCCCACTGCAGTCGGCAGCGCAACTGCAGCAGCTAGGCGATGCTTGTGTTATAGGCGACGGTAGCCACCTACCATCAAGTGGACAGTCAGCCTGTCTGCCGACCTTATAATAACAAAAAATAATTAAGTAATTTCAAATGACTTTTACGAGTAAAAATAAATTACTGCTGTAATTTTAATTTATAATTATCCTCATTGAAATCGCAAGTAATACACTCAAGTGTATTACTACAATTGTGACAGTAATTATACGAAGAAATTCATCATTTCTTAGATGAGTTAAAAAATATTATTTGCCAGGCAAGCGAAGTATGAAAGTACGTATTTTCTTGTAACTCAGTAAAAGGTAACCTCGTTATGTCAATAAATAGAGCGACGCAAAGGAAAAATATATACATAAATTATGTAGTTGGAATTCATAATGGGTCTGAGTGGAAGGCTCCTGCGGGTCTCGAATGTTAATATTTGGAGAGGTAAATAAATAAGTGTCCATCATTTTCACCCAATCTTCCCTCTACTACTGCTCTGTTGATGGAAAATAAGTTTCCTTAAGAGTAGTTAGAGAGGAAAATATTGTATTTATATTTTAAAAACTACCTTAAATGCAATTTATGTTAGGAGCTCCCAATTGCCATCTTGTATTGTCAGCAGAAGGCTTTTGTAGAAAGAGGAAAGCAGACAGCAGAAGGCTTATTTCGATGTTTAATGACTATCCCAGAAGATATTGTTACAAATCAACTCTACCGAATGTCTAGTATTATATTTAGTATTCATATAATTATAATATAAGTAAGTGAACTTTGCGTACAATTATCTAAACAGTATGTTCAACTTCAAAAATACAAATCTTTATTGTCAGTCTAGGAATAGACATCAAAATATCACGGCTGGCTTATTGAAAAGAATAAGTAATTTCGGAGATAAGTACCTTATATTATTGTTTAAATTGTTATTTTAATTTACCAAAGTGTATTTTTTCATAAGTAACCTTAAGGGGGAGACAAACGCTAAATACAAAAAATATCCACTGTTTAATGAAAATTTTACAAGAAATAGACAAGACAATTGCTTTGAAAAATAAACATGTGAAGAACCAATTGTATTAATTAGAATTTTCGTTAAAGTAATAGAAACTCCACAAAAAAAGTTAGAACACAAGAAGAATTTGACCTTTATTGAAAATTCTCTCGAAAACGGCTTATTGCACGCATATGAATCCTGTACCTATTAATAAGTTGATATCAGTTAAAAAATTGTATTGATAAAAAATGTTATTTTGTGTATTGTTCTAATGGTAAAAACAAAAAAACACCATTTCTAGGCCCGTTGAATTGTCTCCGCCGCCAGCGAGTTCTATAGTAAATGTCATTTGCCTCAGTGAATCCCTTAAGCTCTAAACGAGCCGTGTCTGTACATTAAATATTTAAAAAAAAAAAAAAAAAAAAACAATTGGTGTGCGTTGTACCACTTGGTACACTTGTGGACGCTAATCTCAGAAACGTCTTAACCGATTTGAATGCGGTTTTCACTGATGTATGTATCTTCCCGTAACATTTAGTATTTTTTTCATCTAATCAGTTTGCAAACAAAAAAAATGCCCGCTATACTGAATACCGTGCGTACAAACTCGTGGGCTCCGCGAGTCCATACCATAATAATAAATCTGAAAGTAACTCTGTTTGTCTGTCCGTTACCTTTTCACGCCTTAACTACTTAACCGATCATCCTGAAGTTTTGCATGCTGGTTTTGCAGAAAAAAATGCTTTTCCCGAGGAACCATAAAAATAAAAATCGCCTGGCGTAACTATAGTATAACAGTAAAGATTGAGTAAATTTTTGCTCATATATTTTGTCAAAATTTTAATTTTTCAACGCGTAGTCGCGGACATTAGCTAGCACTAAATATATTCATTGCTTCTAATGCCCGGTTTACATTTCAATAAGTACAGTAGCGAGTAAGTTACCTCATCGGCGAGTTAAGTTGGTATTGTCGTTTGAACGCCAAAAGCGAGTTAAGTAGTAAGTTGTTGATTAAGTCGAGTTGAATAGAATGCGACCCTATTTTTCGGCGAGTCCAGTGCGAAGCAGCCCCTCTCCCGCGTCTCTCGCACCCCGCCAACTTAACTGACCGGCATGTGAACCGGCGAGTTTAATTTAGTATAGTACCATATTTGCTAACACCGGCCGCGGACACGTGCGATTTTTGTTAGTGTAAAAATGAAATGGTCTGATAAAACTACATTTATATATTTTTTTTTTATGAAATCGAGGTAGCGCTTGACCACTATCTCACCTGATGTGAGGTGCAGATGTGGCCGAAGGTGGACCACGCTCACCTAGTAAATGCCCATTTACCCTAGTTTTGAAGACCCCGAGGTTGTAGTTCTGTGGGAACACAGACGCAGGCAATGAGTTCCACTCCTTAGCAGTTCGAACAAGGAAGGTGGAACTGAAACGCTTTGTTCGTGATCGAGGTACATCGACCACGAAGGTACAAAAATACCTCAAACATTAGTGTTTGTTTAATTCTAAACGCAATAATTATCACAACTGGCTAGAGATGCAGCTATTATTAAAATTTTTGAGGTTATGATATGTTATAACAACTGATTTCGGATGGAAGGAGTTTCTCTCGAAAATAAAAGATCAACATAGTCTGGAATTTAAAGAATAATAATGAATTTGCTGAAATAATGAATAATGAATTGCTGTTTTGGAGGCCCTTTGAGTCGAGTAAAACAACCGTTGACGCGACTAGTCGTCTTCTTGTTCAGGCAACTTACGACTACTGACTTGCCCACGTTTGAACGCTACTTACTACTTGCTACTGCTGTACTTATTGAAATGTAAACCGGGCTTAAGGAAAATCTTTCGTTTCACATTTGAAATAGAGACATTACCTTAAATTGATTTCCATTTCATTATGTTGATTATAATCCATTGCTCAATTGTCATCATTGCAAGCTTATGATTTCATCGTAATATTTTTTCCGTTTAGTGTGGAGAGAGGAAAGTATAAGAGTATAAATGTTTTAATAGTATTACTCAGTATTTAGGCATCGTTGCTCCCTTGCAGCTGACGGGGATTAAAGTGAGAACCATGCACACGCTACATCGATCCACTAAACAATTCTGTGGAGGAGTACTTTATTAAAAAAATAAAGTACTTTAAAAATACGAGTCCGTTGGATGAGTGATTAGGGTGCTTGCCTCAACGCCCTGTACTAGGGTTCCCGGGTTCGATTCCCGGCAGAATCAATTTGAAAATTTTTCAAATTTGGCTTTGGTTTGGATTTGAAAAGTAGTAGCAGGGCAAACTGCATTTCGCAGTCACTTGGTCAGCCCGTCTGGCGGCAGTAACCACCCCTTTACAGAGGACCACTGTGAAATAACAGCACGTGTGCTGTTGTGTTTCGGTGGATGAGTAAGGGATGCCAGAGCCCATTTCGCTAACCTTTTCCAATACCTTATCCTTAATCCTACTATAGTCGGCAGCTGTAGCGTTGCTTGTGTAATTGACGACGGTAGCCACCTACCATCAAGTGGACCGTCAGCCTGTTTGCCAGTCTTAACTTAAAAAAAGACATGTTAGACGTGTTTTGGTGTGCTTGCCGATTTTTTGCAATCGAAGAAATGGATCAAAGAATTTGTATTAAATATGCGCAGAAAAATTACATTAGTGCTCCAAGGGATTTGAAATGTTGACTGTGTGACATTTGGCGAGTCTACTTTGAACAAGAAAATTGTTTTTAAACTCTTCACAGAAGGTCGACGAGATGTTAATGACGATGCACCCCCTGGACGCCGCAGTATATTAACAACTGATGAAAACATTGGAACAGTGAGGAAAATTGTTATGGAAAATTGTCGAATCACTATTAGAGAAATTGTATTATTTCGGATGTTTTCCGAAATTGCTAAATTCAGACCAAAAGTTGAATGACATCAACGACTCGCCAGATTTAGATAGGTACTCATAATTGATGCAAAACTGAAAAGAGTCATGAATTGATGGAATTTTGCCACGACTGAGTTGATAAAGTCTGCATCGTTGACAGACCTTAAGGCCATACCCAAAGGCACATATCATAGACCTTTGAGGATCGGAAAAAATTTCATATCTGAAGAGGATTAGTTTGAGAGGAACAAAATAGATATTGATGAAAAAATTAAAAGTCATCTTTTTTTTTGAACGAACTATTTGTTACGGAATTGGGCGGACCTCTGCAAGGTCAAATTGAGGTCCGCTTCAACACGTGATTGTAGCACACATAGCACTTGCTGAGTTGCATTAAAATTGTACTTTAATATTTGGATTAAAATATCTTTTTTTCTTTCTTTCTAAGATAGTAGAATGCCGTATCAAATTTTAGTTAATAATGAAATATTTCCGCTCGAAGCCGTCGTCCGTCCCGTCGCCAGGACGTGTCACGCCATCTTGCCTATTCATTCAACTATAATTTATTCTTTTCGCGTTCATCCCCACTCCGCTTTTGTCTTGAATGGACCCAATGGAAATCGCACGCTGTGAAGCGAATTTTATAATTGGCTTACAAACAGTTGAGGTTTTGTTACTTTTAAACATTTTAAACGAAAAATATTTTTGAGTAACTTTAAAGTTTGGGGAATGTTTTTAAATTTTATTTTTTTAATCTTTATAACGGGAAAGCACGGCTGCGTGATAGAGCTAATACAGAGACCTATATATATAATGTACATTAAATATTTTTGTACCCGTTGTACTTATGTTACCGAGGTAAAAAATATAGTTTTTACAATTTTTGTTCGTGCGTTTGTACAGGCTAATCTCAGAAACCGCTTAACCGATTTGAATGCGGTTCTCACTGATGTATTTAGCAAGCCTCCGTTACATTTAAGGTGGAGACAAACGCTAAATACTAAAAATATCAATTGCTTAATGAAGATGTTACAAGAAATAGACAAGACAATTGCTTTGAAAAAAATATATATTATACTTAAGCATGTGAAGAACCAATTGCATTAATTAGAATTTTTGTTAAAGTAACAGAAACTCCACAAAATAAGTTAGAACACAAGAAGAATTTGACTTTAATTGAAAATTCTCTCGAAAACGGCTTATTGCGCGCATATGAATCCTGTACCTATTAATAAGTTAATATCAGATTAAAAAATTGTATTAATATTTTTTTTTGTGTAATGTTCTAATGGAAAAAACAAAATAACACCATTTCTAGGCCTGTTGAATTGTCTCCGCCGCCAGCGAGTTTTCTATGGTAAATGTCATTTGCCTAAGTGAAGCCCTTAATGTTTGCTTCATTCCAATTGGTCTACAAACAAAAAAGTTACGCGCTAACCGAATACCACGCGTACGAAGTTGCGGGATTAGCTAACATAGAGTAAATTTAATGAAATATACAATTTAGAGAATTGGTATATATGATTATATGTTAATCGTATACCGGTCTTCCAAATTTGTTTATATTTATTGCAAATGCTTTATTTAAATATTTATTATTTATTATCTAGCCTTTGGCCAGCGAGCAGACTAGTCGGTGGTTACTGTCACTTATTGACACACGTAACGGCATTTGCAAAGCTTGATAAGATAAGGAGTAAGGGAGAAGGAGGATATTTTAAAAAGAAGTCTGCTATCTCCTACTCTACAGCTTGCTAGGTCTTGCTAAGTTAATGACTGCGGAATATACCCTAACACTACCAAAATCATTGAAAATCTTAACTAGATTTCTAATTAAATTATAAACTTTGAACAATAATTGGTTTAACATGTTCATATGAATATTTAAACATATTCATATGAACATATAAATTTCATAATAATAGGTATAGCATAATATATTTCAAGTTTAAAATTATTATAAATAAAATAAGAAGCACCTACCTCGATTTGTTTCACAACATCGTCGACATGTGGGCTTTTGAGTCCCACGCGTTATATCCGTCAGCAGATTAATTCCATCTCAGGTTACCATCTCAGGTATAATAAAGTTAATCTATTCTGTACGAATTAATCCAACCGGAACCGTTACACTTGCGGACCACTAGGCGTGGGCAAGGGTTTCATACCTTCGCGGTCGATGTACCTCGATCACGCACGAAGCGTTTCAGTTCCACCTTCTCTGTTCGGACTGCTAAGGAGTGGAAATCATTGCCTGCGTCTGTGTTCCCACAGAACTACAACCTCGGGGTCTTCAAAACCAGGGTAAATGGGCATTTACTGGGTAAGCGTGGTCCACCAGTGGTCAAGCGCTACCTTGATTTAATAAAAAATAAACACATAAATACAATAATGATAATATTCTATATTTGGACCTGTAATATGTGAGTATGGAATAGTAAATAAAGTCTAAGTAACGTAGGCATTATACTTATATAACTAAACCTTAATATTTGTGTAACAATATTTGGTTGGAAACTTTGAAACTTTTCCGCCTTGAAGTTTCCAAGTCAATATCGTTACGGTTTGTACTTTAACATTTGCACTCTTGTCTAAAGTTTCGCCCTTAAGGCAAACGTGTAGATGAATTATAAATTTATACACATGTTACGTAACTAGCTTGTTACTATTAAGTGATTCACTGAGGCAAATGACATTTACTATAGAACTCGCTGGCGGCGGAGACAATTCAACAGGCCTAGAAATGGTGTTTTTTTTGTTTTTACCATTAGAACATTACACAAAATTTTTTTTTTTATGAATACAATTTTTTAATCTGATATTAACTTATTAATAGGTACAGGATTCATATGCGTGCAATAAGCCGTTTTCGAGAGAATTTTCAATAAAAGTCAAATTCTTCTTGTGTTCTAACTTTTTTTGTGGAGTTTCTATTACTTTAACGAAAATTCTAATCAATACAATTGGTTCTTCACATGTTTAAGTATAATATATATTTTTTTCAAAGCAATTGTCTTGTCTATTTCTTGTAACATTTTCATTAAACAATGGATATTTTTAGTATTTAGCGTTTGTCTCCCCCTTAAGATACCTATAATAATTATTTAGTTGATTATCTGTGTGTACTATGTACCGTATTACCGATACACAAGTACAATGTTTACATAAATCATCACTAGCTTTTGCCCGCGATTTCATCCGCACATCTTTACAAATTTCATCCCCATCCCATGATTTCATCCCATGAACTTATACTGGTAAATTATATTCATCAACATCTCAGCCGTAGGAAGTCCACTGCTGGACAAAGGCCTCCCCTAATTTTGGAAAAGGGCCTATCAGAAGCTACCTGAATCCACTGTCGATCCGCGGCCCTTATCCGGTCCTCTGTCTACCTTGTGGGTGGATGTCCTACGCTGTGCTTGCTGGTCCACGGCCTCCACTTGAGAACCCCGGCCCCAGCGGCCTTCGGCTCTCCGTATCTGGCACTTCAACTTACTAATCCTTCGGGTTATGTCGGTAACTTTCGTTCATCTACAAATCTCCTCATTCCTGATTCGATCTGCATAACTCGTTGAGCGACATTGAGCTTTTATACAAGGCCCAAAATTAGAGACCACATTTCAGCGCCATAATGTCACATTGGTTGTTGCAATGTGAAAAATGGATTAACTGGAAGTTTGCAGCGACAATTTCTCCAATATTTACAAATAATATAAGTTTTTGCTTTGCAACCTTGTACGCGTATCTCTATAAATTACGTCCTATCTTTGAAGCTGGAACCAACCATACGCACAAAGAAAGTTTCTTTGAAATCGGTTGGACGGTTTCGCAGAGTAGCGTGAACGAACATCGTTACATGCGATTTTTTATGTATTATAATTAGAAAATATCTTATTCATGAGTCTACCAACAGAAATATTTCTGTAAATAAATAATAATAATAATCCTTCACTCAAAAATGAGAGATCAAAGCCCAGAACACACCGAACATAACTTTTTTCCTTATAGCAATATAGTAACTTTTAATCGTCTTTTCCATAAGCTTGTGTTCTTTACGATCATTTTAACATAATAAATCTTATATAAGACTAACTGGCTGCCCCAGATATATTAATTTGTTTATTTTTTATTTATTTTTTATTTAACTCCTTTTTTTCAATACTCACTAACTGAACGCATTTTCATACACTACTCATTCTGGCAACACTGTTCCTCCCTTCCTTTTTCCCCGCTACCTCAAGTAAAGTTTAAGTGAACGCAAGTCGAAAAATTACGCAAACTATTTTTACATCAATTAAGAAAATTAATTGATTAATTGTGCAACTCAATTTATCGTGTGTGTACATAATTTGTGAACATTCAAACTCTTTTTACAAGTGGTTATAAGTGTCTCGGACAATTAAACGCAAAGCTGGAGACAGGCGGCTCCGCCGGTGTACGAGGTAGGTCCTGCCCCTCCACTAACTAAGACTGTAAATAGCTTGAAAAATTTTCAAGTTTTTCAAAGCTTCTGGCTTCGTCAGCAAAACGGCCTATTATCTATCTGAAAAAAAGAAGAAAAGAAAAAACAATAAACTGTTTTTCAAACAGTTTTCTTTCTAATTAAAGTATATCTAATCCACAAAACATAAATCAAGTTGTCAGACCACCTAGTGAAGGCTGGTCCAGCGTAACGTCTTGCTGTAAATTTCATTTCTCCCATGATTTTCAACTTCAACGTGGATTAAGCAGGCTGATGGTCCACTTGATGGTAGGTGGCTACCTTCACCTATTAACATTAGCAGTGTAAGGCAAGTATCCTGATAACCTTTGTATTACAGTACTAGTAAGCGATAGTAGTTGTTATTTTACTAGTGTGTAGTTACTGTCGTCAGGTCGGCTGCCTGATTTACGACTACGTAACGCAGTGTGCCCTGGCGTAATAAAAAAAAGTTTAAATCTATACTAATGGCCTTCTTTGGGGTGGCCTTCTTTCTTTTTTTCATTTTACAAAAAAGGGCCATTAGAGCCATCTATCAACTAGATCCGCAGTCTTCCCGCAGAGAAAAGTTCAAAGAAATTAAGATTTTAACTGTTACATGTCAGTATATTTATGAAAATTTAATAAAAATATTGGTCAATTTAATAAAAAATGTGATGTACACAATATAGGTACTAGGTTTAAAAATAATTTAAATTTAAATAAGACGCGACTCCACAAGATAAGTAATTCTTTTATGGGTCAGTGTATACGGTTTTATAATAAACTCCCTGAAATTATCAGAGCCTTATTTATAAATAAATTTAAAGGTGTCATTAAAACCAAACTCCTCTCGAAAGGCTATTATAAGGTCACTGATTATTTAAGCGACAATGAAGCCTGGAAATAAAGTCTGGATTCGGAGCTCATACTATGCTTAGTATTGTATATTTACTTTGATTTAAGTATTACTTAAGTGTATCTAATTGTTGTAATATTATATTTTAAAGATGACAAAATAGTATTCTGAGTTTCTTTTGGGGGTTTCTTCTCAGGATCGTCATCTTGGCTTTTTTTCCGAAACCCTGGTAAATTTCAATGACGATCATAAGAGTTTCTTGGAGAAATGTAATTTATAAATAAATATTTTGATTTTGATTTGAAAATGCCATAAAGAGAGGAAACTCCGGCACCACTGCTTGAATCCAGGCGAAGCCGGGCGCGTCGGCCTAGTAAATACTCATAACGTACAGTGTTAAACACCTGTCCAACCATTTTATAACATATTCCTCTTACCGTCGTCATATAAATTTAACTCTGTGAA
Source organism: Bembecia ichneumoniformis (assembly GCA_910589475.2). NCBI lineage: Eukaryota > Metazoa > Arthropoda > Insecta > Lepidoptera > Sesiidae > Bembecia > Bembecia ichneumoniformis. The sequence goes on from OU342535.1 coordinate 17,049,930, forward strand.
GTAATTAAAATTTAATTACTCCCTTATTAACGCGTCAAAGACAATTTAAAAGGGGATATCGGACGAAATTAGACGCCGGTAATGTCGCTCGGAGTTAATTTATTATCATATTATACAAGAGAAAATAATAAATTTTTACCTACGACTTATTTTTACAAAAGCCTTTTCGAAAGATTATTAATAAACAAACGGTTACATCACAATGAATGTCTTAGAAGAATGTACAAGACACAAGTCCGATCTTGCATGGACTATTGCTGTCACCTATGGGATGGATCAGCAAAATACCAACTTGCCGTACTCGACTCGATGGATCGCAGAGACAGGAGGCTCATTGACGGCGGTACGCTAATAAGAACTAAGCTGCAGAGTCTGCCACATAGACCCAAAATTGCCTGTCTATAATATGTTCTTCGGAGAGTATGCTCGGGAGCTGCATGAGATCATACCTCCTTCCCCTTTCTTGAATCAGACATGCAGACGTACGGCTGGTTACTATCCTCATCTTGTGGAGATCCCCCTAATTCGGACCAAGTTATTTAAAACATCTTTTATAATGGCAGCGTCTGTATTTCCGAGCTCATACAACCTAAATATTTTCAAGGTTTGAGTGAATAGGCACCTTCTGGGTGAGCTCGCTCCATCGTCGTCGGCCTCATCTTTCCTACACGGATAGCTGTCTGAGTGCTATCCGGTACTCGCACAGACTTTTTCTATAGTGCCGTTTCAGTGGAGCTCTCTGGTCGTTGCCATCGTGGTCTGTCGGTGACGGCGCATGCTCGCTATATAGCTTGTTTTATTTATTATTACATTATTTCCTTAAAACTGGGAAGTGACGTCATCGTTAATAACCGAAAATTGTAGAGTATTTGCGATTTTTGATTGTACTCATTACCGTTATAATCAGAATTATCATTAATAATAATAATGACTGCACGAATTGTCAGCAGATTCCTCACTCTGCAACCCTATAACCACCGGTAGCTTGGGCCTTGCCCCGCTATCTGCGGAGTTCTAGTTTCAGGTTTTTATGATATTTATTGTTTTTATAATTATATTTAAAACTAAGAAAAATAAATAAAATAGGTAGTATAATAATAACAAATCATTTATTCAATGTAAGTTTTTTACAAAACATTTATCTTCGTCAAATATTTCTTCTAGGGGGAAGAACTCGGCAAGAAACCCCCTAGTTGCTCAATTACATGATTTGTAATAAAATTCAGCAATTTACATAACATTGTACCAACATTGTAATATTAGAATTTAACTCCAACATTGTTTTTTTTATGTTAAGATCGGCAGACACGCTGACGGTCCACTTGATGGTAGGTGGCTACCGTTGCCTATAACACAAGCAACGCCAAAGTTGCTGCAAGTGTGCTGCCGACTACAGTAGGATTAAAGATAAGGGATTAGGAGGGGATAGGGAAATGGGCTCTGGCATCCCTCACTCACTCACCGAAACACAACAGCACTCGTGCTGTTATTTCACGGTGGTCTTCTGTAAGGTGGACTTATCATTTATATAATCCAATATTTAATAATATCCCTTTTAGCATAGGGTTTTCTTAATATAAACTTTAAATTTATTTATAGATCCTCATGTAGCAGGAGGCCCGTTGTAAAAGCGTACTCTCAGTCCCATAAAAGAGTTGTCAATCTAGCGGAGACGAGTTCTATGCAATTGTAGCTTATACTTTTATCTAGTATTTAAACTATGAACATCACTATTTCTACTGAAAGTGCCAATATTTTTGTGAAAAAATAAAAGATTTTCAAAAATATTTTGTGAGGCTACAGTAAGTACATTTATTTCCCTAAACTTATCTATTAGCGAGACTTTGGGACCGAGCTTGTAGATGACACGAATGGCCCTTTTCTGTATTACGAATAGATAGTGTTTACATCCGCAGTTTTACCCCAAAGTAAATCCTCTATCCTCGCGGTATTTACGTCAGGAAACTTGCGAATCCTTTTAACAGCGTGTTCTTTTATAACTATTATAATTTATTATGAAAATGATAAACATCTGTGATTCTTTTAAAAGCGTTAATTGAAAAAAGGAAAGCATGTTCTCACATCGTGAACTTGGTGGCGTTAAAACAAATCACCTATAAGGTCGGCCGCTGATGAGTTTTCTTAGTCGAACTACGCGACGGGGGGAAACTTTTAAACCCTTACGGAACCCTAAATATTCTCTTAGAACTTGCGGAAATGTTTGCCTTGATTTTTAAACTTCCCGTCTAATATCATCTCGTTACAGAAATCTGTGGCCGTACTTTCTAGTTGGAGTAACTTCGAATTATGTTGACTCAGGGTTGCCCGATAAAAAATATTCGGTGAAATCTAATTTAAATGTTAAATTTGGAAGCGGCTGCGATTTTTTTTTTAAATTCTCAATATGTTGACTATTATTACAATCCAGTATTTATTTTAATGTAGTTGCCTTGTCTTCACAGCACAAGTGTCGCAGAGCGGACAACCGACGGGGCAGAAGAGTTCTCGTATGGTCACGAATTGGAAGACGCAGCGTGGGACGCCCTGCGGCCAGGTGGACAGGCGACATGAAAGGCTTCGCCGGAAGTGGCTGGATGCAAGGGACAGAGGACCGTGCGTGGTGGGGAGCCTTGGGAGAGGCTTACATTACGAGCCCGTTGGATGAGTGGTTAGGGTGCTTGCCTTAACGCTCTGTTCTAGAGTTCCCGGGTTCGATTCCCGGCAGGGTTAACTGTGAAAAAACAAATTTTCAAATTTGGCTCTGGTCTGGATTTGGAAAGTAGTGGCAGGGCACATTGCGTTTTCGCAGTCATTTGGGTAGCTCGTCTGGCGGCAGTAACCACCCCCTTACAGAAGACCACCGTGAAATAACAGCACGTGTGCTGTTGTGTTTCGGTGAGTGAGTAAGGGATGCCTCCTAATCCCTTATCCTTAATCATACTGTAGTCGGCAGCACACTTGCAGCAACTTTGGCGTTGCTTGTGTTATAGGCGACGGTAGCCACCTACCATCAAGTGTATCTATTATGAAAATTGTATCTAAATTTTTCTTATAGATGGGTTTTTAAAAGATAATTTGACATCAATTAATACCTAAAGCTATTATTTTTGTAATATTCTTTTTCTTTATACATATATAATTTTTCCTGTGAATTCACATTAGTATCCAGCAGGAGGAACTTCGATCGATTTTACTCGAGTACGGGCAGGACAACATTTTCTAAGACCCGCTACTTTTTTATGTAAAGTCTGTTGCTTTCTGTTGCTTTCTGCGAAGTTTTTCAGGTCGTCTGTCCACCTGACCGCAGGGCGTCCCACGCTGCGTTTTCTAATTCGTGACCTCCATTCGAAAACTCGTCTACTCCATTGGTTTTCCGGTTTGTGATAGTTGTGATCGGTTCGTTACCACTATAGCTTGCTGATTCTGTCGGCTACGTCGACATCTTATCGTGAGTTCAGCGACTGTGCCAAATTGACTATAGCGCAGGCAAAATGGAATTCAGAGAGATATTTGCCGTTAACATTAACTCCTTGCGTTTCCCAGGCCAACGCAGCGTCTTAAATACATCTTTCAACGTGATGGTAAACAGTTTCGGGGATATTACATCCCCCTGTCGAACTCGGTTCGATTAAAATTTAACAGTTTTTTTTTCTATCGACTTCATTACAATATGTAATTTATTAAGCATTACATGCATATAAACTTAATACGAAAGAATTTTCTTCTTTTTTTTTCTTTTTTTCTCTAGTTTTTTTCTTTTCTCTAGTTTTTTTTTTCTAAATTTATTGCCGGGATGCTACTTTGACTTTTATTGGCGTAGGCTGTGCCTCCTTCAATTGCGGCGGCATCTGCCATGTTATTGTTTTACTGTTTCTTGTTGTGTGTTTTTTTCGATGCCTGCCTCATTGGAGGCCTTGTAATAATAAATAAATAAATTAATTAATTAAAATCGTAAGTATATTCAAATTCAAAATAATTTATTTACTGAATATGGTATACGCAAGTTATAAAATTTTATACATATACATATGTCCACATGTTTAACCGACAAGCTGTATGCAAATTTAAAAAACAAAATTTAATGTTACGTGTGGGGTGAGTCAATCTGCCGTGTAAGGGCGAAAATCAACTACACACACCGGCATATTTAGCGGAACATAAAATAAAGGTTTGATATCAGTATCATATAAGGTTGCTGGCTGGTTTATACGTCATTTAATTTAAAAAGAAATATTTTCAAATTAAGAAAACAACTGAACATCACATTTTATGCAATTGTTTTAATTTTATTCAAATACACCTTATCTGGGCAAACTTCGAGTATTTCTTCCTTCTGAGTTTGATTTAAAATTTCATTGAAATACTGTTTTTTGTTAGTTTTTTTTTAATCGCGTATCTTTCTGGAGTTGAGGACTGAATTATGCCTGACTTAGCCCCAACGGAGAGTGCCAGGGCACTCGAAATGCGAAGAAATGGTCAAACCTACAGAGTGATATCCAGAGATCTTCGTCGACCAGTTTCAACGATCCATCGCAGTATCCAACGGTTCAGGGAGACCGGTACTTATGTGAGAAGAGCAGGACAAGGCAGAAAAAGACGCACTTCGAGTAGGGATGATCGTTTCATTCGGCTTCGTGTACGTAGGAACCCCCGTTTGACGGCCGTCCAAGCCCGACATGAGTTAGAAGCAGTGCGGGGTGTAACCGTAAGTGAGCGTACGGTACGAAGAAGGTTCGAAGAAGCTGGTTTGGGTTCATTTGTGCCCGCCAAGGCTCCAAGGCTCGAGGTAAATCATCGTAGAAACAGGTTAACTTTTGCTCAGGAACATCGACTTTGGAACGCGGACCAATGGAGTAAGGTATTGTTTAGTGATGAGTGCAAAATTCTCTTAAATAAAATTGACGGCAGGCAAAGAATATACAGACGTAAAGGAGAACGGTACATTCAGACAAATTTTGAAACTACAGTTGCATACGGTGGTGGATCAATAATGGTTTGGGCGGGCATTTGTTTGGGAGCTCGCACAGACTTGGTAGTGATTGACAGAGGGAGTCTGACTGCAGACCGCTATATCAGAGAAGTTTTAGAAGAAAATGTCGTACCGTTTGCCCCATATATCGGTGACGATTTTGTTTTTATGCAGGATAATGCTCGGCCGCATACAGCTCGGGTAACTCAAGCTTATCTTAATGATATGAATATCACTGTTATGGAGTGGCCGGCGAGATCACCGGATATGAACCCAATAGAGCACGTTTGGGACTTGCTGAAAAGAAAAGTTAAGTCCAGAATTCCAGCTCCTGCCAACGTGGGTGAACTGCAAATCGCCGTAGTTGAGGAATGGCGGAGACTATCCCAGGAGACCATCGATAACATCATTCTCAGTATGCTTAGACGGGTAGAAACTTTAATAAGAGCACGTGGAGGAAATACGCGATATTAATCACCATTTTTCTAATTTAATTAATTGTTATTTTAATATTAATTTTCACTTTTCCCGGTTACATGAAAAGTTCAAAAATGTACCATTTTTCACAAATAGCCTTTACTCGCAAAATCTGTTCTTAATGTGATCTCATTTTAAGTAAAACAAATGAAACTTTAAATAACAAAAGAAGTGTAGTAAGTAGATTTTAAAATAAAACCATATTTTTTTAATTATGGACCTTTTTTTTGTGTTCCGCTAAATACGCCGGTGTGTTTATTTATTTCCGATACAAAGTCCGATAAAATTTCCGATGAAAAGTCCGATACAACCGTTAAACTTGCCAAGAGTCGTCAATGATTCCCTTATGAGTCGCTTGTTTACTGTTCCGAAGTTTCGCTTTCGAATCGCAGAATCGAACTGTCCCGCTAGCTCGCCACTTCGCCTATTTATACCCGCTGCCAGTCGTCTAGATCTTTCTCGAATTTAGTACAAACAAACAACAAACAAATACGATTAGGTAAACAAGTAAGTAAACAATTCACACGTATTGTAAACAAGGTCATTGAAGGTTCTGGAACACTATTTCTGTTGAATGTGAACTCTATGTTGTGTGCATAAGGACTAATTTCCCTTGACAATAACCGGGGAGTGGCATGACTTCTATTGTACTATGGAACTTTCCAGTTATGTTAACAGGAAAAGACGCTTTTCTCGAACGTTCCATGGTGAGTCATAACTAGAACCTTCCCTGGTGAGTCATAACATTAATATCATATTCGTAGTTATATATGTAAGTATATGAAACTTACGAAATATATAAAAAAGGTATCAGAATTTTTTCATAACTTTAAAAAAAACCAAGCCCACAGACATTAATAGAAATAAACATTGAAATACTAAATTAACAAAATTAGACCTTATTATAAGTGGCTAAGAAAGTGAAGAAAAAACATACATTTAATAAAGCTGCTTATTTTTTTTTTTTAAAAAGCAGTCTGTCAAGCCTTGGATGCTTTATCTGCATCAGCCCGCTTTGCGAGAAGGAATGTGCTAAATAGTACTGGGGTTTGGCAGGACATCAACTGTTAATAGAATACAATCTTCATCAGGATTAGAACCTCCATCTACTGTTTTCACTGGTACTTATCACATTTGACCTTACTATTGTTTTTTATGGGTAAAAAAATATCAGAAAATTCTCAATTAGATTATCAGAACATCTGTAACAACCCAGGCCTTGTTAGTGCGGTGAAATTAGGCGTAGCGTTGCTACGAGATCGCTACGTAATGACGTACTACGAAGTGCTACAAAGTGCTACGTGTTTCAACGTGTAAAATATCTCTGGAACACGAGAAACCCTTTTAAATAAAAACGATTTTCCCACTTCAAATACTTGATATATGATGATTACTATCAGTAGACTTTAGGATAACAATAACAGTTAATATTATGTACCTTTAAAGCACATTGGTATTTTCTCTCAGAAAGTATAATTATTTTTTTTTTTTTTTTTCTATGAAACATCTGCAATCAGTCCAGCTCCTGACTATAAGCGGATTTTTTGTGTGTGCGTTTGTCGTGTTGAGGAAGCTCCTCAGCAGGAGCAGTCACTCATTTTTAAATCTGGCATTTAGCCCTTGCACGTCACATCTCTTGAGTCGCTTATGATAGCTGACGGTAGTCAGCTGGTTTGCCAAATCGTTTGGGTGCCTCTCCAGACGATTCCTGTATTTTTCTGCTACGAGGCTTATTTCCTTCCTGACAGTATTGCAACTCAGTGCCTTGTGGATTTCCGCGTTGGTGACAAACCACGGCACATTGGAGATATTTCGGAGTATCCCATTCTGTGAGCGTTGTAAGAAGTATAATTAAATGAAATAAAAAAAAAATCTTTATCTGAATAAACATAAATGACTAGGGGATCTTAATTCATATACAACAGTTACGTATAATGGTATGTCAAAATTTATATTTAATTGTTCTAATTATTTTGTTATAAGCTTCTTATTTTTCCAATAATTTAATATGTTTTATTGTAACATAGATTGTAACATTAACATTTATGTAACATATTATTAGCCGCTGACATTTATTATAAAATTCTTAAAGTCACCCTCAACAGCAACAGTCTAAATAATCATTCTGTCATAGTTCTACTAAATTTAGTATCCGGCAATTCCTTTATATGATTGTGTAGTTTATTGTACGCTTTTTGTTTTTGTCTGATGCCTACCTCGTTGGAGGCCATGTAATAATAAATAAATAAATAAATAAATAAATAAATTTCTTTTATACAGTTCTAGGCTACATTTTGGTCTTTGCAATAAATTACTTTGCCTAATTATTTTGTACCCCAAATAGGGTACTTGACTATTTTTGAAAAAAATATTTAGATATTTTGTAACAAGCAAGTGTAGCGGTAAACAACTCTCCATTACTTAAGCACTACTTCTTATATATATATATATATATATATATATATATATATATATATATATATATATATATATATATAATATACTAATATATAATATATAAATATAATTAATATATATAGTATATATTTACTATAAATATCCAAACACGTTATAATTTATAACTCAGACCAGATAATTGCTATTTTTCAAAAAGAAGTTTATATCTGTATTATTATCTAAATGATTACCGGACAAGTCTAAAGCAAGTATATTATAAAGCGACTTTGACTTTAATCATAACTATTTTATAGTGTCCAAGTTTCTCTTGTTTCGCAAATGTCCCCAACTTTACCAAGTCTACTAAACAATTGGACCGGATCTGGCTAACAAAGGACTTCTGCAACTGCCCGTCCGGATCAATTAGCAAAATTAATTGGGTAGATATGATTTTTTCCCACTTAGCGTCAGAGTTTCTTGCTTCGATATTGCTGTCGATCATGTCACATATATTAATTATTATTATTATTTGTAGAACGTTACGCAAAATATGAGTTTGTAAACCCACGTACGATTTCTACAAGAAAGAAACCAGCAAATTCCGTAGTTATACTTTTCAAATGAATTTTTCATTAAAAAACATATTAAATAATAAATATAATATTTATTATATATAGAGAGTGATAAAATAATTTATTAACACACTTAAATTTGTCAGTAAGATAGTTTCCTACGATAGTAGGCCTTAGTAATACTAAGCTACAAAATAGTCGTATTGATCCAGCCTTTCTAGACTTTTCCACTTAACAACACATATCATTTTTACTTATATATGTAGATATAATTGATGCTGGCTTGAGCTAGTATTGTGATTTTAACTTCTATCTTAGAGCTGTTGGGTGCAATGTAATGACAATGATGTCTTATTTGCCTTATTCGTAATAATCGTCATAGATCCAGAGATAATTAATATCTCTATTCAATGATTTTAAAAGTAAGGATACGCCCAACGGAACATTTTACTTAAACTTACTTCTTATAGACATACATATTTATATACATATAAACATTGTTTCTTAATAAATCCTTCCTCTTTATGTTTTCGTCACTGTTACATTAACTATAAAACATTTTACCCAAATTAAAAAATATACTTAATACCAAATTTCTAAGAAAAAGTAAATAAATAAAAGGATGACGTCAATATAAGGTTACGTTTATTTTAATTCGCGTGCGGCACATGGCCGCCATTATAAACATTGACTTTAGAATGAAATGTTTTAAAATCAATTATTTAAAATGTAATTATTACTTACCGATGATACGATATTCCCTGTTCATTTTTAAGGTTGATTTATATTACACCGGGCCGTGCCCCGTCCGTGCCCCGGCCGGAGCCCGGTGAAGATATTGTTAGTATGCTTTTGTATGGATCAATTCATATTACACCGGGCCGTGTCCGTGCCCCGGCCGGAGCACGGCCGGGGCACGGCCGGAGCGCTCCAATCTCGAAATTTCATAAAATGTTTGTTTTCACAGTGCGCTCGGAGACAGCTTCGCGAGGCCCGCTCGGGGTATAGTACCTATTAGTTTTTTTAGTGGTATCATTTAATGTATATTTAGTTTCTTTTTTAAATTGTTAAAATTATAAATTAATTAATTAATTAATTAACCCGAAGCTGACTGCCTCGAAATATAATATTATTTAAATAATATATGTTAATATATTTCTGGTAGGTATAATATATTTCTGCTTAAATATTTTTTCAAAAAAAAGAATTTCAAAAATATCTCGGGAGCGGTGCGTCGCAGACCCCCCGTGTTGGTACTCATTTAAGAGGTCTCGGGGAGAGGAATTTTTCGGTGAAGACGAAATTTCGAAATTCGCATTTTTGGACTTTTTCAAAATTATCTCGGGAGCGGTGCGTCGCAATCGCAAATCGCAACGAATTTTTCGTTCACGACGAAATTTCGAAATTCACATTTTCGTTGAAAAACAAAAAAAAAAATCTGTTTAAAAACAAAAAAGTTACACGTTTTTCCGAATACCACGCATACGAAGTCGCGGGCATAGCTAGTATAGTAATATTAATACAAAATAGTATAATAGTACTTGGAAATGACAAGGCACAGTCGGCGGCCCGTCGGCGGCACGGTGACAAATAGCAAACCCGGCCGGGGCACGTTGAGAAAAACCCGGTGAGCGCCCGGCCCGGTGTAATATAAATCATCCTTTAACCTTCGTATCATAGTTTTTACAGCCTTTTACTACGCAACTAGGCATTTTTATAACAATTTAGTACAAAACTTCTCTCAACCACAATCTTGCGCGGACGAGGGACGACGATTGCTGTTAGCTGGCCCTAAACTGAGATTTTAGGGCCAATGCACTGGTGCCATTTCGCCGTGCCGTTGGCCCGGTCTTTACGCTAGTACGTCAATGCTTCTATTTCATTAGACTTTAGACATCTACTGTGCATCTACCACCAAGTGAACCGCTCTTGTCATTAAATATTACATTCATAACCAAAATATATACTAATACAAAAATATATACCGACCAATGGGCTCGCCAAAATATTATAAAAAGAAAGGAAGTAGAAAAGATAAAGATGTAAGATAACTAAATGTGTTTTGTTTTTGTTTGCTCTAAATAAGAAATAAGGCTTTTACATATTTTTTTTTGTCGTCACAAAAACTCTAACATGAGCTTTTAACTATGGTTTGTCTTATAGACCGTTATTTATCCGGGTTTATGGCCGAAAATGCTGATCCAAGCTTCACCAATCTCTTTTCAGTGTGTAGCGATTAGCAAATTAATTATTTATTTACGTTTATAACTAATTTAACTTGTAATTTAATTTAACTCAAAGGCTAACATTCGTACAATTTAATATCGATAGTTAAAATTATCGATAAATGAGAAGAATTTCGTGTCACATCCCTATGACACGACGCGATCCCTGGAATGTCACAGATGCCTGCGACCTTCCAATGGACCTTGACTTTTTATTACCTACCATTATACTCGAATATGTATGCCGGTATGATACCCAACTATTCTTAGATTTTACCATTTCAGCAGAAACCAATGGTCCAAAGTAATATATAAATACAGCCTTTAACGTGTCCTTTTATTTCATTCTTTTCCTTATACATATACGGACGAGTCTCAACCGACTCCTCCGTATATGTATATATAATAATGTTCGCCTAGTTACTTTAGTGTGTGTTCCCCGGGATGAATAAGAACATCAATGTTCTGCCCACCCTAACAACATTTGAGAACTCTACTTGAGACAAATAGCACAATTAAGATATTTCTTTTAAAGATGCTCTTCTGGGTGAGCTCGCTCCAACTTCGGCCTCATCCTTCCTATATGGATAGATGCTGGTCAAGAGCAAACCCATCTATAGTAAAAAAAAAAGAAAATATGAATCATATGAATCATATGAACCTATTAAGTTTCATATTTAACGAAATGATGTTTAAAAGAATTGCAGAGAATTTTGAATTTTTCTTATGTAGATTGACGGTCAACTTGATGATTGGTGGATACCGTCGCCTATTAAATACAAGCAATGCCATATATGCTTGAATTGCGATGTCAATTGTTACATATGCATTTAGGACTGCAATATGCAGTGTGCCAAATTTTTTATTTTATTTTATTAAAGATGGGTTTGCTCTTGGCCAGCATCTATGCATGTAGGAAAGATGAGGGCGAAGACGATGGAGCGAGCTCACCCAGAAGATGCCTATTCACTCGAACCTTGAAAAGATTTGGGTTGTATCAGCTCGGAAATACAGTCGCCGGCAGGGCGCATTATAAAAGATGTTTTAAAGCGCTTGGTCCGAATTAGAGGGATTTCGACAAGGTGAGGATCCAAACTGAAGATGGAAGTCTATCGTCAAAACTAGCTTGGATGTACAGCATTCGGGAAGCTCCGAGACAAATTTTTCTTATCAGTGCCACAAAACAAACGTTTATGTCAAGTGTGGTGACATATTATGGCGCTGAAACTTGTTCTCTGACTATAGGCCTTGTAAGAACGCTCAACATCGCTCAACGAGCTGTGGAGAGGGCTATGCTTGAGTTTACTCTGCGAGATGGAATCAGGAATGAGGAGATTATTCTTGTCCTTGTGGCTATTTCTGTCTGCTAGAGTACCAGTATCACTTCGTCCATTGCTGGAATATTGTGATCGCCACGTGAACTAACGCTCTCTACCTATACCTACCTCGTTAAGAAACTGTAGTACTTTTTTGATAGAGGTATTCTTCACATCTTCACAAGCCATTGTGTGGCTTCCTAGGATGTGACTGCGCTTGTGCATCAGGCGCCACAGTATATGCATTGGTGTTTCTTCTGCCTCAATGGCAGAAGCGACACTCTCCCGTACTAGTGAGCCCCATTACTTTTAGGTGCCTATTGAGGCGGCAGTGCCCCGTTAGTGCCTTAAAGGCTTTAACGAGCACTTTGGAATGGTTCAAACCATGAGGAGATCCGTTGGATTAGTAAGTTGAGGTGGCAATAAGCAGGAGATAGTACGGAGAACGGATAACCGCTGAAAGCAATTTTTAAATGACCCGACTTACTTTAACTTGCTTGTTTAAACCACTTAAACAACGTCAATATTATGAAGCTTTGTTAAAATAAGATCTAAAATACGTGATTGAATTTGTATAAATGATTATAATAGTGCGGAAAATCTCTATCGTTAGTGAAGTTCTCCGCTTTAAGATCAAAGTTTAAACTGTATTTATCACACTGTAAACTCAACGATTAAGGGCGTAGACACAACGAGTCATGACTTGGGCGGAAAAATCGTACGCCGTTTAAATGAAACAATGAATTTTATGAGAACTACATAGCTGAGCCCGCAACTTCGCACGCGTGGTATTCGGTATAGCTCGTAATTTTTTTTAAACCGCGAGTGGAATGAAACAAAACTAAATTATACGAGAAGCTTGCTACAATACAAATCGGTTAAGCCGTTTCTGAGATTAGTGTGTACGAACACACAGACAAACAGACAAAAATTCCAAAAAACTATTTTTTTATCTGTTTTACATAAATACAACATGTACAAATTGTTTTTTGAAAAAATATTTAATGTACAGACACGAGTCGTTTACGATTTCATTATATGTACAGATTTTACAAGAACTTTTACTATTCATAATCGGCCATTGCTGAACATAGGCCTCCTCCATTAATTTGCAATAGGACCGGCCTGAAGCACCCTGGATCCACCGTCAGATCGCCTGTCCAATCCTACTTGTGTGTGGACGTCCTACGCTGCGCTTGCCGGTCCTTGGCCTCCACTCGAAAACCTTCCGGCCTTCGAGTGCTGGTTACTTTCGCTCGTCTACGAATCTCCTTATTCCAAATTCGATTGCGCAGTGTAACACCGAGCAGAGTCCTGTTACAATAGCTCTATGAACAACGTTGAGTTTTCTTATGAGGCGCATAGTTAGAGACCATGTTTTGTGCATAAGATATAAAAATATGCTAAGGTAAAACACAAAAGCACATCTACTGTTACTGCACGATAAAAAGGTAGTAGCTATCACTAGAAAAAAAAGAGATTTTTTTAATAACTATTAAAAAAACTATTAAAAAACTATTAAAACAGTCTATAAGTACGTATAAGACATCTACATTGTAACATAAAATCTACTAACAACTTGCAGCCATATAATATCTACAAACTCAACACCATATTGGCCTATTTTGGTAACATGTTGACAACCATTTTAAATGCTAATCTGGTGCACGATAAACAAAAAAAAAATGCAATTTGTAAATACAGAATAGAATTTATGTAGACGCTACATACAGAGTAGGAATCTCTCAAATGGTGCAATCATGTGGATACGTGCGGGGTGAGTTAAAATGCCGTGTAAGGGCGAAACGAACGATCTATTTTCACAAATCAACTTGTCCAATGAAACTGTTAACCTTGCCAAAAGTCGTCAATGATTCCCTTAATGAGTCGCCGGTTTACTGTCACAGGTAACTTCGCAAAAGCTCTGAAGAGTCGCTTTCGTATCGTTTGTTGTCGCACAACTAACTCCCTTGACGGGTCCCACAATTATTTATACTTGGCGCTAAACACCTCGATGTATTTCGAATCTACCAGAAAATGTAAACAAGATTTGTAAACAAGCCATTGAAAGTTCGGGAATGCTATTTCTGTTTAAATGTAAACTCTATCTTGTAAACATAAGGACAAATTTCTTTTGAGACTAGTCGGGAAGGGGAGTGACAACCATCGACAGGGTGAGACGTTCGAGACTTTCGCGGGCGCGAACGCTTTTTCCAAAACTTTCCATAGTTAGTCGAAAGAGTATTATTATTTATTGATTTAAATATCAGCCTTTTCTCTATTACTAAATGCTTTTAATAATATTTCTAAAAAATATATATTTTTGAATAGGTACATTAGGTCAACCGCGTGTCTATTAAATGAGCCCAGTGTGCCGCAGTCATTAGGGCCATACGTCGACTACGTTAGGAATACTCGTAACAGCGCGCATTATCACAAACTGTAAACGTTCGCGTTTTATTGTATTTTCCAGTTTGTTGGGTCGAACAAAAGTAGTTTTGTTGGTCCTCGTGTGGGAAAATATAGAGGTAATATTAAATTTACTTGTAAGCTAATAAAGCTACTTTTCATAGCTTAAATATGCGAAATGGGATAACTACGAGTAGGTATGTATGAATTTCGTTGGATGAGTGGCAAGGATGCTTGCCTAACGTCTCAGGGGCCCCGGGTTCGATTCCCGGCGGGGTCAAGTTTGGAAATTTTAATGTAATTTTCAAAATTGACTCTGGTCTGGATTTGAAAAGTAGTGGTAGGGCACACTGCGTTTCGCAGTCATTTGGGCAGCCCGCCTGGCGGCAGTGACCACCCCCTTACAGAAGACCACCGTGAAATAACAGCATATACGTGCTGTTGTGTTTCGGTGAGTGAGTAAGGGATGCCAGAGCCCATTTCCCCCCTCCTAATTCCTTATCCAATCCTAATCCTACTGTAGTCGGCAGCGCACTTGCAGCAGCTGTGGCGTTGCTTGTGTTATAGGCGACGGTAGCCACCTACCATCAAGTGGACCGTCAGCCTGTCTGTCGACATAACATAAAAAAAAACATTAATAAAATTATAATATTGTCGGACTTAGTATGACCAGTGGGATAACATTCCTAATTACGATATAACAATCCTAACTAAATTTAATTGAAATAATAGTTAATCTATTACTAAAATTATCTTGTTAGTACCGGAGTTTATCTCTGTACTGAATCTATACATATTACAAAACTAGCTGGGCCCGCAACTTCGATACGCGTGATAACTTTTTTGTTTGTAAACCGATTGGAATGAAACAAACACTAAATGTTACGGGAAGCTTGCTACAATATATAAGTGAAAACCGCGTTCAAATCGGTTAAGCCGTTTCTCAGATTAGCGTGCACAAACGTACGGACAAACAGACAAAATATCTAAAAACATTTTTTTAATCTCTATAGTATAACGTGTACAAATTGTTTTTTTTTATCATGTGCACACAGCGTGTCCAAATGAAACAGTTTTACAGTTAAAATAACAGAAGAGAGACGCGCTTTCATTCAAAGACAAGCTTAGCTGTTCTGTCACTGTTCTATGTGTTTTTTTTTTTTTTATTAAATCAAGGTAGCGCTTGACCACTATCTCACCTGATGTGAGGTGCAGATGTGGCCGAAGGTGGACCACGCTTACCTAGTAAATGCCCATTTACCCTAGTTTTGAAGACCCCGAGGTTGTAGTTCTGTGGGAACACAGACGCAATGTACTCATTATATACGTAAGTTTTGGTTCCAAAACATACTTATGGCGGTATATTTTTTTATTTTTTATTTTTTGTTTTTTTACCAATCCCTCCAGCATCATGCGCTGAAGCCTGTTTCTACTTAACTCTTGCATACCAGTTCTCGCTTGTATTCTTCTCACACTTCCATTCTTCATACTATATCTTTCTTGCATTCAATCTCTTTCATACCATGCGGGTGGGATTCCCGCCTAATCCTACTCTAGCTATTCTGATATTTATTTCTATTTTCTATTCCCAGGGAAAGAAATGGCGGTGTATTTAGAGCAATAATTAATTTATAATCACACACGGCACTGTTTTTATTTATATATAGATAATTTTAAAATATTCTTTTGCGTAGGATATTCTATTAGCACATAACAAATTTGCATAGAAAGGAACGTTTCGGATTGAACCAAATGAAGTTGAACGAACGTTTTGTAATGTTGCTATTTTATTGTTACTATTTGCTATTTTATAATTTTAAAATAGCAACATTTGGTTGCCTATAGGTTGCCTAGCGATGTTTTGGTTAGTCAAAGGACAAACACTATTTTGTAATAGCGAAGGTTAAACATTATTTGAGGCAGGGTTTAAACTGTGAAATGTACACAAATGTCATTAGACGCTGTTTGACAAAACACGTGTTGAGACATAGTTTAATATTTTTTTTTGTAATAACACTGTGAGCGTTTAAGTAATAGTTATTTGTTCAACTAGAGAGCAAAATTGTTTTTTCCTGCGAGTGCCGTCTTTAAATCACAAACTAGCGAAGTAGTCTATAGAATTGAATCACGAGCGTAGCGAGTGATTCTAATATAGACTACTGAGCGAAGTGAGTGATTTAAAGGCACGAGACATAAAAATATTTGCTCTCGTGTTAAACATACAACTTTTCACCTCAACAGCGAGTTAGGCCATCACCACTGGTATCACTGGTAGCTGTAAAACTATCTTCACAGCTGGGCCAACTCTAGTTGGCTATGGTCGGCCGAATCTAGTCGGCTATGGCCGGCCGACTCTAGTCGGCTATGGCTGGACACACTAATAAAATCCTAATAATGTTATTTCTGTGAGTTAAATCGCGTGTTCGAAATTTGAATCACTTTTCCTCACGCTCGCAGCAAAAATCGATTTTCTTGCGAGTTTTTAGGCACCAAAAGCACCCTTTTCGTGCTGGAGAGGTGAAAAAATCTTTACTCATTTTATATAAAAACTGAAAATTTTCAATTTGTTTATGTGTATTATATATATTTATGTATTAATTCCTAAAACGCAGTCAAATAACACCCGAATAATATTTATTACGTGAGGTAATCGAATGAAAATATCCTCACCATTACCATTTTGATGGTAACCTATTATTTCCGTTTCCTCAATTTAATGTTTGTGGAGACTTCATAATTCATGGAACCAAATAATAGTAACGTGAAATTTAAATTGTTTACCCGTCTATCGCCATCCGGGTACACTTACAAATTACTCCGTTTCAGGAAAATTCGCTCATATACTGTCTCATTCGGATTATATTTTAATTTCTTTTTAATGCGAGGATTTAGCAGAAAAGCGTTATTTTCGTCGTCCAACTTCTTTGAGCAAAATTAAAAAATACAGTGCATAATGGACTATAATTATAAAGTTTGTATAGAGCAGATTTATAAAAAAAAATCTATTTTCTGAAAAAATAATAATATAATTACTTCCCAAAACAAGTTTTCAGCGATTACTACATTTTTATATTATTTCTTATTGTGCTTTTTCACAAGATACGAATCCAGAACAACTGAGACTTTAGCTTATACTGAGGAATCGGTACCGGCTACATTTCCATTGCCTTCGCTGTCGAATCTCGGGGTCTGTGGCATCTACATAAACGTTTGTTCGACATAACTTGGGATTCAAAATTGGCCTTGCAATAAAACGAGGTAATGCAGCCAGCATGCTTCCCTACCTAACGAACCCAAGCTTAATATAATATTATAAATTTGTAAATTATTAAGATTAGTTATTACATTTTTTAATAAATTTTAACTATTTTAATATGTGTAAATATGTGTTCGAATAAATCATGCACCATACCTCTTAATATCTTTAAAAAAAATTAACCTTTTACGGTTAATTGTATGTTATTTCACTTGAGCTATTTTTAGCAATCACTTATGCATTTAACACTTATATTAAGATTTATCAGAAAAAGTACTGTTCCCGAGTGATCATGTAAAAATTATAAAAAAATTAATGTCATAGAAATTGATTAATATAGGCTTAAAATCGGATTTACTGATTGATTTCAAAAATATCTTTAATGTTTTAATTCAGTGTGGTCTGTATCATTATGAACCTATCGTTTTTTATATATAACGAAATGATGTTTAAAAGAATTGCAGAGAATTTTGAATTTTTCTTATGTAGATTGACGGTCAACTTGATGATTGGTGGATACCGTCGCCTATTAAATACAAGCAATGTCATATATGCTGGAATTGCGCTGCCAATTGCTACGCATGCTACAGATTTAAAGAAATTTGGGTTGTATAAGAAAAACAGACGCCGGCGGGGAGTTCCAATCCTTAGCAAAAATCCTTAGCCTTTTAAAGCGCTTGGTCCGAATTAGGTGGATTTTTTCAAGGTGGGGATGTTAATAGCGCGTATAAATAGAAATAGCTAATCCTAGATTTGAATTTTATCTAAGTATATAAAGTCCAAATAAGAAAATATTTATATGTAGATAATAATTAAAAGTGAAATTTGGACAGAAAATATTATGTATACAATGAAATTTTCTCGATATAACAAAATCACCAAGTTACCTCTCATTTCTATGGTTTTTTATTTTATTTTAAAAGGAACACATATTAGAAACCTAAAAAAATATCAGTAATCTCACTTCACAGATTATCTAGGCTTTTGTGGATTAATTTTTCATTTGACATTGCAGTTTACGAGTAATTAATATTTAATACTTTTGGCACTTATAACATTTTTATTGCGCGAAATGCGCTATCTTCCGTCTCATGTCATGCATACTTCAATGTGCAATGTTTCACGTGATCACTGATCAGTCACAATCGCTCCACTGAGACGGGAAGACTATGTTACTGTGCGCAAGAATATTTAGACGTAAATTTCTTAATAAGACTTTTTTATGAGTAGATTATGTTAGTGTGTTGTGTATAGACTGTTTATAAATTGTTTCATTATATTTTAACAAAATTATGTAAAATGCGTCCATTCAATTATGGGCCCACGCGGGTGAATTTGTTTGCTTTGTATACTCCATTAACCAGTCGTACGTCTGCATGTCCGATAGAAGAAAGGGGAAGGCGGTATGATCTCGTGCAACTCCCGAGCACACTCTTACAGAAAATGTGTAGAATGATATTTATAATTATATTTTACTTTAAAAAATAATTGTCTTGAGCTCCCTGAAAATCGCTCCGTGTGTACAGATTATCTTCTGAAAGGCATTCCCTGAAATTCCAGTTGAATGATAAATTATTAAAAGGGAACTTCCCCTGGATAACGTGAAATGAAGAATGGGGAATTCAAATTAAAGTCACTCATTCATACTTCGTTGGGATGTTTTGTGTTTCCTTTGGTGACGTGTTAGCTTGATGAATCACTCTCTAATTTATTAAATGGTGCTCTTATGTAATTTAATTTACATTTTGTTCTTCATTTAATATACTTATAAGTAATTATTACTCAACCAGAAAATACTCTTTAGGATTTACTCTTAAAGAGATTGTATTAAGACTTAGAGTTGAAGCTGTTTTCTATTTTATTAAATGTCGGAGACAATATGTCTTGAACATAATTTGTGCTAGTTAATAAGGTAAATAACAATAGTTAATAGCTAAGTAAAAAGAATGCTATTTTTTATGTTAAGATCGGCACACAGGCTGACGGTCCACTTGATGGTAGGTGGCTAACGTCGCCTATAACACAAGCAACGCTACAGGTGCTGCAAGTGCGCTGCCGACTACAGTAGGATTAAGGATAAGGGATTAGGAGGGGATAAGGAAATGGGCTCTGGCATCCCTTACTCACTCACCGAAACACAACAGCACACGTTCTGTTATTTCACGGTGGTCTTCTGTAAGGGGGTAGTTACTGCCGCCAGACGGGCTGCCCAAATGACTGCGAAACGCAGTGTGTTTAGCTTAATTGTTAATTAAATTGTTTTAGCTGTTTAATACTACAATATTACGTGGGTTTATAAGTTAGTCGAGGAAGAGCAGACTGCAGTAACCCAGTCCGACTGGCGGCTGTAACCACTCCCTTACAAAAAGAAGACCACAGTCAAAAAAGAGCAAGTGTGCAATGTAGTGTTTCGGTCCCATTACTTTATCCCCACCTTGTCCCATATTATTTATCCTATTCAAGTCGGCATTGACATTCTTCGACAAGCAGACCCAATAAACGACATAAAGAAAAAATAAGAGAAAGAATGATGTATTATGTATTCTAACGTATACATAATACATTAGAAGAATGAGAGAGTTAAAAGTACAAAGACAAAATTGTAGGGTTTCGGTGAACACGTGTGCTTTTGTGTTTCGGTGAGTGAGTAAGGGATGCCAGAGCCCATTTCCCTATCCACTCCAAATCCCTTATCCTTAATCCTATACAGCAGTCGGCAGCGCACTTGCAGCAACTTTGACGTTGCTTGTGTTATAGGCGGTGGTAGCCACCTACCATCAAGTGGACCGTCAGCCTGTCTGCGACCTTAACATAAAAAAAAATATTTTTTTTTTTTCGTGTACCGACTGGAATGAAACAAATACTAAATGTTACGGGAAGCTTGCTACAATTACAATACATCAGTGAAAACTGCATTCAATTCGGTTAAGCTGTTTCTGAAATCAGCGTGCACAAACGCACAGACAAACAGACAGACAAATATTCTAAAAACTATTTTAGTAGAAAGTGTATTTAATGTACAGACACGGCTCTTTCTCTAACATTTAGTGTTTGTTTCATTCCAATTGGTTTACAAACAAAATAGTTACGCGCTATACCGAATGCCACGCGTACGAAGTTGCGGGCTCAGCTAGTCTTACAATAAGCGTATTACAGCGCAGCCCTAACGATAACTGTTTACCTTGAATGGTATGACATTTAATTATAAATTAATGGTCTAAGAGCCGGTGAAGACCGACCTTCACCGATCTGATAACTCGATGAGACATATTTTTTATCAAGTATAATTAATAAACAAATATGCCTACAATGACTTGCCTATCGAAAAGTGTTCATAGCTATTTTTAATTTAATTAATTTTAATCCATTTTCTTTTATCACCTGAAGGTGATGAAAGAAATACGGATATTAAAATATCTTACCTATGATATCAATTTCGATTGGTTAACAGATCGGTGTAGTTACCTATATTGACTTACCTGTTCACGTCTGCTTGCCAGGTAGCCATGCACAGAAATAAGTAGGCAAGCTTACCTAGGCATACTCTGTGTGTTAAAAACTAATTCGTTTATCAAAAGAGTGAAGGTGATGAAAGAAAATGGATTAAAATTAATTAAATTGAAAATAGCTATGAACACTTTTCGATAGGCAAGTCATTGTAGGCATATTTGTTTATTAATTATACTTGATAAAAAATATGTCTCATCGAGTTATCAGATCGGTGAAGGTCGCTCTTCACGGTCTCCTCTACGATAACAGAATGAAAGACAAAGCTTTAGTACAGCAGATATTTAGAAATAATGAACAATCAAAATACAATTAGATATTATAACAAAACCATTAATGCCAATAATACCAGCTGGGATCTTAAACATACTTTAATACCATGTTATTATCATGACTTGTGAATAATTCGTAAGTAATCTTGAAACCGCCTTGTAAGTGGTGATTAAGTGACGACCCCTGATATAGCCCATACGAAGTTGGGTACGGTGACATCCAGGTGCGCTTCTAACCACTGTTTGCGCTCCATTGGCTACGCTTTGATTTTCCACCCGCTGCCCTCCGCTTTAAATAGACCAGACGTGCTACTAGAACGGGACGGGGGATCGCAGAGAGGGATAGCGACTGTCTTCGTCAAATTATCAAATTTGTTGTAACAATCCATTTAGTCTTTCAAGGGTTTCTTAAATCTTTTAAGAAGAAAGCTGGCGGTCTTAATCTATACTATAATAGTTGTAACAGTTGTAACTTCAACAACCATTCACCGGGCTTTATTTCTTTCGTTTCGTAAGTACGCAAAGGAAGCGTTTGCAATAGTTTGCATCTTGGCTAGGGCCCCTGAAGTGTTTGTTTGAACGCGCTAATCTCAGGAACTACTGGCTCGAATTTAAAAATTCTTTTTGTGTTCGAAAGAAAAGGTTTATTATCCTCAAATTTACGTATGTTTGATCTAGATACCACAGAATAAATAACAGTACTCTATACTAATATTATAAAGCTGAAGAGCTTTTTTGTTTGTTTGAACGCGCTTATCTCAGGTTCAAATTGAAAAATTCTTTTTGTATTGGATAGTCCATTTATCGAGGATGGCTATAGGCTCTTTAACATCACGCTAAGACCAATAGGAGCGGAGCTTCAATGAAAAATGTTGCAGATTCGGGAAAGTTTATCCCTTTTGAGACTTTTCGTTGCGTGCGCTGCGTAAACGGTTAAAGTTACGTAAAAATGATGTGTGACGGAATTGTTCCCCTTTAAAAGTTCTAAAAAAAGTCCGCAACAGCATTTAAGGTTGACTGTAACCTTTTTTATGGTAGTCAAATACGTTATTCATTAAAAGTATTTAATTTTGAACAATATTGCCCTTGACATGATTTGATTTCAATGAATATCTTAGGAGATATCTACGCGGGAGAAAACAAATTGAAGCGGTCTCGCACCAACGCGACGCGAACGACTGGACTCGCTTGATGCAGACGCAAGCGTTATGTTACACATAATTATATTTTTCACGGCCACCAACTAGTTTTTAATATAATGTGGAACCACAAGTAGGTATGTCACTATGTTTGGAGAAAACTTTGAAAAACAAAAGATAAAATTTAAATTTATTTTTTTGGTTTAAAAAGACACAAATACTTATTCTCGAAATGCTTCGACCATCTCAAGTCGCTATCAGAGGCTCTAGTATGAGTTTACGATATTACACTCGCTAGCGAGAACGTAAAACTTTTGTATGGGAAATCGTGAACTGTCAATGTCAAATTATCAATTTTCCATATAAATGTTTTACGCTCTCGCTAGCGAGTGTAGTATCGTAAACTCATGCTAGAGCCACAGTATAACAAGTCTGTATTTCTACAACCTTCACTATAATTACAAAAATGTGTTTCGGAAGTAGTTTATAACTACAGCCTCCAATTTTCGGACGATTAAATTGTTAACGCTAGCTAAACCTCGGTTACCTTGAACGTTTAATGTGGATTAAAATTGCCCTCTTCAATTAGGAATATGGGAAACCGGACCGGGTTACGAGTTCAAATATTATTAATTTTGTAATTAACTTTTTGAGTTACGACCCTTTCTCAAGCTTCTCCTCGACGAACTTTTATGGGTTATGCAAAAGGATTTTGTAAAATATTATTATGAATCACTCTAATTATTGGCAAGGTTAGCAATACGCGACATCTGCCTATAAGTTTAGTTTTAATGACTGAACTATTTTTTTGATGTTTTTATTAAACAAATATTGTTAGTTTTTTATCTAAATGAAATGAATCCTGGGTTAGAAAATTCAATTCAGTTAAAATTCAAGATTCAAGATTTCTATTTAAAGATGTCAAGATTTGCTCACCGAATATTTATCGGTTGACCATGAAGGAACAAGAAAACAGTTACCCATGGTCATCGCAAATAAATTATTATTATATTACTTATAGTAGCTGGTGCGCGGCTTCGTTCGCGTTGAAAAATATAAAATAACGCCTTACTAAATATATGTAACGACTAACATCTTTATAACATTATAGTTTTGTCAACTAAACTCGGGAACAGTACTTTTTCTGAGTGAAAGGTACCCTAGGTCCTTTCCTGTATCCCGGACAAATCCCGTACTAAATTTCATGATGATCGTTTCAGCGGTTTAAGCGTGAAAAGGTAACAGACAGTCAGAGTTACTTTCATATTTATAATATTAATATAGATTATATTATATTATATTATATTATATTATATTATATTATATTATATTATATTATATTATATTATATTATATTATATTATATTATATTATATTATATTATATTACATTACATTATATTATGTGAATTATCTATGTATGTATGTTTGAATGAATAAACTCAAAGGCTACTGGACCGATTTTAAAAATTCTTTCACCTATAGAAAGCTATATTATCAGCGAGTAACATAGACTACTCACCCTCCCCCATCTCCCTCTTTACCCCTCCTACACACAAAATTACCGTTTTCCAAGAATAATATTTTATAAAGAGATGCGGACGAAGTCGCGTGCAACAGCTAGTATATTAACTATAGTTATAAGCTTATATTAACTATAATTAATACAAGCTTAACTATAGTTAAGCTGGATTAGTGTTTAATTAAGTTTCTATCAAAGTTTAAAACTAAATTTGTTATTCTAATAATAATAAAACTTTGAATGGATTTCGATAAAAGTTTACAGTAAAATCAGAATATCACATGTCGTGGGCAAAAAGGTTATTATGAAAAACACAACCTTATTTGCTATTAAATATTTCGCTAATTTCACAGGGTTAGCCTATATAACGAGTACAGTAAAAAACTAATCCAACCATTAAAAGTTTAATAATGATGTCGATGTGTAAAGTAATAAAAACACTCGTTACAAATTATTTCCCCAGTAACATTGTTAAAGCCTGCAATATAGCAACGTAGTTCTAACGGCCGTCGTAATAAATGCGTAATTAGCGTGTGCTGTCGATAATCGTACATTTTACGAGTTTCAGTTTTATCCGGTACTGGGTCTTTTATTGGTTTCCATTCAGGTGTGGGTGAGTAGGGGAAAAACTTGGTTTCTACGAATCAATAATTTCGACGAAAACAATTATAGAAATCGCGACAAGACAAGTAAAACTTCATTGCTTCGTTCACAGTACAATCCAGGGGGCCTTAGTTAAAGTAACACAACGATAACGATAACGAAGTTCGCAAGAATAAAATGTATGCGACGGCATATGTCAATCCCATACATTTTACTGTTTTCGAACTTCGTTATCGTTATCGTTATGTTACTTTGACTAAGGCCCCTGGGGGCCTAGCCAAGATGCAAACTGTTGCAAACGCTTCCTTTGCGTACTTACGAAACGAAAGAAATAAAGCCCGGTGATTGGTTGTTGTAACAGTTGTAACTTCAACAACCAATCACCGGGCTTTATTTCTTTCGTTTTGTAAGTACGCAAAGGAAGCGTTTGCAACAGTTTGCATCTTGGCTAGGGCCCCTGGTTTGATTGTAAAGGAGAATTCATACAAGACTGGGCTATGGCTGTACAGGACTGGAAAATAGCCTAATGTTGTACTCCCTATTTACTTATTTAGCTTATTCACTAATTATTACTTACTTATTCACTTATTTACCTTTTTTTACCTCTTCTGTAGCCTATGAAGCTAAGTTAATTTTCTACAATTTTTTTGCTAAAACCCTAGATTGTTATACCTCGTTGGATAGCTGATGAAACGTAGATTTTTAGGTGCATCTGTAAAATAGGCACAATAATATTTTTCTTAGATTAAAGAAAAATAAATTTTCTAATTTTTTAGTAATTTTTTTAAGTTTTAATCATCTACAACGACTCATTTGTTCATTTTACGTACAATATTGGTTATTGAGGTCATAGAGCATCTTATTTTACATGTAAAAAACAAATAATAGTAATAATAAGACAAACACATTTCAAAATATCTAAGGTGATAGCTGAAAATCGTGATTTTTTTAATATACAACAATTAAATTCAAATATCTCGAAAACGGTTAGATTTAGGATAGTCAAATCAATCAGAAACGATGTAAACTACACGTCGACTTAACCTTGGCTTGTTCATAGCCATTCATTCATAGACCAAAACGGGGGTTCTTTTTTACTTGGTTTATTAATCTCAGTAAAAAATCACACAAAGCGCACTCTTGTGTGCAATTTGTGTTCAAATTTATATATATGTTATATAACACGTCATATCGTCCACATATATAAAACATACTATTTAATTATATCTTATAAAATAAAAAACATATTTTGTTATATAGTCTGGACTCACTTTTATGCATAACTGTTATAAGGAGTAGTTTTTTATTTTTGTTAGTTTAGTTTTTTTTTTCAACGTTACCTGACCAGGGTTAGAAGCATATTTATATGTTTTTTTTTTTGCAATTTGTTTAATTATCAAATCCAACATTATTTTTACAGGATGTGACAAATTGTAAAGAGGACAGAGGATCCTGTATAAGCAAGATAATATTACTGACCCCTTTGGACCAGTATTTATGTGAACTGAAAGCAGGGATTTGCATGGATTAGGGGTCCGTTTAGCTTTGTTTGCATGTAAAATGTACTGGGATAATTTATGTAGGCCAGAGATTGTTTCCTTTGTAAAGAGACTAAGTAATTTAGACTCTTTTCGCATTAAGTTATTACATATGTGTGTTTATGTAAAGTGTACTCTAGTTACCTTACTATTTACATGTTTGCTTAATGTTGTTTCACACTACCCAGAAGATCACGTACGAAATTTCGACACCCAAAGGCCACATTTTATAATATCATGAATCACCATACACAAATCTATTTCAACATAGACATTTTAATCACTAGATACACGTGCATTAAAATACAATGAAACGAATCCAAAACTAAGAAAACACCACGGAAAATGCGTTCGACCTTAAACAATTTCTCTGAATTTCAAGAATTCATGAAAAAATTATAATCTTTAAATATTATCAGAATATAATTTGGGTGTTCTTTTAGAAAGGACTTTATATATTTTTCAATTTACATATAGGGAACTTTATATGGCCACGGAAGGAGCTAAAAGTTGCACATAAAAGTTGACACAGTTCAGTAAATCGATAGCTTATTGATTACTTGAAAGAAATCGCAGTAATTCTGAACTAAAAGTGTGGGGAAACAATTTCGAATAGTCCATTGGAGAGGGATAAGCATTTTGGGTCGGCTGAGTCCCGAGATTGTTTCGGTATCTCGCCGTTTGTTTGAGATTGTTTATATCACTTCCTAAGAACTATTCCGTGCGAAAGAGATTACGGTTTCTACAGAGTTTCTCTCATATAGAGGCCAAATTTTGTGATTAAGACATCAGATGCTGCTAAGCCACAATATTATTACCTATATGTTTGCAATCTAACTATTTCTTTTCTCAACAAATATCCAACGGAGCTACTAGGGCGCAGTGATAAGTCTGGAAAAAAATCTACTTTGGATTAAAATTATCGCAAATTGCATGAAACCTCCTTGTTCACAACTCTTTTGAAGGACTAAATTAAAATTTTCAGCCAGTACCGACATAAAACTGAATTTTTGCATCGTTTTACAACAGTAGATGAAACATGGATCCACCACCAAATCAAACAACAATCGAAACATTGGATTGCTACCGGCAAACCAGCTCCGAAGAAGGCCAAAGCAGTTTTATCGGCCAATAAAGTGATGGCTACAGTTTTTTGGTATGCACATGGAGTAATCCATATTGACTACCTAGAGAAGGGTAAAACGATTAATGGCGAATATTATGGCAATTTATTGAACCAATTTAACAGTCTTCAGCGCATTTGCTATCCCTATTAATTGACGACGGTAAACCTACCATTAAGTGGACCGTCGAAAGAATTTATTTCTTACTAATTTCGCATAATTAGCAATCTTTAATTCTTAACGAAAATAATACGTTTTTACCTCTTTCTGCTATCCGGTTTTCAATATTTCATAACATAAATTGCCAATATGTAATTAGTTTGAAAGTATAGAGTAAATTATCAACTGTAAGTTACAAATCGCTTGGTCATCACTCTAAATAATTTTCATTCATTTCCCGAAAATATTTAGTTTTTTTTATGAGAAATATGTATTATATTATGAAAATAATCTTCATTATTGAGCAAATAAAGTGTATTTCCAGAATTTTGAAAATAACTAATAACACTTTGTTATTAGTTATCACTTGGTGAGCCCGCAAGTTCGTAAGCGTGGTTGTAACTTTTTTTTTTGTTAACCGATTGGAATGAAACAAACACTAAATTTTACAGGAAGATTGCTAAAATACATTGGTGAAAACCGCGTTCAAATCGATCAAGTCGTTTCTGAAATTAACGTGCACAAAGATACAGACAAACAGATAAGATTCTAAAAACTATTCATTTGACCTAGGTAACATAAGTAAAACGTGCACAAATTGTTTTTTTTTTTTTTTTAAATATAAAATATGAAAAAATATAAAATTTTATTATATGTATAGGTATGTACAAATTAATTCATATTATTGTAAATTATTATTATAATTTAATTACCCGCATTTCCTTAATAGACCATTTGGAATTCCTCACGCACAAATTTGAAGCTATCGCGGCGAAGCCAAAATATGATAATTTTATAGTTGTACAGACGGACCATTTAAAACGGAATACTCAAATATTAAGAGCTACTTTGACTATCCGTGAATATTCTTTTTCTTTCTTTTTTTAGGTTTCCTCAATATGACAATATAACAACACGTTACCTAACTAGCCGATAGGTAATATAACGAAATGTTTCCATGAATTTATCTTTAAAAGAAAACGGAAGCAAGAAATTATAAATAGTCGAGGAAACAAAAAATTACCTACCGCGGCCATTTCCCTAACCCGTTCCAATCTCATATTCCTAATCCTACTGAAGTCGATAGCGAACTTGCAGCACCTGTGGCGTTACTTGGCGATGGTAGCCACCTACCATCAAGTGGACCGTCAGCCTGTCAGCGGATCTTAACGTTAAAAAAGATAAAAATAACGCGGATATGTTTGGTTTTCTGATTGATGTCATTTAGGGGTTATTTTTATGTTCAATACTATTTGAATCTTTTTATATTTTAGTGTTATTTGGATTTATTACGTATGTAATAAAAAAATAGCGATTTCGTTAGGTCGTTAGTGTCTATAAAATTGACTATCTAACAGTAATAGTAACCCTACTTTTATAACGGAATTGTAGCCGGTTCGCGGAGTGACCTCATTCATTGTGTAGTGTGTGTTTGACTCTATTTAAGACTGTTGAAAAGTTTCAGTAATTTTTTTAGATTAATTTAATTTGATGCTTATTATTAAAAACAATAAAAAATTACGATGATCGCGGTAAACTATAAAATACAAAGATAAAGTAGGAAAACACTAGACTCTTACTTTACAATAACTGTCAATACTTGTAGGACATAAGTAGTGGCAGGGCACACTGCGTTCCGCAGTGATTTGGGCAGCCCGTCTGGCGGCAGTAACCACCACCTTACAGAAGACCACCGTGAAATAACAGCACGTGTGCTGTTGTGTTTCGGTGAGTGAGTGAGGGATGCCAGAACCCATTTCCTTATTCCCTCCTAATTCCTTATCCAATCCTACTGTAGTCGGCAGCGCACTTGCAGCAGCTTTGGCGTTGCTTGTGTTATAGGCGACGGTAGCCACCTACCATCAAGTGGACCGTCAGCCTGTCTGCCGATCTTAACATAAAAAAAAAACATTATAAAAATTCATAAATGTTAGTAAATTTCGATTATATGACACATATTGTTGTATTTAAGGCCACGATATTACATAAATACAGTAAGTTCGTACGAACTGTTAACAGATAAGTTCGCTTTGATAATATATACTTAGAATAGGTACACCAGATGCTACATTGAATTTCTATGCTATGAATTGGTTTGTATAATTTTGCTAGTGGCTTTGGATTCTAGAAGAATTTCCAAGAATTTATCTTTAAAATATCTTATCTTATCTATTATCTAAACATTATCTTTAATTTCTTTTAATTTAAAAGTAAACGGAAGCAAGAAATTACAAATAATTGACGTATTTAAATGATCGTTCTAAATTTGCAAAAACGGCAAGCAAAAAAGGCTAAATGGTCATCTTTTTTAATTTTTGATCCTCTCTCTCCGAGACATAAAATACATCAAATCAAAGGACATTTTAATCTGTTTAGAGCTACGCGAAAAATGTTTAAGATGTAAAAATTAAATTCGATAGTTACTTGTTGGACCCCAAAACTAAGATAAATTTGCATTAAATATAATCAATTTGGAATTGTCTAGTTTTGGTAGATATGTATCTGCAGGGGGTCCACCGGAACCAGCTAAATTTTGAAGGTGGTCTATGAGAAAAAAAATCTGGAACCTCTGATTTACGTGATATAATGTGAATTTAAATTAATCAATTTAATTAATACAACGAATTTTATTAGTATACATCGCAATTTCAAAATACAATATTCATTATATGAAAGTTACCTACTTAATATTTTCATTCCATATTTAAGTACTTCCATGGAATAAATTTGGAAAATTATGGGGGAAGCTTATGGGGGCGTTCTAATTGGGCACGCTAGTACGAGCGAACGATGCGTTTTCGATGTACGACGAAATTAAACACACAGATCTCTTAAGAGTGTCCTAATTGAAGCTCGAAAGTCATCGTGCGACCACAGAAAATGCTTAAAACGAACGCACGACCGAAAATGGTCGTGTGATAAAGTCAAATGTCAATGTCAAATACCGACTCTATGTATTAAAAAGTGGTCCCAGAATACGAGTATATTAAAATGGCGCTAGTAGTATATAGAAAATATGCTACACCTAGCGCCGTTGTGGTCACTTTCGAAATCCTTATTTTATTGTTTGATTACTGCCATGTTCTATGGTATTAGCTGTGGTATTAGTGTTCTATGGTATGAAATGAAGTGAACACGGCATGTTTGTAAGTGTTAAAGTTAAAGTGTTCTATTAATATATTATAATTAGAGATGGGTTAATACCGATATTTGCCAGCATTAACTAATATGAATATATTCCTCAAGTAATATTATAATACTTTAAAATGACGCCGCGCCGCGCCGTTGCGATGATAACGATGATAGATAGCCCCCTTTCTCTGATTGTTTTCTGTGTTCAATATTTTTTTAAACAAGAACTTACTTCGTTTTACTAACTCTTGTTTGATATTTAAAATGACAAAACAAAACAATTTCGTGTTTTGAACGAAAAGTGTGCAAACCCCTTTAACAAACAGAATTCAGCTTAAAATATTCAGTTACGAGGTAAAATTTTCGTTTTAAATAAACGGATAGAGTTGAAGTTAGGTGTATAACAAACAGGCGAGTGAAATTGCTAAATAAGGGGTTATGATCGGGGGTTAAACGCGAACGGGGGAGACAGGGCGTGCACTGACCAATGTTAACCGATTCAACTTACCCCGCGTTAACTAAAACTTAATTCGCCCCTTTGTTCCCGTTTTCCGCTTATACTGGGAATTTTTAATTCGAACCTCTGACGCTTGGATGATTAAAACCTTGGCGTATCTTTAAATGAGTGGACGACCCTATACTTTTTAACAACATTAAATCATCATTAATATATCCCCACATATCTATTGGTAGATGATAACATGCATCATATAGCGCCATCAAATATGAAATATTCATTATTTAACTAACGAAACATCAAGAAACGAAAAACCTAATTTTAGTAGGAATATCAATTGAAACAGTTAAAAAACTCTGGACATGTTCATTTCTCCACCCCTTCCTAATCCCTTATCATTAATCCTCCTAAGGTCGGCAACGCACCTGCAGCATCCGTGGTGTTGCTTGTGTTAATAGGGGATCAAGTGTTGTTAATGAAGTTGTTCATCAGCCTGAAAGTCAGACCTTTATATTAAAAAAATGTAATCCTCAAAATACGATGTATATGTTAATGTTTTCTTTTTATTTTAATTTGATTATAGACTGAATACACAGTCTCTTTAATAGACAGTCAATTTAATTTATTTTATACTAGAGATTGGAAGACTTCTAGAACCCATAGTCTTAACGACGGCTTGAAAACTTCTTGCAAGCGATCCTAGATCTTGCAGTACTCGACTCACGATTAAATGTAATTACCCAGCGATTAAACGTAATATAACCAAAACTTGCCGGGAATTTAGCCACTTGAACCATAAATCTTTAGAATTCGTAATTTATTATTTAATATTAATACTTTTTACTCATTGTTAACTTAAATTTCAGTATTTTTAATGTACCACACGGTTAGTTCGAGAGGACTGTCCCTTCAATTTCATATTGAGTAATGATTAAAATGGACCGCACTAATCTTCGGCAATAAAGTTAACGAGCTTAACAAAAAAACTGCCTGAATTTATAAACTTACTAAATAAAGCTTGTCTTGTTTTGTTTTTGTACGAGCTGTCCGTCAAAATGAACGCCCTCCCCGGGGGAGAAATTTTAATCTGGGACGAAAATACCTTGAGAAAAATTACAAAATTAATATTAGTGATTCTATGTTGCGTTGTTTATTGTAATAAAAAGTTTAGTAGTGGCAGGGCACACTCCATTTCGTACTCATTTGTGCAGCCCGTCTGGCGGCGGTAACCACCCGCTTACAGAACCGTCGCGGGGATATGCCTGTTTCACGCCAATACTCCTTTAACCCGCTCTGGTTATTTTAAAGAATCATTTACTGTTAAAGCCGCACATCTTTAGAATAAGTTGCCACCTGAAATTCGGCACTCTAAGTCACTGTCTATCTTTAAAAATAAATTGTATAATTATCTCTTGTCCCAAGCGTAGTTAGCAAGTTGTTATTGCTTTAATCTCAAGTGTATATATTGTTATATATGTATTTGTATTTTATATGTATATATATTATTTTGTATATATACTTATGTATTTATCTATTTATGTATGTATATGTGTATGTTTTTCATCTCTGTTATATTTGAAAATTTAGTATATAGATTATTGATTATATTTTGTTTCTTTAGCACTCTACCTCTTTCTCTCTTTCTTGTTTTCTCCTCTGCCACAAGGTTGTCTGGAAGAGATCGCTCTTAGCGATAAGGCCGCCTGTACTCACTTATTTGTAGTATTTATTTGTTATTTTTATTTATGTTGTGTGAGTAATAAAGAGTTTGTCTGTCTGTCTGTCCATCTTATCTCAAGGAGAGGTTCAAGTTTTTTGGTGTGCAGGCGGACATAAGACCTTGCCGTGCGCTTACCCTGGAATGCATTCTTCACAAAACAAAATTCTATGAAGGGTCATTTACTGTACGTGCCATTAAACTTTGGAATGCACTGCCTTTGATAATTAGTAAATCTAAATCGCTGGTTATATTCAAAAAAGCATTTTCTGTCAAACTGAAGACGACTTTATTTGTTTAATTTTTATATGTAGGTTTACCTTCTAATATATTATATTTATTAATCCATCTTATTTATTATTAATATTTGTGTAAGTTATGATGACCTTAACATCATTTTTACCACCCACATTGTTTTATTTTTCATATTTAATTTTCCCTACCCTAAAGTTACCTGGAATAAATCGCTATAAAGCGATTAGGCCGCCTTTTGTACTATTACTTGTTGTTTCTTTCTTTTTTTTATTCTTTTTTATGTATTATAGTACAAATAAAGAGTTTTAATAATAATAATAATAAAGATAGTCTTTTTTTTAAATTAAGATGCCCTTGACCAACAACTATCCATGTAGGAAGGATGAGGCCGACGATGGAGCGAGCTCACCCAAAAGGTGCCTATTCACTCGAACCTTGAAAAGATTTGGGTTATATGAGCTCGGAAATACAGACGCCGGCAGCGAGTTCCAATCCTTAGCAGTGCGCATCACAAAAGATGTTTTAAAAAGATAAAAAAATATATGTTTTAAAGATTGGATGTTTTAAAAAAATCTAAAAGATAAATAGTTTATCTTAAGACTATCTAAAGATAGTCCAGTCGGGTGAAAACGTGAGACTTTGTACACAAAATTTTGGTTGTTTGTTAGAAATAAAAAGATAAGTCACCTGTATTAAATTTTAATTTCAGCTAATTTTTTATGCGAACTACTGCAACTGTAAGAGTTTCAAAAGTTCGGTTATTTATGCTACCCAAACGTTGTCCTAGTTCGCTCAACCGGACTAACAACCGAACTACTGCTACTAGAGGATAAAATGAAGTCCCTATCCGTTTCTGTCTGTTTATCAGCTAACCTCTAAACCACCCAACAAAGGTGAGAGTTTGTGCAAACGTTTGTGTATCTATGTAATTTGTAAAGAAATTGAATCCGTACGAAATCGGGGGGCGGGTCGCTAGTTAGGAATAAAACTATAAAATAATTTCCATAAACAATGCAACCTCTAAGTGATGATTTATTCGCTCCTAATATATTAGTATTTATAGTATTTTCACTGTATGATGATATGCGTGACAATTCGTAACTGACAATTTTAGTGATGCAACCTAACGACATTTAATCGATTGTTTGAAAATATCGAATCAGTTGGCAAAGCAAATGGAATCGAACTACCGATTTTAGATTTTCAGATTTAGAAATAAATTCTAGTAATTAGGAATAAAGGTTACTTTAAATAAATTATAGAATACAATGCAGTCTGTTTAAAATATTAATTTATTTATTCATTACTGTCGCAACTCGAAACTTGACAACTCGTGACAGACTCAGAACAAAATTTAATTTTGATTGATTTATTTATTTATTTACACATTCACTCAAAATCCACAGATCTCAATATACAATTAACAAACAAAAAATAAGGCATGTCTGACAGCCAATTAAGGATTTTACATATGCATACCTAAAAGGAAAATAGAAAAAAAAAATAGAAAAAAAAAAAAATAAGCAAAATACATAAATAAGTCATACACTATCACATATTATATATAAATACTTACAAATGCAAGCCTATTACAATACTACTCACATTAAATTTATTGTTATTATTAGTCAGTTTTAGTTTTATTATCAAAATACGATGTTTTTATAAATATATATGTAGAATAGAAATAATATTTGTTAAATCTCCGAATATCCTATTGCAAACATAGAGTACTTTCGATATATGAATATCCCTAGTGTCAATCCCTATTGAAACAAGTTCCGTTCCACGTGTTTGACCCTTTTAAGATATATGTTTTTTATTACATTTACCTATTATAATAATAAAATAATTTTAAAAGCGATAATTCCTCTTGTGTTTTTCGAATAGGTAATTGTTTTTTTTTTTTTTTGACAGTTTTTTTTTAGTTTAAAACAATATGCGTGACATGAAAAAGTGAGAACTGTCATGCATACAGTGAAAATACTATAAGAATAAGTTATTGACTGCAAATAAAGTTTATAAACTGGGACAACCGTCGGCTAAGCTCAACCCGAGTGTATTTATTTGCTTTCAATCTCAGAGACATTTTATGCAAACACGTTTCAGACTCGTTTCAGAGACGTTTTACAAATAAATATCTAGAAATAAATAAGGTTATGCTTTCTGTTCGTTGATCTCTCTTGTATTATAATATCTTTGAAGAGCCTTGGGGCGTATTTATTTATTTATTTATTTATTTTATTTTTGGGAAATTTACAGGTACTAATGTTACATAGTAATAATTCTAATAGTATACTACAATTATCGTCATTAAATACATTTTTACAGAGATATATTCTGGCTTACGAAAGATGAGAATGTCTTTAGTTACTTGTCATTTCTCCTTTCTATGTAAAGGTTGGTTGGCAGTACACTTGATGGTAGGTGGCTACCATTGCCTATTTTTATACCTTAGTAGAATAAAGGGGATTAGGATAAGGAGATGAACTCTGGCAT
This sequence comes from Bembecia ichneumoniformis, assembly GCA_910589475.2. Taxonomy (NCBI): domain Eukaryota; kingdom Metazoa; phylum Arthropoda; class Insecta; order Lepidoptera; family Sesiidae; genus Bembecia; species Bembecia ichneumoniformis. Next base: position 17,085,474 of record OU342535.1, read on the forward strand.
CCCTTACTGGCTTTTTCTTATTTATTTTTTATGTTATGGTCGACAGACAGGCTGACGGTCCACTTGATGGTAGGTGGCTACCGCCGAACGCCACAGCTGCTGCAAGTGCGCTGCCGACTACAGTAGGATTGGATAAGGAATTAGGAGGGAATAAGGAAATGGGTTCTGGCATCCCTTACTCACTCATAGAAACACAACGCACATATATGCTGTTATTTCACGGTGGTATTCTGTAAGGTGGTGGTTACTGCCGCCAGGCGGGCTGCCCAAATGACTGCGAAGTGCAGTGTGCCCTACCACTACTTTTCAAATCCAGACCATAGTCAATTTTGAAAATTACATTAAAATTTCCAAACTTGACCCCGCCGGGAATCGAACCCGGGGCCCCTGAGACGTTAGGCAAGCACCCTTGCCACTCATCTATCATTCGCTCCCCGTAACATACGATGATATTTCAACGTGGTCTTCTGTGAGGGAATGGTTATTACCACTAAAGAGGTTTCACAATTTAAGCCTGCCTTGTCATTACCAAATCTGTCTTGTCTGTCTCTAATTTTTGTCACAATTTTGTAACTTCTTACTTCATTATCTTACTTAATTTAAACAAAAATTAGAATTATTCAAAAGAAACGTCAGATCTTATTAGTTAGCACGGATATCAACTTCTTTCTATTATTTTCTAATAAGAAATGTGAATAAAAAAAAGAGTCCCAAAGCGAAAATTTTTACAAATCAGAAATATTTAAAAGTAATAATAATGTGTGGTGGGTACAGGCTAAAGGTCCACTTTATAGTAAACATGGCTACTGTCGCTTTACCATAACAAACAACATTAGGGTAATCATAACACGCTAAATGGGGATGAATGGTGCAAACAATAAATCGAATATATGTGTTACGGTCAGTGTGAATTGATAATTATTAATAATTACCAGGATTGAGTAAAAGTAATAAATTATTTACGTTTACTGGTTATTATTAATAATTGCACCTAACTTTTTAAATTATCATTTGTAATAAGTAGTAATTTATAATTAAAGTGGTATTCCGGGTTTCGCTTCGCTCGCAATTTACTATATATTCGATTACCTAAATTGGAGTACTTTTTAATAAAACTGAGTAATATTTATTCAAGTAATAATGAATTTTATAATTGCGTAATTATAATTTTGTCCGCTAGAAAAACCCAGCTGCGAATGTCCTTCTTGAATCAATGTAACGGTATTTAGTTTAGTCGCAGTAATCGTGACCAAATGCCTTCGTACTCTTAGCAATGTTTACTTGAATCAGACAATTACGCAAGAAAAAAAAAGAAAAACAAAAATCCATACAAAACGCCACAAAGTTTACTGAAAATTATGGCCAAGTTCTGTTCTCAAACCCCATAAGCATAGAGTTCAGACAATAAAGAGTTAGTAACATTAATATTTTGCTACTTATCAAATAATTTTGTTGAATAAAATTCGTATAAGTTAACTAATGGTCAATATTTTGTTTTGACTAGAGTATATTTTGGGTTTAATATTATCAAATTAAAAAATCTAAATTAAAATTCTTTGAAATAATATTTATGAAAGAAGGCTACCAAGTCATTTGACAAAATTCGTTCTAGTGTAAAAAAAAATCGGAGGCAAAAATATTGACGCATAAAATTTTCTGCTTCAAATAATTTTATGATTTCGCATATAAGTTTTGGGTCAGTTTAGTGGAAAGCGGTTAGTTTAAGGGTTGTGGACACGTTTTTGTCACATAAAAAAAGTCGAGAGCCAATTTTGTAGATGAAGGGTTTTAAAAAAAGTACTTTCAATGCAGACCATATGGAAATCATATCATACGTATATTACTTCATACTAATCTACGTAACAAAAGAAAAAAAATCATTTTATTTTATACCAAGCAAGGTGAAGAATTAGGTTTGTTGCGTAGTTTAGATTTTTTTATCTGGTTATTTCTATCTAGTGTAGTTAAAATATATATCAAACAAAAAAACGCAATTCTGCTATTTGAATCTCTTAGCAAGTTGTGGTCTTTAATGATGATAGCGTCCCCCTAAAAAAAAAAAAAAAAATGGCAGCCTACTTTACTAGGCAAGCTGCATAATTAGTAGTGGTGGGGGGAAATAGGTTCTAGCATACCTTATTCACTTATCAAGTCACAACAGCACACATGCTGTTATTTGACGGTGGTCTTCTCTAAACGGGTGGCAACTGCTATACAAACTACTCTAGATTTCAAAAGTTAATTTCGGTTCATGAATTTTTTTCTAGAATCACTTTATCTCTGATCCTTTATAGTATCTCTCTAATGTGATTAGGCAATGGCATTTACCTCCCTTCAAATTAAATTTTTGTTTGGCTGTCATTATCATATAAAAATCTCCTAGGTTCAGTTATGCTATAAAAACCGGATCTAAATCGCCTACGTGTTTCTTTTCACTTTATTCTTGTTTATCAAGACCTAAAACAATTTTATTTAACCTTTTTCTAACATAAACATACTTTACCTGGCTGTGTCCGTTATTTGATCCAGGCAATAACGAACTTAATTAAGAAACGCTTCTCATGAGATTAAAAATATAATGTTGCTTTTTACGGTTACGCGAAAAATTATTCCTTACTCTTTTTAATAGATGCTACAAATAATTGTTTTGTATTTTTTGATGAGATCTTCTTTGAAAAGAATGTTTATTTGGTTTTTGTTGTGTGGCACCTAATTATAAATAAACGATGGTATGTAGTTCCTTTAAGATTCTGGAAAAGCATAAATGAATAGCTGCAACGTGTTTCTAATATCAAAGGGCTCAAAAATGCTAAAGAGATTTAAATCTTCAATATTTATTACAGATCGTCATTGGTTGAGTTGGTGCTTAAAGACACAAGTTCAGTTCTGAGAAAAGTTGTGCTTTGTAGAGCAAAAGACGCTGTGCATTAATGTAATAGTGTCGCATTTTAACTAACATTTTTTTATGCATAGTTTAGGTCAACTTTGATCCCTTAAAATCCATCAAAAAATTGTGATGTTTATGTTTATGCAGTGTCAGTAAGAGTAGCACAAAGTTGGTTTAAGCGTTTCCAATACGGGAATTTTTATATCAAAGATGCACCTCGCTCTGGTCGCCCTGTTACGGATAAAATGGACGCCATATTTGAAAAAGTGGATCAAGATCGGCATATATATCTGACATATATATATATATATATATATATATATATATATATATATATATATATATATATATATATATATATATATATATATATATATATATATATATAATATAGACTTTTTTAATGTAAATGTCATGAGACAGGCTGACATTCCATTCAATGTTATGGCCTAGAGAATAGAAAAAATGGGCTCCGACCTCCCATGCTCACTCATTGAAACACCACAGCACAGGTGCTATTATTTCTTGGGTGACTTCTGTAGGGGGTGGTTATTGCTGTCAGACGGGCTGCACAAATGACTGCGAAACAAAGTATGTGATGCGATTATTTGGTAGATCCAGACTAGAGTCAGCTTTGAAAGGTTCATTCTCAAATTTGGCTCTGCCGCGAACTGAACTTGGGAGCCCTGAGACAACGATAAGGCAGGTAACTTAACCACTCGACCAATAGGCTCGTCATATAGATAGACATACATATTACATATAACATGAAGATATAATTTTTTATAAAAAAAAAAAAAAAACTTTTTGTTATCAAATAAATTTAACTTATTACTTATAACTGCGATCGTTCTCACAAACCCAATGGATGCACATGTTTGGGATTGCATCTTTTTATTCATGAGGCTGGATGATGGGACGGGTATAGGTGGAGCTTGAACACACCATGTGGTTTTGTTACAGTTGTTTTAGTTTCAAATAGCGGGAATTCAGAATACATTTACACTTGTATCGAATCTTCGCTGATATGATGTTTGCTTGCGATAAGTTTTGTTTAAGGGAAGCACCCTATTTCCATCGCCTACATAGAGTTTATATTATGTTTTATAAGATTTCGCATCAAAATTCATTTATGTAATACACATTGTACAAGTCTTCGTGAAATAATTTAATTTCAAAATGGCACGAAAAGATTGTGTCTTTAAATATTCTTCTAAAAGATAATATTGGAATAGTATTCCCCTGAAAACAATGTTGAGATTTTTTGAATTAAAAATTTAACTCAAATTTAACCTGCAAACTACCCATGACGATATCTACTTCAATCGATAAAATTACAACGGTGTTTGTATACTAAGAAAAAAATCATAAAATGGCATAATGAGTTACTAACCAGACTCCCTAGTTTTCAAGATAAAGGAACTTTCAGCCTTAATCTGCAATAGCCGAAAACAGGCTTTACTATTATTTTTAGAGATAAGCAATATCTGGCCAGACATAACGACAGAATAAAGGAAAGGGGCTCTGGCATCACTTACCGAAACATCTCTGGCACACGTGACACTAGAACTAGATATCATGTTTGGGTTTTGTGTTATCATACAATAAGTACAATAGTTAGTTTTCAATAAACTTAGTAGAATTCTTAGTAGAATAACATGTATGGGTTTAATGAGTAAAATAGAAATGGCTTCTGGTATCCCTTACTCACAGATTTTGTAACTTCATACGCTTCCTCATTTATAATTGCCCTTCAACTATTAAAGCTCATCTGTAATTCGACCTTGCTAGAGACTTCCAATATTTGATGACATTCTAATTACTTCGACTTTCCACATGACCTAAAATTTTACTCCATATTGCTTAGAATATAATCAGAGCACAAATCTTCCTTCCAGCTTTAAATTTTAATCAAAACCTAGTTTAACTTTCAACATACGGATAGAAAGCCATTAACTTACATACGACACGAGTTGTGTTTCTAATTTACTACCACTTCCATATATACAATGTACTAGTTCAGTGCAAAGACAAAACAAGCAAAATAACAAGTAATTAAATAAACAAAATTAAACAATTAATTTATTTGAAACCAATCGCAGTAGTAGGGCATACTGCGTTTCGCGACTCATAAGCTGGGTAGGCTTTTTGGCGACAGTGACCAGCCTCCTACAGAAGACCACTCTGTGTTCGATGAGCGAGTAAGGGATGTCAGAGTTCATTTCCCTATGACTTCTTAATCTTTTTCTGTCAGGACGTAGGTTGTGGAGTGTATGGCGGTTACCAGGATTACAGGACCAGTGTAAACTTGGGACAGTTGCCAGCATCTTCCAAGCAGAGGTCTTCGCCATCTTAGAATGCGCGGAAATCAACCTGCAAAGAAACTACGTCAACCGTGTAATTTACATTCATTCAGATAGTCAGGCTGCACTTCAAGCACTGAACTCAGACTATACAGTCTCAAAGCTGGTGCGAAACTGTGCAGACTACTTAAATACCTTAGGGCGCAAGAACAAAGTGGTCCTAAGATGGGTACCTGGCCATATGGGGATCGAAGGCAATGAACTTGCCGACGAATTGGCTCGTGTAGGCGCAAAAGGTAGGCTAATAGGTCCTGAACCTATGTGCTGACTACCAAATAGCCTAGCTCGCTGAACCAATGCATATCCTGTGCGAGTGTGGCCCCCTGTTGCACAAGCGCATTCACATCCTAGGAAGCCACACAATGGCTTGTGAAGAATGCCTCTATCAAAAAAGTACTACAGTTCGTTAACGTGGTAGGTATAGGTAGAGAGCTTTAGTTCACGCGGCGATCACAATATTTCAGAATGGACGAAGTTATACTGGTACTTTAGCAGACAGAAATAGCCACTAAGATAAGATAAAATAATCTTTTATCCTTAATCCTGTTAAGGTTGGCAGCTCACTGTTGCATCTGTGGGGTAACTTGTTTTAATAGGCGATGGTAGCCACCTACCATCAAGTGGACCGTCAGCCTTTCTGATTACTTAAATATAAAAAGGTTTAATTTGCTTCCTGAGAAGCAGATATGTTATGATGTATCTACCTCTTTGATTATAACAATCATTGCTCGTAATATATACTTCTAAAAAAAATTGCTAATAGTACTTATATTTAGACATAATTAAGGCACTATTTTTTTATTTCACGATCCTAAACAATTATTGCAATTTTAGGTTTCGTCTCAAGTGTTTTCGCTACAAAGATTGTCAAAATCAAACTAAGGCAGAACCGGCAATAAATTTACAAAAAATCCCTTCCAATCTTAATTTAAGTTATTTTTTTTTAATTAAAAGGTGGAAGACACTCTGATGGCCTAATCAATGGTCTATACTATCAATGCACCAATATAGCATTCAACTATTAAGTATGAACGCACAATGCGTACAAGCAAATCGAATTATGTATAACAGTCATCATCTGAGCAGCACAACGCAGACCACCGTGAAATAACAGCACATATGCTGTTGTGTTTCCGTATTTAAGATATACCAAAACACCTTACCCCTATACCGCTTTTACTAATCTTGTACCTCACCCTAAATATTACCAAAGCTGAGAGCGAATTTATATTACTATATGGCGTTGCTTGTATTGGCTACGTTAACCACCTCCATCAAGCAGATATCTGCTTGTCTATTGACATTTATTATAAAAAGTCCTGACAAAGTATCGAATGCACAGAAGCTGTGAAGTTAACGGCTTAATACTTAAACGTAAGATAACTATTATTATAGAGTGATAAGCTCAAATTAAAAAAAGAAGCCTTCTTATTAAAGCAAAGCGAATAAATTCGCCCATAAAATTGAGAATGATGAGTGTGTATAGCAAAGAATTGCATTACTTTACGCGCGCCGTTCAAACACGTGTTATAAAAAAATATGGCACGCGTTTACATCGAAGCGGGAAATCATCGCGAGCAATAACATTATAATTCGTAAGGCTCTCAAGGATGGGACACCTGACGTAAGGGTTGGTGCGCATGCGTGGAAAGTTGGGACCGTATCGTGCTCCCGGCATTCAGTAGTTCGTACATACCGCGCGGTACTCGACGCATACCGCCCCGGGAACTCCCGAACTCCCGATAACGCGGTATTAGGCGGGACCGCTCCCGGACCCGTCAGTGTGCAATAACCCTTTAAAACATGCAGTGTTTGAGTGATCGTTTCATTAGGATTTAAGAGGGACCTCCTATCAGGTAAGTTACCAATTCAAAAGTTTCGAGGAACAATTTAAAACTTTTCTAGCTCTTAATTATTCCTTAAAATACTAATTATTCTACTCTTTTTTTAATTTTTTATATGTTAAATTGGAAATTAATAAAAAGTTTTCTGTAAAAGAATGTAACCTAATATATGTTATATTTATTACATACTATATATTTTAATATACGTTCATTACGGTATCTATATTAATTATTAGGTAATATTAAAACTTTATTAAAAACTTTATAAATAGGCGTCGTAACTGCCTGTTACTTTATGTAACAGGAATGTACTGATGTTGCTGATCCTCATTCAGTAAATACCAATCAGATCTTTGACCACGCATACACCATCACACTTTCTACCTAACTTAGTGCCTACCTTATGCTCGGGTTCCTACACTAGGGTACTACCCTAGAGGGCACATTATAGTAACCTATATTGTAATAATAATATAAGAATTAAAAATGTTTTGGTGTTTATTATACAATTAAAATAATATAAAAAAAGCATCATTATTATCGAGTAATAACTATTATATATCATGAAGTAAATCTTTACATTTAAGCTTTTTTGTAATAGTAAAACTTATTATATAAGGAAAAATAAATGAAACATTAATTTAATCCAATATTTATTCAATTTACATTTGTGAAAGGAGTTTCTTTTATGTAGATAATAATTTGATCATGCATTGCTCTACAGTTTTCGTATACTAGCAACCCGCCCCCGGCTTCGCCCGGGGTGCAATTTTTATATATATGAACATACCCCGTTTATCCCTCTTGCCATTAGTGAAAACCGAATTAAAATCGGTCTACACGTTCACGCGTGATGCCGCGACCAAGGGAAATAGGGATTCATTTTTGTATATAGAGATAATTTGTGTCATTTACTAATTTAGAAAAAAAAATCTAAACAAAAATAGAATAAAAATAAACCAGATAAAATTCTGAGCACAAAATAGACAAAAGCATGGTATCATAAGAATTTTATTTAAATTGAATTAAATATTCTAATTAGCTGGAATTATTCAGAAAAATATTATTATATTTTTTTCCATTGACATTATAATAAGAAAACATTGTGCCATAATTATCAGATTTAATTCACATACGCATTTACCATATAGATGCGTAAGAGTCTTTCTTGGCGAAGAAACTCGGAGAAACCATCAATTCTTTTAATAATAAATAAAATATTAAAAATATAAACCTTTCATTGTAAATGTGGAAAAAAAAGTTTATACATAAATAAATTTGACCAATTAATAAATTTAATAATTTTGAGTTAAATTAATAAATTTGAGTTTATACATAAATAATAAGTTATAAAGTAAATTTGACCATAAATTAACCTAACACATTTTCTTAGTCAAAATAAAGCTACGTCGAAAACGTTATCAAAGCCACAACTTTTTAGACTATTTTTAACTTTGTGGACTTTCAACCTTCCCGAATTTTAATTTATTATATTGAGTCATAATTAAATTATTCGCGACCAGCAAGGGTGGCAAACATTGCAAAGTATTCAATACATTTAGTAATGAAAATCGATCGTCGAGCTCGAATTCTTTAGCCCTTTTGACGCTAACGTCAAAGCCTTCGCAGGCTTAGCAGAGAATTACACGGTTATTGTTAAACTCCCGAGAAATAACAAAAGACGAACTAACTGTACATTCTAAGCATGTTTAAAATTACGGCCTAGCATAACGTCACAAACAGATTCATGGAATGATCACGATGTGGGCGAGAATTGTTAAGTTGAAAGTAAATTACGTTGATAATATTCAGAAATATTTTAAATTTCATCTGAATAATTCTGTTATTAATTTCGCACCCAGGGGTTTTAGTAAAACACGCAGCATCTCATTTCTTGGTACAACCAATCAACCAATTTATTTTTAGCTAAATTGAATGATTAAACTTAATTTTTTTTTTATGTTAAGGTCGGCAGACAGGCAGACGATCCACTTGATGATAGGTGGCTACCGTCGCCTATAACACAAGCAACGCCAAAGCTGCTGCAAGTGCGCTGCCGACTGCAGTAGGATTAAGGATAAGGGATTAGGAGTGGATAGGGAAATGGGCTCTGGCATCCCTTACTCACTCACCGAAACACAACAGCACAACTGCTGTTATTTCACGGTGGTCTTCTGTAAGGGGCTGGTTACTGCCGCCAGACGGGCTGCCTAAATGGCTGCGAAAACGCAGTGTGCCCTGCCACTTATAATAGTTGATTATTATTAACAATTGTTTAACAGTTTATTACTTTAATAAATTTAATATAAATTTACACAAAATAGGGGATCGGACAGTAATCAGATTAAAATCTAAAATGTACTTAGAAAGAAAATATGTAATTTTTTTACGATTATTTATCGAATAATAATTTAATATAATTCATTTACAATATTTTTAATCTATACTGAAACACCGATCACAGTGCGTGACGTCATTTGTGGGCAATCATTGTCTTATGCCAATGCAGCTGTTTTGTTATGATATGACCACAAATGACGTTACGCGCTCTCAGATGAACTATCGTGGCGTTTTGGCGGCATTTTCAAACAAACAATATTAAAACATGATTTTGAGTACCTAAAAGGCCATAAATAAATAAAATAGTATTTTTTATGGGAATAAAATTCCATGAAGATTAATTTAAAACACTTTCTGAAAATTTGTCCGATCCCCTAGAATTGTAATGAAAAACTTTTCATTTAATTTATCTATAGCGCCTTATGGCGAACAAAATGCACCAATAACTCCATTTGAATTGTATTTAAATACATATAAGTTTTATTTATAGAAAACAATAAAATCAGTTAGCATTTCATAAAGTTCCCATCTGATTTGTAAGGCCAGTAGAGATGATAAGTCACGAGATAAGCTGGTTCTTCTTGAAAAACGTGCAGATAAAAGTGAATAAAAACATTACAAGTGAACTACCAAAACAAAGATTATAAAAAGCTTTTACCTTATTAAATTTTTAACTTAACTATGTGTGTCTCGACTAGGAGAGAATGAAGATATTATTAAAATATGTATGTCCCTCACATCACACGATTCGCACAACGCCGTCTCTGTATCCATAATACATGAACTACAGGGTCGTTAAATAAAACATAATCAATTAATTATTTTAATGTATTGAAGAGAGTCACTAATTTTCTTAATGTTTTTTTTTTCGTCAGTTAATGTTTGAAGATTACAAAAATGCGTTCTCTTCTCACGGGTATACGCTTCACAATGTAGTTTTGATGTTAATTGACAAGCCCGTTGGATGAGTGGTTAGGTGCTTGCCTTAATGCTCTGTTCTAGGGTTGCCGGATTCGATTCCCGGCAGGGTCAACTTCGAAAAATCAATTTTTCAAATTGGGCTCTAGTCTGGAGCTGGAAAGGTACACTGCGTTTCGCAGTCATTTGGGCAGCCCGTCTGGCGGCAGTAACCACCAGCTTACAGAATACCGCCGTAAAATAAAAGCATATACGTGCTGTTGTGTTTCGGTGAGTGAGTAAGGGATGCCAGAGCCCATTTCCTTATCCACTCCTAATCCCTTATCCTTAATCCTACTGCAGTCGGCAGCGCACTTGCAGCGGCTTTGGCGTTGCCTGTGTTATAGGCCGATCTTAACATTAAAAAAAATTAAATACAATTTTTACAAAAACTTATGTTAAAACATTGACTGAGCATCTTACTCAGGATTTTGCTGAAATTCTTTTTTATTAAGCTATGATTAGTGCTGAGTATGTAAGGTTCTCTTGGTATGATACGACGTTATAACTTTGTAATTTATATTAGAATACTAGCGGCCCGCCCCCGGCTTCGCCCGGCGTGCAATTTTTATATACCCTAAAACATTCCCCGTCTATCCCTCTTTCCATTAGCGAAAACCGAATTAAAATCGGTCCACCCGTTCACGCGTGATGCCGTGACCAGGAGAAATAGGGATTCATTTTTATATATAAGATATTATGTGAAGCGTGGCAGCAGCCGTGAGCAAGAGAGAAGCTGTCTAGCTTAGACAATACAAATGGAAATAATAATGTTGCTATCTAACAGAGTACACTTTATAAATTGTTGCATTAATAAATAAATAAATAATAAAAAAACCTTATATGTGTAACAAAGAGTTATTTGTGAACTTTGATGTTTTTTTTTTAATTTTTACTTTTAGCCAAAATTAGACACGATATCTTTAAAATTTCGTTAAATTTGTTTGCGGTTCGGATAAATCAATTTATATATTTTTCAAAAAGGAGATTATATCACACATTATCACTGGCTTTGCCTTGTAAAATAGACAAAACGAAAGAAAAACAACAAAACAAGTATTTTGAAATTTAAGTTCCGTAACATGCAGTTTTGTATATGCTAAAGTGTAACCTTAGGTGCAATATATAAGGCTATATAACACACAACCTATAGACAGGTAAGGGTCTTTAAAATGTAACAAGTCACAAAAGTCCCGTTCATTTTAATGATTATCACACTGATCCTATTATCTTCTTCAATACAAACACGAAACAAACGTACAACCCTTTTTAGGGTGAAATTTACGCTCAGCTATGAAATGTGTGCTTTATTTTAAGTATATTTAAGTTTATTTTGGAATTCAAAGACGAAAAGAAGATATATTCAAATCTCCATAAATCATTGACAATTTTTTTTTTTTTTATGAAATCGAGGTAGCACTTGACCACTATCTCACCTGATGTGAGGTGCAGATGTGGCCGAAGGTGGACCACGCTTACCTAGTAAATGCCCATTTACCCTAGTTTTGAAGACCCCGAGGTTGTAGTTCTGTGGGAGCACAGACGCAGGCAATGAGTTCCACTCCTTAGCAGTTCGAACAAGGAAGGTGGAACTGAAACGCTTTGTTCGTGATTGAGGTACATCGACCACGAAGGGATGAAACCCCTGCCCACGTCTAGTGGTCCGCAAGTGGAACGGTTCCGGTTGGATTAAATCGTACAGTATAGATGCACACTCTCCATAGTGTAGTCGATAGAAAATCGATAGGCACGACGATATCATATTACGACGAAAAAAAGACGGTATTCATAAAGATTGGTAAAAAACTATGAGGGCCATTACTATGATATAGTTACGTTTCGTGTAATAAAAGTTTATCTGCTAATATAAACATAAACTTATTAATGTAAGTAAATTAAATGCGCTGAAAACCTTGATAAATAAGGGATTTATTAAACATGGGTTTGCTCTTGGCCAGCATCTATCCATGTAGGAAGGATGAGGCCGACGATGGAGCGAGATCACCCAGAAGATGCCTATTAACTCGAACCTTGAAAATATTTGGGTTGTATTAGCTCGGAAATAGATGCCGGCAGGGAGTTCCAATCCTCAGCAGTGCGCATTATAAAAGATGGTTTAAAGCGCGTGGTACGAATTAGAGGGATCATGCAAACGATAATATTTATTAACAAAAATTACAAAACACTAAAAATACACTTTCAGGTCTGAAGTAATTTTATGTATATTATAAATTTTATGTATATTATAAATTTTATGTATATTACATAGCCCTACCGCTGGCCACGGGCCTATTTGATGTGAGGACTTCTAGCTGGAATCTACCACACTAACCCTGCGCGGACTGGAAGGATTGCCCAAAAATAATTCGTCCTGATGTTGTTTCTCATTACAGTTAACTGAATAAATTGTATTTAAGATGAAAGCGAAAACAATAGTCGAAGATATCTAGCATAGCTTTATTTTATAATGTAAGAATAAGCTAGGAAAGGATTTTCGAAAATTTCATCTCCGCAGTATAGTGGGTCGTTAATCTATATCTATAGATATAGTAATAAAAAAAAAACAATGTGTACACGTCCTTATGTTACCGAGGTCAAAAAGATTTTTTAATACAGTTGCTCAAAAAGTGGCGTATTGCAGGGACGTATAGCGTTCGGGATGTGGGTTATTACATACTCGTGCTTTTTTTTTACCTTTCCCGAACTCGTGCGTTCTCTTTCCCAACTGTCAAAATAATGTCTATTAAAAAGAAAAACCAACCATGAAGTTTTTACTAAAAAAAATTCATAGAAGTTTTTATGATTCATGCAAATACGTATATTTCTAAAAAGAAGCTACTAATTTGTTTCAATATCAGATTTAATGATTTGATTGAATGGTTTCATTTCATTTCATCTCATTAAATTTCATTTTCATTTCATATCAATAAAAAAATTCTACTGAAGACTTGGCTGTATGGGCATAGTTTCCCTTGCCTACCAGAATGGGTGAAGAAAAAACAAATCTCTGCTTATATTCTACGGTTGGCGCCATTTTCCAGAATTTTTTTTGCGAGTTTAGTTGTTTGTTGCACAAAATGAGTAATTTCGACCCTAGTTTTTTATTATTTTATTAAATTGCTTCATTTTTTCGCAACTGTATTAAAAATAGTCATTGCAACTTGTTCATTGCATTTGTCGGAACTCTTTACAATGACAGCCTTTCCGCACTTGTAATGAAACATACTATTTTGATTTTTTGAACTTATGTCTGTGCGTTTATGCACGCCAATCTCAGAAAAGGCTTAACCGATTTGAATGCGATTTTTACTTATGTGTTGTAGTAAGCTTCCCGTGACATGTGGCTCGTTTCATTCCAATCGGTATTCGGTTTACAAACAAGGTAAGTTACCCGCTATAACGTATAACAGTAGTATATTATACTAGATGAAAACCCGGCTTCGCTCGGGTGTAATGTGACTCATAATGTGTACACATGTAGATACAAAATGTAGGTAGATATTTCTGTAGTTATCGGTTCTCAAGGCAAAGCGGCATAGATTTCGCTCAATGCTTGCGGCAAGACGTTTCGTTTTACATAGTCACAGTTCTTTGTAATGGACACTTTGTTTTTAAAATGAATGGTGCGACGACGACGTATTGAGTGGCGAGGCGTATGTGCGCTAGTATGAATGAAACGGAACGTTTATTAACCACTCAAGATATTGTTACAGGTGTCAGTGAGTGACGTTTCGCTAGAGTGACCAATATGGCGACTGCGATTTATCTGTCAGCACCATTAGAATTTAACAAAATACTTGACAATCCGCATTTTGCGGATATATGTTGTCGACTCGAAATCTTAATTTTTTTATGTTTTATTATTCAGGTAAGGTTTCAATCGAGTCTACCGTACCCCTTGACGAAATTATTAATATAGATGAGCTTCAGTGGGAGGAGGAGTTTTATTTTCGAACAAAAGAAAAACATAACATTTATTATAGCCATCAGATAAGCTGACCATCGATGTTTATAAAGACATAAAACATGTTTACAAAACATCAGAGGGATGTAAGTGAAATGTCAACCCCGATAAGATAAATTGTTAGTGAAACAATGGGCTGTGGCATCCCTTATACAACCGTGGTCTTCTATGAAAGGGTAGTTTCTCCCGTCCAGACGGACTACTCAGTTTATGACCTGCCAGTATTTTCTTATTTTACCCCTTAGCTTCGCGAATAGGTGAGTTGAAGTGGCAAGCGTGTTATATACCATGCCTCGTCGGTCATTAAAAATTAATCCACTTTCCTGATTTAACACTTTGGAAGCAATTTAAATTAGTAATGCGCTGTCGTGACATGTCGCCGGAAAATTTGTTTTCCAATTCGCTTGCTAAAGCAATTAGAGCCAGAATAAAAACAAACAACATTTGAGACTTCCTGTTTGAGACGTCACACGTATAATTGCGTCAATTCGCAGATGTGTCAACTGTTAAATAACAAAATAACAATAACAAATTGATAATAACACTAAAAAAATAATTAACTGATCTCATCGAGCCTTAGCATATCTATATCTACATATACATATACATATACATATACATATACATATACATATACATATACATATACATATACATATACATATACATATACATATCCATATACATATACATATACATATACATATACATATACATATACATA
Organism: Bembecia ichneumoniformis; assembly: GCA_910589475.2. Classification (NCBI taxonomy): domain Eukaryota; kingdom Metazoa; phylum Arthropoda; class Insecta; order Lepidoptera; family Sesiidae; genus Bembecia; species Bembecia ichneumoniformis. The sequence goes on from OU342535.1 coordinate 17,100,553, forward strand.
TACATATACATATACATATACATATACATATACATATACATATAATAAAATCGTAAACGAGCCGTGCCTTTACAAAAAAATATAATTTCAAAAGATCAATTGGCACGCATTTTACTTATATATGTCAAAAAAATAGGTTTTAGAATTTTTGTCTGTTTGTCTGTTCGTTTGTGCGCGGTAATCTCAAAAATGGTTTAACCGGTTTGAATGCAGTCTTCACTCATGTATTGTGCAGCAAGCTTCCCGTAACATTTAGTGTTTGTTTCATTCCAATCGGTTTACAAACAAAAAAGTTACGCGCTATACCTAATACCACGCGTATGAAGTTGCGAGCTCAGCTGGTATATATTATATATCTGCAAACGCGTACAAATGGATATTTTACTACTCCTTGTCATCATCAGATAAGGGTTGACTGGTATTAGATTGTTTATTATAAATTAAATATAAGCTTGAAGGGACCTGATTAGGGTCCTCGGTATCATTGGTCTCCATATTTGATCACAGATAGGCGCGAATAGTCGGGCGCGGAGAATAAACTCAACGTTAGGTCATGCGTTGTAATTCTAAACAAAACGATCGTATTGTCCACCAGCCAATCACACCAAATCAGATAACACTCCACCAAACACGCAGCACAAGTCCCTTGATGTAAGCCGATTGTCTTCTCGTAAGGTACTGCTCGGCCACCATGCCTCTGCGCTAGCGCTCGGTGTTGTGTCAGAGTCAACGACAATGACATCCCGATCCCGCTGTCCAGTTGACAACTGACAGTTGTCATTGATGTTTACTGTCGTTAATCAAAATCAAATTATTTATCTAGCATTATTATCAGCTTTAAATTGCAAACCAAATGCATTATTATTTAATTGTTAAAATAAAAACAAAAATAATATACAACACAATTAAAAAAACACAAGGATCTTTGTTTAAATCGCGTAGTATAAATATTTAATGGAAATGGTAAGATCTGATACAACATAAACATATAATAATTTAGTTTGCATTGTAGCAGGGAGTGCTTCCGTGAAAATTCCGACAAACTTTCTTGATTAAAATCAAATAACATTTTGGTTATAGATTGCAGAAGATATTTTCCGACTTCATTAACATCTTGCCTACGATTTCATTTCCGTTTAACACACTGAATCACGAAGACAGTGAGAAATATAATAAATATAATTATAGAATATAATAATATAATAAGTAAGAATTATCAGCTGTATTTGATTTTTTAATTTTATTTTAGTACTAGCTGAAATGCGTTCTGTTAAAAACTATTGCACGGTGGCAGCTGATGTGCAATTGTCAGCTAGGAAATTTGGATACTAGTATAAATAGGCTTTTTTAATTTTTTCGGACAATCTTTTAAATTTTTCTATTCCTTCAACGAATTTTTGAAAAAAAAAAAAAAATTAAAAAAATATTTACCGAATCGGTTCATCCGTTGTCGAGTTTTACATTTAGCAACACATTTAGCGATTAAATCTTATTTATATAAATAAATGTATAAGTTATTTCGTATTAATGTCCTGATTTTTTTTGTATGTATCATGCATTATTTGTTTTTGTGTAATATATTATTTCTTACTCTAATATTTAATATTTAGAGCCGTGACCTACACTAAGATTAATTAATTTTGATTTTATGTTATTTTCATTTTTTTTTATGTTAAGGTCGGCAGACAGGCTGACGGTCCACTTGATGGTAGGTGGCTACCGTCGCCTATAACAAGCAACGCCTAAACTGCTGCAAGTGCGCTGCCGACTGCAGTAGGATTAAGGATAAGGGATTAGGAGTGGATAGGGAAAATGGGCTCTGGCATCCCTTACTCACTCACCGAAACACAACGGCACACGTGCACGGTGGTCTTCTGTAAGGGGGTGGTTACTGCCGCCACAGACGGGCTGCCCAAATGACTGCGAATCGCAGTGTACCCTGCCACTACTTTCCAAATCCAGACCAGAGCCAAATTTGAAAAGTTGAAATAATTCAATAGTTAAATAGTTCAATTTGAAATTTGAATAGTTCAAAGTTGAAATAGTTCAATTTGATTAATTTAGTGTCCAATTCGTTCACTAGACTTGGTATTAAGTGTGAAACATCCTGTTGCTATAGGACAAATTCTTAACAGTAGTTACTACCAATTTTAAAATAAAAGTTACGAGCCCATTGGATGAGTGGTTAGGGTGCGTGCCTTAAGACTCTGTTCTAGGGTTCCCGGGTTCGATTCCCGGCTGGGTCAACTTTGAAAAATGAACTTTTCAAATTTGGCTCTGGTCTGGATTTGGAAAGTAGTGGCAGGGCACACTGCGTTTCGCAATCATTTGGGCAGCCCGTCTGGCGGCAGTAACCACCCCCTTACTTCTGTAAGGGGACCACCGTGAAATAACAGCACGTGTGCTGTTGTGTTTCGGTGAGTGAATGAGGGATGCCAGGGCCCATTTCCCTATCCACTCCTAATCCCCTATCCTTAATCCTACTGCAATTGGCAGCGCACTTGCAGCAGTTTAGGCGTTGCTTGTGTTATAGGCGACGGTAGCCACCTACCATCAAGTGGACCGTCAGGCTGTCTGCCGACCTGACATAAAAAAAAAGTATGTTCCAAATTTCAGCTTTCTAGTTTTAGTAGTTTTGGTTATGCGTTAATAGTCATTCAGGACAAATTTTAGTAGTATTAGATTTTAGTAGTATGGATGGTTTACTAGAAGTTGTAAACTCGCTATTAACTAACTTTAAAAATTTAAAATCACCTTTCTTAAAATAAATATTTATAGATATTTTCATCCAGGCTAACAAATACCATTGTATAATAACCCAAAGTTAATCCTTAAGACATTTTTACATGGGGCCTCAGCTACTTACGTACTAAGAAGCTGTCTTTTTTTATGTTAAGGTCGGCAGACAGGCTGACGGTAGCCACCTACCATAGGTGGCTACCGTCGCCTACAACACGAGCAACGCCAAAGCTGCTGCAAGTGCCAAATTTGAAAAGTTGATTTTTTCAAAGTTGACTCTGCCAGGAATCGAACCCGGGAACCCTAGAACAGAGCGTTAAGGCAAGCACCCTAACCACTCATCCAACGGGCTCGTCGCTCGTCTTCAAAAAATTCCAAATAATTTTTAATATGAAAAATTTGGGTTATTACTTTTTTTAGGTTAATTTAAGAATCGAAAATAAGCCATATGAAATGATTTACTTAAATAAACCAGACGACAAATTTGTAACTTATGGTAGCATATCAAACATAAAAAATAATATTTGGTGACCTTCAGCAAAGGGTATCTCCCCGAAGCTAATCAAATCTAATCGTTCGACGCCTCCATCGAAACGTTGGAGACCGTTTTTTTTATTTCTTTTTCTTGCTACGCAAACTGTTTAATGTTATTTTTTGTCATTGTTGATTCGTTATGGAAGCCTAATTGAAGTATTCCGTTTGATGTTGAATTTAATAACGAGAGCAATGCTTTGTAAGCGCTCGCAAATATCTCTTTTAATTTCTGACTAAAATTCAGAGTCTCAACACAGAGTAAACACGCGATATGCATCAAGAGAACAAACATCAATATCTTCATAACGTCGGTTTAGGGAAAGCTCTTTGGCATGTCAGCAATCAAATGATTGGATTGGTTCCGCGTCTGCTCGATAGACGAGCGTTGTGCGACGATCATAGTGTCTGCCTGCAAATACGAGCTGTATAACATTAAATAAATGTAACTCCATCAGATATATAATTACACAAGTCAACGTTTATATATATATATATATGCCGATATATATAATATGTCAGTTTTATATATATATATATATATATATATATATATATATATATATATATATATATATATATATATATATATATATATATATATATATATATATATATGCCGATCTTGATCCACTTTTTCAAATATGGCGTCCATTTTATCCGTAACAGGGCGACCAGAGCGAGGTGCATCTTTGATATAAAAATTCCCGTATTGGAAACGCTTAAACCAACTTTGTGCTACTCTTACTGACACTGCATAAACATAAACATCACAATTTTTTGATGGATTTTAAGGGATCAAAGTTGACCTAAACTATGCATAAAAAAATGTTAGTTAAAATGCGACACTATTACATTAATGCACAGCGTCTTTTGCTCTACAAAGCACAACTTTTCTCAGAACTGAACTTGTGTCTTTAAGCACCAACTCAACCAATGACGATCTGTAATAAATATTGAAGATTTAAATCTCTTTAGCATTTTTGAGCCCTTTGATATTAGAAACACGTTGCAGCTATTCATTTATGCTTTTCCAGAATCTTAAAGGAACTACATACCATCGTTTATTTATAATTAGGTGCCACACAACAAAAACCAAATAAACATTCTTTTCAAAGAAGATCTCATCAAAAAATACAAAACAATTATTTGTAGCATCTATTAAAAAGAGTAAGGAATAATTTTTCGCGTAACCGTAAAAAGCAACATTATATTTTTAATCTCATGAGAAGCGTTTCTTAATTAAGTTCGTTATTGCCTGGATCAAATAACGGACACAGCCAGGTAAAGTATGTTTATGTTAGAAAAAGGTTAAATAAAATTGTTTTAGGTCTTGATAAACAAGAATAAAGTGAAAAGAAACACGTAGGCGATTTAGATCCGGTTTTTATAGCATAACTGAACCTAGGAGATTTTTATATGATAATGACAGCCAAACAAAAATTTAATTTGAAGGGAGGTAAATGCCATTGCCTAATCACATTAGAGAGATACTATAAAGGATCAGAGATAAAGTGATTCTAGAAAAAAATTCATGAACCGAAATTAACTTTTGAAATCTAGAGTAGTTTGTATAGCAGTTGCCACCCGTTTAGAGAAGACCACCGTCAAATAACAGCATGTGTGCTGTTGTGACTTGATAAGTGAATAAGGTATGCTAGAACCTATTTCCCCCCACCACTACTAATTATGCAGCTTGCCTAGTAAAGTAGGCTGCCATTTTTTTTTTTTTTTTTAGGGGGACGCTATCATCATTAAAGACCACAACTTGCTAAGAGATTCAAATAGCAGAATTGCGTTTTTTTGTTTGATATATATTTTAACTACACTAGATAGAAATAACCAGATAAAAAAATCTAAACTACGCAACAAACCTAATTCTTCACCTTCCTTGGTATAAAATAAAATGATTTTTTTTCTTTTGTTACGTAGATTAGTATGAAGTAATATACGTATGATATGATTTCCATATGGTCTGCATTGAAAGTACTTTTTTTAAAACCCTTCATCTACAAAATTGGCTCTCGACTTTTTTTATGTGACAAAAACGTGTCCACAACCCTTAAACTAACCGCTTTCCACTAAACTGACCCAAAACTTATATGCGAAATCATAAAATTATTTGAAGCAGAAAATTTTATGCGTCAATATTTTTGCCTCCGATTTTTTTTTACACTAGAACGAATTTTGTCAAATGACTTGGTAGCCTTCTTTCATAAATATTATTTCAAAGAATTTTAATTTAGATTTTTTAATTTGATAATATTAAACCCAAAATATACTCTAGTCAAAACAAAATATTGACCATTAGTTAACTTATACGAATTTTATTCAACAAAATTATTTGATAAGTAGCAAAATATTAATGTTACTAACTCTTTATTGTCTGAACTCTATGCTTATGGGGTTTGAGAACAGAACTTGGCCATAATTTTCAGTAAACTTTGTGGCGTTTTGTATGGATTTTTGTTTTTCTTTTTTTTTCTTGCGTAATTGTCTGATTCAAGTAAACATTGCTAAGAGTACGAAGGCATTTGGTCACGATTACTGCGACTAAACTAAATACCGTTACATTGATTCAAGAAGGACATTCGCAGCTGGGTTTTTCTAGCGGACAAAATTATAATTACGCAATTATAAAATTCATTATTACTTGAATAAATATTACTCAGTTTTATTAAAAAGTACTCCAATTTAGGTAATCGAATATATAGTAAATTGCGAGCGAAGCGAAACCCGGAATACCACTTTAATTATAAATTACTACTTATTACAAATGATAATTTAAAAAGTTAGGTGCAATTATTAATAATAACCAGTAAACGTAAATAATTTATTACTTTTACTCAATCCTGGTAATTATTAATAATTATCAATTCACACTGACCGTAACACATATATTCGATTTATTGTTTGCACCATTCATCCCCATTTAGCGTGTTATGATTACCCTAATGTTGTTTGTTATGGTAAAGCGACAGTAGCCATGTTTACTATAAAGTGGACCTTTAGCCTGTACCCACCACACATTATTATTACTTTTAAATATTTCTGATTTGTAAAAATTTTCGCTTTGGGACTCTTTTTTTTATTCACATTTCTTATTAGAAAATAATAGAAAGAAGTTGATATCCGTGCTAACTAATAAGATCTGACGTTTCTTTTGAATAATTCTAATTTTTGTTTAAATTAAGTAAGATAATGAAGTAAGAAGTTACAAAATTGTGACAAAAATTAGAGACAGACAAGACAGATTTGGTAATGACAAGGCAGGCTTAAATTGTGAAACCTCTTTAGTGGTAATAACCATTCCCTCACAGAAGACCACGTTGAAATATCATCGTATGTTACGGGGAGCGAATGATAGATGAGTGGCAAGGGTGCTTGCCTAACGTCTCAGGGGCCCCGGGTTCGATTCCCGGCGGGGTCAAGTTTGGAAATTTTAATGTAATTTTCAAAATTGACTATGGTCTGGATTTGAAAAGTAGTGGTAGGGCACACTGCACTTCGCAGTCATTTGGGCAGCCCGCCTGGCGGCAGTAACCACCACCTTACAGAATACCACCGTGAAATAACAGCATATATGTGCGTTGTGTTTCTATGAGTGAGTAAGGGATGCCAGAACCCATTTCCTTATTCCCTCCTAATTCCTTATCCAATCCTACTGTAGTCGGCAGCGCACTTGCAGCAGCTGTGGCGTTCGGCGGTAGCCACCTACCATCAAGTGGACCGTCAGCCTGTCTGTCGACCATAACATAAAAAATAAATAAGAAAAAGCCAGTAAGGGATGCCAGAGTTCATCTCCTTATCCTAATCCCCTTTATTCTACTAAGGTATAAAAATAGGCAATGGTAGCCACCTACCATCAAGTGTACTGCCAACCAACCTTTACATAGAAAGGAGAAATGACAAGTAACTAAAGACATTCTCATCTTTCGTAAGCCAGAATATATCTCTGTAAAAATGTATTTAATGACGATAATTGTAGTATACTATTAGAATTATTACTATGTAACATTAGTACCTGTAAATTTCCCAAAAATAAAATAAATAAATAAATAAATAAATACGCCCCAAGGCTCTTCAAAGATATTATAATACAAGAGAGATCAACGAACAGAAAGCATAACCTTATTTATTTCTAGATATTTATTTGTAAAACGTCTCTGAAACGAGTCTGAAACGTGTTTGCATAAAATGTCTCTGAGATTGAAAGCAAATAAATACACTCGGGTTGAGCTTAGCCGACGGTTGTCCCAGTTTATAAACTTTATTTGCAGTCAATAACTTATTCTTATAGTATTTTCACTGTATGCATGACAGTTCTCACTTTTTCATGTCACGCATATTGTTTTAAACTAAAAAAAAACTGTCAAAAAAAAAAAAAAACAATTACCTATTCGAAAAACACAAGAGGAATTATCGCTTTTAAAATTATTTTATTATTATAATAGGTAAATGTAATAAAAAACATATATCTTAAAAGGGTCAAACACGTGGAACGGAACTTGTTTCAATAGGGATTGACACTAGGGATATTCATATATCGAAAGTACTCTATGTTTGCAATAGGATATTCGGAGATTTAACAAATATTATTTCTATTCTACATATATATTTATAAAAACATCGTATTTTGATAATAAAACTAAAACTGACTAATAATAACAATAAATTTAATGTGAGTAGTATTGTAATAGGCTTGCATTTGTAAGTATTTATATATAATATGTGATAGTGTATGACTTATTTATGTATTTTGCTTATTTTTTTTTTTTTCTATTTTTTTTTTCTATTTTCCTTTTAGGTATGCATATGTAAAATCCTTAATTGGCTGTCAGACATGCCTTATTTTTTGTTTGTTAATTGTATATTGAGATCTGTGGATTTTGAGTGAATGTGTAAATAAATAAATAAATCAATCAAAATTAAATTTTGTTCTGAGTCTGTCACGAGTTGTCAAGTTTCGAGTTGCGACAGTAATGAATAAATAAATTAATATTTTAAACAGACTGCATTGTATTCTATAATTTATTTAAAGTAACCTTTATTCCTAATTACTAGAATTTATTTCTAAATCTGAAAATCTAAAATCGGTAGTTCGATTCCATTTGCTTTGCCAACTGATTCGATATTTTCAAACAATCGATTAAATGTCGTTAGGTTGCATCACTAAAATTGTCAGTTACGAATTGTCACGCATATCATCATACAGTGAAAATACTATAAATACTAATATATTAGGAGCGAATAAATCATCACTTAGAGGTTGCATTGTTTATGGAAATTATTTTATAGTTTTATTCCTAACTAGCGACCCGCCCCCCGATTTCGTACGGATTCAATTTCTTTACAAATTACATAGATACACAAACGTTTGCACAAACTCTCACCTTTGTTGGGTGGTTTAGAGGTTAGCTGATAAACAGACAGAAACGGATAGGGACTTCATTTTATCCTCTAGTAGCAGTAGTTCGGTTGTTAGTCCGGTTGAGCGAACTAGGACAACGTTTGGGTAGCATAAATAACCGAACTTTTGAAACTCTTACAGTTGCAGTAGTTCGCATAAAAAATTAGCTGAAATTAAAATTTAATACAGGTGACTTATCTTTTTATTTCTAACAAACAACCAAAATTTTGTGTACAAAGTCTCACGTTTTCACCCGACTGGACTATCTTTAGATAGTCTTAAGATAAACTATTTATCTTTTAGATTTTTTTAAAACATCCAATCTTTAAAACATATATTTTTTTATCTTTTTAAAACATCTTTTGTGATGCGCACTGCTAAGGATTGGAACTCGCTGCCGGCGTCTGTATTTCCGAGCTCATATAACCCAAATCTTTTCAAGGTTCGAGTGAATAGGCACCTTTTGGGTGAGCTCGCTCCATCGTCGGCCTCATCCTTCCTACATGGATAGTTGTTGGTCAAGGGCATCTTAATTTAAAAAAAAGACTATCTTTATTATTATTATTATTAAAACTCTTTATTTGTACTATAATACATAAAAAAGAATAAAAAAAAGAAAGAAACAACAAGTAATAGTACAAAAGGCGGCCTAATCGCTTTATAGCGATTTATTCCAGGTAACTTTAGGGTAGGGAAAATTAAATATGAAAAATAAAACAATGTGGGTGGTAAAAATGATGTTAAGGTCATCATAACTTACACAAATATTAATAATAAATAAGATGGATTAATAAATATAATATATTAGAAGGTAAACCTACATATAAAAATTAAACAAATAAAGTCGTCTTCAGTTTGACAGAAAATGCTTTTTTGAATATAACCAGCGATTTAGATTTACTAATTATCAAAGGCAGTGCATTCCAAAGTTTAATGGCACGTACAGTAAATGACCCTTCATAGAATTTTGTTTTGTGAAGAATGCATTCCAGGGTAAGCGCACGGCAAGGTCTTATGTCCGCCTGCACACCAAAAAACTTGAACCTCTCCTTGAGATAAGATGGACAGACAGACAGACAAACTCTTTATTACTCACACAACATAAATAAAAATAACAAATAAATACTACAAATAAGTGAGTACAGGCGGCCTTATCGCTAAGAGCGATCTCTTCCAGACAACCTTGTGGCAGAGGAGAAAACAAGAAAGAGAGAAAGAGGTAGAGTGCTAAAGAAACAAAATATAATCAATAATCTATATACTAAATTTTCAAATATAACAGAGATGAAAAACATACACATATACATACATAAATAGATAAATACATAAGTATATATACAAAATAATATATATACATATAAAATACAAATACATATATAACAATATATACACTTGAGATTAAAGCAATAACAACTTGCTAACTACGCTTGGGACAAGAGATAATTATACAATTTATTTTTAAAGATAGACAGTGACTTAGAGTGCCGAATTTCAGGTGGCAACTTATTCTAAAGATGTGCGGCTTTAACAGTAAATGATTCTTTAAAATAACCAGAGCGGGTTAAAGGAGTATTGGCGTGAAACAGGCATATCCCCGCGACGGTTCTGTAAGCGGGTGGTTACCGCCGCCAGACGGGCTGCACAAATGAGTACGAAATGGAGTGTGCCCTGCCACTACTAAACTTTTTATTACAATAAACAACGCAACATAGAATCACTAATATTAATTTTGTAATTTTTCTCAAGGTATTTTCGTCCCAGATTAAAATTTCTCCCCCGGGGAGGGCGTTCATTTTGACGGACAGCTCGTACAAAAACAAAACAAGACAAGCTTTATTTAGTAAGTTTATAAATTCAGGCAGTTTTTTTGTTAAGCTCGTTAACTTTATTGCCGAAGATTAGTGCGGTCCATTTTAATCATTACTCAATATGAAATTGAAGGGACAGTCCTCTCGAACTAACCGTGTGGTACATTAAAAATACTGAAATTTAAGTTAACAATGAGTAAAAAGTATTAATATTAAATAATAAATTACGAATTCTAAAGATTTATGGTTCAAGTGGCTAAATTCCCGGCAAGTTTTGGTTATATTACGTTTAATCGCTGGGTAATTACATTTAATCGTGAGTCGAGTACTGCAAGATCTAGGATCGCTTGCAAGAAGTTTTCAAGCCGTCGTTAAGACTATGGGTTCTAGAAGTCTTCCAATCTCTAGTATAAAATAAATTAAATTGACTGTCTATTAAAGAGACTGTGTATTCAGTCTATAATCAAATTAAAATAAAAAGAAAACATTAACATATACATCGTATTTTGAGGATTACATTTTTTTAATATAAAGGTCTGACTTTCAGGCTGATGAACAACTTCATTAACAACACTTGATCCCCTATTAACACAAGCAACACCACGGATGCTGCAGGTGCGTTGCCGACCTTAGGAGGATTAATGATAAGGGATTAGGAAGGGGTGGAGAAATGAACATGTCCAGAGTTTTTTAACTGTTTCAATTGATATTCCTACTAAAATTAGGTTTTTCGTTTCTTGATGTTTCGTTAGTTAAATAATGAATATTTCATATTTGATGGCGCTATATGATGCATGTTATCATCTACCAATAGATATGTGGGGATATATTAATGATGATTTAATGTTGTTAAAAAGTATAGGGTCGTCCACTCATTTAAAGATACGCCAAGGTTTTAATCATCCAAGCGTCAGAGGTTCGAATTAAAAATTCCCAGTATAAGCGGAAAACGGGAACAAAGGGGCGAATTAAGTTTTAGTTAACGCGGGGTAAGTTGAATCGGTTAACATTGGTCAGTGCACGCCCTGTCTCCCCCGTTCGCGTTTAACCCCCGATCATAACCCCTTATTTAGCAATTTCACTCGCCTGTTTGTTATACACCTAACTTCAACTCTATCCGTTTATTTAAAACGAAAATTTTACCTCGTAACTGAATATTTTAAGCTGAATTCTGTTTGTTAAAGGGGTTTGCACACTTTTCGTTCAAAACACGAAATTGTTTTGTTTTGTCATTTTAAATATCAAACAAGAGTTAGTAAAACGAAGTAAGTTCTTGTTTAAAAAAATATTGAACACAGAAAACAATCAGAGAAAGGGGGCTATCTATCATCGTTATCATCGCAACGGCGCGGCGCGGCGTCATTTTAAAGTATTATAATATTACTTGAGGAATATATTCATATTAGTTAATGCTGGCAAATATCGGTATTAACCCATCTCTAATTATAATATATTAATAGAACACTTTAACTTTAACACTTACAAACATGCCGTGTTCACTTCATTTCATACCATAGAACACTAATACCACAGCTAATACCATAGAACATGGCAGTAATCAAACAATAAAATAAGGATTTCGAAAGTGACCACAACGGCGCTAGGTGTAGCATATTTTCTATATACTACTAGCGCCATTTTAATATACTCGTATTCTGGGACCACTTTTTAATACATAGAGTCGGTATTTGACATTGACATTTGACTTTATCACACGACCATTTTCGGTCGTGCGTTCGTTTTAAGCATTTTCTGTGGTCGCACGATGACTTTCGAGCTTCAATTAGGACACTCTTAAGAGATCTGTGTGTTTAATTTCGTCGTACATCGAAAACGCATCGTTCGCTCGTACTAGCGTGCCCAATTAGAACGCCCCCATAAGCTTCCCCCATAATTTTCCAAATTTATTCCATGGAAGTACTTAAATATGGAATGAAAATATTAAGTAGGTAACTTTCATATAATGAATATTGTATTTTGAAATTGCGATGTATACTAATAAAATTCGTTGTATTAATTAAATTGATTAATTTAAATTCACATTATATCACGTAAATCAGAGGTTCCAGATTTTTTTTCTCATAGACCACCTTCAAAATTTAGCTGGTTCCGGTGGACCCCCTGCAGATACATATCTACCAAAACTAGACAATTCCAAATTGATTATATTTAATGCAAATTTATCTTAGTTTTGGGGTCCAACAAGTAACTATCGAATTTAATTTTTACATCTTAAACATTTTTCGCGTAGCTCTAAACAGATTAAAATGTCCTTTGATTTGATGTATTTTATGTCTCGGAGAGAGAGGATCAAAAATTAAAAAAGATGACCATTTAGCCTTTTTTGCTTGCCGTTTTTGCAAATTTAGAACGATCATTTAAATACGTCAATTATTTGTAATTTCTTGCTTCCGTTTACTTTTAAATTAAAAGAAATTAAAGATAATGTTTAGATAATAGATAAGATAAGATATTTTAAAGATAAATTCTTGGAAATTCTTCTAGAATCCAAAGCCACTAGCAAAATTATACAAACCAATTCATAGCATAGAAATTCAATGTAGCATCTGGTGTACCTATTCTAAGTATATATTATCAAAGCGAACTTATCTGTTAACAGTTCGTACGAACTTACTGTATTTATGTAATATCGTGGCCTTAAATACAACAATATGTGTCATATAATCGAAATTTACTAACATTTATGAATTTTTATAATGTTTTTTTTTTATGTTAAGATCGGCAGACAGGCTGACGGTCCACTTGATGGTAGGTGGCTACCGTCGCCTATAACACAAGCAACGCCAAAGCTGCTGCAAGTGCGCTGCCGACTACAGTAGGATTGGATAAGGAATTAGGAGGGAATAAGGAAATGGGTTCTGGCATCCCTCACTCACTCACCGAAACACAACAGCACACGTGCTGTTATTTCACGGTGGTCTTCTGTAAGGTGGTGGTTACTGCCGCCAGACGGGCTGCCCAAATCACTGCGGAACGCAGTGTGCCCTGCCACTACTTATGTCCTACAAGTATTGACAGTTATTGTAAAGTAAGAGTCTAGTGTTTTCCTACTTTATCTTTGTATTTTATAGTTTACCGCGATCATCGTAATTTTTTATTGTTTTTAATAATAAGCATCAAATTAAATTAATCTAAAAAAATTACTGAAACTTTTCAACAGTCTTAAATAGAGTCAAACACACACTACACAATGAATGAGGTCACTCCGCGAACCGGCTACAATTCCGTTATAAAAGTAGGGTTACTATTACTGTTAGATAGTCAATTTTATAGACACTAACGACCTAACGAAATCGCTATTTTTTTATTACATACGTAATAAATCCAAATAACACTAAAATATAAAAAGATTCAAATAGTATTGAACATAAAAATAACCCCTAAATGACATCAATCAGAAAACCAAACATATCCGCGTTATTTTTATCTTTTTTAACGTTAAGATCCGCTGACAGGCTGACGGTCCACTTGATGGTAGGTGGCTACCATCGCCAAGTAACGCCACAGGTGCTGCAAGTTCGCTATCGACTTCAGTAGGATTAGGAATATGAGATTGGAACGGGTTAGGGAAATGGCCGCGGTAGGTAATTTTTTGTTTCCTCGACTATTTATAATTTCTTGCTTCCGTTTTCTTTTAAAGATAAATTCATGGAAACATTTCGTTATATTACCTATCGGCTAGTTAGGTAACGTGTTGTTATATTGTCATATTGAGGAAACCTAAAAAAAGAAAGAAAAAGAATATTCACGGATAGTCAAAGTAGCTCTTAATATTTGAGTATTCCGTTTTAAATGGTCCGTCTGTACAACTATAAAATTATCATATTTTGGCTTCGCCGCGATAGCTTCAAATTTGTGCGTGAGGAATTCCAAATGGTCTATTAAGGAAATGCGGGTAATTAAATTATAATAATAATTTACAATAATATGAATTAATTTGTACATACCTATACATATAATAAAATTTTATATTTTTTCATATTTTATATTTAAAAAAAAAAAAAAAACAATTTGTGCACGTTTTACTTATGTTACCTAGGTCAAATGAATAGTTTTTAGAATCTTATCTGTTTGTCTGTATCTTTGTGCACGTTAATTTCAGAAACGACTTGATCGATTTGAACGCGGTTTTCACCAATGTATTTTAGCAATCTTCCTGTAAAATTTAGTGTTTGTTTCATTCCAATCGGTTAACAAAAAAAAAAGTTACAACCACGCTTACGAACTTGCGGGCTCACCAAGTGATAACTAATAACAAAGTGTTATTAGTTATTTTCAAAATTCTGGAAATACACTTTATTTGCTCAATAATGAAGATTATTTTCATAATATAATACATATTTCTCATAAAAAAAACTAAATATTTTCGGGAAATGAATGAAAATTATTTAGAGTGATGACCAAGCGATTTGTAACTTACAGTTGATAATTTACTCTATACTTTCAAACTAATTACATATTGGCAATTTATGTTATGAAATATTGAAAACCGGATAGCAGAAAGAGGTAAAAACGTATTATTTTCGTTAAGAATTAAAGATTGCTAATTATGCGAAATTAGTAAGAAATAAATTCTTTCGACGGTCCACTTAATGGTAGGTTTACCGTCGTCAATTAATAGGGATAGCAAATGCGCTGAAGACTGTTAAATTGGTTCAATAAATTGCCATAATATTCGCCATTAATCGTTTTACCCTTCTCTAGGTAGTCAATATGGATTACTCCATGTGCATACCAAAAAACTGTAGCCATCACTTTATTGGCCGATAAAACTGCTTTGGCCTTCTTCGGAGCTGGTTTGCCGGTAGCAATCCAATGTTTCGATTGTTGTTTGATTTGGTGGTGGATCCATGTTTCATCTACTGTTGTAAAACGATGCAAAAATTCAGTTTTATGTCGGTACTGGCTGAAAATTTTAATTTAGTCCTTCAAAAGAGTTGTGAACAAGGAGGTTTCATGCAATTTGCGATAATTTTAATCCAAAGTAGATTTTTTTCCAGACTTATCACTGCGCCCTAGTAGCTCCGTTGGATATTTGTTGAGAAAAGAAATAGTTAGATTGCAAACATATAGGTAATAATATTGTGGCTTAGCAGCATCTGATGTCTTAATCACAAAATTTGGCCTCTATATGAGAGAAACTCTGTAGAAACCGTAATCTCTTTCGCACGGAATAGTTCTTAGGAAGTGATATAAACAATCTCAAACAAACGGCGAGATACCGAAACAATCTCGGGACTCAGCCGACCCAAAATGCTTATCCCTCTCCAATGGACTATTCGAAATTGTTTCCCCACACTTTTAGTTCAGAATTACTGCGATTTCTTTCAAGTAATCAATAAGCTATCGATTTACTGAACTGTGTCAACTTTTATGTGCAACTTTTAGCTCCTTCCGTGGCCATATAAAGTTCCCTATATGTAAATTGAAAAATATATAAAGTCCTTTCTAAAAGAACACCCAAATTATATTCTGATAATATTTAAAGATTATAATTTTTTCATGAATTCTTGAAATTCAGAGAAATTGTTTAAGGTCGAACGCATTTTCCGTGGTGTTTTCTTAGTTTTGGATTCGTTTCATTGTATTTTAATGCACGTGTATCTAGTGATTAAAATGTCTATGTTGAAATAGATTTGTGTATGGTGATTCATGATATTATAAAATGTGGCCTTTGGGTGTCGAAATTTCGTACGTGATCTTCTGGGTAGTGTGAAACAACATTAAGCAAACATGTAAATAGTAAGGTAACTAGAGTACACTTTACATAAACACACATATGTAATAACTTAATGCGAAAAGAGTCTAAATTACTTAGTCTCTTTACAAAGGAAACAATCTCTGGCCTACATAAATTATCCCAGTACATTTTACATGCAAACAAAGCTAAACGGACCCCTAATCCATGCAAATCCCTGCTTTCAGTTCACATAAATACTGGTCCAAAGGGGTCAGTAATATTATCTTGCTTATACAGGATCCTCTGTCCTCTTTACAATTTGTCACATCCTGTAAAAATAATGTTGGATTTGATAATTAAACAAATTGCAAAAAAAAAAACATATAAATATGCTTCTAACCCTGGTCAGGTAACGTTGAAAAAAAAAACTAAACTAACAAAAATAAAAAACTACTCCTTATAACAGTTATGCATAAAAGTGAGTCCAGACTATATAACAAAATATGTTTTTTATTTTATAAGATATAATTAAATAGTATGTTTTATATATGTGGACGATATGACGTGTTATATAACATATATATAAATTTGAACACAAATTGCACACAAGAGTGCGCTTTGTGTGATTTTTTACTGAGATTAATAAACCAAGTAAAAAAGAACCCCCGTTTTGGTCTATGAATGAATGGCTATGAACAAGCCAAGGTTAAGTCGACGTGTAGTTTACATCGTTTCTGATTGATTTGACTATCCTAAATCTAACCGTTTTCGAGATATTTGAATTTAATTGTTGTATATTAAAAAAATCACGATTTTCAGCTATCACCTTAGATATTTTGAAATGTGTTTGTCTTATTATTACTATTATTTGTTTTTTACATGTAAAATAAGATGCTCTATGACCTCAATAACCAATATTGTACGTAAAATGAACAAATGAGTCGTTGTAGATGATTAAAACTTAAAAAAATTACTAAAAAATTAGAAAATTTATTTTTCTTTAATCTAAGAAAAATATTATTGTGCCTATTTTACAGATGCACCTAAAAATCTACGTTTCATCAGCTATCCAACGAGGTATAACAATCTAGGGTTTTAGCAAAAAAATTGTAGAAAATTAACTTAGCTTCATAGGCTACAGAAGAGGTAAAAAAAGGTAAATAAGTGAATAAGTAAGTAATAATTAGTGAATAAGCTAAATAAGTAAATAGGGAGTACAACATTAGGCTATTTTCCAGTCCTGTACAGCCATAGCCCAGTCTTGTATGAATTCTCCTTTACAATCAAACCAGGGGCCCTAGCCAAGATGCAAACTGTTGCAAACGCTTCCTTTGCGTACTTACAAAACGAAAGAAATAAAGCCCGGTGATTGGTTGTTGAAGTTACAACTGTTACAACAACCAATCACCGGGCTTTATTTCTTTCGTTTCGTAAGTACGCAAAGGAAGCGTTTGCAACAGTTTGCATCTTGGCTAGGCCCCCAGGGGCCTTAGTCAAAGTAACATAACGATAACGATAACGAAGTTCGAAAACAGTAAAATGTATGGGATTGACATATGCCGTCGCATACATTTTATTCTTGCGAACTTCGTTATCGTTATCGTTGTGTTACTTTAACTAAGGCCCCCTGGATTGTACTGTGAACGAAGCAATGAAGTTTTACTTGTCTTGTCGCGATTTCTATAATTGTTTTCGTCGAAATTATTGATTCGTAGAAACCAAGTTTTTCCCCTACTCACCCACACCTGAATGGAAACCAATAAAAGACCCAGTACCGGATAAAACTGAAACTCGTAAAATGTACGATTATCGACAGCACACGCTAATTACGCATTTATTACGACGGCCGTTAGAACTACGTTGCTATATTGCAGGCTTTAACAATGTTACTGGGGAAATAATTTGTAACGAGTGTTTTTATTACTTTACACATCGACATCATTATTAAACTTTTAATGGTTGGATTAGTTTTTTACTGTACTCGTTATATAGGCTAACCCTGTGAAATTAGCGAAATATTTAATAGCAAATAAGGTTGTGTTTTTCATAATAACCTTTTTGCCCACGACATGTGATATTCTGATTTTACTGTAAACTTTTATCGAAATCCATTCAAAGTTTTATTATTATTAGAATAACAAATTTAGTTTTAAACTTTGATAGAAACTTAATTAAACACTAATCCAGCTTAACTATAGTTAAGCTTGTATTAATTATAGTTAATATAAGCTTATAACTATAGTTAATATACTAGCTGTTGCACGCGACTTCGTCCGCATCTCTTTATAAAATATTATTCTTGGAAAACGGTAATTTTGTGTGTAGGAGGGGTAAAGAGGGAGATGGGGGAGGGTGAGTAGTCTATGTTACTCGCTGATAATATAGCTTTCTATAGGTGAAAGAATTTTTAAAATCGGTCCAGTAGCCTTTGAGTTTATTCATTCAAACATACATACATAGATAATTCACATAATATAATGTAATGTAATATAATATAATATAATATAATATAATATAATATAATATAATATAATATAATATAATATAATATAATATAATATAATATAATATAATATAATCTATATTAATATTATAAATATGAAAGTAACTCTGACTGTCTGTTACCTTTTCACGCTTAAACCGCTGAAACGATCATCATGAAATTTAGTACGGGATTTGTCCGGGATACAGGAAAGGACCTAGGGTACCTTTCACTCAGAAAAAGTACTGTTCCCGAGTTTAGTTGACAAAACTATAATGTTA
This sequence comes from Bembecia ichneumoniformis, assembly GCA_910589475.2. Classification (NCBI taxonomy): domain Eukaryota; kingdom Metazoa; phylum Arthropoda; class Insecta; order Lepidoptera; family Sesiidae; genus Bembecia; species Bembecia ichneumoniformis. Next base: position 17,119,505 of record OU342535.1, read on the forward strand.
TAAAGATGTTAGTCGTTACATATATTTAGTAAGGCGTTATTTTATATTTTTCAACGCGAACGAAGCCGCGCACCAGCTACTATAAGTAATATAATAATAATTTATTTGCGATGACCATGGGTAACTGTTTTCTTGTTCCTTCATGGTCAACCGATAAATATTCGGTGAGCAAATCTTGACATCTTTAAATAGAAATCTTGAATCTTGAATTTTAACTGAATTGAATTTTCTAACCCAGGATTCATTTCATTTAGATAAAAAACTAACAATATTTGTTTAATAAAAACATCAAAAAAATAGTTCAGTCATTAAAACTAAACTTATAGGCAGATGTCGCGTATTGCTAACCTTGCCAATAATTAGAGTGATTCATAATAATATTTTACAAAATCCTTTTGCATAACCCATAAAAGTTCGTCGAGGAGAAGCTTGAGAAAGGGTCGTAACTCAAAAAGTTAATTACAAAATTAATAATATTTGAACTCGTAACCCGGTCCGGTTTCCCATATTCCTAATTGAAGAGGGCAATTTTAATCCACATTAAACGTTCAAGGTAACCGAGGTTTAGCTAGCGTTAACAATTTAATCGTCCGAAAATTGGAGGCTGTAGTTATAAACTACTTCCGAAACACATTTTTGTAATTATAGTGAAGGTTGTAGAAATACAGACTTGTTATACTGTGGCTCTAGCATGAGTTTACGATACTACACTCGCTAGCGAGAGCGTAAAACATTTATATGGAAAATTGATAATTTGACATTGACAGTTCACGATTTCCCATACAAAAGTTTTACGTTCTCGCTAGCGAGTGTAATATCGTAAACTCATACTAGAGCCTCTGATAGCGACTTGAGATGGTCGAAGCATTTCGAGAATAAGTATTTGTGTCTTTTTAAACCAAAAAAATAAATTTAAATTTTATCTTTTGTTTTTCAAAGTTTTCTCCAAACATAGTGACATACCTACTTGTGGTTCCACATTATATTAAAAACTAGTTGGTGGCCGTGAAAAATATAATTATGTGTAACATAACGCTTGCGTCTGCATCAAGCGAGTCCAGTCGTTCGCGTCGCGTTGGTGCGAGACCGCTTCAATTTGTTTTCTCCCGCGTAGATATCTCCTAAGATATTCATTGAAATCAAATCATGTCAAGGGCAATATTGTTCAAAATTAAATACTTTTAATGAATAACGTATTTGACTACCATAAAAAAGGTTACAGTCAACCTTAAATGCTGTTGCGGACTTTTTTTAGAACTTTTAAAGGGGAACAATTCCGTCACACATCATTTTTACGTAACTTTAACCGTTTACGCAGCGCACGCAACGAAAAGTCTCAAAAGGGATAAACTTTCCCGAATCTGCAACATTTTTCATTGAAGCTCCGCTCCTATTGGTCTTAGCGTGATGTTAAAGAGCCTATAGCCATCCTCGATAAATGGACTATCCAATACAAAAAGAATTTTTCAATTTGAACCTGAGATAAGCGCGTTCAAACAAACAAAAAAGCTCTTCAGCTTTATAATATTAGTATAGAGTACTGTTATTTATTCTGTGGTATCTAGATCAAACATACGTAAATTTGAGGATAATAAACCTTTTCTTTCGAACACAAAAAGAATTTTTAAATTCGAGCCAGTAGTTCCTGAGATTAGCGCGTTCAAACAAACACTTCAGGGGCCCTAGCCAAGATGCAAACTATTGCAAACGCTTCCTTTGCGTACTTACGAAACGAAAGAAATAAAGCCCGGTGATTGGTTGTTGAAGTTACAACTGTTACAACTATTATAGTATAGATTAAGACCGCCAGCTTTCTTCTTAAAAGATTTAAGAAACCCTTGAAAGACTAAATGGATTGTTACAACAAATTTGATAATTTGACGAAGACAGTCGCTATCCCTCTCTGCGATCCCCCGTCCCGTTCTAGTAGCACGTCTGGTCTATTTAAAGCGGAGGGCAGCGGGTGGAAAATCAAAGCGTAGCCAATGGAGCGCAAACAGTGGTTAGAAGCGCACCTGGATGTCACCGTACCCAACTTCGTATGGGCTATATCAGGGGTCGTCACTTAATCACCACTTACAAGGCGGTTTCAAGATTACTTACGAATTATTCACAAGTCATGATAATAACATGGTATTAAAGTATGTTTAAGATCCCAGCTGGTATTATTGGCATTAATGGTTTTGTTATAATATCTAATTGTATTTTGATTGTTCATTATTTCTAAATATCTGCTGTACTAAAGCTTTGTCTTTCATTCTGTTATCGTAGAGGAGACCGTGAAGAGCGACCTTCACCGATCTGATAACTCGATGAGACATATTTTTTATCAAGTATAATTAATAAACAAATATGCCTACAATGACTTGCCTATCGAAAAGTGTTCATAGCTATTTTCAATTTAATTAATTTTAATCCATTTTCTTTCATCACCTTCACTCTTTTGATAAACGAATTAGTTTTTAACACACAGAGTATGCCTAGGTAAGCTTGCCTACTTATTTCTGTGCATGGCTACCTGGCAAGCAGACGTGAACAGGTAAGTCAATATAGGTAACTACACCGATCTGTTAACCAATCGAAATTGATATCATAGGTAAGATATTTTAATATCCGTATTTCTTTCATCACCTTCAGGTGATAAAAGAAAATGGATTAAAATTAATTAAATTAAAAATAGCTATGAACACTTTTCGATAGGCAAGTCATTGTAGGCATATTTGTTTATTAATTATACTTGATAAAAAATATGTCTCATCGAGTTATCAGATCGGTGAAGGTCGGTCTTCACCGGCTCTTAGACCATTAATTTATAATTAAATGTCATACCATTCAAGGTAAACAGTTATCGTTAGGGCTGCGCTGTAATACGCTTATTGTAAGACTAGCTGAGCCCGCAACTTCGTACGCGTGGCATTCGGTATAGCGCGTAACTATTTTGTTTGTAAACCAATTGGAATGAAACAAACACTAAATGTTAGAGAAAGAGCCGTGTCTGTACATTAAATACACTTTCTACTAAAATAGTTTTTAGAATATTTGTCTGTCTGTTTGTCTGTGCGTTTGTGCACGCTGATTTCAGAAACAGCTTAACCGAATTGAATGCAGTTTTCACTGATGTATTGTAATTGTAGCAAGCTTCCCGTAACATTTAGTATTTGTTTCATTCCAGTCGGTACACGAAAAAAAAAAAAATATTTTTTTTTATGTTAAGGTCGCAGACAGGCTGACGGTCCACTTGATGGTAGGTGGCTACCACCGCCTATAACACAAGCAACGTCAAAGTTGCTGCAAGTGCGCTGCCGACTGCTGTATAGGATTAAGGATAAGGGATTTGGAGTGGATAGGGAAATGGGCTCTGGCATCCCTTACTCACTCACCGAAACACAAAAGCACACGTGTTCACCGAAACCCTACAATTTTGTCTTTGTACTTTTAACTCTCTCATTCTTCTAATGTATTATGTATACGTTAGAATACATAATACATCATTCTTTCTCTTATTTTTTCTTTATGTCGTTTATTGGGTCTGCTTGTCGAAGAATGTCAATGCCGACTTGAATAGGATAAATAATATGGGACAAGGTGGGGATAAAGTAATGGGACCGAAACACTACATTGCACACTTGCTCTTTTTTGACTGTGGTCTTCTTTTTGTAAGGGAGTGGTTACAGCCGCCAGTCGGACTGGGTTACTGCAGTCTGCTCTTCCTCGACTAACTTATAAACCCACGTAATATTGTAGTATTAAACAGCTAAAACAATTTAATTAACAATTAAGCTAAACACACTGCGTTTCGCAGTCATTTGGGCAGCCCGTCTGGCGGCAGTAACTACCCCCTTACAGAAGACCACCGTGAAATAACAGAACGTGTGCTGTTGTGTTTCGGTGAGTGAGTAAGGGATGCCAGAGCCCATTTCCTTATCCCCTCCTAATCCCTTATCCTTAATCCTACTGTAGTCGGCAGCGCACTTGCAGCACCTGTAGCGTTGCTTGTGTTATAGGCGACGTTAGCCACCTACCATCAAGTGGACCGTCAGCCTGTGTGCCGATCTTAACATAAAAAATAGCATTCTTTTTACTTAGCTATTAACTATTGTTATTTACCTTATTAACTAGCACAAATTATGTTCAAGACATATTGTCTCCGACATTTAATAAAATAGAAAACAGCTTCAACTCTAAGTCTTAATACAATCTCTTTAAGAGTAAATCCTAAAGAGTATTTTCTGGTTGAGTAATAATTACTTATAAGTATATTAAATGAAGAACAAAATGTAAATTAAATTACATAAGAGCACCATTTAATAAATTAGAGAGTGATTCATCAAGCTAACACGTCACCAAAGGAAACACAAAACATCCCAACGAAGTATGAATGAGTGACTTTAATTTGAATTCCCCATTCTTCATTTCACGTTATCCAGGGGAAGTTCCCTTTTAATAATTTATCATTCAACTGGAATTTCAGGGAATGCCTTTCAGAAGATAATCTGTACACACGGAGCGATTTTCAGGGAGCTCAAGACAATTATTTTTTAAAGTAAAATATAATTATAAATATCATTCTACACATTTTCTGTAAGAGTGTGCTCGGGAGTTGCACGAGATCATACCGCCTTCCCCTTTCTTCTATCGGACATGCAGACGTACGACTGGTTAATGGAGTATACAAAGCAAACAAATTCACCCGCGTGGGCCCATAATTGAATGGACGCATTTTACATAATTTTGTTAAAATATAATGAAACAATTTATAAACAGTCTATACACAACACACTAACATAATCTACTCATAAAAAAGTCTTATTAAGAAATTTACGTCTAAATATTCTTGCGCACAGTAACATAGTCTTCCCGTCTCAGTGGAGCGATTGTGACTGATCAGTGATCACGTGAAACATTGCACATTGAAGTATGCATGACATGAGACGGAAGATAGCGCATTTCGCGCAATAAAAATGTTATAAGTGCCAAAAGTATTAAATATTAATTACTCGTAAACTGCAATGTCAAATGAAAAATTAATCCACAAAAGCCTAGATAATCTGTGAAGTGAGATTACTGATATTTTTTTAGGTTTCTAATATGTGTTCCTTTTAAAATAAAATAAAAAACCATAGAAATGAGAGGTAACTTGGTGATTTTGTTATATCGAGAAAATTTCATTGTATACATAATATTTTCTGTCCAAATTTCACTTTTAATTATTATCTACATATAAATATTTTCTTATTTGGACTTTATATACTTAGATAAAATTCAAATCTAGGATTAGCTATTTCTATTTATACGCGCTATTAACATCCCCACCTTGAAAAAATCCACCTAATTCGGACCAAGCGCTTTAAAAGGCTAAGGATTTTTGCTAAGGATTGGAACTCCCCGCCGGCGTCTGTTTTTCTTATACAACCCAAATTTCTTTAAATCTGTAGCATGCGTAGCAATTGGCAGCGCAATTCCAGCATATATGACATTGCTTGTATTTAATAGGCGACGGTATCCACCAATCATCAAGTTGACCGTCAATCTACATAAGAAAAATTCAAAATTCTCTGCAATTCTTTTAAACATCATTTCGTTATATATAAAAAACGATAGGTTCATAATGATACAGACCACACTGAATTAAAACATTAAAGATATTTTTGAAATCAATCAGTAAATCCGATTTTAAGCCTATATTAATCAATTTCTATGACATTAATTTTTTTATAATTTTTACATGATCACTCGGGAACAGTACTTTTTCTGATAAATCTTAATATAAGTGTTAAATGCATAAGTGATTGCTAAAAATAGCTCAAGTGAAATAACATACAATTAACCGTAAAAGGTTAATTTTTTTTAAAGATATTAAGAGGTATGGTGCATGATTTATTCGAACACATATTTACACATATTAAAATAGTTAAAATTTATTAAAAAATGTAATAACTAATCTTAATAATTTACAAATTTATAATATTATATTAAGCTTGGGTTCGTTAGGTAGGGAAGCATGCTGGCTGCATTACCTCGTTTTATTGCAAGGCCAATTTTGAATCCCAAGTTATGTCGAACAAACGTTTATGTAGATGCCACAGACCCCGAGATTCGACAGCGAAGGCAATGGAAATGTAGCCGGTACCGATTCCTCAGTATAAGCTAAAGTCTCAGTTGTTCTGGATTCGTATCTTGTGAAAAAGCACAATAAGAAATAATATAAAAATGTAGTAATCGCTGAAAACTTGTTTTGGGAAGTAATTATATTATTATTTTTTCAGAAAATAGATTTTTTTTTATAAATCTGCTCTATACAAACTTTATAATTATAGTCCATTATGCACTGTATTTTTTAATTTTGCTCAAAGAAGTTGGACGACGAAAATAACGCTTTTCTGCTAAATCCTCGCATTAAAAAGAAATTAAAATATAATCCGAATGAGACAGTATATGAGCGAATTTTCCTGAAACGGAGTAATTTGTAAGTGTACCCGGATGGCGATAGACGGGTAAACAATTTAAATTTCACGTTACTATTATTTGGTTCCATGAATTATGAAGTCTCCACAAACATTAAATTGAGGAAACGGAAATAATAGGTTACCATCAAAATGGTAATGGTGAGGATATTTTCATTCGATTACCTCACGTAATAAATATTATTCGGGTGTTATTTGACTGCGTTTTAGGAATTAATACATAAATATATATAATACACATAAACAAATTGAAAATTTTCAGTTTTTATATAAAATGAGTAAAGATTTTTTCACCTCTCCAGCACGAAAAGGGTGCTTTTGGTGCCTAAAAACTCGCAAGAAAATCGATTTTTGCTGCGAGCGTGAGGAAAAGTGATTCAAATTTCGAACACGCGATTTAACTCACAGAAATAACATTATTAGGATTTTATTAGTGTGTCCAGCCATAGCCGACTAGAGTCGGCCGGCCATAGCCGACTAGATTCGGCCGACCATAGCCAACTAGAGTTGGCCCAGCTGTGAAGATAGTTTTACAGCTACCAGTGATACCAGTGGTGATGGCCTAACTCGCTGTTGAGGTGAAAAGTTGTATGTTTAACACGAGAGCAAATATTTTTATGTCTCGTGCCTTTAAATCACTCACTTCGCTCAGTAGTCTATATTAGAATCACTCGCTACGCTCGTGATTCAATTCTATAGACTACTTCGCTAGTTTGTGATTTAAAGACGGCACTCGCAGGAAAAAACAATTTTGCTCTCTAGTTGAACAAATAACTATTACTTAAACGCTCACAGTGTTATTACAAAAAAAAATATTAAACTATGTCTCAACACGTGTTTTGTCAAACAGCGTCTAATGACATTTGTGTACATTTCACAGTTTAAACCCTGCCTCAAATAATGTTTAACCTTCGCTATTACAAAATAGTGTTTGTCCTTTGACTAACCAAAACATCGCTAGGCAACCTATAGGCAACCAAATGTTGCTATTTTAAAATTATAAAATAGCAAATAGTAACAATAAAATAGCAACATTACAAAACGTTCGTTCAACTTCATTTGGTTCAATCCGAAACGTTCCTTTCTATGCAAATTTGTTATGTGCTAATAGAATATCCTACGCAAAAGAATATTTTAAAATTATCTATATATAAATAAAAACAGTGCCGTGTGTGATTATAAATTAATTATTGCTCTAAATACACCGCCATTTCTTTCCCTGGGAATAGAAAATAGAAATAAATATCAGAATAGCTAGAGTAGGATTAGGCGGGAATCCCACCCGCATGGTATGAAAGAGATTGAATGCAAGAAAGATATAGTATGAAGAATGGAAGTGTGAGAAGAATACAAGCGAGAACTGGTATGCAAGAGTTAAGTAGAAACAGGCTTCAGCGCATGATGCTGGAGGGATTGGTAAAAAAACAAAAAATAAAAAATAAAAAAATATACCGCCATAAGTATGTTTTGGAACCAAAACTTACGTATATAATGAGTACATTGCGTCTGTGTTCCCACAGAACTACAACCTCGGGGTCTTCAAAACTAGGGTAAATGGGCATTTACTAGGTAAGCGTGGTCCACCTTCGGCCACATCTGCACCTCACATCAGGTGAGATAGTGGTCAAGCGCTACCTTGATTTAATAAAAAAAAAAAAAACACATAGAACAGTGACAGAACAGCTAAGCTTGTCTTTGAATGAAAGCGCGTCTCTCTTCTGTTATTTTAACTGTAAAACTGTTTCATTTGGACACGCTGTGTGCACATGATAAAAAAAAACAATTTGTACACGTTATACTATAGAGATTAAAAAAATGTTTTTAGATATTTTGTCTGTTTGTCCGTACGTTTGTGCACGCTAATCTGAGAAACGGCTTAACCGATTTGAACGCGGTTTTCACTTATATATTGTAGCAAGCTTCCCGTAACATTTAGTGTTTGTTTCATTCCAATCGGTTTACAAACAAAAAAGTTATCACGCGTATCGAAGTTGCGGGCCCAGCTAGTTTTGTAATATGTATAGATTCAGTACAGAGATAAACTCCGGTACTAACAAGATAATTTTAGTAATAGATTAACTATTATTTCAATTAAATTTAGTTAGGATTGTTATATCGTAATTAGGAATGTTATCCCACTGGTCATACTAAGTCCGACAATATTATAATTTTATTAATGTTTTTTTTTATGTTATGTCGACAGACAGGCTGACGGTCCACTTGATGGTAGGTGGCTACCGTCGCCTATAACACAAGCAACGCCACAGCTGCTGCAAGTGCGCTGCCGACTACAGTAGGATTAGGATTGGATAAGGAATTAGGAGGGGGGAAATGGGCTCTGGCATCCCTTACTCACTCACCGAAACACAACAGCACATATATGCTGTTATTTCACGGTGGTCTTCTGTAAGGGGGTGGTCACTGCCGCCAGGCGGGCTGCCCAAATGACTGCGAAACGCAGTGTGCCCTACCACTACTTTTCAAATCCAGACCAGAGTCAATTTTGAAAATTACATTAAAATTTCCAAACTTGACCCCGCCGGGAATCGAACCCGGGGCCCCTGAGACGTTAGGCAAGCATCCTTGCCACTCATCCAACGAAATTCATACATACCTACTCGTAGTTATCCCATTTCGCATATTTAAGCTATGAAAAGTAGCTTTATTAGCTTACAAGTAAATTTAATATTACCTCTATATTTTCCCACACGAGGACCAACAAAACTACTTTTGTTCGACCCAACAAACTGGAAAATACAATAAAACGCGAACGTTTACAGTTTGTGATAATGCGCGCTGTTACGAGTATTCCTAACGTAGTCGACGTATGGCCCTAATGACTGCGGCACACTGGGCTCATTTAATAGACACGCGGTTGACCTAATGTACCTATTCAAAAATATATATTTTTTAGAAATATTATTAAAAGCATTTAGTAATAGAGAAAAGGCTGATATTTAAATCAATAAATAATAATACTCTTTCGACTAACTATGGAAAGTTTTGGAAAAAGCGTTCGCGCCCGCGAAAGTCTCGAACGTTTCACCCTGTCGATGGTTGTCACTCCCCTTCCCGACTAGTCTCAAAAGAAATTTGTCCTTATGTTTACAAGATAGAGTTTACATTTAAACAGAAATAGCATTCCCGAACTTTCAATGGCTTGTTTACAAATCTTGTTTACATTTTCTGGTAGATTCGAAATACATCGAGGTGTTTAGCGCCAAGTATAAATAATTGTGGGACCCGTCAAGGGAGTTAGTTGTGCGACAACAAACGATACGAAAGCGACTCTTCAGAGCTTTTGCGAAGTTACCTGTGACAGTAAACCGGCGACTCATTAAGGGAATCATTGACGACTTTTGGCAAGGTTAACAGTTTCATTGGACAAGTTGATTTGTGAAAATAGATCGTTCGTTTCGCCCTTACACGGCATTTTAACTCACCCCGCACGTATCCACATGATTGCACCATTTGAGAGATTCCTACTCTGTATGTAGCGTCTACATAAATTCTATTCTGTATTTACAAATTGCATTTTTTTTTTGTTTATCGTGCACCAGATTAGCATTTAAAATGGTTGTCAACATGTTACCAAAATAGGCCAATATGGTGTTGAGTTTGTAGATATTATATGGCTGCAAGTTGTTAGTAGATTTTATGTTACAATGTAGATGTCTTATACGTACTTATAGACTGTTTTAATAGTTTTTTAATAGTTTTTTTAATAGTTATTAAAAAAATCTCTTTTTTTTCTAGTGATAGCTACTACCTTTTTATCGTGCAGTAACAGTAGATGTGCTTTTGTGTTTTACCTTAGCATATTTTTATATCTTATGCACAAAACATGGTCTCTAACTATGCGCCTCATAAGAAAACTCAACGTTGTTCATAGAGCTATTGTAACAGGACTCTGCTCGGTGTTACACTGCGCAATCGAATTTGGAATAAGGAGATTCGTAGACGAGCGAAAGTAACCAGCACTCGAAGGCCGGAAGGTTTTCGAGTGGAGGCCAAGGACCGGCAAGCGCAGCGTAGGACGTCCACACACAAGTAGGATTGGACAGGCGATCTGACGGTGGATCCAGGGTGCTTCAGGCCGGTCCTATTGCAAATTAATGGAGGAGGCCTATGTTCAGCAATGGCCGATTATGAATAGTAAAAGTTCTTGTAAAATCTGTACATATAATGAAATCGTAAACGACTCGTGTCTGTACATTAAATATTTTTTCAAAAAACAATTTGTACATGTTGTATTTATGTAAAACAGATAAAAAAATAGTTTTTTGGAATTTTTGTCTGTTTGTCTGTGTGTTCGTACACACTAATCTCAGAAACGGCTTAACCGATTTGTATTGTAGCAAGCTTCTCGTATAATTTAGTTTTGTTTCATTCCACTCGCGGTTTAAAAAAAATTACGAGCTATACCGAATACCACGCGTGCGAAGTTGCGGGCTCAGCTATGTAGTTCTCATAAAATTCATTGTTTCATTTAAACGGCGTACGATTTTTCCGCCCAAGTCATGACTCGTTGTGTCTACGCCCTTAATCGTTGAGTTTACAGTGTGATAAATACAGTTTAAACTTTGATCTTAAAGCGGAGAACTTCACTAACGATAGAGATTTTCCGCACTATTATAATCATTTATACAAATTCAATCACGTATTTTAGATCTTATTTTAACAAAGCTTCATAATATTGACGTTGTTTAAGTGGTTTAAACAAGCAAGTTAAAGTAAGTCGGGTCATTTAAAAATTGCTTTCAGCGGTTATCCGTTCTCCGTACTATCTCCTGCTTATTGCCACCTCAACTTACTAATCCAACGGATCTCCTCATGGTTTGAACCATTCCAAAGTGCTCGTTAAAGCCTTTAAGGCACTAACGGGGCACTGCCGCCTCAATAGGCACCTAAAAGTAATGGGGCTCACTAGTACGGGAGAGTGTCGCTTCTGCCATTGAGGCAGAAGAAACACCAATGCATATACTGTGGCGCCTGATGCACAAGCGCAGTCACATCCTAGGAAGCCACACAATGGCTTGTGAAGATGTGAAGAATACCTCTATCAAAAAAGTACTACAGTTTCTTAACGAGGTAGGTATAGGTAGAGAGCGTTAGTTCACGTGGCGATCACAATATTCCAGCAATGGACGAAGTGATACTGGTACTCTAGCAGACAGAAATAGCCACAAGGACAAGAATAATCTCCTCATTCCTGATTCCATCTCGCAGAGTAAACTCAAGCATAGCCCTCTCCACAGCTCGTTGAGCGATGTTGAGCGTTCTTACAAGGCCTATAGTCAGAGAACAAGTTTCAGCGCCATAATATGTCACCACACTTGACATAAACGTTTGTTTTGTGGCACTGATAAGAAAAATTTGTCTCGGAGCTTCCCGAATGCTGTACATCCAAGCTAGTTTTGACGATAGACTTCCATCTTCAGTTTGGATCCTCACCTTGTCGAAATCCCTCTAATTCGGACCAAGCGCTTTAAAACATCTTTTATAATGCGCCCTGCCGGCGACTGTATTTCCGAGCTGATACAACCCAAATCTTTTCAAGGTTCGAGTGAATAGGCATCTTCTGGGTGAGCTCGCTCCATCGTCTTCGCCCTCATCTTTCCTACATGCATAGATGCTGGCCAAGAGCAAACCCATCTTTAATAAAATAAAATAAAAAATTTGGCACACTGCATATTGCAGTCCTAAATGCATATGTAACAATTGACATCGCAATTCAAGCATATATGGCATTGCTTGTATTTAATAGGCGACGGTATCCACCAATCATCAAGTTGACCGTCAATCTACATAAGAAAAATTCAAAATTCTCTGCAATTCTTTTAAACATCATTTCGTTAAATATGAAACTTAATAGGTTCATATGATTCATATGATTCATATTTTCTTTTTTTTTTACTATAGATGGGTTTGCTCTTGACCAGCATCTATCCATATAGGAAGGATGAGGCCGAAGTTGGAGCGAGCTCACCCAGAAGAGCATCTTTAAAAGAAATATCTTAATTGTGCTATTTGTCTCAAGTAGAGTTCTCAAATGTTGTTAGGGTGGGCAGAACATTGATGTTCTTATTCATCCCGGGGAACACACACTAAAGTAACTAGGCGAACATTATTATATATACATATACGGAGGAGTCGGTTGAGACTCGTCCGTATATGTATAAGGAAAAGAATGAAATAAAAGGACACGTTAAAGGCTGTATTTATATATTACTTTGGACCATTGGTTTCTGCTGAAATGGTAAAATCTAAGAATAGTTGGGTATCATACCGGCATACATATTCGAGTATAATGGTAGGTAATAAAAAGTCAAGGTCCATTGGAAGGTCGCAGGCATCTGTGACATTCCAGGGATCGCGTCGTGTCATAGGGATGTGACACGAAATTCTTCTCATTTATCGATAATTTTAACTATCGATATTAAATTGTACGAATGTTAGCCTTTGAGTTAAATTAAATTACAAGTTAAATTAGTTATAAACGTAAATAAATAATTAATTTGCTAATCGCTACACACTGAAAAGAGATTGGTGAAGCTTGGATCAGCATTTTCGGCCATAAACCCGGATAAATAACGGTCTATAAGACAAACCATAGTTAAAAGCTCATGTTAGAGTTTTTGTGACGACAAAAAAAAATATGTAAAAGCCTTATTTCTTATTTAGAGCAAACAAAAACAAAACACATTTAGTTATCTTACATCTTTATCTTTTCTACTTCCTTTCTTTTTATAATATTTTGGCGAGCCCATTGGTCGGTATATATTTTTGTATTAGTATATATTTTGGTTATGAATGTAATATTTAATGACAAGAGCGGTTCACTTGGTGGTAGATGCACAGTAGATGTCTAAAGTCTAATGAAATAGAAGCATTGACGTACTAGCGTAAAGACCGGGCCAACGGCACGGCGAAATGGCACCAGTGCATTGGCCCTAAAATCTCAGTTTAGGGCCAGCTAACAGCAATCGTCGTCCCTCGTCCGCGCAAGATTGTGGTTGAGAGAAGTTTTGTACTAAATTGTTATAAAAATGCCTAGTTGCGTAGTAAAAGGCTGTAAAAACTATGATACGAAGGTTAAAGGATGATTTATATTACACCGGGCCGGGCGCTCACCGGGTTTTTCTCAACGTGCCCCGGCCGGGTTTGCTATTTGTCACCGTGCCGCCGACGGGCCGCCGACTGTGCCTTGTCATTTCCAAGTACTATTATACTATTTTGTATTAATATTACTATACTAGCTATGCCCGCGACTTCGTATGCGTGGTATTCGGAAAAACGTGTAACTTTTTTGTTTTTAAACAGATTTTTTTTTTTGTTTTTCAACGAAAATGTGAATTTCGAAATTTCGTCGTGAACGAAAAATTCGTTGCGATTTGCGATTGCGACGCACCGCTCCCGAGATAATTTTGAAAAAGTCCAAAAATGCGAATTTCGAAATTTCGTCTTCACCGAAAAATTCCTCTCCCCGAGACCTCTTAAATGAGTACCAACACGGGGGGTCTGCGACGCACCGCTCCCGAGATATTTTTGAAATTCTTTTTTTTGAAAAAATATTTAAGCAGAAATATATTATACCTACCAGAAATATATTAACATATATTATTTAAATAATATTATATTTCGAGGCAGTCAGCTTCGGGTTAATTAATTAATTAATTAATTTATAATTTTAACAATTTAAAAAAGAAACTAAATATACATTAAATGATACCACTAAAAAAACTAATAGGTACTATACCCCGAGCGGGCCTCGCGAAGCTGTCTCCGAGCGCACTGTGAAAACAAACATTTTATGAAATTTCGAGATTGGAGCGCTCCGGCCGTGCCCCGGCCGTGCTCCGGCCGGGGCACGGACACGGCCCGGTGTAATATGAATTGATCCATACAAAAGCATACTAACAATATCTTCACCGGGCTCCGGCCGGGGCACGGACGGGGCACGGCCCGGTGTAATATAAATCAACCTTAAAAATGAACAGGGAATATCGTATCATCGGTAAGTAATAATTACATTTTAAATAATTGATTTTAAAACATTTCATTCTAAAGTCAATGTTTATAATGGCGGCCATGTGCCGCACGCGAATTAAAATAAACGTAACCTTATATTGACGTCATCCTTTTATTTATTTACTTTTTCTTAGAAATTTGGTATTAAGTATATTTTTTAATTTGGGTAAAATGTTTTATAGTTAATGTAACAGTGACGAAAACATAAAGAGGAAGGATTTATTAAGAAACAATGTTTATATGTATATAAATATGTATGTCTATAAGAAGTAAGTTTAAGTAAAATGTTCCGTTGGGCGTATCCTTACTTTTAAAATCATTGAATAGAGATATTAATTATCTCTGGATCTATGACGATTATTACGAATAAGGCAAATAAGACATCATTGTCATTACATTGCACCCAACAGCTCTAAGATAGAAGTTAAAATCACAATACTAGCTCAAGCCAGCATCAATTATATCTACATATATAAGTAAAAATGATATGTGTTGTTAAGTGGAAAAGTCTAGAAAGGCTGGATCAATACGACTATTTTGTAGCTTAGTATTACTAAGGCCTACTATCGTAGGAAACTATCTTACTGACAAATTTAAGTGTGTTAATAAATTATTTTATCACTCTCTATATATAATAAATATTATATTTATTATTTAATATGTTTTTTAATGAAAAATTCATTTGAAAAGTATAACTACGGAATTTGCTGGTTTCTTTCTTGTAGAAATCGTACGTGGGTTTACAAACTCATATTTTGCGTAACGTTCTACAAATAATAATAATAATTAATATATGTGACATGATCGACAGCAATATCGAAGCAAGAAACTCTGACGCTAAGTGGGAAAAAATCATATCTACCCAATTAATTTTGCTAATTGATCCGGACGGGCAGTTGCAGAAGTCCTTTGTTAGCCAGATCCGGTCCAATTGTTTAGTAGACTTGGTAAAGTTGGGGACATTTGCGAAACAAGAGAAACTTGGACACTATAAAATAGTTATGATTAAAGTCAAAGTCGCTTTATAATATACTTGCTTTAGACTTGTCCGGTAATCATTTAGATAATAATACAGATATAAACTTCTTTTTGAAAAATAGCAATTATCTGGTCTGAGTTATAAATTATAACGTGTTTGGATATTTATAGTAAATATATACTATATATATTAATTATATTTATATATTATATATTAGTATATTATATATATATATATATATATATATATATATATATATATATATATATATATATATATATATATATATATATATATAGACGTACGGCTGGTTACCATCCTCACCTTGTCGAAATCCCTCTAATTCGTACCAAGCGCTTTACAACATCTTTTGTGATGCGCACTGCTAAGGATTGGAACTCCCTGCCGGCGTCTGTATTTCCGAGCTCATATAACCCAAATCTTTTCAAGGTTCGAGTGAATAGGCATCTTCTGGGTGAGCTCGCTCCATCGTCGGCCTCATCCTTCCTACATGGATATATACTGGTCAAGAGCAAACCCATCTTTAATATAAATAATAATAATAATTTATGTAACAAGTTTAACATTTTATTTTCCCCTACTTTTATCATTCGCTTAATAATGTTTCGCAAATTTAATATTGTAGGTGAATCTCAAATTGGTATTGAAATATTCCAATCTATTTTTTGCAATGAATTCAAATTTCTTTAATAGCGTCCTTAATTTTTCCAATTTATGTGCCTATGCTTTAAGGAAATGACAGAAATATGCTAAAAATTCTCGAATTCACAATCATTAGAGAAATCTAAATTATATTTGATATTTATTTTTATCATTATAAACTTCTACAAGCATTTATAAGCTTTATGCCTGAAATCAAACACAATAAAATTAATTATTCGGAGGTAACTGTTTCAACTGAAAGCTAATTACTGAATCTTTAATTACCAGCAATTATTAAATAATAAATGTACATTAAATATCAAAACTGGGACATTGTGAACAAAAATATAAAAAAATGTTAGCAATAAAGCGTTTTTGTTAGCAAGACTATAGCTGTTTACTACACTATAGTACGCCTTACTACACAGTTTTATTTAGAAAATTGATTAAAAAATGATTGGTAATTTTAAGAGAGCGGCTACCAGTGGTTGGACGAGGAGGGCAGGGTGGGGTGAGCCTTAAGGCTTCTGTATCTGCCAACGGCCTTGAAGTTCTGGACAGAGATAGATAGATACAAAGATAGATAGATAGATAGAAGATAGATGTTTCCCCGCGCCAACCGCGCTAATTTGTACAGAAAACAAATAATAGTTATTTTTAGCCTAATAAATCATTATTTTGACTCGCCAATCGTACACTTTGTGAAAAACATCTTGTCAAAAATTTATGCGAAAGAAAAATGCTGAAATTCAATGCCGTTTAGAAGTAGTTACAAAAATTCAAACAAAAAAGGCTTTACTTTGGGATTTTTTTCCAACTATTAATAATATTATAAGAATTATTTCCAACGTTCAAATTAAAATTTAATGTCCAATAAATAACATATATATTTTTTGTACATTTAGATCCACTCAGTAAAGTATAGTTACACGGAGAAAACCTCTTGTTGGCATATACAGGAGCCTTAATTTTAGTCCAAAAGTGAACGATGGACGATGATAATGTATGTCCAAAAATGATAATGATGAATGATGAATTTATTGTAGTACTGGATACAATTTTCTAACATTGCTTCTTTTTTATAGAGTTTTGAATAAGGAACAAAAGAAAAACAACAGAGCGTCAAATTTGTCTAAGAACATTAATATTTCTTTTAATGTTCTCAAATCATTCGCGTTTAGACACTTCCGTTTTTGAATTAATTACTTTACATTCTTGTTCTATAAATTCTGCATATTTTCGGTAATTATTAATATTATAAAGTCACACAAAGAGAGAAAGAGATGGAGAAAGAGAGAGAGAGATTGGGATTTTCTAAGCACCAATTTAATCATTTTTCTTTTGTTATTTAAAATGTAGATTATTTCAGATGGTGTTATTTGTAAGTTATTTAGTAAGTGTTCTGTTAGTTATTTTATTCTTAACACTAAATTTTTCACAGAAATCATAAATGATATAGTAAAGCCTTCTTTATATCATACTGTATTGTTGTCTTTTATAAATTGTATTAAGTTTTATTTTTCATAAGTAATTTCAAAATAGGTTGGAAATATTTTCCACACGTATAAATAAATTTGATTTTTAATGTTAGGTTATCGATATTCTAACGAAAGCAATCACATCCTTATGGATAAAGGGATCGTCGTCGTGACACTGGCAAAATTCCAAGAGTTTGGAAGTTCGCTTTCACTTGCTAGCAGTTTTGTTCCTTACTCGAATTGATGGCCACCATCCGGGGCTTGAGGTATCTTTGTGAGCCTTTTGTTATTAAGACCGAGACGTCGATGACATGTAAAATTTCTTTGACATGTCGTCAAGTTTCATATTAAGACGTTATCTTATTTACGCATTTTATGTTTGTACATTTACAATGATTGTGATTAGTTTGGGATCTATGTACATTATATTGGTATATGTAGATCAGGATCTGCTATAACTATATATTAAGGCCGAATGAATCTGAATTTGTCAATGTTTGCTTGCTTTTGTGATTGAGCTTCTAATGGACAATATGCAGGAACACTCTAACAAATCATGGAAATAAATTCAAAATAAGGAGCAAACATATTCCTAAACAGATTCCTAGTGTAGATAACGAACATTACCGAAGTAACGCCATTAGATTTGTTGAAAGAAGCTTATAGAAATTTCTTTTTTAATATTACTATCCTTTTTTTTATTTTTTATTTTTTTAGGACGGGAAATGACGTTTACCCAATCGACTATCCCCGTCGACGAGGGGGAGCGTGGGACTCGCCCGGTGAAGTGACTTGTCATCGGGTATACCCACTAAAACCCCCCCGGATTCCACCATCAGCAGTGATGTGCGGGTCCGAGTTCACAGCGAGGCGTTATCCTCGGATCGCTACGTTCTCTTCGAACCCAGCTTGGGGCGATGGCTTCGCCTCACTTTAAATGTGGCGGCCCACTGGAATTCCGTGAGCCGCCACGCGTCCTTAGTGGGTGTTTCAGGGCGTCAGACACGTCCCCTTCTGACACCTTGAGGTTGTCACGCGATGTGCGCCGCTGTATACGCCCGGGCACGTCAGCCGGCCCTTCGACGCCTGAGTGGATCAGCCTGGGGGTCTGCCTCGCGGGCCCGCTCATTCACCTCTTTTACACCCAGTTCCGCTTCACAAAACGTTAGGCTGGAATGCCGTCAAGACTTTCAGTCATTGCCCTGACGACAGCGGGCAAGGACAAGTCCTATCCAACGACTGCCGTCAGAGCCGCCCTCTCATTGACCCAACCTGGGCACTCCGCCTGCGTGTAGTCGGCCGTGGCAGGCGGTGGTTCGCTGTCTTCTAGTGAAGCATCCATGCACAAGCCGGAAGGAGAGCGAAAAAATAATTCAAATAATCTGTGAAGTGAGATTACTGATAATTTTTTAGGTTTGTGATATGTGACATTATGAAAATAAAACAGAAGACGATAGAAATGAGAGGTAAATTGGTGATTTTGTTTTATCGAGAAAACTTCATTGTATAATATTTTCTGTCCATATTTCACTTTTAAGGTATTTATAATGTATTAATTTATTTATAAATATATATTTTCTTATTTGGACTTTATATATACTTAGATAAAATTCAAATCTAGGATTAGCTGTGCCCGCAACTTCGTACGCGTGGTATTCGGTATAAATAAATTGTTCATTTATCTCGACGTTCCGGACTTGTCGTAAACCCATAGTCTCTATGGGACTGAAGTGTTGGGTATATGCATCTTCCGACCGTGCTAGTATTTCGAACTAACTTGGTGTTTATTATTCATTTGCCCATCGTAAGCAAACGATAAAAGTTTAAACTAATATAAATAGTGTATAAGCTTATTTTCGTTTGATATGCATGATCAGACGACGAAATGGCCACCGATGAAAACGTCAAAATATATTAAAAATGCAGAATATTTTATTCTTGCCATAAAACTCATAAAATTTCAATCCCATTCTTTTTTATGTTATGTCGACAGACAGGCTGACGGTCCACTTGATGGTAGGTGGCTACCGTCGCCTATAACACAAGCAACGCTACAGGTGCTGCAAGTGCGCTGCCGACTACAGTAGGATTAAGGATAAGGGATTAGGAGGGGATAAGGAGATGGGCTCTGGCATCCCTTACTCACTCACCGAAACACAACAGCACGTATATGCTGTTATTTCACGGTGGTTTTCTGTAAGGTAGGGCTGTATGGCTGTATTCTGTAGGGCTGCCCAAATGACTGCGAAACGCAGTGTGCCCTACCACTACTTTTCAAATATACTTGTAGTTGGCTTTTTTCCTTTTTACGATACTTAAAGAGTAAAGCAAATGGAATGTAAGATGTATCCCCACTAATTGCGGTTGTAGATGGCCATGCGGATAGAATAAATAATGAGGTGACCGCTTGCTACGTTGCTCGGTGTAGTATCTTTACAACGAGTAGGTATTGTTCTAATGGCCCTACAGATCGTTTTTATCTTCATATATATATATATATATATATATATATATATATATATATATATATATATATATATATATATATATATATGTCGGCGCTTTTGATTAACGAGAGTAAACAGCAATGACAACTGTCAGTTGTCAACTGGACAGCGGGAGCGGAATGTCATTGTCGTGGACTCTGACACAACACCGAGCGCTAGCGCAGAGGCATCGTGGCCGAGCATTACCTTACGAGAAGGCAATCGGTTTACATCAAGTGAATTGTGCTACGTGTTTGGTGGAGTGTTATCTGATTTGGTGTGATTGGCTGGTGGACAATGCGATCGAGGACTTATTTTGTGCCGATTATAGCGTTTGGTTTAGAATTACAACGTATGACCTAATGTTGAATTATATTCTCCGCGCCCGACTATTCGCGCCTATATGTCGTGATCGAATAATATGGAGACCAATGATAAAGAGGACCCTAATCTTGTCCTTTCATTGCGGAGGACCCCTAATAAAATCCCTTCATATATATACACGTATTTATGCATTATCGTTTTATAAACAGAAAACACATGTATGTACATATATATCACTCAATTAAACTATTGAAGAACAAATCATTTAGAAAGAAAGAAAGAAAGAAACATTTATTGGCATTTAAAAGAAAAAAAATGAACACAACAAAAAGTAAAAACATTATAAGTAAACACCAAAAGGACACAACTCAGCTTAGGCTGCAACATTGTTACAGCGCTGATTTTCAGACATTAGTTTTGTTTATGTTAGTGACTTTTATTTATTTATTTATTTATTTAATTCAGGTTACATACAGCCATTATATAAAACTAAATTATATATTATAATAAAGTACAAATAGGCCTAAAGAACCATGTTTTCATTAAAGAGATAACTAAACTAAGATAAGAAAAAGAAATTGATAAATATTTAAAAAAAATTAAATAACTATTTTTTAAAAAAGTCATTCGCCAACTTTCTTTTTGAATGATGTTAAATTAATTGAGAATATGTCGATATCATTTAGAACCTTATTATAGTGATATTTGGAACGATGTAGGAAGGAATTCTTAGCGTGATTAGTTCGACAGTAGGGAATGTAAAATGTGTCTAGATTCTAAAAGTGAAGAAGAATCAATGTGATTATTTATTATTTTATATAGGAAGACTGCGTCAACATAAGCCCGCCTTTCTTTTAAGGAATACAGCCTTCCTTAGCCTTAGCCTTTAGCCTTCCTTTGTATAAATATTTTTAATAAAAGGGAATATCTCATCGTTAGTCTTCTTTATAAATAAAATTCGGTATATATATGTAGGTATGTATGCTTCCATCGAACTTCAAAACCGCTAGTTCAAAAGCTAGTTACCTATCCTACACACGGAAATCCAGTCGAAGCCGCTGGGAAAAGCTAGTAAATCTTATATAAATATCTAAGACTATTTAAAAGTTTTAAATAAATAGACTTGTGTTACTCTGTAAACAAAGATTTTTATTTTAATATTTAAACAATATCTAATATTTACATGATATATTTACAAGAATATAATTTAATTATTTACCTGTAAACAAAGAAACGAAATTTAAAGTCAATTCATTTAACTAAGTATATTATTGATACATTTTTTTAACAATTCATGACAATGACGATGACACAATAATTGCTTTTTCAAACTTGTTTGCTGCCACCATTAAATACTTCTATGAAGTATTTATACTCCATAGAACTTATAAGAATGGCATAAATATAAATATTAAAATTTAAGAAATATACAAAGTTTCTTTACATATAAATAATGGAGGATACAAAGTTCATTTGTATGGAGGGGGGATAAAGGGGGAGATGGGGGAGGGTGAGTAGCCTATGTTACTCGCTGTTAATCTAGCTTTTTATATGGGAAATAATTTTTAAAATCGGTCCAGTAGTTTTTGAGTTTATTCAATGCAAACATACAAAAATACATACAAATCTTTTCTCTTTACAATATTAGTATAGATATAAATATTTTCGTCTAATTGTCTCCTTACATCTTTTACATTTGAATAAAAAAGGTCTCCTAAATCTCAATTGATTTTGAAGCATTACTTCGTGAAGATCTTTATGCTAAAGAGAGCTTATTAATCACAGAAAAATAGCAACGTTTTTTTATCAAGTTTTGGTGAACTTATATGACTTATAAGAATTTTAAAATAAAATAATTTTTAATTTGATTAGTACTTTTTAATGATTATATTATTTATTTATTTATTTATTTGGCTCACTTACGTTGACTACATTATTATAATTACAGTAAGTACTTAATAATCTAAAATAGTTTATAATAAATGTGTACAACATTTATAAGTGAACACCACTTGCGAAATTAAACTAAAAATTTAAATACTTACATATACTTAATATACATATAGGTATACATATACACAATATACATATAAATATATACTACATTGCATTGTACGAGGCACAGAAAAGAATTGGAAAGAAAAGAAAAAAAAAGTTAGGCAGCAAAAAGATGGGAAAAAAGACGCCGGTAAAATCATTGGAACAAATCGTTTACAGACGAACGAAAACGACCAATTGAGCAGGAATTGATGTCCAGGTCATCATAGTGGAGATTGAGAAGCTTGCTCATTCGTGACACAGGAGAGTTGGAACCAAATAATGCGATGGACATGCAAACATTACATAAGCTTACAAGACTAGATGAGTTTTTTTTTTATGTTATGGTCGACAGATAGGTTAACGGTCCTCTTAATGGTAGGTGGCTACACAAGAACACAAGAAACGTCAAAAGCTGCTGCAAGTGCGCTGCCGACTACACTAAGATTAAGGATAATGGATTAGGAGGGGACAGGGAAAAGGGCTCAGGCATCCCTTACTCACTCACCGAAACACAACAGCACACGTGCTGTTATTTCACGGTGGTCTTCTGCAAGGGGGTAGTTACTGCCGTGAAACGAGCTACCCGAATGACTGCGAGACGCAGTGTGTCCTCCGACTACTTTCCAGATCCAGACAAGAGCTAAATTTGAAAAGTTTATTTTTCAAAGTTGACCCTGCCGGGAATCGAACCCGGGAACCCTAGAGCGTTAAGGCAAGCACCCTAACCAATCATCCAACGGGCTCGTCAAAAACGGCCTGTAAACGCTGGTTACTGCTTTTTTTTTTATTCTTATCAAAGTTTAAAACTTAATTAGGGGCTTAAAATTATATTTATCCATTAAGAAAATTTATCAAATTCTTTTGAAGTTTAATGTGTAATTTAAGTTTTGTGTATCTTGCTAGTACAACTCGTTGTACTACCATTGTGGTATTCCAATAAAATTTCAAAAACAAGATTATTACAAGTTATAAAAGTTTTCCATTAAAATAGTTGAAGGCATTCCGCTCGTGCCTGAAATTATGGTATTGCAACTGTATTACGGCTTTTATTTTACCTGCTTCGATAACTTTTAACAGCTCCACCATGTGCTGAACAGTGGTCGTAATAAAAGTTTTCGGATCATAACGAAAAGCAACAAGCAATTTTATTGTTAAAGTTTAAAGTTGAAATTACAAGGTAAGCATTTTCGGTGTAGCAAATTACGAGAAACTTTTACGAGAGCCTCTAATTATTTAAACACTAGCTGGTGGCGGCGACTTCGTCCGCTCTGAAAAATTAAAAATATAAATGTGTTACATAAAGCTTGCGTCTGCATCGAGCGAGTCCCGTCGTTCGCGTCGCGTTGATGCGAGACCGCTTCTCCCGCGTAGATATCTCCTAAGATATTCATTGAAATCAAATAATGTCAAAGGCAATATAGTTAAAAATTAAATACTTTTGAATAAAGTATTTATTTGGATAAGGATTAGTATCATATTTATAAAAACACCTTCGCTAATAATGCATTATTTTTGAATAAATATGATTACCATAAAAAAAGGTTATAGTGAGTCAACTTTAAAAGATAGACATATGCTGTCGCGGACTTTTTTTTAGAACTTTTAAAGGGGAACAATTCCGTCATACGTCATTTTTACGTAACTTTAACCGTTTACGCAGCGCACGCAACGGAAGGTCTCAAAAGGGATAAACTTTCCCGATTCTGCAACATTTTTCATTGAAGCTCCGCTCCTATTGGTCGTAGCGTGATGTTAAATAGCCTATAGCCATCCTCGATAAATGGACTATCCAATACAAAAAGAATTTTTCAATTTGAACCAGTAGTTCCTGAGATAAGCGCGTTCAAACAAACAAAAAATCTCTTCAGCTTTATAATATTAGTAAAAGTATAGAGTACTGTAATTTATTCTGTGGTATAGATCAAACATACGTAAATTTGAGGATAATAAACCTTTTCTTTACATGTAAAGGACGGCAGGCAGTTTGACGGTCCACTTGATGGTAAGTAGCTTGAAAGGATAAGCCATAACGTAATAGGGAATAGGGCTTTTGCGTACCTCATAAACCAGTACAATAATGCATTTGTCATATGTCGCATGTAGGGTTGCCAGGCCTCAAAATCGAAAATCCGGACATAGACTCATATTTAGCCGGACATTTTGCCATAAAAGCTTGACACACTGGTTTTTAAAAGAATTAGTTCTTTTTATTTATGCATTTATTACTTTAAGACTTGCTCTACTCTTTATTATGTATTATATATTGTTTTCTTAAAGTAATTTGTAAGGTCGCGAATCATGCGTGTCCGCGTGATTTTGGCCACTGAGGGATTGACCAAAAGCCTAACAAAAGCCGGACGGGCCGGACTTTTATAAATATGGTTGGACACGACTGTAAAAAGCCGGACGCCTGGCAACCCTAATCGCATGTGAAGTCCATCAACTCGCACTGGGCTAGCGTCGTCGTGAATAGGGTTGCCAGGCCTCAAAATCGAAAATCCGAACACAGACTCGTATTTAGCCGGACATTTTGCCATAAAAGCCTGACACACTGGTTTTTTATTACTTTGAGACTTGCTCTACTCTTTATTATGTATCACATATCGTTTTCTTAAAGTAATTTGTAAGATCGCGAATCATGCGTGTCCGCGTGATTTTGGCCGCTGAGGGGTTGACCAAAAGCTTAACATAAGCCGGACGGACCGGACTTGTACATATTTAGCCGGACACGATTGTAAAAAACCGGACATGTCCGGCTAAAACCGGACGCCTGGCAATCCTAGTCGTGAACCATACGCCTTGTTGAGTGGGTAGGCAGGGGTATTTTATAAAATAAAGTAAGTAAAAATATTATGATAAAATAGACTGCGATTTTAATATAATTCGTTACTATATAAGTATTGCTGATACATTAGAATATCAATGCCAACATAGTTACGCAAACAAAAGTTAGTCGTAGACGACATATTTCACCATAATTGCCAGAAAGTTGCCTCACTTCGAACAACCGCCGGGTTATGCTGAAGTTCAGAGCATTAGTGGATATACGATATTATGTACACCTCATTGTTATATATTAACCTGCAAGTAATCCTCGGAGGGTTGTTTGCGGTGTCAAGATATGAAGTTAATTTTAACGAATCTCTTGAACGAAGAAAAAGTGGGTACGCATGTGCTTGCTTTACTGTAAATAGCGTATAAATAAAAACTACTGAACAGATTTCGATAAAATTTGTCGCTAATAAAGTAAGAACTATAACTTATAGTTTGTGCCCGCAACTTCGTCGGCGTTGAAAAATAAAAGATAGCGCCTGGTGAAATGCGTAAAGCAATATAACGCCTGTCGTCTTTATTACTGTTGTAAATCAGTTGAATCTTTATTTTTAGTCCCGCGGTTTCGCTCGCGTGGAATACATAGCCTATGTTCATCCTGAAATTCTATTTTAACTCCTAACTGTGGTTTTTTTTTTAATCAGACGAGCCCGTTGGATGGTAGGTAAGTACTTGCCTTAATGCTCTGTTCTAGGGTTCCCGAGTTCGATTCCCGGCCGGGGCAACTTTTTTTTTTTTTTTTATGTTATGTCGACAGACAGGCTGACGGTCCACTTGATGGTAGGTGGCTACCGTCGCCTATAACACAAGCAACGCTACAAGTGCTGCAAGTGCGCTGCCGACTACAGTAGGATTAAGGATAAGGGATTAGGAGGGGATAAGAAAATGGGCTCTAACAGTACGTGTCCTGTTGTGTTTCGGTGAGTGAGTAAGGTATACCAGAACCCATTTTCCTATCCTTAATCTTATCCTTATCCTTAATCCTACTGTAGTCGACACCGCATTTGCAGCATCCGTGGCGTTGCTTGTGTTATAGGTGACAGTAGCCACCTACTATCAAGTGGACCGTCAGCCTGTCTGCCGATCTTAACGTTAAAAAAAATGTAAAGTTTCGAAAATTACCTATCTCATGCTGACAAACTACACAATACAAACATTTAGGCTAAATATAACTATGTAGTTATTATCGGGCATAATAACCAGTTAATCATAACAAAATCTATGTTTTGCAAGAGTTATTGCAACGATCGTTTCTTTAGTGTCGAAGTTAGAATGTCAGAGACATCTCTAGTAGGGATAACTTATCATCTCACTTCTGAGTACATTTCTACCCTATCTGTGAAGAAGACAGTCTTACTCGTTTACCCTTTGGTAGGACTGCACATGTGCTAACATAAGAATCGGGTTTCCTCTTGATGATTTATTTTAAAGTTTTGGCAAATGAGCTTAGGGGTTATTTGTTGGCGCTCCAAAATTCATAAATTCCAAAATTCCAGCATTTATCACCGCATTAATACACCAACATAATATGTATGTAAGTTTTAACATTTAGCAATTACTAAATTTATTATTGATTACTGTATAAATAACTAAATTGATTATGTATAAATAAGTAATTATATATATATATATATATATATATATGTGTGTGTGTGTTCGTGTGTGTGTTTGTGTGTGTGTGTATGTGTATGTATGTATATAGTAATTTATAAAGTAAGTTTGTATGGTGTCCAATGAGTCGCATACGGTACTGGCTGAAAATGAGCGCTGTAGGTGTTTGTCAGCACCTCAGCACAATGCTGAGCCAGTATCCGATTCGCTGCCGCGAGGACACTCACACGTTTTTTATATTATTATTAAGTTTTTCCCTGTTCTTGTAGATAATGTGTCCTTCGTGCAGTGAATAAAAGTCTTTCTTTCTTTCTTTCTTCTTCTTTCTTCAAATTAACATCGAAAATGCGAAGACATCTTTAAAGATAAACTTAAATCAATATTAAATATAAAACGTTAGATGCCATATTTAAACGGTACAAAAGTCTAAATATTAAATTGCATAATATTGTTCATCAATAATAGAGATTTTATAGAACTTAATTAATTATTTGGACACTCTTCTCGTGCTGCGCCCTGGCGTTTTTTTTAAATGCGTTTTTTTTTTAAACATAACTTTTTTTTTAATATTTTTTGAAGGACATGTGATATGCACTGTGAATTTCTTCAATAATTATCCTATTATTATGGATCGTCAATTCAATTATGAGACAATATACTTATGGTCAAAATGAGCTAGTGGACATTTCGGGAACAGTAAAAATATTTATTTTTGTAATTCCCAAAATGTCCCAAATTGGACATTTCTTGTGGGACATTTTGGGAATAGACCTCTAATGTAAGCAGAGCTCATTATGCCTTGACTCATTTGCCTTGTTTTTTTTTAACAATGCATAGGCTGTTTTATTTGACAACTTTATTGTGTAAAGTAAACAAGCTCCTTAAATGAGAAAGGGTCCCATAGCCAATATGTAGGTTCTCGAACAAAGGTAACGTTTGTAAGTGATGTGGAAAAATTGTAGATGAATGACAAACATTTGTCGAGTGCTATTGACTCAACGGAGCGTCATCAAAGGATTGCAATTTAGGCGCCTTCTCTTTTTAACAGAATTCCTAATAAAGGGTTCACGTGACACGGTACAGTCACTTTGTTATTTCGACGAAAGAGTTCGAAAATGTTAAATGAAATGACTTTCATTTAGGGGTGTTTGCAATTAAATGTTTTTTTTTATGTTAAGATCGGCAGACAGGCTGACGGTCCACTTGATAGTAGGTGGCTACCATCGCCTATAACACAAGCAACGCTACGGGTGCTGCAAGTGCGCTGCCGACTACAGTAGGATTAAGGATAAGGGATTAGGAGGGGATAAGGAAATGGGCTCTGGCATCCCTTACTCACTCACCGAAACACAACAGCACGTATATGCTGTTATTTCACGGTGGTCTTCTGTAAGGGGGTGGTCACTGCCGCCAGGCGGGCTGCCCAAATGACTGCGAAACGCAGTGTGCCCTACCACTACTTTTCAAATCCAGACCAGAGTCAATTTTGAAAATTACATTAAAATTTCCAAACTTTATCGGATTCCCGGAATCGAACCCGGGGCCCCTGAGACGTTAGGCAAGCATGCTTGCCACTCATCCAACGGGCCGTCAATTAAATGTTTTTTTTTATGTTAAGATCGGCAGACAGGCTGACGGTCCACTTGATAGTAGGTGGCTACCATCGCCTATAACACAAGCAACGCCCAAGTTGCTGCCGTCTGCAGTAGGATTAATGATAAGGTATTAGGAGTGGATAGGGAAATGGGCTCTGGCATCCCTTACTCACCGAAACACAACAGCATGCGTGCTGTTATTTCACGGTGGTCTTCTGTAAGGAGGTGGTTACTGCCCGGGCTGCCCAAATGACTGCGAAAACGCAGTGTTGCCACTACTTATTTTGTTTTTCATGTATTTGTTTTTCACCGTTATCGTGAATATTAGGCGATAAGCGTCTGTTGCTGAAACACAGGGCAATAGGCCCTTAAATTTATTAAACATTTTTTGCCACACTCATTCCTCTGTACTCCACTGTTGGCCATTGTCTTGAGGTTATCGGTCTAGCGAGCAGGTGGTCAATGGTTTCCACTCCTAGACTGTCTACCCCATGCCATCCGCTGAATTACAGTTATGATCCTGGCCATTCCCTCTTCAGCTTACTGATCACTTGGCTTCTCCCTGTCCTGCTCTGCCAACTCATCACCGAATGTCAAAACTGAGAATAACCACTTTGGACCTAATAGACCTTCGTTTTATATGTTTTATTTTAACTTTTTTCAGTTATATTACAAGTTACATTATATTGTTTATCTATTAAGGCATTGATTAGGTTTAAACCATAGGTCAACATATATATGGTTTGAATACAGACGTCTGTCTAGTAAACGAGATTGTATTATTCGGGTCTATGACAATTCACCGCCGCCATTTCATCGCTGGCTGTTTCATCGCCGGCCAATTCGGCGCCGGCTATTTCATCGACGTTTAGTTAAAATATCAGCATCAGCATCATTTTAAAAAAAATCAATGTCACACTTGTTTCCAGTACAATGAGTCTTGAAACATATTTTGTAATATACAGTAATACCAGTAGGTATTCCGGGTGTACTCGCTCCACTCACATTAAATTTCATAAATATTCATAGAACCTAACCTAAATGTGTTTTCAGTACAAATAGGTAAGTTTTATAAGAGACAATCTTTTTGCCAAAACCATGGAATAAACGAAATATGTACTTACGTATTCCGTTTATTCCGAAATCACATTAATTAAAATTGATGTGATTTGATGGCGAAATTAAAAAATCATTTTAGCATAAATTAAACTAAAATATACATCATATTTTATGAAAACTTACGTATTTTCTGACAATAAACATTTGGTAGTAATTCTTATGCTTTCTACAATGCTGTGCAAGCACAATAGACCATAACGAACGGTGATGAAATTGCCGGCGGTGAATCGGCCGGCGATGAATCGGCGGCGGTGATTTAGCGGCGATGAATCGTCCCATCGCGGTATTATGCAATAGTCAGTCGATTGTTATTATATGTACGACTGACACACAAATCATACGATAGTAGATGCGGAGCGTGCGTTCCCCAAAGAACGAATTAATCGATTGCACTGTCGATTTTATATTTAATCTGTTAATCGACAGAAAAAAAAACAAAAAGATTTTATTACAAGTTTATACGTACTATATGAGAAAACACTTTCCCTGGCATAATATTTACTCAAAATTTACTTATTTTCTAAAATCAACAAAAAATAATAGTTTTTGCTATGTTTTTGCATTTTGCAAAAAAAAAATCGCGGGAACCACCTCAACATAAAATACAAATTAAGAAATTCTTATTCCTTTTTCCTATCATGGTTCTGCTCGATTTTCGTCAGATAGTCGAAGTGCTGGTTTCGCTAAGAGTTCTTTCTTACTTTTTCCTTTAAAAATTGGACTATCAATTTGCAAAAAATAATCAAATCCGACTCGTACTTAGAGATTAGCGCGTTCAAAAGGAAAAGGAAAGCTATTCAGATTTTTAATATTCTTATACTAGATATTGCCCGCGACTTCGTCGCGCCCTTTTTTCTTAAGGCGATTCCAGCCGCAAAACTCGTTCTGTACTGAATTGACGGGACTGCTGAGGGGGAGTCGCTACTTGCAAATCTCGGAAATATCTATTTAAAAATTAAATAAAGTATAATTCAAATTTTTCTTTTGATGAGCCTTCAGATAGTGGATCTTAAAATTTATCTTAAGAATTAGCTATTAAAAATATTGATTATTAAGCAAATCGCACGGTTACAACATCGATATTAGACCACAAATAAGTATTTTTTTATGTATATAATTATGTAAATATAATTTAAAAAATAATTATGATGATCCCCTTTCGTATATTCCGCAGATGAGTATTTTTTAAATTATATTTATTATGTTAATTTAAAAGGAAAACGGTTACAAATAAGTGGATTTTTTTATCATTAGGGGCTGGCGTCGCCTTAATTGTTAAAACATTTATTCAATCTTTATTGCTCATAAATTTTTGTCAGGCGTTGCATTTTTATTTTTATTTTTGGATTATCCATAGGGAACATCAGTTTTCTGGATGAATTATATCCTTTTATGTAGCCCTGACAACGTGTATTAAAAAATTCGGTCGAGTAAGTACTTACTTAAGGCGTGAAAGCGTAGGAAACAAACGAACTCAGGAGTTAGGATAATTTTTATGAGTAACTTATCATATAATTATTTTTGAAAGTTAAGCAAAACATTTGTCTTCAATCTCAACAACAAAGATCCAAAATAATATTACTGTTTCTAACTTAAGTGGGTCAATGACAAAATGAATGGATTTTGACGAGTCCTGGAGACTTTGGGACATCATTTATCAGTGTGTTTTTGCCAACCAGTCCGTGACGTCATATTTTTTGTACAATAGGTAGAAGTTTGGATGTGTTTCTTATGACACTTCAACGCGAATTATATACTTTGATTGGGGATACTATAGCATAGCATAGACTTACTTTATAGCATAGCGATTGAGATAATATTACTAAGATATTTATTTATTTAATTCTTCTGAACTAATTCACAAAATGCCTATTCTATTAGATACAGTGAGATGTAGTATATAGCTTATTTATTTTAAAGGATTTATTTTAAACAGTCAAATTGTTTTTAAAATTTTGTTAAAAATCAACTCAAATATACTTAATATTAATTAAGTATTAAATTAAGTATTAAATATACTAATTAATAAGTATTAAATATACTTAATTATTTATAAGTATTGTATATAATATATTTAACAGAATATTAATATGGTTTCAGGTTATTTTATATTGAAAACTAAATTATATTATTTAGATTATTAATTAATTTGACGAGCCCGTTGGATGAGTGGTTAGGGTGCTTGCTTTAACGATCTATTCTAAGTTTCCCGGGTTCGATTCCCGGCAAGGTTAACTTTGAAAAATGAACTTTTCAAATTTGGCTCTGGCCTGGATCTGGAAATGGCAGGGCACAATGCATTTGGCAGTCATTTGGGCGGCCCGTCTGGCGGCAGTAACCACCCCCTTACAGAAGACCACCGTGAAATAACAGCACGTGTGCTGTTGTGTTTCGGTGAGTTAGTAAGGGATGCCAGAGCCTATTTCCCTATCCCTTATCCTTAATCCTACCGTAATTGGTAGCGCACTTGCAGCACCTGTTGCGTTGCTTGTGTTATAGACGATGCCACCTACCATCAAGTGGACCGTCATCAGCCGACCTTAACATAAAAAAAATCAAGGAAACAATAAAAAAATGAACCCACAACATACAACATGGATTTTAAGGGAAATATGTAGGTATTTATTTTGTTAAAACATTTTATTTTTTATTAAAATATAGAAATAAAAAAAGTCACATTAAAACAGAAAATATGAAGATTTGTAAATTACATAATAAATATAAATTGGATGATTAACAGTGAGATATTAAACTTAATTTATAATATTTTTCAAAAAACAACACTCATTGATTTGACTCAGAAACGGTCATGATGACGTCTTTATATTTTGCCTCTAACATTTTTTTTTTTCATTTATTATTTACTAAAAAAAATACATAAAGAGGATACCAGGTATACAGTACATTATAAACTACACTAAGTTTGTCTATGTACCTACCGAACAATTAAAATATACGTGTTACTTCAATAATTGTTCTAAAAAATATTTTCCAAGTTTATATTTAATATTATTTTCATTTAATTCATTTTTAAGTTCTGTCGGCAAACTTTTAATTAATTTAGGTACTATATATTCTAAACGATTTCTGCCATACAAATTTACATACTTAGGAGTAAGGTATCTTACAGTATCAGCCTGTCTAGTGTGTTTGTTAGTTGGATGTACAAGTTTTAATTTTTCATTATTGACGGCCCGTTGGGTGAGTGGCAAGGATGCTTGCCTAACGTCTCAGGGGCCCCGGGTTCGATTCCCGGCGGGGTCAAGTTTGGAAATTTTAATGTAATTTTCAAAAATTGACTCTGGTCTGGATTTGAAAAGTAGTGGTAGGGCACACTGCGTTTCGCAGTCATTTGGGCAGCCCGCCTGGCGGCAGTGACCACCCCCTTACAGAAGACCACCGTGAAATAACAGCATATACGTGCTGTTGTGTTTCGGTGAGTGAGTAAGGGATGCCAGAGCCAATCTCCTTATCCCCCCTCCTAATCCCTTATCCTTAATCCTACTGTAGTCGGCAGCGCACTTGCAGCACCTGTAGCGTTGCTTGTGTTATAGGCGACGGTAGCCACCTATCATCAAGTGGACCGTCAGCCTGTCTGTCGACATAACATAAAAAAAAAAAAAAAAAAAAAAAAAAAAAAAACATAGAATCATATAATTAATTTTGTCGTATAACATAAGTATATTAATTGAATATTTTAATAGACTTAAACATACCTTATAAACGCATTATTCCCACCATTACCCTGTCAACATAATAATTCATAAGGACATATTGAAGTGAAGGCTTGCGTCTCTATAACCTAGTGTTAGTATATAGGTGTACCCTAAAGGCACTCGTCTGTACTAAATCAAATTAAAGACTTAGCACGTACTAAAACACTTATTGCTGTGCGAGAAGGTCCATTTTCGATTACCTCTGGCATATTAAAGCGAGGATCTTTGTTATGTGTGCGCTAGAAGTGATTTCAAATTGTTCTCCTGAGAGTTCTCATGCGAAATGATTAAGAAAGATTTGCGTTTCATTATTTAGACTCTTAAAATTTGGCTTCACAAACAATCGGGCAAAATATTCATAACAGTTAATTGCTAGGAACCGTGAACCTTTGAAATAACTGTTTTAAACAGTTAACAACTATCTAACTGTAAGCGTAACTTTTTTGTTTGTAAACCGATTGGAATGAAACAATACTAAATATTACGGGAACCTTGCTACCGTACATTAGTGAAAACCGCATTCAAATCGGATAAGTCGTTTCTGAGATTATCGTGCATAACTGCACAGACACAGATAAAATGAAAAAAAAAAAAACATTGGTAACATAAGGGTACATACAAATTGTTTAAAAAAAAAATTATGTACGGACTCGGCTCGTTTATATTGTATAGAGTATCGATATCTTTCTGTAAATGTGTTATAATATCATTAGATTTTTAAATTATCTTCAAAAATATTTTCTGTATCTTTAAATAAAATTAAATGAAATTAAAAAGCTACTCATAGCCACATATTAACCTAGAATGTGTACATTTATTCGATAAAAAAAAATATCCGATATTTTATTATATTTAATTGATAAGGATTTTTGTATTTCAATTTAATTAAATTAAATTCCACAACTGCATGAAGAAGTAAATTTCCTAGATGTCTACTGAAATTTTATTATTTTGTACCACATCAAAATAGTATAAAAGTTACATGAAATTCAAGCAAATAGACCCAAGCCTTTTTTATACCTCTAAACAGTTTATACAAAGGTGTGCATTTTTTCCCCCATTTAATTAAGTTTTCATTGCTTACTATTTGAAAAAATAAAAATTGCAAGGTACCTTCTTAGTACTATTCTTTATCAGTCCAGTTCAAATGGTTACAAAATCTATATTTTTACGTGCGGAACTAATTTTCTTTGACACTAGTCCGGAAGGGGCGTACTACAATCGATAGGGTGGGACGTTTGAGACTTTCCACCGACGCGAACGCTTTTTCCAGAACGTTCTATAGTTAGTCGTGACAATATAATAAAATCGTAAACGAGCCGTGTCTGTACAATAAATATATAAAAAAAAAAACAATTTGTACACTTTGTACTTATGTTACTGAGGTCAAAAAAAAAAAATAACTTAGAATTTTCATCTTTTTCTTTGTGCGTTTGTGCACGCTAATCTCATAAAGGCTTAACTGATTTGAATGCAATTTTTACTTGTGTATTCTAGCAAGCTTCCGGTAACATTTAGTGTTACATTCCAATCAGTTTACAAACAAAAAATTTACGCGCTATACCGAATACCCGCGTATGAAGTTGCGGGCTTAGCTAGTTTTAAAAGCAATATATTTATTTATAATTTAAGTTAACTTAAATTAAACTAAATCAAATCAATCACATTATGCAAGTCAAAACTAGTGGATGACGAATCGAAAACGGTCCGTTTACAACGCTGAATGCGACAAAACAACGTAGCAGAGTGCACTGTAGTCACTATGCGCATTATAAAAACACTTACCCTCAGTTTACGCCTGTCTGACACATCACTATACGAAACTGGTATTTCCTATGGGCACAAACTGAATTGCACTGAAGTCTAATTACTCCCTAACGATTGTAAACTGCATGAAGAGGTATTGTGGGTAGCCATGTCCAACGGCGGAAGTCTGCCGACAAATTATGAAAATAAAATATAAAAATAAAGCCTCTTTTTCCTGTGAAAAATACATTTAAATGCCGCCATGCCACATGCCTGGCGCTAGGGAAGTCTCTCAATCAAAGCGAATGTCATAAAAAAGTGACAAAACGATAGACACTTCCAGAGAATTTTACATGCTTGTCATATGAAGTGTATTAGGAGTTGGGTCGGCGGCACACTCGGCGCAGGAAATGTGGCTCATCGATTAGCACATTAGTGCAGGTTCGGTGCCCGTGCGACACAGCCTTTGAACGTACCGCACACATGTATCCTCGTATCTATAAACACACACACTTAATCAATGTGGAATGTTAATCTTGCTATAAATTAGCAGTTATCTGTTCAATCAAGGAAGAGTGTTCTTCTTAGATAAGTAGTACATAAATCATAAAGGAAGCAATACCTTTTCTTTACATTTCAAAATAAAACGCTGCTTAATTTAATTAGTAGGTTGCTCGATGCCGCGGGCTGCTTGGGGGGGGGGGGGGTTTCTCGAGTGTTGTGTAATTGCATTGCAATTGCTCTTGTAAATTGGATAGGTATGGTTTTGGGTCTTTAGAATTGGTTTGGTAAGGATTTGGTTATTTGTTTTGTATTTCGTGACGTTTCGGGAGTGGGGGAGGGAGAGGTGGGTTTTTTTTTTTTATTATAGATGGGTTTGCTCTTGACCAGCATCTATCCATGTAGGAAGGATCAGGCCGAAGATGGAGCGAGCTCACCCAGAAGATGCCTATTCACTCGAACCTTGAAAAGATTTGGGTTATATTGTAACCGCGAAACCTCTGCGGGGCGTTAGGGCTCCGCAGGCGTTCCAACCGTTACTCACCGACTGAAACTCAGGGGCAGACACTACACGAGACCTGTGTTATTCTCGAGGGCGCCAACTACTTGGGGTGAACTTAGACAAAGGAAAGCCAAGACTTCAACCACACAACACTATATTTACTAAAATAACTTACAATTAATAAATGAAGATACACACAAAAAATATATATATACAAAGGAGAAACAATTTTGAAAGTAATCTGTCCTGATCTTCCTCGCTGAAGGCGGGGATGCTCTTATACACTCACTTGAAAGACACCAAGTAGCTCACAGACCACGCCGAAGTGATGCCACGTGGCCTGGTGGCGCGGCGAAGGGGTATCTGTCGACACGAAGATGTCGTCGCCTCCGACTGCGACGCAGCTATAGTCCAAACCAGGGGTGGCTTGGACTGCAGGAAGGCGAGATCGACCCAGGAGCCGCAGGACGAATCGCACGCACATGTGCGGATGGACCGATTCCCTCTTATATATTTATTTGACGCTTGCCAGATACTTTTACTGTCGACGGTTAATACTTATATGTATCCGCGACCTAACGGCTAAAAAGCCATAAATATATTTATATACGACCGCGTGGTAAGTGGAAACACTAGACGGTTCGTTAAGTCTTAGAGAAATCGTAAAGTCCCTCGAGCTCCTCTTCTTCCAAACGCCGGGTGCCAAGAGACCGCGTGGCCGCTGCCACTGTCCCTACATAGCTCGGCCGGAAGTCGTGCCACTTCCTATGGCCGACATAAAAATTGACCAATCCCCTTGCTTCTTCGTTCGTGCATCGGTCTAATCCTTCCCCGTCGAGCCGACATCGATAGATGTCGCCTCATAATGGTGTGTCGGGCATTCGTGCGCCAGTCAACAACGTTTTAAGGTGGTTATACCGTCATGCGGTAGATGGCGGTTATAATCACAAGCTATTTTAAATTTGTTACCAATTAATGTTAATTTTTCTTAATGTGCCAAAAATTTACGTTACACACACCCAAGTTATATAAAAAAAAATTTTCGAAGAAAATTTTTTTTCTTATGCTCGGACACCTGAGTATCCAAGCTCACCCGTAGAAGAAGGAAGGACCGATGCACGCACGAAAGAACGACCTGAAGGGTCCTAATAAGGGATATAAAAAAATCCACAACACATTGACCTGAAGGGTCCTAGTGTATCCCCGAAGGATACCACAGTACTTTAAAATTCTAATTTTCCCTAGAAGATCTCTGAGCACATCTTCAACATAACCCTTTCACGCTCAGACATCCATCGCCTTTATTTCTCCTTGCGTGTCTTTAAAAAGAAATGTAGAAAATGATTACTCAAAAAGTTAAAAATAAATAAACAAAAAAACAAACCCTTAGTACAGAAAACTACCTAATTTTTATTATGTTAATCTTGAGCTAAAGATTAGTATGCCGTGACTCAACGTATGCATTTTTCAAAATTTGTAAGACCCATCGAGGGTGTATGCATTATGGGCCGAACCGATTGCCTAAGCATAAATCGAGTTCAATAACTTGACATGGTTGCGTGGCCATATCAAACGTTTCTACACTTATTAAAGTTGTAGAACAACCTACAGAACAACGTCTAAGGAAACTAAGCCTTTACTGAAGTCGTCAAACCGAACATCATCGTTGTTCTCCTAAAACCCGTCGCAACACACTCTTCGTCATGCAAACCTTGCATCCGTCCTTTCAGTCTGCATATCCTAAAGCTTTTAATTTTGTATGAGCAGAGAGACACAGCCGTCGTGACACTGTCGAGAGGCGTTCGGAAAATGCACAGGGTTGACCTGCGCGTGCTAGGAGTCGAAACGACCCAGAAGATCGCATCCACAGTTGATACGACTTCCCTCGCGAAATCTCCCCAATGCCTGAAGCTAAGTCCTGTCTCCGTTGTCACACGTGACGGCATCTTGGAATGTGTCCAGCCAAATATCATGCGCTATGGACTAGGAACTAGTCACTGGAACAAGTCGCCATGGACGTGTGCCAGCCGCTATGACTTCAACTGGACACCAAAGCTCAGTCCAGTCTCCGTGGTGAGACAACAGGACATTGCCTTCGACAGAGTCCACCGACCGTTCTCACTGCTCAAATGGTCCAAAAGGGTGTAAATTGATTTTACAAAGAAGCTAAATCTGTAAGTAGATAAATGGTTAAATAATCCTATTAATTACTAAATATTTGAAGTATATCAATATGAAAAAAAACAAAATTATATTTAAGTGCTTCTAATAAAACACATCAGACTAGACAAACTCTCAACAAAGGTTAATTAATCCCTTTAACAACTAAAATCTTGCAGCATAAAAAACACAAATAAACTCTGAAGTATACTCCACGCAAAAAATGTTCCAAAGAACTGGAAGGAAACTATGTTCCTTACCCACAAACTATTATGCTACAAGATTACCAAAAAAATAGTCTGTCTGATGTGTTTCCCTACCAAAAGGAAAAAACTAAGTTTACACTCATACTGTGTCAGACTTTAAGGTTGACACTCAAACGTTACGCTATATCCTTATGTAACATGACTATATTAATCTGCAGATGCAGAACACAAACTTACTACACTTTACTCAGTCATCGTACTTCAGGATATCTTTAATATGGAAGTCGCCTAACACTTTGCCATCCATATCTGACAAAGTATAGACTAAAGGTGACAATTTGGCTATGACTATACACTTTTTGAATTTTGGAGCCAATTTCGAAGTGAAGTTCTTTGCCGCGCTCGATAAATAAAACGTCCTCTTATACACAATTTGTCCTACCTTTAACTCAACATGACGCTTTCTAAAATTATAATACCTCTCGTTGCGTAGGTGAGAGCGCTTCAGCTGTTCCTGTACCTTACTAAAAATACTTTCTAACTTCTTTAAGTTCCTACCGCTCTCCTGTGGACAATCAACACGGAACTGCGAGTTAGGGACTGGGTCGCCGGACCTGTAGAGGTCGCCGTCTGCTATGTAATCCCGACCATGTACCAGGAAGTAGGGCGAGAACTTCGTCGTTTCGTTGACCGCTGTATTCAGCGCGCACTGTAGCTCGACTATATTCTCGTCCCACCGCCTATGGTCGTTCTTGACATAGCAGGCGATAGCGCTGACCACGTTCCTAATCGCCCTTTCCGCCTGATTAACCTGCGGATGATATCTAGGGTTATAATAGATATTAGGCACATTATATTTACCTAACAGCTGTCGGAACTGTGAGCTAACAAACTGAGGACCGTTGTCAATATAAATATACTCGCAAACGCCATGAACTAAAAATACTTGCTTTTCTAAAAATTTGGCCACTGACCGACCTGTTGCACTCCTTAAGGGGTGCAGCATAACATATTTACTAAAGTAATCCGAACAAACTAACAGATATGTATTAAGATTTCTAGACCTAGGGAATGGACCTAATAAGTCAAGCGATATGGCTTGAAAAGGTTTTGTCACGCTCTTTGGACCACCCATAAGACCAGGTCTGCCTGTGGTGACAGGCTTGTGCGTTTTACAGACCTCACATTTGTTAACGTACTTCACCACATCAGAATGCATGGTTGGCCAGAAGTGATGTTCTGACAACCGCTTATGGGTCTTGAAGATACCAAGGTGACCACTTGTCACCTCGTCATGGTACTTGCGTAACAACTCCGCCCTATTCCCCTCTGGTATCACTAGTTTCCAGATCGACCCGGAGGTCACACCATACCTATTCCTAGAATGCCTAAATAGTCTTTCGCCATCTGTCATGTAATTAGGGAACTTCCTAGGATGCCTCTTAACATTTTCTAGCATTCGAATATACCACGCGTCATCTGCTGACGCAATACTAATACTACCAACTTTTATACGTGACAGTGCATCTGGCACAACGTTGTCCTTTCCCTTTCTATGCACTATTTTGAAAGGGAATTGACTAAGTCGCATGCTCCACCTAGCCAAACGTCCGGTGGGGTTCTTCAATTTGTAGAACCAGAGCAACGAAGCATGATCGGTCACAACCGTACAATTCTGACCTTCTACATATGAACGGAATTGCTCCAAGGCATAAAGGACAGCTAATAGTTCACGCTCCGTCGTGCTGTAATTCACCTCATGCTTGTTAAGAGTACGACTGCAATAGGCAACGGGATGTTCTGTGTCGCCATATTTTTGTGTGAGTACAGCACCGACGGCAAACGCGGAAGCATCGGTATGTATGGTGAAAGGTTCATCAAAATTTGGACATTTAAGAATGGGAGCTGACACCAATGCAGCTTTCAAATTGTTAAAGGCTTCTTGCGCCTCATCAGTCCATAGAAACTTGTTGGTTTTGGAAGTTAGACGTGTGAGAGGTCGGCTGATCTTAGAGAAATTGGGAATGAACCTGCGATACCAGCCGGCCATCCCAAGAAATCTTTTAACCTCCTTATGGGAAGTAGGAGAGGGATAATTTACAATCGAGTCTACCTTGCCTGGGTCAGTCCTCAGACCATGCCTGTCCACAAGGTAACCCAGGTACTTCAACTCCTTCCTACAGAAGACCGATTTGCCCATGTTGACAGTAAGGCTCGCGTCCCGTAGCCTTTGAAAGACCTTCTCCAGCAGTTCGAGGTGCTCCTCAAAGGTGCTGGAGATCAAAACCAGATCATCTTGGAACGCGAAGACCTTACCGCCAAATTCGGCACCAAAAAGTCTGTCCATCAACCTCTGCATGGACGCTGATGCACCTACAAGTCCAAAACACATTACGTTAAATTGAAACAGACCCCTACGGGGCACGGTGAAGGCAGTTTTCTCTGCAGAAGACACATCAGAATATGGCAATTGCCAATATGCAGAACTGAGGTCAATTGATGACAAATACCTGGCATCCCTAAGCTGGTCTAAGATGTTAGATATATAGGGTAAGGGATATGCATCCGGCTTAGACACAGCATTTAACTTGCGACAGTCCAAACACAAACGCAAGTCTCCGTTGGACTTTTGCACCATAACCACAGGTGAATTCCAGGCCGATTGTGATGGTGAAACCACACCTAGCTCCAGCATACGGTCTAACTCCTTTTCAAGGGCCTGCTGCTTGGTTGGTGACAACGGATAGTAGCGTTGCTTTATTGGTGGACTATCACCGGTATCTATAGTATGAGTTGCCAAGCTTGTCCTGCCTAAACCTACTTTGTCAGTGTCAACTGCATCAAACTTCTTTATAATAACCTCCAACCTACTCTTTTGTCGAGGACTCAACGAGTCATAGTCCTCCAAACCGTTCCTAGGCGAACTAGAATTGATGTAACTTTCACCAACCGATAGATCTACTGTGGGAAATATTCCCTCATTAAGTCGAAACTGTTGCCAGAAATTTAATCCGAAGGTAATGGGCATCTCTATTTGTGGTACAATATAAAATTTAATTATTTGCACCTCTTCCCTAAACACAATGGGCAGTAACATTATACCACTGCAGGATAGGGGTGACCCATCTGCAGTGTACATAGTCTCTATCTTATCTAATTTATGTGTCTTAATGCCATGCTCACTAAAAATAATATGGGCATTATTTCCCAATATCGAACACAGTGAACCCGAATCCAATAATCCAAAAACATTTAAGTCTAAAACTTTTACACATATGTGGGGCCTCCTATCATTCTTATTTTTAAATAGAACCTCCCCGTCAGGCCTCCTATGACGAGAAAGGTTCTTCCTATCTAGTTTTTTGAACTGGACGAACACTTAGGACAGTCAGGTGTCTTCACACCTGGCCTACCACACTTGTGGCACACTATGTCGCGTCTTCGACAATGCTTACTGATATGTCCCCGCGAACCACACCTAAAACAATTACTCGGCCTGCTACTGCTGGGCATAGGGCTCTTATCTACGCTGGCTTTATCTTTCTTCGGTTCGCAGAGGGGTTGGATATCACGTGACATGGTGCACTTATTTATATCTGGTTCCTGGTGTCTGTCCTGCCTACTCTTAATAACTTCACGTTGCCTACACATCCCCAGAACTTCATTCATGGACTCAAAGGTCTGGGTCTCAAGTATTGCCATATATTCTGGCCTAATATTGTGTCTCAAAACCTCTAACTGATCCTCAAAGCTAGGCTGTATCGTTAATCGCGCAAACATGGCCTGCATGATCGAAATATAGGAGACCAATGACTCATCCTTACTCATAGTGCGAGATTTAATCTCCTTCAAAAAGTGATAGTCATAGTCCGGAGTGTCGAAAACAAGTTTAAAGGCGTATTTAAATTGATCAAATGTAGCAAAGTTGCGTTTGTTCGACCTAAACCACAACAAAGGAGATTTATTTAATATCTCCGGCAATGAATTTAGTAATTGTTGATCTGAAATTGATCTCGATACTTTTAGCTCTTCTAAACGCTCCAGAAAAGCTCTAACACATGTAGATCCATCAAATTTTAAATTTAAAGAGTTAATGTTAACTTGCCTTTCGGTAACTAACATAGGTACAGTTGCCGTGTCAGCAACTGGGACCTTTTGTGATTTCTCGCATTCGTCACTCTCATCACTGTCGTGTTCGGAGATGCTCAGCAGCCCTATTAAACGCGCGCGCAATTGCGTTAACCGTGTACTTTCATCTTTAATTCGACTAAGACGGTCTAACCAGTAACTAGCCCTAGCGGATATACGTCGGAGGGAAGCGGGGGTACCTGCGGTCGATTTTGCCTCCATTCTCTCAATTGCACTGGTCGCAGTGGACATCTCATAGTCGACATTCACCACGACTTCCTTGGAGACAGGAAAACTCCCTCGCCTCGCCGCCACTAAAGCGTGTTTTAGGTTCCGTCGCATCACTTCGACGGTAGTCTCCTCATCTGAAATTAGGTTGTAGTTCATGAGCTCACTTGCCAGTTCCTCCTTGTTCAGGAAGTTAATATACTTTAAGAGAGGCATAGTGTTACAAGTTATAATTTATTACACCACTATGTATTAAAATTTTAATAAAATATGTTTTTACACAACTGAATTTAATTAACTATAATTTACCAATATATGAATGATAGGCTATCTATCTACTAAAAGAAAATTATATATAAAACTACTGATTCAATATTTGGTGTGTGTTGCACCAAAACAATAATTATTTAGACTTAAACTATATATCACAAAAATCACACTGATTCGAGTTCAAATTCTTATTACTAGCACAGCATTAAGACATACCTTTTGCCTGTTAATAGGCTTTATATGATCTACAATAATAAAAGTGAGGTTGGGTAGTGACAGATAAAATACTATGTTGTAAACAAGTATTAAGCAGCAACACGCTTACAAACTATATACTGTGGAGAGGTCATACACAACAATAAATAAACTTTGTGCTTTATAGGCAACAATTAACAACAAATAAAACTCAGATAAAGACCACTCACCTTGTAAAGTGTGTTGAAAAACTGCTTCTCTAACCTCTAACAAATTGCTAGCTACAAAAAAAACAATTTACAAATTGTTTCACAACAAATGCAATCACAAAACTCATATAATATAATTGAAGCTTAGCAATAAACGACCACTACCAACAATCCCTCAATTCACTTCATAGTTTTATTTATTTGTACAGTTTAAATACACACAAGCGCTAGTGCTTTTTACGAAAAAAATGTCACATTGGATTGGACACGACACACGTGCGCAGTAGCACAATCACACTAGCGACATCTGTGATCGAGTTTGTATAACTCGCTTAAAAAGATTAACAAATTTAGAAAAGACGGTAGTGTGTGCGATTGAAAAATGTTGAGAGCTGGTATTAATTGGGGGGTAGGAAATTTATA
This sequence comes from Bembecia ichneumoniformis, assembly GCA_910589475.2. NCBI lineage: Eukaryota > Metazoa > Arthropoda > Insecta > Lepidoptera > Sesiidae > Bembecia > Bembecia ichneumoniformis. The sequence continues at coordinate 17,163,411 of OU342535.1, forward strand.
GGTAGGGTATTTGGGTATGAGCTTAATGGGAACACATGGGAATAAGGATGGGATATGGACACTGATGTCCCTAGTCTACTCAACTTAGACTAGGGAGTGGTATTTCATCAGGCGAACGTTGTCCTGGAAAAAAAAGTTAAGTTCTACCACGGAATTTAATTAATACCAGCGGCGTACTGTGGCATAAATTCCTCGTCTAAGCCTCCCAAGTAGTAAATTTATTTGTAGTGTCTAGTCCGGCTGCCAGTCCTATAGACACTCGTAACGACAGACGCTCTGCCTCACTTGCTATGCGTCGTCACTCGTGATCGAGTCCCGAGTTGGTGCGCCACTTTGTAACCGCGAAACCTCTGCGGGGCGTTAGGGCTCCGCAGGCGTTCCAACCGTTACTCACCGACTGAAACTCAGGGGCAGACACTACACGAGACCTGTGTTATTCTCGAGGGCGCCAACTACTTGGGGTGAACTTAGACAAAGGAAAGCCAAGACTTCAACCACACAACACTATATTTACTAAAATAACTTACAATTAATAAATGAAGATACACACAAAAAATATATATATACAAAGGAGAAACAATTTTGAAAGTAATCTGTCCTGATCTTCCTCGCTGAAGGCGGGGATGCTCTTATACACTCACTTGAAAGACACCAAGTAGCTCACAGACCACGCCGAAGTGATGCCACGTGGCCTGGTGGCGCGGCGAAGGGGTATCTGTCGACACGAAGATGTCGTCGCCTCCGACTGCGACGCAGCTATAGTCCAAACCAGGGGTGGCTTGGACTGCAGGAAGGCGAGATCGACCCAGGAGCCGCAGGACGAATCGCACGCACATGTGCGGATGGACCGATTCCCTCTTATATATTTATTTGACGCTTGCCAGATACTTTTACTGTCGACGGTTAATACTTATATGTATCCGCGACCTAACGGCTAAAAAGCCATAAATATATTTATATACGACCGCGTGGTAAGTGGAAACACTAGACGGTTCGTTAAGTCTTAGAGAAATCGTAAAGTCCCTCGAGCTCCTCTTCTTCCAAACGCCGGGTGCCAAGAGACCGCGTGGCCGCTGCCACTGTCCCTACATAGCTCGGCCGGAAGTCGTGCCACTTCCTATGGCCGACATAAAAATTGACCAATCCCCTTGCTTCTTCGTTCGTGCATCGGTCTAATCCTTCCCCGTCGAGCCGACATCGATAGATGTCGCCTCATAATGGTGTGTCGGGCATTCGTGCGCCAGTCAACAACGTTTTAAGGTGGTTATACCGTCATGCGGTAGATGGCGGTTATAATCACAAGCTATTTTAAATTTGTTACCAATTAATGTTAATTTTTCTTAATGTGCCAAAAATTTACGTTACAATATGAGCTCGGAAATACAGACGCCGGCAGGGAGTTCCAATCCTTAGGATTTAAATGGATTGTCCTCGTTGAGACCTTTCAAATGATACCCAACACGGGGGTCTGCCTGCTATGGTTACCCACGGTCTACTGAGTAGACGGACTCCCAAACAACGGAGGAGGAGAGGAGGGGAGGTCGGGTGCACTATATCCAAATTCCGTTGGAGCCATCGGAATCCATTCGGCGAGCCTGTTCGAATGAGCCCAAACACGGGATGTTTCGGTCGAACCGCTTCAGAACTAACTTTCGTTCTCATTCCTCTCGAATCTCATTCCTGATTTGATCTCGCAGTGTAATAGTCTTCTCCGTAGCTCGTTGAGCGTCTTTGAGATTTCTTAGGCCCTTAGATTGAAACCAGGCTTCAGCGCCATATGTCATCGCTGGCAATACACATTTGTCAATAATACTCAATACTTTCAGTTTGGATAAATAGTCTCGAAATAAGTTCAAATTTTTCAAATTAAGTACTTTATATATTTTTATAAGGCTATTAATTTTCAACTAATTTCCTATCTAATAAATGATGGTCTGTTACTGGAAAATGTTATGTAACCAAGGTCGTTTGTTCGATAGTTATTCTTTGTTCTAAAACGGTTTTTAAGAAACCTATTATGTTGAAAGCACACGAAGCAATACTACGCAAATATACGCTGTTACGTGGGAGAAATAATATGAAATTTATTAACATTGTACTTTAGTATACATCTTGATTTTGTGAACTAATGTATCTATTAAGGGTAATAATATCACATCGGATTGTTTTAGGCTCTGTTCCTACTGTTAATCATACAATATAGCTCTACCAAAAAAAATACTTTGAGTCGGTAACTTTGGTGTAACATAAGCTTTTTACTATTTATATTAATAGAGATAAAGTAATTGAATCTGTCATTGAAGCAGTGCATTGTGTATAGATTGTATATGTATTTTGTTATAACTTTTTATATTATTTCTTGCCTATGTTTTTTTCGATGTATTTACATGTCTACATGTATGTATGCATATGTTTGTATGTTTTTTATGTATGTGTGTATATAGGTATGTTTATGTATATGTATAATTATGTATATAGTAATTTATAAAGTATGTTTGTATGGTGCTCAATGAGTCACATACGGTGCTGGCTGAAAATCAGCGCTGTAGGTGTTTGTCTAGCACCTCAGCACAATGCTGAGTCAGTGTCCGATTCGCTGCCGCGAGGACACACACACGTTTTTTATTATTCTCTGTCCTGTTTTGTATATAATGTCAGTGTCTTTCGTGCAGTGAATAAAAGTCTTTCTTTCTTTCTTTCTTAATGTATTGCTAAATGCAGCACTTAAGAACGGTTAAATAGATGTATAAAATTAAATGTATAAAATTTTCCTCGTGTCAATAGATAACTGGATAAGCAGTTATTTTTCCTACGACAGATTTCGCTATCGTTTCGTTCCTCAACTCGGACTACACTTTTTATACACGATTTAGACATTTGAATAGAATTAGGGAACATAAATACATACGTCATCTGTCGCACAAATGTCGAAGTGACAGATAACGCAACGCTTTTTAGTTAACGCTTGTATTAATTTTACTCCTCATAAAAATTTTATACCGGGTGCTAATCGCTTTAAAAACCAAAATAAAATATGGCTTCGTTGATACAAAAATACTAAAATACTTGATACTAAAACATGGCTTCGTTTAGTAAAACTTATATAAGCCAAATTTATTAGAATGTATGTAAACGCAGCGAGTACGTACAAAATGCTTTACTGTATATTTTCAATTTGTGTTTGCGTGTTGCCAGCCGTTCGCTTTGTAATAGCAACACAAGCTCATAAAAACGATAACAATCTATGCAAACTGTTTAATAATAAATTCTCTGTGGGACTCATTTTGACAAGGTCATTAATTACCTTAAACAATCTCCTCCGAAATGTAGGCGTTAAGTGTTTACCGATATTTAAAAAGTCAAGGTTGAAAACTCCTTTGAAATAGACGAAAAGTTTTTCAAAGATACTTAAGTATGTAAGTGAAACACCATTAAAAGTTTTACTAGTGAATTTAGTCAATCAGAAAGTAAGTCCTGGTTTGTTTAAGTTACAATTATGTTAAATCAGTTTATTTTGGAAAGTTGTATTAAATCAGTTAGAATTTAATTAAAAATATGAACATTATAAAATTTGTGCCCAAAAATAATGATTATTTCATTATTTAGGGCCTATTATATCATTTAATGAGAACATAATTACTAAAATATTCGAGAGCCCTTTCTTTATCTTCTCCTTACTCTAAAAACGGGAGCGCATTTGGAACTTCCATGGCCTTGTATGTATATCAATAAAACACAATGATGATGAAAATGATATGATATGACATGTGCACATATTTTATATATTCCTTACATTACAAATCCACAATAAGTAATATCATAGATAAAATACTACTGGGTATTTTATCTATGGTAATATATATAACAATAACATTTTCTAAATTAAAAACTATCAAACATAATTTTCTTTTTCGGTCTCAAAACTTCATTAAGTATATTTTTCATCTTATGACAATTAAAAATCAACTCACTTTTTATTTTCCTTTTTTCCATTTTCCTTTTCTTAACCTATTTAAAGGTTTAAAGCCGCACATCTTTGGAATAAGTTGCCACCTGAAATTCGGCACTCTAAGTCACTGTCTATCTTTAAAAATAAATTGCATAATTATCTCTTGTCCCAAGCGTAGTTAGCAAGTTGTTATTGTTTTAATCTTAAGTGTATATATGTTATATATGTATTTGTATTTTATATGTATATATATTATTCTGTATATATACTTATGTATTTATCTATTTATTTATGTATATGTGTATGTTTTTCTTCTCTGTTATATTTGAAAATTTAGTATATAGATTATTGATTACATTTTGTTTCTTTAGCACTCTACCTCTTTCTCTCTTTCTTGTTTTCTCCTCTGCCACAAGGTTGTCTGGAAGAGATCGCTCTTAGCGATAAGACCGCCTGTACTCACTTATTTGTAGTATTTATTTGTTATTTTTATTTATGTTGTGTGAGTAATAAAGAGTTTGTCTGTCTGTCTGTCTGTTTAATATCAAACCTTTAAATAGGTTTGATTTTAAAACATGGAAAAAGCCAGTATTTACAGCCAGTATTTAAGTTCAAATTCATTAACATGCCATACATTATAGTAGATGCACTATAGGCACAGAATAAATAATAGTACTATAGGTCTGTAATCGACGTACCAGAGTGTTGTCTGTTGCACAATAAAATAAAACGGGAAGAATTATTTGATAGTATTTACGATTTAGTACAATAGGCATGATGACGGTATTAAAGAATCAAAGAATAAATAATGGTTTTGGAGAAAAATATATGTCGAAAGGAGTATTTTTTGTATTAAAATTGAGATTAATAAGATTTTCAATAAAATAGAAGTATAAATAACTGCAATCGGCCATGTTAACTGAAACACCAATCAGAGCGAATGACGTCACGCCCAGGTAAGTGCCATCGTGTTGCTTGACTTTGCTTTGACAGAATGAAAAATTTGATGAGATGTCGGTGACGTCACGGTTCATCAGACGCGACGCCACGACACTTAAGAGCGTTTTCGCGCGTAATTCAAAATAGATTTAAAAAAACATTCAATAATTCGCGTTGAAATTTAGTTTTTTGCTTAAATATTGTTTTTTTTTCGGATATGGTAGACATTATGGAAGGGAATTTCAAAATTCATGCCTATTGATTAAACTTTTTCGTGATATCTTGAAAAATTAACAATTTGCCAAAATCATAAATATATTTTTCATCCTCAACAACAATACAGAGTTTTATGGATGCCGTAAAAATATAGACCCTTAACCAGGATCCAATCTGAATAGCGCAAATAAAATAAAAATAAACAGGCCAAATCAATTCAAGGACACAATTTTATGAGACTCGGAGGACTCTAAAATATACCCTATTAATACAAACAAAGCGTATATTTTTTTGATGAGAGATACGAAGTGATGAAATACACTAGAACCCTTTTTTACGTATCTCCGTTGGTACATATTGCCGGGAAACTTTATTGTTTTTTGTATCTGTATGATTCTTTCATTTATGAGGAATTGATCGTAAAACTGTTTGATATTCGATGCGTATTCTAACTAATAAAATTTGTACGGTCCACGGCGTTCCAACCTTATGGTGATACGAGATATTTTTCCTGTAAATATTCCTTGTTATTTTTATAAACAGTAGACTGTTTCCGTCTCCGTTGAACCAGCCCGACGGACGAGCCCGCCCGCTGGATGAGTGGTTAGGGTGCTTGCCTTAACGCTCTGTTCTAGGGTTCCCGGATTCGATTAACGACTGGGTCAACTTTGAAAATGAACTTTGGCTCTGGTCTGGATTTTAAAAGTAGTGGCAGGGCACACTACGTTTCGCAGCCATTTGGGCAGCCCGTCTGGCGGCAGTAACCACCCCCTTACAGAAAACCACCATGAAATAACAGCACGTGTGCTGTTATGTTTTGGTGAGTAAATAAGGGATGCCAGAGCCCATTTCCCTATCCCCTCCTAATCCCTTACCCTTAATCCTATTATAGTCGGCAGCCCACTTGCAGCAGCTTTGGCGTTGCTTGTGTTATAGGCGACGGTAGTCACCTACCATCAAGTGGACCGTCAGCCTGTCTGCCGAACTTAACATTAAAAAAAAACAGATTAATTTTATGAAGATTTTTAAATTGTAGAACTACATTCGCCTCCTGCAATTCTCACTGTAAAAAGTTATCCCTAAACATTTTTTTTAAATTGTATTCATACACAGATTCTAACGCTCTCTCCATTAGTGTAAATCAAAACCCGTTGGGATGTATGCAAAATGTTAGTAGAGAAAAGGACACATGGTGCATAGAGATTTAATTTTATTCTTTACATCTCGTAAAATGTATGGCAGTTATGGGAAAACTTTTAAAATGTCCGTCACATGTTCATGATATTTTTACGCCGCGTATAAAATCCCTTGCAAAACGAACGAATTTTATTAAAATCATTTATATATTCCCATTTTTAGGGTTCCGTACGTCCGAATAAAAAACGGAAAACCTTATAGGACCACTCGTGTGTCCGTCCGTCTATCCGATCATTATCTCCGAAACTAGTGAACTTAAAATTTGGAAAAAAATACAGAAATTAGTTTTCTACTTATAGATTATAGGAAAACCTATAGGAAGTCCATGATATTAAAATAACATGGTATTAAACATGGTATTAAAAACATGATATTAAAATCACTCAATATTGTGCGAATAGGTAACATCGTACGGAACCCACTTCACGTGAGTTCAACTCGCACTTGTCCCGTTTTTTTTAACAATCTTTAATACTGTTATGACTCACCATGGAACGTTCTAGAAAAGCGTTGCCATCTGCTAAAAGTTCTCGAAAGTTCCACCCTAGAATAGAAGTCCCCCACTCTCCGCTTATTGTCAAGGGAAATTAGTCCTTATGCACACAACATAGAGTTCACATGCAACAGAAATAGCGTTCCCGAACTTTCAATGACCTTGTTTACAATACGTGTTACTTGTTTACTTACTTGTTTACCTACTTGTATTTGTTTGTTGTTTGTTTGCACTAAATTCGAGAAAGATCTAGACGATTGGCAGCGGATATAAATAGACGAAGTGGCGAGCTAGCGGGACAGTTCGATTCTGCGATTCGAAAGCGAAACTTCGGAATTTACCTGCGACAGTAAACCAGCGACTCATAAGGGAATCATTGACGACTCTTGGCAAGTTTAACGGTTGTATCGGACCTTTCGTTTAGCACTTTTGGAAGTCATCTTGGTTAGTGGAAATAAATAGTTGATTTTCGCCCTTACACGGCAGATTGACTCACCCCACACGTAACAATACAAATATTACCTAAAAAGATACTTAACACAAATTACTTACTTACTTTTGTTTAACTAATTTAATTGGCACATGTCGCGTATTCTCTTATATATAAAAATGAATCCCCATTTCCCTTGGTCACGGCATCACGCGTGAACGGGTAGATCGATTTAATGCGGTTTTCACTAATGGAAAGAGGGATAAATGGGGAGTGTTCATATATATAAAAATTGCACGCCGGGCGAAGCCGGGGGCAGGTCGCTAGTATTTCTATAAATATATAGGTACCAAGCACCATATTATATTTTTTTAACTTATGTTTGAAAATAAGAAAGAAATAGTCTTTATTATGTGCTTATAAGTAATTCAAATCTAGCCACTGAGAAAAAACAAAGACACAAACAATCCTCATATCTCTTCCTTCCGGTTCATTGGAAGGCGTCACACGGTGCGTTTCGCCATGTTGAAATTCCCTTCTTATAAGGGAATTTCAACTTTCTGGATAAAAGAAAATGGAGCATTTAGCTGACTAAATGTGCGCTAAGAACTACCAAATAACAATATCAAATAAGTCTTTAGTCGTGACAGTTTGTGCTGAAACTATAATTTGTGTCTGATACATTCGCAAATCTTTCATCTCTAAACAGATCCGTGTTATTTATTAAGGCAGATGTAATTTATTGTTCGTGTATTAAAAACCGTAGTCTGTTTCGTGTAACTAAATAATATAATATAATAAATATTAATTTAATAATTCATTTTATTTATATTTAAACATTTTTTTTTATCGCTTAGATAGTATACTTCAATTAATTATTTTATCTCCTAAAATATGTGCTGGCTTTTGAGAAGACACTTACTGATGGTAAGTGATGGTACTTACTGATCCACTTGATGGTAGACGGCTACTGTTGCTTATAAATATAAGTAACGTCATAGATGCATTTTGAATTTGTAGAATTTTGTAGAATAATAAATTAGATTTAGAGTATAGGGAAATCAATTGGCTCTGGCATTCCTTATTCACTTGCTGTTAACAGCGCACTTGCTGTTATTATGTCTTCTGTAAGGGTCTACTTTGGAATTTCTAAGCTCTGGTCTGTATCTCGCTTCGCATCATCGTTTTACAGTTATTTGTGCAGCCCGTCTGGCGGCAGTAACCATCCGCTTACAGAATACCACAGTGAAATAAAATAATATGTGTGCTGTTGTATTTAGGCGAGTGAGTAAGATATGTCAGAGGCCATTTCACTATCGGCAGCGAATTGGTAACATTTTTTGCATTCCTTGTGTTATAGGCGAATTGATGGTAGATGGCTACCATCAAATACCATAAATCTCCCTGCCTCTTGGTGTCTAACAGTCCGTTCAATAAAATGTAAAACGAAGTATGTGACTAAGCTTTACATGAGCTCGTCCTCGAGAGACGTCCCAGCCTTCAAAACTTTCATAAACAGCCTCATGTAAACGCAATGGGAAAACTTCTAATACAACCTTTGTTCCAAATCCCCGACGACTTATTTCCGGAGAGGAATGATGAAATGACATGGAATAACGACCCAAAAAAGAATTGTTTTTACTCGAAGATTTTGTATGATTAAATTCGGTAGACATGCTGACAGCCCATATAGCCTCTAGCTTCTGTGGCGACTAAACGGTTTCTTTCCTGATTGTAAGGAATATAGAGAACTAGGTGGTGCCCGCGGCTTCGCCCGCGTTGAAAAAAAATAACGCCTTAATAAATATATGAGCAATGTAACGCCTAATAGCGTTACATTGCATTGTATAGCTTTGTCAGGTTAGATGATCCCTCGGGAACAGACTTTCTTCTGGATGAAAGGTACTATATCCTTTCCTACATCCCTGACAACGTGTATACAAAATTTCATGATGATCGGTTCAGCGGTTTAGGCGTGAAAAGGTAACAGACAGGCAGACGGAATTCTTTTCATATTTATTACAACATTAGTATGGATTCGGCTTTATGAAACATTTATCTGCACATGTTATTATTACTCCGTTGACTCTCGTGAAGATTAATTCTCGTCAAACCTTTAATCTCTCCTGATGAAGATAGTAATATCCGTTATGAGTGTCGATACAATAGAAAATCTGTTTTGATATCCCGCTAGGAATTGATATCGGCCGAGACGCCAGTAGAGTGTTCGTCTCATTGGGTAATATTCTAATCCTAACTAAAACTATTAATGTGAAAGTGAGTTTGTTTGTTTGTTACGATTTCGCGCCTAAACTACTCGACCGATAATCGTGAAATTTTCCATACACGTCATTAGGGATACAGATAGAAGCCATAAGATACCTTTCACATTGCGACTAAAACTTTTTTTCTAACTCTCACCATTTTTGTAAAATTTGGTAAAAACATAAATTTTTATTTTTATTTTTTCATGCTTCTACAGGTTGGAATCGAAAATTTCTTTCACCCATCGATATTTCATATATTGTAGATAAAAAAAATCAAATTTTGATATATCTATATATAAAATAACGCGTGAATATAATTAAAAAAATATAATATAATATATAATTAAAAAAATTATTATATTATTGTATATATATATATAAATTGCACCCCGGGCGAAGCCGAGGGCGGGTCCCTCTTTTTTTATAAAAAAATCCTGGACTATTTATTCCGTTTTTAAATTCGAAAAACCACAAAATGATCAATACGAAATTTTTAAGTTTGACAGCAACAGAACCGTGTTTGATAAATGAGATAAATTTGTTAGAACTTGCGATGATTTTTTTTATGATTTGCTAAATAAATACTAAGGACATTCCGACGGTAGTGCTATCTTATTGGACTGTTAGAGAGAATGTCTCAGCCTATCTCAGTACCTATTATTTGTATGTAAAATTGCCTTTTTACAAACAATGAAATTTCAATTCACAATCACTTGATGGTGGGTGGCTGCCGTCGCCACATCGGGATACATACCTATTACATGACAGTAGGTAGCTAGGATGGCATAGTACAGTCAAGTGTAAAATGTACTAAAGGAATTATGAATATTTTTCTCATCATTAATATGTCATTAATAATAACACGAAGAATAATATGTCACATATAAATAGCTTATATGTGCACGTCTATAATTAAAAATATATTTTATAAACATAGGTATTTATGAAACGATTCATTCGATAAATATTTATGCATTTGACTCTCTACTTATCTAGATATTATCTGAAAAAATAAAAACAAAAACCCATATATTGATAAAAAAAAACGTATTAAAATAATACCTATATTAATAATATGTATTTTTTAAATATGAAGTTAATTATAATTGGCTGGGGAATATTGCAGTACTGTCATGAAGGTAATATGCGTAGATAAAGTTAAAATTAATGCTACTGATAATTGTACACCAGAGATTACTAATAATAGTAGATTTTACAACAAGTGCACAAAACGAGCCATTTTTATCCGAGATTTTTAAGCATGTCGAGGATAAAAATGGTTTTGTGGACGAGTTTACCTTTGTTTTTAGAGAAACTACGTTAATATTTTTTTAATCCTTTATGATATGTTTGTTATAAGAGAAACTGTATTATTACATATTTGTGAAAGTAAATTGTTTACGTTCACTGGTATTATCTATCGACCGAATTACGTAACAGAACAGTTGGGAATATTTGAGATTGAAGCAGGGTGTAATGCATAGTCTTATAAATCACAGTACTAATGGTAAAAAAAATCCCATTAGTTCTGCCGACAGAACTACTCAACAGAACAGGTGGGAATAGAGGTTATAAACCCTCTGCTTTTCACTTCGATTGCGAGGAAATAAAACAGTAGTATAACATAACATTTCTTTAATTAAAATGACATTGGCTTGGGCTGCAGACCTATGCAGCCTACTATTGAATTAATTTTGTAATAATAATCTTCTTAATTTAAATTTTAATATCTTTTATGTCTTAAAAAACACATAAGGCAAATAAATTTAAGTAAATATTATAAAATAACAAATTCTATCTCTGAACTTTTTATTGTGTTTGGCTGTATGGCTCATTTTCTTTGCCTTAATATAGATACATTTATGAGTAGATACGTTAATGCACTTGTGCACAAAATTCGATTTTATGCAGCCTATATCCTGCACAAATAAGCACTTTCAGAGCATGAGAAGTGAAAAGTGCATTTACCAAGCTAACTGTTTTCTACTGCTTGGCTTGCGTCGATGACGGATACACAAAATGAAATGTTTCTATTACGATTATTTGGTGAGAGAATAAACTGCGATTTCTGTCTGATGAAGTCACTACTTACAGAAGATCATCGCTGTGTTACAGTGCGTGTTCTTCTGGCCTCGCTTCATCCATTATCTTTCACTTTGTAAGAGATAAGAACTTACACAAATCATTCTTCAATTTCCACTGTATTGTATTTGTATTTTAGTAGTTCATTCCATTTATTTAAATATAAAATATCATTAAAGTGTTAACACTTAATGAAATTTTATATTTAAACGCAACAGACAGGTCGGACAGGAATATTAATAATTGGAAAATGTTATTTTAGTTTGATGTTTCTATCAATTTTATATATCCAATTTCTTAGAACCTTTCATTATTAAATAATTCGTGAGAACTACATTGTTATTATGTCTTGCAAACAGTGTTTAATATTAAACATACCTATTTGTCGGATCTTTCGTTTAATCTGTCAGGTGTGGAATAGGCGGAAAGGAGGTCCATTTTTTATGTTGAGGTCTACAGACATGCTTTTTTTTTACATTAAAGATGGGTTTTCTCTTGACCAGCATCTATCCATGTAGGAAGGATGAGGCCGACGATAGAGCGAGCTCACCCAGAAGATGCCTATTTACTCGAACCTTGAAAAGATTTGGGTTGTATGAGCTCGGAAATACAGACGCCGGCAGGGAGTTCCAATCCTTAGCAGTGCGCATTATAAAAGATGTTTTAAAGCGCTTGGTCCGAATTAGAGAGATTTCGATAAGGTGAGGATGGTAACCAGCCGTAGGTCTGCATGTCCGATAGAAGAAAGGGGAAGGCGGTATGATCTCATGCAGCTCTCGAGCACTAACATTAACATTCATCATTAATTTCTATTATTGTTATATATTCTATATTTGGGTGAGCGATATTTGCCATTTACCCTTGTGTAACAAAGGACCTCTTTTATCTTAAAGTATTTATATTTATCTATAACTATCAACATCAATCTTATTTTATTTTTGATTTTTGTTTAGTCTGATCGACACATTCGCAACTTTTGTGGACGGTCCACTTGATGGTAAGTGGCTACGGTCGCTTATAACACAAGCAATGCCACTGATGCTGCAAGTGCGCTATCGACCATAGTAGGATTAAGGATAAGGGTTGGGAAGGGATAGGGATGGGCTCTGGCATCCCTTACTTACTCATGGAAACACAACAGCACATATGCCGTCTTATGTAAGGAGGTGGTTACTGCCGTCAAGCGGACTGCCGTGCCGCCCAAATGACTGCGAAACACAGTTTACCCAGTCATTTGTTTCCAGATCTGGACCAGAGTCAACTTTGAAAAATTCATTTCCCAAGCTGACTCTGCCGGGATTCGAACAGAGCGTCATCTATTAAGACAAGCAACGCCACAGGTGGCAAGTGCTTGTCTTAATCCATAGGATTAAGAAAAGGGATTAGGAAGTGATAGGAGAATGGGCTAACTTAAGTAGGTAAAGTTTTTTTTTAATGAATATTATGTGAAAGACAAGTAGACTGTTCTTTAAATGCGATGTCATCTATAGATGAGTGCAGTTCCACTAAAATCGGAGTGTTGCCGTGAGTAAAAGAGAGGCAAATTAAAACAAGGACTAACATCAGACCGAACACAATTTTTACCAAAATGAGCGCAACCTAATAACCCACGAATTAAGGTGCAATATTGCACAAAGAATTTTTGTAACTTCTCGAAGATAACCGAACTGATTTAAAATTGGAAGGTTTTTCTTAAATATTATGTAAAATATGAAAAATGAAACTTTAGTACAGAACTTTAATTAATTAATAAGCTTAAAAAATAATGAAGTTGTCGCTGAAAATTTTTAGTCCTGTGACGAGTAAGCTTTTTTTTTCAAAAAATATATTTTTTTTGTATAAATCCGTCCGATTCAAACTTTTTTAAATATAGTTTATTACGGTCTGTATTTTTATCTAAGTTTCAATTTTATTCTAACAAATCAAATTAGAGTAATCAAAAACAAATTACGCGACGAAAATAAAGCTTTTCTTCTAAGTCCTCGGCCTTAAGGACATAAAATAAACGGTAAGATACTAGATTAGGCAAGGAAAATAGGCTCTTACTTAACCCACTCATAGAAACACAACAGCATGTGTGCTGTAATTTTACGAAGTGTGGTTAATGCCTACATACGAGTTGCCTACTTTATGAGAGAGATCGTAACAGTTAATGACTACGTAAACGCTTAATACATAGGAAAAACAAAATCATTTTTCTCTTTTAGGAAAATTTAACAACATTTTTAAATTTTCCCAGTACGAGTAATAGCATTGTTGTGATGGTAATATACAAGTGACTTATACCACAGAATATACATATAATAGTAAATGCTTATACGTTAAAGTTGCCTTTACAAGGCTTCCATGTCAGGGGTTTCCTTTGTGGACTTTAAGAAGACATTCAATTCTGTCTAAAGTAGGACATCGTTTCTTGTGTTTGAGCGATGCTGAATTGAAAATCAGAGTATAGGTATGTAGCAGGGTTATTGTGAAAGCCGTGATATTTTAAACTCGGCTGTGATATTTTTAACTCCGATTACTTGGAGTTTTTAATTCACAACCTATTCGCACGATTTCACGGAATATTTTTAGTGTTAGGGGAAGGGAGAGTAAGTTGGTTCACCTAACAAGAATTATAAGAAATACAAGCTTGGCACAGATATTAACGAAACTTTTATTTTCTAAAAATCAACAGTGCTATAGACTGTCAAAGTAATCTTACAAATGCAACAATAATGCACAAATAATCACAACATGAACACGAGATCAAAAAGTAAAGTAATTGATTTGATCCACCTTTCCTTAGGGCAAGATGATTCATGGTATAGGGTAAGATGGTTCGGAAGTATAACAAACATTGCAGATTTAGACAATGGTCACGAAAGTAGGTTCCTATTCCAATATAAGAAGAACACATTTCGGGAGTCCACTCTTTGCACTCGGAGCATTGTATCCAATCCTCAGCTGGAGCAACACGTTTTTCTTTACAAAGTGTGCAATGATAATCCCTGGCGAGTTCTGAACCACTGACAGCCGTTTTTTTTTATTTATTAAACTATAGATTTAGGTGTAGTCCTTAAAACAAATGACGCGTGTCTCGTCCCAAACTCTGCCAACGATGCCAACTCTTCCTGAGCACACGTTTGAAAATCTGTCACTTTTCCCCAGCTTTTTAGCGAATTCGACAACATTCTTTTTAAAATATTTGGGTGTTAGGTCGTAAAATAGATCATCAATGCTTTTTAGACGATTTTTAAAGCATTTTCCTCTTCTACGGTGAATACTAATCTGAACCTACCCAAATATTTGGTGGTAGATTGCTTTTTTAGGTTGACATAACAAAGTGATATGTGACATGTTATATTTTTTAGCAGTTCTCATGGCCCCTTCTGTAGCTCGTTCTAAATTTTGTTTATCCCTCTACCCATTTTCGACTTTTTTATAATTTTAGACCACCATATATATCCAATCTGGTCATCTTACCAGATGGCTATATTCATCTTGCCTGATATCTAAAAAAATATCTATTATCTATTTGATATTTATCTATTATCTATTTATCTATTTGATAGATAAATTTGATAGGCTTTGTGAAGGTTACAAACGCTAAGGTTACAAATTGATACGCTGGTTATGTTCATGTACCTAACGAGTAGAATAACCTAGCAGAATGATTCGTGTTGCCCCCTATATTCATTTTCCCCTATTGTATTTTCACTACACCCAGTGATTTTGTCAAATTTGAGAAATTACAATAGATGTGCAAGGTCGTCATAATAATATTGTGAGATGGTCACTGATTGGAACGTTTTCACTGCCAATGTTTTGCGTTTTTTATTTTTAAAATGCCGATGACAAGGCGTGTATGGTTTATTGGTTGATAAACCTGGGTGGTTTTATCAACCAATAAAACCACACAGGCTTTCCACCACATTTATTTAATTAGAGTAATTACAATCTCACTGATTTCCCCTAGTTAGGGAGATTATAATGTAACTAAGATTGTCCCGTAATATGATTGACAAAAGTCCGTACAATTATAATAGCTCCAGTAAAATTATAATATCACGACTTTTAAAATAACCCTGCGACATATCTGTTATACGGTTTTAAAGTGCATGGGTACTTGTCTAATCCAACTACTTTAGGCTTTGTTGAATCTAACTTAATGGGGTTAAAAACTGAAAGCTAATCGTAGGTGGCGCCACTGTTGAATAATCCTAATCGCCATAGAGTAACTTATTATATACCTAATCGCCGCCAAATTGCGTTCTTGGTTCCCTGTATTTACCAGCGAATTTGCCTTTATTTCTACAAAAATGTATTCGACGTAGAATGTTAAGCAGTTAAAAAAACAGTTGAGGAAAAGAAAAGCATCTACTGCACATAATCTCAAATATTTAGTCTGCTCCCAATTTTTTCTTCGTAAAGCTTTTATTCGTTGTTTTCTTCTTTTGAAATCTTTAGGGAATATATGGATTCCCTTCTTTTTGCAATCCAAAGCTGAAAATAAGCGCCATGTTAATTAAATAATTTCAGTTCTTTTTGTTTGTTCACAAAATTACTATGAAAAATGACAGCTATCTGTCAGATTTAGGGAACACCCAACAGTGCTGCCATCTGAAGTGAGCAAAAGTCAGTTTTTTACCCCATTAGAACAACAGGATTCGCTGGCAGTAATGTTAGAAATTATAGATGGAAGTCGACTCGCATTTATACTAAAAATAATATTATTGCTTTATCTATGCTAAAACATTGATTCAAACCAATACCAATAGGTACCACAGCGTACCTGTACTCTCATTTTCGCATATAAATTTATTGTCCCGAACTGGCAATATTTATTTTAATGCGAGAAACGGCTACATCTTCAGGTTGATTTATGAGACACCGCGAAATATATCGACAATCTTCTCGTGCCCCCATCCCCCAACACAAAGCTTTATTTATTCCCCTGTTTTTATTCTACGCTTCATCAGTAACTGTTATCGATGGCTTTTTGAGACATTTAACATTTTAATTAAGTAAGTTTAACTTTCATACGAGCCATAAACTCATTTATAACAATACAATAAGATTTTTGGATAATAGTAGATTTATTTTTATTTAGATTATACATTTATTAACTAGCTGAACCCGCAACTTCGTACGCGTGGTATTCGGTGTAGCGCGTAACTTTTTTATTTATAAACCGATTGGAATGAAGCAAACATTAAATATTACGGCAAGCTTGCTTTACATCTGTAAAAACTGAATTTAAATCAGTTTAGCCGTGTCTGAGATTATCGTGCACAAACGCACCGACAAACCGAAAAATAGACAAAAATTCTAAAACCTATTTTTTGACCTCGGTAACATAAAGTGCAAGGTGTACAAATTGTTTTTCTGGCTATGTTTGTGTTATAGGCGACAGTAGACACCTACCATCAAGTGGACCGTCAGCCTGTCTGACGACCTTTAGACAAAGAAATAAATTAGCGAACAAAAAAAAAATTAGCTATTAAATACATAATTCGTGTTTCTCTATTGGTAAAAGCAAATTTTACAAACCTTCCCAGCTTCCCTTTTAGGTGAATGTTCAAATATTTCATAGTGAAATATTGGCGATCATCGATATTGTAATAACATAACGTGTACCGAATCAAAATCAAACATTACAGAGTACTTCTCGAGACGCGATCAACAGGTGCGATGGAAGTTGATAAATAAATCTCTGGTAAAACTTCCAACTGATTTATGAACCAACTTGTACTTCCCTCTCGCTCTTATTAAACTTGTGATGATGAGGTGAAGGCCTTTTTTATTTTCTGCACAGCTATAGCATTTTCCCACTGCTTTACACGCGTGAAAGGTCAAAAAGAATTCTATGTACTCACTCTAAAATTCATTCGTTTAGCACTCTGGCCTTATACCTATGGACCAATGATAGGCTAATACCAATGAAGACTGTCATTGTTAGAAACCAATGACAGTCTTTAAAATCGCCATACCGACAAAGTCGGTGACACACCGCTTAAACCTGCAAGCGTGATTTGATTTTACCACCCGCAAATAATCCAAGCATTGTGCTTTTGTAATAATCCAAACATTGTACTTTTATAATAATCAAAAAACGATCGCACCTTCCGCGAGTGCTATGGAATGGGTGCAGTGTGCTGGACTTTTATGTGATGAGCTCGCAGCTGTCTTCGTCGCTTGGAAGACCTAGGACCACTTATCTACTGTACTGCCCATCTAGTAGATCTCTGATCTACTAGATGGGTTGCAGCATCCTGATTTCTCTCGTTTCCTCGCTCTCTGATTGCACGTACCATCATTAAAAATACACTCCACTTTTCTCCATCAAAGATTTTCGATAGCATATTTGGCGTGATCATAATCTATATTTATAAAATTGTTTGTCCTGACTGAAAATCAACACGCAGCCAAAACTAATAAGCCAGAAAGCTGAAATTTAGTACATATATATGTAGGTTTATTTTATAACATAAGCTCGGCTAATTATTGAAAATTACAACTCCGTGCAAAGCCGGGGTCGTGCCGCCGGTATTACATACTAGCTTTTGAACATGGCCTCGCTCGCATTAACTCTTAAAAAGGAGTCTTCTCTAGCATTGTAGCTATCTCCATACCAAATTTCATTAAGATCAAAATCAAGAAATTCAATAAACGACTAATCAACTTAAAAAATTAGTAAGTCATGAAATTTGGTCATATAATGCTTTGTGTAAGATAGAAACAAAACAAAGATGATGATCGTAGATCGGGCTGTAAATGGCGGGGTGGTACAGAGTTACATTTACCTGAGCTCTGCTATTTCATTGGAGTTGGGAATGAGAAAATGATGTGCCATCACTAGATCTGCGGTTGAGAGGCTGGGAAGGGTTTGGAGAGATAAAAGAATCACAAAAAAAAAGTCCGACTTATAAAATCCTTTGTCTTTCCCATCTTTCTTTAAGGGGCTGAAACCTAGTTCCCGAGAACGTCGCAAGATTGACGCACTGGAGATGTGGTGCTGGAGCCACCATCAAATCAATTTTAAAGGCCCCCAAAAAATTAAGGACGGACTTTCGCCGATTGTGCTATTGCGAATACTAAAGTTCTTTGGCCACATCTCTAGGAAGGAATATTCGATGGAACGGTTTGTGACTCAGGGTATGCGACAAGAGTATGCGAATTTGATATAAGATAGGGGGGAAAGGAGGGGGGTTAGTATGTATGAACAAAACTGTCAAGTTGACTTAACTACAAGGATTCATGTTTAAGGAAGGCGATGCCGCGATAATTGATGGTTTTATATATGGATATCTATAGTAAAAAAAAAACAACCATTCCGATTAAATATGGTGGCCTATTCATTTTAAAAAATCACGGATAAATAATTTGAAAAATGAAATACCCGCTAAAGATACGCACAAAGCGAACATTGTCTGCAAGTTACGTGTTCGTTACTGATTTGATCAATTAAATGTTAGACGAACACGAATTATTTCTTAACAATACATTTTAAACAAAATTTTATACATAAATTCTCTCGAATCTAATTTGACTACTAAAATAAAAATTAATTTAATATAAACCTTTCCGAAGAAATTAACTAAATCGTTTCCGACTAGGAGCAGTGACCACCTCCATAAAGAAAACCGTTACGAAATAACATCACTTGTGTGTTATTAGAGTTGCACGAATTAGGGTGTTGCCACACTAATCGATCGATGCCATCGATCGATAGTACAATGAATAAGTCGACGTAGATCAACAGATCCTTATTTAAAAAAGGCCGCTTCCAGTGACTCGTAATAAGAGTACAAGTAACAAGGTCGCACTGGTTAACAACACGTCATCTTCTGAATACATTTTAAAAGATATTGATGGAGGTAGCGATTTATAGGTGATCAATTAGAGATCGAAGATCGCTCGATCGCGAATCGATGATTGATCGATCGGTATTCTTCGATGAGCCAAAACTACCGCACCAAACGACATACGTCGATCAATGGTATCGATCGATGGTTGATTGATTGGTGTGGTAACACCCTAAGAGACGCCAGAGCCCATACTAGCATCCACACCAGGTGCCTCATTCCTTATCATACAAGAGCCGGCTGTACACTTGCATTTCTCTGGACTTGCTTGTCTTTATAGGTAGTACCTACGATTAAGATGTAGGGAGGTGAGCAGGACAAGTGAAAACGAATCCTTTGGATGAGTGGTCAGGGTGATTGATTTAACGCTCTGACTCAGGGGTCCAGGGTTCAATTCGCGGGTTAACTATAGAAATAAACTTTTCAAAGTTGGCTTTGGTCTGGATCTGACTACTGACAGGGCACACTGCGTTTCAGAGTCAGTTGTTTGGGCAGCCTGCTTGGTGGCAGTAACCACCCCTTTACAGAAGACCATCCTGAAATAACAGCACATGCGCTGTTGTGTTTCGGTGAGTGAGAAAGGGATGCCAGAGTCCATTACCCTATCCCTTCGTTATCCCTTATCTTCAATCCTAGTATGGTCTGCAGCGCACTTGCAACACCTTTGACGTTCTTTTGTGTTATAGACGACGGTAGCCACCTACCATCAAGTGGACGGTCTGCCTGTATGGTTGTTTTTAATTATTATTTTTTTATAAATAAATATAAAAGGAAATTCTGTTAATAAATAGAAATTAAATTGATATAAACCAATAATTGCAAAATTTGCCTTTATTGTATTGAATAATAATTACCTACTCGTTGTAGCAAGTAAGTCAAAATAAATTTTTAGTTAAGTTAAACAAGTAAAGTTTTAAGTTAAACTCTTAAACTCAATAATTTAGTTGGAAGAGTGCCAAACATTTTAACCAGAAAGAAGTGTTTGGTGAGACAAAACTGTAAATCTCTAGCTTCAGAGACCCACTTTCAGGTAAAAATATTAAGATTGTTTACTACTAAAGGTATACATATTCCTGATAATATGTGCACCTATCACCTGTAGGAACATATGTTTTACGAGACCATTGGTCGAGTGCTTAAGGCGCTTTCCTTAGCACTCTGACTAAGTCGTCTCGGATTTGATTCCTGACAGGACCAACTTTAAAAATGAACTTGTCAGAGTTCTCACACTGCATTTTCTGCACTGCATCTCACACTCATGAATAAGGTAGCCCATCAGGCGGCGATAAGTAATAACCGCTTTACAGAAGACCACCGTGAGATAACAGGATATGTAATGTGCTTCGGCGAATGAGTACGAGACCCTTTTTACATATCTCTTCCTAATTGTTTAACATTAATCCTAATAAGGTCAGTGTTCACTTGCAAACCTTTGGCGTTGCCAATACCATCAAGTGTCGTTTACTGTCCTCGATCCTGTCCAGCCTGTCTGACGTTGCAAGTACTTTGCCGACCATCATATACCCTGAAAGGACAAAGGATAAGAAAAAATATAAGGTTAAAGAAATGAGATAAAAAAAGGAAGAGATCGCTATAAAGCGATAAGGCCCCCTTTTGTATATTTACTTGTTGTTTCTTTCTTTTTTTTTATCCTTTTTTAAGTTTATAGTACAAATAAAGAGTTTTAATAATAATAATACTGATATTTCATGGTTGTTTTCTGTAACAGAGAGGATACTGCCGCTCAGACCTAATTTATTACTGAACAGCAGACCGCAATGTCAACATCCACTATAAAGAAGCTATAAATAAAGTTTGTTTAGCAGAAACTGTGCACAATCCTTTAGAAAGAAATTTATAGTGCAAAGTTAGAGGGCGTCAGGTGTTTTAAAAATACTGTAGGTATGTGTTAGCGAGCTACACTCGGACTGGTGGAAATCTGGTTACTGGGAGAAGAATCCAAAATAAATTTTAAACGAATATATATATTATAATATATAATTAATATAATTATAAACAATATTTATAATAATATTATAATATTGTTATATTATAATATTATAATATTGTTTATAATTATATTATTATAACAATATATATAATAATATAATTATAAACAATATTTTTATGGGTAAAATATGATTTTAAAAGTGTATATTTTATTTTAAAAAAATGACAATATTTTATAGACTTTATTTTATTTTATAAAAATGACAATACTTACTAGTTTTTTCCCGCAACCACATCAGTACTCAGTATTATTCAATCTTGATTGTTCATAAATTCTTGTCCCTCGGGAACAGTACTTTTTTCTGGATGAAACCCTGACAACGATGATCGGTTGAATAGTAAGGCGTGAAAGCGCATCAAACAAACTCACTTTCTCATTTTATTTTTATTTTTTTATGTTAAGATCGGCAGACAGGCTGACGGTTCACTTGATGGTAGGTGGCTACCGTCGCCTATAACACAAGCACCTCCAAAGCTGTTGCAAGTGCGCTGCCGATTACAGTAGAATTAAGGAGAACGGATTAGGAGGGGATAGAGAAATGGGCTCTAGCATTCCTTACTCACTCACCGAAACACAACAGCATACGTGCTATTATTTCACGATAGTCTTTTGTAAGGGGATGGCTATTGCCGCCAGACGGACTATCCAAACGAGTGCGAAACGCAGTGTACCCTGCCACTACTTTCCAGATCCAAACCAGAGCCAGAGTTCATTTTTCAAAGTTAATCCTGCCGGGAATCGAACCCGGGAACGCTAGAGCAGAGCGAAGGCAAGCACCCTAAACACTCGTTCAACGGCCTTGTCAGCATTTAAAATTTTAGCTGAAACAAGGGTTCAAATTCAAAGTATATCTGTTGCAACTTGAGCTTTTTTTTCAATTTTCTCAATAAGTTACCCGTGTTATGTAAAGTACTACTGACTAGCTACTCTTTTACAACAATTCTGTGATTTGTAGACGCTACGATTATGTTAAAAGTAAATGCCATACTCCTTTAATGGGTATGAAGTAACAAATCATGTAAAACAATTTATTTTAATTAAGCTGATATTTTTTTAATTCGTGAAGCTTAAGGCTCTATACCTTTTTATTTTTCTGCTTTTTGAAAATATCTCCTTTGCGATCTATCTTATCAAAGCTACCATTTTCTCACTGCAACTACGTCTATATCTCCTATATCTATACCTACATATATATTTTATACATACCTATAATAAATTCGTAAACATAAATATTAAAAAAAAACGTTTACATTATGTTACCGAGGTCAAAAAAAATAGTTTTTTTTAATTTTTGTCCTTTTGTCTGTGCGTTTGTGCACGCAAATCTCAGAAACAGCTTAACCGATTTGAATGCGATTTTCACTGATGTATTATAATAGCAAGCTTCCCCTAACATTTAGTGTTTGTTTCATTCCAATCGGTTTATAAACAGAAAAGTTACGCGCTGTACCGAATACTACGAAGTTGCGGGCTCACCTAGTAAATAATAAAATTGTTCTTTGTGCACTGTAATCTCAGAAATGCTTCGCCGATTTTAATACGATTTTCACTGCTGTATTGTAGAAATTTTCCCGTAACATTTAGTGTTTGTTTCATTCCAATCGGTTTAAGCGCTATTGCGAATACCACGCGTCCGAAGTTGCGGGCTCAGCTAGTTATAAAATAAAGTCGTTGTCCGCCTCCGTCTTTTTCTCCGCTAACTTCTCCCAAAGCACCCAACTGATTTTGACACGGCTTTATCAATGAAACCGTATCAAGGGTAAACGAGGAAGGTTTGTGTATAGATACAATTTGCAGAAAAATATTGCATCTAGCGAAACAATTTTTTTTTTATGTTATGTCGACAGACAGGCTGACGGTCCACTTGATGGTAGGTGGCTACCGTCGCCTATAACACAAGCAACGCTACAGGTGCTGCAAGTGCGCTGCCGACTACAGTAGGATTAAAGATAAGGGATTAGGAGGGGATAAGGAAATGGGCTCTGGCATCCCTTACTCACTCACCGAAACACAACAGCACGTATATGGTGTTATTTCACGGTGGTTTTCTGTAAGGGGGTGGTCACTGCCGCCAGGCGGGCTGCCCAAATGACTGCGAAACGAAAAAAAAAAACTCCAAAAAACACACAAAATTACACTTAAATAAAAACTTAATATTTATCTTATAACACACTATAATTGCAAAAAGACCCTGACCGAAACGCAGTGTGCCCTACCACTACAAAAAAACACACAAAATTACACTTAAATAAAAACTTAATATTTATCTTATAACACACTATAATTGCAAAAAGACCCTGACCGAAACGCAGTGTGCCCTACCACTACAAAAAAACACACAAAATTACACTTAAATAAAAAACTTAATATTTATCCTATGACACTTTAATTGCAAAAAGACCCTGACCGATTGGCTCAAGACCCTAAATTATAATGGAACCGAATCTTTATTAAAGACTATTACTTAACTGAATTAAACATTTATTATCAAAACAAATAATTTGATTATGAAAGGGGACTTATGTAAAAGCTACACTTAACTCATATAGATAATGCTAGTTCACACACACATACATTCACACACACATACAAACATACACACTTTATTGTATTCTTTTGATTTTAGTACGGTGTTGGAGAAGCGGGGTTCTCCTGATACAAGTATCTTATACTTAATAGGAGGCCCCCTACACCTCTTTTTCTACCTATGATTAAGTTTATGAATAAATTATTTTGTATTTTGTACTTTTTTGTAGCGAAGTTTTTTAAAGAGTTTGTTTAGTATGGGTTCAATTGAGAATAAGTAACTGCCATCACCTATAAACAATTGACTTAATAGTTGGATATAATTGGAAGAGTTATAAATTATTCATAAATGCGTTGAATGGTCTCTAACTGTAAAAAGCGCGATGTCATCCAGATGTCATTATTCATTGCCAACGAGACGTTATTTGAGCGAGTTGACAGCTCGGAACGGAACAGCTAAACTCATTTCTTGTAATATTATATCTTTTACTAGTATTTAAAACAGTCAGTGGGAAAGAATATTGTATCGAAAATCCAATAATTGGTAGTCCACTAAACTAAATCTAACCTCATTATTGTTTAATAGGTGTGCTAAGCGGCTTCGTCCGCCCTGAAATTTGACAGCATGAAGTTTAAAATAAAACTTTACTTTGAAAAAATACATAATTATATGTGAACAAAGGGTAATATCTTAGTTAGGTTAACATCTTTAGTCACTCAGCCAAAAATTAAGAGAGTTTGGCTGAGAGATGTCAATGCCTTATAGCCCTGGCCTTGCACCTTCAGATTTTCACCTCTTTCTGTCTCTTCAGAATTCTTCAGAATTCAGAATTCTTTAGGACTGCCAAAATTTTTCGCGGTTTTTTGATCAGAAGTCCAAAATTTCATGTCACTACCAAGTGACCATCGAACAAAATCGAACAAAATCGAATAAAATGAAAAAAAAAAGATTCTCAGCGGCAGAAAAAGCGGCCCACGCGCTTATTGCGAACTTGTAAACAAAGTAAGCAATATTTATGGGACATTTGAACGAGGGTAGGTGTCAAGTGGATTGTTTTGTTAAGATAAAGTAAGTAATTCAAGATTAAGTTATGTTGGGTTAACTTTTGTTGAATTTTGTGACAGTGTTGTATCGAGCGTACCCGACAAAGGTAAGTTAAATTAATCTTTTTCAATTTTTCTGTGTAAATTTAATCTTTTTTAACTGTAATAGTGTTTCAGTGTTTATTTCCCTTGCAGAAAAGATTAGAAGATGCCAATCACAGCTGCTCAGATTGCTCAGGCAGTACTGTTAATTGAGCAGGGAAGAACTCAGCGTGAGGTGGCTGCACATCTCCATGTGCTGCGAACCACCTTAAGAAGAGCTCTCACAAGGTACCGGGAGACTGGTCTGTACACACGGCGACCAGGAAGTGGTCGAGTTAGGTGCACCTCCGCTCGTGATGATCGATTCATAATTTTGGCTGTACTGAGAAATCGATTTCTGACTGCTGTCGAGATCAGACGGCGGCTGCAGGCAGCACGGGGGGTCATTGTTAGTGAACGAACAATAAGAAGAAGGATGGCAGAGCGGGATTTACGTGCGCAGAGACCAGCACGAGGGCCAGAATTGGAGAGACACCACAGAGTAGCACGGTCAAGGTGTGCGCGTGAACATGTGAATTGGACTTTAGATCAATGGGCTAAAGTGTTGTTCACAGACGAGTGCAGAGTTGCCTTACGAGCACCAGATGGGCGTGAGAGAGTGTATCGACGACGAGGAGAACGGTTTCTTCCCATCACAACACGTCAAACTGTCAGTTACCAAGGTGGGTCCGTTATGGTATGGGGAGGAGTATGTTCAGAAGCGCGCACAGAGTTGGTTTTTGTAAATTACCGCCTAACAGCAGCCAGGTACATCGAAGAAATCCTCGAAGATCACGTTGTGCCATTCGTGGGCTTTATTGGTCAAGAGGACTTCCTGTTAATGCATGACAATGCAAGAGCCCACATCGCGAGAAGCGTTGAATCGTACTTGGATGCTGTCGGCATTCGAAGGTTGCAATGGCCTGCTCGCAGCCCAGACATGAATCCAATTGAACATGTCTGGGACATGCTTAAGAGACGCGTCCGAGCACTATCGAACCCGCCCGAGACCCTTCGTGACTTAAAATCTACTCTCACGGCAATTTGGGAGCAAATTCCTCAAGTAAAGATAAAAGACATACTGCAAAGCATGCCAGAACGTATGCAAGCAGTCATTGCAGCTAGGGGCGGCAATACGCGGTATTAAGTTAATTTTTTTTAATGTTTACACGTAATTCTTTCTTTTTTTTGTAATAAAGGAATTTTGGCAAAAAATCGTTTTTATTCACATTATTTTTTTGTTACTAAATGACAGTAATTTAAGTTTAACTTTTGACTAAAATCAACTTGACAGTGGATTACCAGTTAAATAAAATAAAAAATATCAGTTTTTTTTTTCATCATAATAATGCTAGGGCTAAATTTGTCGGTGGGCCGCTTTTTCTGCCGCTGAGTATATATATAAACTTTGGAAAAAATGCCTTGAGTTTTCATATAAAATGCGAAATAGTATATTTCATTACAAGTGCGGAAAGGCTGTCATTGCAAAGAGTTCCGACAAATGTCTACCCGAGCCGAAGGCGAGGGTTGACAGTCGGAACAAGTTGCAATGACGGTTCCGCACGTGTACTGAACGACTATTTTTAATACAGTTGCGAAAAAATGAAGCGATTTAATAAAACAAACAACTAAACTCGCAAAGAGAATTTCTGGAAAATGGCGCCAACCGTACAATATAAGCAGAGACATTTTTTTTCTTCACGCATTCCGGTAGGCAAAGGAAACTATGTGCCCATACAGCCAAGTCTTCAGTAGAATTTTTTTATTGATATGAAATGAAATGAAACCTAACCTAACTCGTTCAATCAAATCATTAAATCTGATATTGAAACAAATCAGTAGCTTCTTTTTAGAAATATACGTATTTGCATGAATCATAAAAACTTCTATGATTTTTTTTTAGTAAAAACTTCATGGTTGGTTTTTCTTTTTAATAGACATTATTTTGACAGTTGGGAAAGAGAACGCACGAGTGCGGGAAAGGTAAAAAAAAAGCACGAGTGTGTAATAGCCCACTTCCCGAACGCTATACGTCCCTGCAATACGCCACTTTTTGAGCAACTGTATTAAAAAAGCTTTTCCCCAACCTACTCGTATTATATTCTCTTTGAATAAATTACTTTTTACAATTTTAACACAGTTGAAGCTTCGATTTCGACTATTTTAATAAATTATATTAAAATAATTCAGTTTTATTTTATTTTTGATAAAGTTTGACATCATAACTTGATCCCATAGACAAATTGCTTTCCATTTTTATAGGACAACGTAAATATGAGTGTAATTATTTCATGTGTAATAAATAAATAAATTAATTAATAAAAAATAATTGAAGAAAATTACCCTTAGGTAGCTGGACTTGAACAGTGTTAATTCCAAAATCTCGCTTGATTTCTATACATCCTCCCATATTATTGTCCGCAACATGTTGGAAACACGTGTTTACCATAACTTGTGTAACTTATATGACTTAACTGGGTGCAGTGTTGGGACACTGATTAACAAAGTTTTAGCGACACATACGCGTTAAGTGGGCATTGGATTATTTTCTTATAAATAAATAACTTATCTCTAAAAGGATAAGAGGATTAATTTTAGTGTGGTTATTAGCCGATAACATTTAAATCTTGAATTAAATCTTTAGCAAACCCTTGGCAAATAGATTGTATAAATAATAGTGGCTTAAAATGAATCTGCAATTTTTTTAACCATGAGATGTCATTTTCCCTTTGCCTTGATGACAGCTGGCGGGTATTCAAGTGTGACATACATGCGCCGCCATCTTGGAATTAGAACGTTTTCCTGGGAACGCGTTCGGAATATGAATTTAAATGTTTTGAATTGGCATATTCATATTAGGAGAAGCTTTTGAATTTTTACTGAAAAGTGAAGCGGAGGCGATTATTTTTAGACTTACTAGACTTACTAGAAGGAGAAAGGCAATGAGACGTTCTCAATAAACGTTTAAGTTCAAAGTTAACTGAAAATGAATGCCAGGTTTACATTCAGTACATTTCACTCCATACGGAACTAACCTGGGCTTATTGTTAACTACTCGCCATAATTATACTCAAATAATTTAGCGATTAATTTTAAGTTTTTTTTTATAGAATATCCCTATTCCTGGAACTAATTGAATTTTATTAATTAAAAGTGTCCGCTACTTCGTCGATGTGACGACGGTGGCGACGATTTGATAAGGTTTTATACGATCCCTCGGGAACCTAAAATTTTCCAGGATAAAAATTATCCTGTATGTTAATCCTGGTAATAAACTATTTCTGTGCCAAATTTCATCTAAATCTGTTCAGCCGTTTTGGCGTGATTGAGTCACAAACATACAAACAATCGCCAAATTACAAATAACTTTTATGTTCTCTGACTTTTATATCTTAGATTATTATTATTATTATTGTTGCTATTATTAATTCATATTAATTAAATGATCAATTTAAACATAATTAATTAATTAATTATGATTGACTTTTTTATTATATATCTACGTACTTATGATTTATATTTTGCACAGGTGTAGTGGGTTGTGGTAGTGGGAGGTTATTATTGTAAGATCTGGTTATACACCCATGTACAGGCAAATAAATGATTTGAATTTGAATTGAATTGAATTATAATATTAGTAGGATAAGACTTTTTTTTTATCTCGGTTGTTTTGTAAAATAAAATATCTCAAATCAACTTCTTTGTAAGGTAAAACTGTAATAATCTTCGTTGCTATTTATTGTCGCGTGAAGTTTCCAAGATGATAACTTGTCTATAAAAGCCCTATCCATAAGTAGACCCTCAGCCTGCTATCAAACCTTAAGGGATTCACTGAGGCAAATGACATTTACTATAGAACTCGCTGGCGGCGGATCCAATTCAACAGGCCTAGAAATTGTGTTTTTCTGTTTTTACCATTAGAACATTACACAAAATTTTTTTTTTATTAATACCATTTTTTAATCTGATATTAACTTATTAGTAGGTACAGGATTCATATGCCTGCAATAAGCCGTTTTCGAGAGAATTTTCAATAAAGGTTAAATTCTTCTTGTGTTCTAACTTTTTTAATGGAGTTTCTATCACTTTAACGAAAATTCTAATCAATACAATTGGTTCTTCACATGTTTAAGTATAATATATATTTTTTTCAAAGCAATTGTCTTGTCTATTTCTTGTAACATCTTCATTAAACAATGGATATTTTTAGTATTTAGCGTTTGTCTCCCCCTTAATAAGAAGTGCTATAAAATTTATACGACAACAGTTAAAAAGCTTTATTATATGTAGGAACTATCCATAAAATATAATAATAAGATTTTTTTCGTTGGTTATCAATTTAGGGCAAAAATATCATTGAATATTTTTATTGGATCCTTATATCCTCAGGGTGGGACGGTCTACGGAGCGATCTGTTCGGACACTAATTGATTTTGTACTCCCCCGAGCGTTTTATTTAGCATTTTCGTTATGGAATTCCGGTCGGAGGATCAATTCTTAATTTCCATGAGCCCCTACAAATGGCTCCTAATCAGGTCTGCTAATCGTTTAATAAAATTTAATATAGTACCACTTATACAGATTCTAAAAGTTAAACAATTGAATCTGACCTATCTCGAACCGGAGTAATTGTAACGTAGTTACACAGCCCTCTTAAAACAATTTTATGGCGGGTACTAATTATTTTTGTATTCACGTTTTTTTTATACTAATATAACTACATAAAGTTCTTAGTCTGTGATTATTAGCTTGGAGCCATCAGAGCATGATTTTAACGAGCCCGTTGGATGAGTGGTTAGAGTGTATGCCGTAACGCTCTGTACTAGGATTCCCGGGTTCGATTCTCGGCAGGGTCAGTTTTGAAAAAATGAACTTTTCAAATTTGGTTCTGGTCTGGATCAGATTTGTGCGGCCCGCCTGGCGACAGCAACCACCCCCTTACAGAAGTCCACCATGAAATAACAGCACGTGTTCTGTTGTGTTTCGGTGAGTGAATGAGGGATGCGAAAGCCCCTCCTAATCCCTTATCATTAATCCTACTGTAGTCGGCAGCGCAATCGCAGCAGCTTTGGCGTTGCTTGTGTTATAGGCGACAGTGGCCACCTACCATCAAGTGGACCGTCAGCCTGTCTGCCGATCTTAACATTAAAAAAAAACATTATTGTAAACGCAGACTACTAAATATTTTAAGAAATTGTTATGAATTTATCATTTACTGTTGTGTTATTAATTGTTATATTTAGTATTACTATATTTTCCGTAATTGTTTTTGTGTTTACTTCGATTCTTTACGGATTAGGTAAGATTTACATCGGGCCGTGTAAAGATATTCATAGTTAAGTATGCTTTTGTATGTACCAATTCATACTTCACCGGGTCGAGTCCGTTTCACCGTGTGCTAGGAGACAGCCTCGCGAGGGTCACTTCGGGGTATAAGAATTTACCCGAGACTTCCGCGCGAGCCACAACCGCAAGGCTGCCTCGCGAGGTATTATAAATATACTTATAATCATAATCATAATCATTTATTTATTTGCTGAATATAGGTAATTAAAAAAATGGTTTTTTAATGTGTAAAGGCTCGCTACATTCTACCCTTTGGGGTGTGCAAATATTTTGATAATATTTTGATACTACATAACAATATACTTATAACATTATACTTATAATAATCAATCACTATCCACCAAGTTATCAAGACATATAATCTTTTAAATCATAGTAACATTTATCAACTAGTAGTTTTTTAACTCTCTTCTTAAATATATTAATATTGAACTTAAATATTGTTCGGAATTTTATTATATAAAATATAACTAAGTTACTTATATAATAATTTTTTATTATATAACTTATTAATAGTAATACGAAATAGTATAAGAATACTTGGAAATGACAAGGCACGGGCTTGGCCCGGACGGCGGCACAGTGACGAATGACAGGTCTATTCCCAATATGTCCCACGAGAAATGTCCAATTTGGGACATTTCGGGAATTGAACCGGCCGGAGCACGTTGAGAAAGATTGGTCTTAAATATTGGTTTTTAAATTATGTATATACCACAGGCCAATTAAGATTATGATAATGATATGTACATTTATACATAGATAACATAACAATAAGTCACGGTTACAAACAAACTTACAAAACAAATAGACGGACAAATTTAAAAATCACGCCAATGATTTATTTATAATTGATATTTGTTATAAATAACTTATAACCATTTAAATGGAAGGGAAATTTAACATACCTATCTGTACCAAATAATATATACCTAAAGGATAAGGGGTAATATACTTGTATGATAAAGGATACAGAAAAGGTACCTTTAATCTAGAAAGGTACTGTACCTAATGGGCAAGAAAGAAAGAAGGAAAGAAAGAAATATGTATTTGTCAAAATAAGATCTTAATAGGGGATCGGACAGTAATAAGATTAAAATCTAAAATGTACTTAGAAAGAAAATATATTATTTTTTACGATTATTTATCGAATAATAATTTAATATAATTCATTTAAATATTTTTAAATGAATAAATAAAATTTTATTATTTACAATATAATCTATACTGAAACACCAATCACAGTGCGTGACGTCATTTGTGGGCAATCATTGTCTTATGCCAATGCAGCTGTTTTGTTATGATATGACCACATATGACGTTACGCGCTCTCAGATGAACTATCGTGGCGTTTTGGCGGCATTTTCAAACAAACAATATTAAAACATGATTTTGAGTACCTAAACGGCTATAAATAAATGAAATAGTATTTTTTATGGGAATAAATATCCATGAAGATTAATTTAAAATACTTTCTGAAAATTTGTCCGATCCCCTATTATACATATAATAGCCTATACACATATATATATATCAATGACGAAAGCTTGACGCGGGCCAAAGTTAGTTTAAGTTTATACATATGTTTCATTTTTAATCGATATTAAAAGTGTCAAATATTAAAAAGCAAAACTCAAACCTTTCAGTGGATTTTAATTCACAAATAGATTTATGTATAACTAGCTGAACTCGGCCACGCTTCGCTGCGGCCCATACGGCGGCGACGTGGCGTACGCATGGGGACCGCGGTCCAGTACCGCGGTCCCCATGCGTATATATAATACTATTTATCGTAGCGTGATGTTATATAGCCTATAGCCTTGCTCGATAAATGGACTATTCAAAACAAAAAGAATTTTTCAATTCAAACCAGTAGTTCCTGAGGTTAGCGCGTTCAAACAAACAAACAAACTCTTCAGCTTTATAATATTAGTATTAGATAATATTTAGTACATTATATACCTCTAATACCGATTATACGTTGTCTAAATAGAATTACTTTCTAGTTTATTTAATAGATGGCGCGATTAAACCCTCGGAGAAACCCACACCAATATTATAAATGTGAAAGTAACTCTGTCTGTCTGTTACATTTTCACGCCTAAACCTCTGAACTGATCATCTTGAAATATTGCATACATGCACGTTGTCAGGGACATAGGGTACCTTTCGTCAAAAAAAAGTTCTGTTCCCGAGGGATCGTCTAACGCCTGGCAAAGCTATAACTGCAATAAAGTAAGACCAGGCGTTACATTGGTCATATACCTATTAAGTTAGTCGTTATTTTTTCAACGCAGGCGAAGCCGCGGGCACCAACTAGTTAAAAAAATTTACAGATTCGAAATAAGTCGAAATTGCTCACATTCAAACTTCAACTCAAAATATTTCAAAAATTTTACTAAACAACGATTAACAAATTCATTCAATACTTTTAAATTAATTTAGTAAATTAAGGGAAATGAATTATATGACATGCCAAAACAAAAAATACATAAAAAATATAATTAAAGAAAATATTTCCAAAGAAAGAAATTGATGAGAATGTCAAAAGGTAAGGGTTGTAACTTCTCGAGCTAAGTTACGTTTTACGTCTGCTTGAGATACTGCATTGGAAGCTATTCCTAAAGTAAATATTTTATAAAGTGGAGTAGGTACTTCATCTCACTCATTCTCACCGTTTCAATTTTATTTAAATCTTGAACTTTCTGAGTTATTGTAGATCCAACATGGCGACCGCATTTCCAAATCTAATAAATTCAATAACGCTGAAGAACCAACTTTTCAGATGCATCTCATGAACAAAAATAACTCAAGAGCAAAGGAGATATTTTAAAACTTTATGGAAAATTGATTTATAATTTTCTTTTTATGAGAGACGGTATATTGATACGTATACCAGAGGTAGATTGGTGGTATACTTGCTGGAGGTATACTTACTGGAGACATTGGCCTGGCTGCAAATAAGAAACACATGGCGAAAATCTAACCTGTAAAGGGTTAGATTACTGCTCCTAGATTTCCAGTTTATGGTGTGGGAATACAGTTTGCTCCGCCATAACGAAGTGTTGTTTTAATTTATTTAATTTACAGAGTTCACAGAAATATAATTCTTGTATTATAATTGAAAGCCAGAGCTTTTCTCAATAGGATCTCAATAAATTGCTGCAGTCCATATTATCTTTAACCTATAATAAATTTTTCAACCACTACACATGGCAAAGCAATTTCATAATAATAAAAAAAAAATTGAAACTGAAAAAAGTTTCAGTGGAAGACGAGCCCCTTGCTCGCAGGGGTCGCGGTTTCGATTCCAGACAGGGCCAACTTTGGAAATGAACTTTTTATAGTTGGGTCTTGTCTGGATCTAGCAAGTAGTGGCAGGGCACACTACGTTACGCAGTCATTTGGCGGGTTGTTACTGCAAAAACCACCGCAAAATAAGAGCATTTTATGCTGTCGTGTTCCGAGGAGCGAGTACATAAGGGATGCCAGAGCCCATTTCTCTATCCCTTCCCAATCCTTTATCCTTAACCTCATCATGTCGTTGCTTGTGTTATAGGCCACGGTAGTCACCTACCATCAAGTTGGCCGTCAGCCTCTCCGACGACCTAAACATATAAAAAATACACTTCTGCTAAAAAAATCTCTTGAAGCTATTGAGTTTCACATCCAATTATAGAATTTTGTTACACGTTGAAGAGGCCACGAAGGGTGGATGAGTGTTCTAAGGACACTTATCTTGATAAGAGCTGTTCTAAAACACGTAAAATTATTTTGACGTGAATTACGAGATTAATAAGATAATAATAAAATATAAATTTTATATTTTAAAAATATTTATAGATCAAAAAGTGTAAGTATTCTTAAAAAAGGTTTAGTAATAGATCTCATGTATTATTTATGGGCTGGGGATAAGATATATCATCTAAAAAGATTTACACAACTTTTTTTTTTTTTTGGAATCATTATGAAAGAATTTCTTTTTTGCATTTTTGTATTTCTGAACGCTTATTCGTAAACTGGACAACCTATAAAATAAGAGCAAGACGTGATTGCGTTTTGTTGGATGAGTAAGGCTCATTCCCTTATCTTCTCCTCCTTACACATTTTCCTATCAAGTTCGGCAATATGACCTTCACGGCTATATTGAGTGGACCTTCACTTTGTCTGTCGACCTTAACATTTAAAAATTTTGAAGAAAAATCTAAGGTCTTTTAGAAAGAATGTCTTTTTTTATTGTGAAAAATAGTCGATACATGTAAATGTGAACGTTTTGAAAACTTAGAGGCTAGAGGCGCTAAATTTAATTCCGTAGCGGCTTGTAACAAATTGACTGGTAGTTCACTAATGTACCGTAGGGATCGGGACAAATGTGTCAACTGAACGCCAACATTAACAATATTTAATTGCGTCTGGTATAGTGTGTTGACGGGGAATCCCTGGAGACACTTTGATATTTGTCTACTGAGTTTAAGGTCTACTCGTGAAATATGGACAGAGTGATTAGAGTAGAGTGAGTGAGTGAGTGAAATTATATTCTTGAATATAATATTTACTTTGTAACAGAGTTTAATATTTTCAAAGTCGTTAAAGAATAATTAATTAATTGTATTCAAAAACAAACTAAGTACAAAAAAATTACAAATTTCATTGAGTTTGTCAAATCAAATCAAATCAAATCAAATACTTTATTTGCATTAAACATTACCAGGCAGATGTCAATATAATAAATAATTAATGGTAAGTTTACATGTTTAACCGTTGTCGGTATGCAAAATAATGTAAAATAAAAAAATGTCAAATATGTATGTCACAAATTTAAAAGCATTAATTACTAATTTCGTTTTATGTACTAACTTAATTTGATTAATATATTACATTGATTACAAAACATACGAATTACTTGATGTCAAAAAATTGATTCAAACTATAGAAGTTTTCTTTACTCAGCCATTGATGCAGTTCCTTTTTAAATAGTCTAGTATTCATTGTCTTCATAACGTTGGGTATTTTATTATATATTTTTATACACATTATTAAACAACTTCTCTTATGCTTTGCCAGTCTAGAGTAGACATCAGGAACCAGTCGGTCTAAAAATATTTATGACAAGTGTATATTAAACTAGCGACTCGCTCCCGGCTTCGCACGGGTGAAATTTTTCTGCAAATTTATATTAATACTATAAATTTGAAAGAACTCTGTCTGTCTGTCTGTTACCTTTTAAAGCCTAAACCGCTGAACCGATCATCATGAAATTTTGCAAACACGTTGTCAGCGATGCAGGAAAGGACATAGGGTACCTCAGAACAGACTGTTTGTGTGATCTGTGTAGGGTACCTTCGTCGACGTAATATTCAACTAGACTTCTAGTACAGGGCGAACGCATTCAGACAACACATTAGAGAAATAGATATTATATAATTCCACGCCCGGTAATGTTCGACCAATAGAAGTTACTATGGGCAGTAACGACCAATAGAATTTCGTCGTTTTTTTTTTAATGTTATGTCGACAGACAGGCTGACGGTCCACTTGACGGTAGGTGGCTACCGTCGCCTATAACACAAGCAACGCTACAGGTGCTGCAAGTGCGCTGCCGACTACAGTAGGATTAAGGATAAGGGATTAGGAGGGGATAAGGAAATGGGCTCTGGCATCCCTTACTGTTATGTCACGGTGGTCTTCTGTAAGGGGGTGGTCACTGCCGCCAGGCGGGCTGCCCAAATGACTGCGAAACGCAGTGTGCCCTACCACTACTGTCGTGACCTTGATCGGACCAATTGGCGTTCAGTATCCCGCGCCCGCGCACCTCAGTTAGTTGCCAGAAAAGTTTGCATTGTGAATAAATAGGTATTAGCCGTCT
Source organism: Bembecia ichneumoniformis (assembly GCA_910589475.2). Taxonomy (NCBI): domain Eukaryota; kingdom Metazoa; phylum Arthropoda; class Insecta; order Lepidoptera; family Sesiidae; genus Bembecia; species Bembecia ichneumoniformis. The sequence continues at coordinate 17,199,705 of OU342535.1, forward strand.
ACTTGGATATTACGTGGGTGAGTACCTTCCATCCAGAAAAAAAATACTGTTCCCGAGGGATCATCTAACGCCTGGCAAAGCTATAACTGCAATAAAGATGTTAGGCGTTATATTGCTCATATATTTGGTCAGGCGTTATTTTTTTTTTTAAAGGCGGCGGAGTGATACTAGTTATTATAAAAACCTTCCTCGTTTAACGCTTTTCTATTAGTGAAAACCGCATTAAAATCTATTTAGTGGTTTAGGAGTTAACGGATATACAGACAGACGCAGCGACAGAGCGGGGGCGGCGACTTAAATTTATGCTATGTAATGATAAATACCAAAATAAACAGATCGACAAAATTACTGGGGCACGAGGTAAGCTTTTTTTTCCATAAAATAATGCAAAACACATAAACGACAGTCACGGATAGAAAAGCAAAGGGTAATTAATGCGAACACGGGAACACACTCATATGTATGGAGGGGTACATCGCGGTGGGACATAATTAAAATATTATTAATGGCCTGTTGACAGATGTTGGCATCCTCCGGGGCCTGTTTGCGTTGTGCTCCAAAATTTTCATATAAAATAGTTTACACAAGTTAACGAGTAATGTAGCTCGTGGCCGTGGACTCAAAGGTGCTTTAAGGATGTAAAATACGTATAGTTTGTGGTAAAATTTATTTAAAAAAAAAAGAAGTTTATCTATCTTTATTTTATACATGTTTGACATCAAATAATGTTTTTATGTCGACCAATAATGTCGATTGTTTTTACGCCATCATGCGCAAATGGTACACAATGCACATCCCTCGTACGCAGGGTTCGGGCTGGCCCCGGCCACATCCTTCAAGCCTTGGCTGGGAGATTAGATGGGCAGTACCTGAATCATTGCTCTATGATTCATGTATGATTTGTTTATTGTTTAGTGTGTAAGATTTTATTTTATTATTATGTACATACATATTTTATTTTATTATCTTAATAAAATTAATGGTTAATTTTATGGTTATTATTATGACCCTCGATGGTTGGTATAAAGTAAATAAATAAATAAAAAAAATTTGAAAATATAACAATGTTTACTAGTAAATAAATTTATTTCATTAATTAATGGCAACATACAATTATTTATAATATTGGTCGCCCAGTTGTCGAAATTACATAAACAAAAAGTAAGTCTAGACTTGCAGAAGTATACAATAAAGTGTGTGGGAAGATATTGCGCAAATTTCTAAACTTGCGCAAGTTTAAAAAAAAATCGATCTTCGATCATTGAAGTATAATGTACTAACGTACATTATACTTCAATTATTACATTAGCTATTATTACTATAGTAATAATAGCTCAATGTCTTCGATTCCGAAACTTGCGCAAATTTACATGAACGTGTGTGGTGATACAGAGTTCGAATTTTTAGTGGTATACCATAGAGTAACTTTTTATATATTAGAGTGGTATACAAGCTGCCATTTTGTACGCACGTCCTAGGGTCGGTTTCGCGCCATAATGTCCGAGGAGGGACCGAAAAGACGTGAGATTTTGGAGAATTTTATTAATATGTATAAAAATGAACCATAAAGATTATCATTACAGAGATAAGGAACAGCTGGAAAATAAAATAAATTTATATTATTGTGCTGCCTTTAAATGCAATATTTTTGTTATATAAGATAGGTCTTGCAGTAGGCAATATATTGATTTTTTTTATGAAAATAAATGTGACAGACAGGCTGACGGTCCACTTGATAATAAGTTAATACGGAGGTCTATAAATGTAACAAATGCCAAGGGGCTGTAATGGAATGGTGTGTAGAGCAGACCATAATAGGATGAACTGTAAGAAACGATTTTGGGATAAGAGAATGGACTCTGATATCCCTTAATGACCAAAACAAAACAGCTCATGTGCTATTATGCTGGACCGTTCAATTTTAAAGAAACTTCATTGCCTCAAACATGGGTCCATTCAAGTGACCACTTCAAAGATTAGTCCAATGATTGATTTAACTTATTTACATATTATACAATATCATATCTAGCTTGAATCCCTTTTCCAGGATTCCAAGCATGCTGGCTGTTTTACAGCGTTAAATATACCATATGAAGGCTAATTTGATGACCTAAGCGATGTCGACTAAGCGTTTTACATAAATGTTGAAAAATTTAAGTGCTTTAGGACCAAGAGAATAAAAAATATTTATTGTATATTTGGGCCATTATTTTATTGTACACAGTATGGCTTATAAAAACAATAAGAGAATGTTTATAACAGAAATGCAAATATTTTTTAACAAAGTACATAAAAGCAGTTATCGCCAGCTGCCGTTTATTTAAAACGAGACGATCAAAGCGCGAAAACTGGCCAAAGGGTAAATTTTATATATTATAAAAAAAAACTTTCCCGTGTTCAGGAAAGCCCGTTGGATGAGTGGTTAGGGTGCGTGCCTTAACGCTCTGTTCTAGGGTTCCCGGGTTCGATTCCCGGCAGGGTCAACTTTGAAAATTCAACTTTTAAAATTTGGCTCTGGTCTGGATTTGGAAAGTAGTGGCAGGGCACACTGCGTTTCGCAATCATTTGGGCAGCCCGTCTGGCGGCAGTAACCACCCCCTTACAGAAGACAACCGTGAAATAACAGCACGTGTACTGTTGTGTTTCGGTGAGTGAGTGAGGGATGCCAGGGCCCATTTCCCTATCCACTCCTAATCCCCTATCCTGAATCCTACTGCAGTTGGCAGCGCACTTGCAGCAGCTTTGGCGTTGCTTGTGTTATAGGCGACGGTAGCCACCTACCATCAAGTGGACCGTCAGCCTGTCTGCCGACTTGACATAAAATAAAAAATAAAAAAAATAATTAGTCTTTTAAGCTCTATCAAGACAAAAGCTGGATGTTTTTGTTTGGTTTATTTTATTTTTGTTGTCACTGTTGAAAAACTTTAAAGAAATTCCACTAGGTATTGACTTTTAAGTAAACACTTGCTCTTGTAAATTAAAAACTTCTTCATAATTTTTGATAAACTTAAAATCAAAATCAGCGAATGCGCAATAAGTTCCCTATTAAAATGTAATTGACTTGAGTAATTATAAACAGAAATTGCTTTTCGCAGCCATTCTCTTTGGCGGCAGTAATCAACCCCTTAGAAAATACTATTACCATGGACAGCAAGTGTGCTGTTGAGTTTAGGTTTATTTATTATTATTTTTTTTATGTTATGTCGACAGACAGGCTAACGGTCCACTTGATGGTAGGTGGCTACCGTCGCCTATAACACAAGCAACGCTACAGGTGCTGCAAGTGCGCTGCCGACTACAGTAGGATTAAGGATAAGGGATTAGGAGGGGATAAGGAAATGGGCTCTGGCATCCCTTACTCACTCACCGAAACACAACAGCACGTATATGCTGTTATTTCACGGTGGTCTTCTGTAAGGGGGTGGTCACTGCCGCCAGGCGGGCTGCCCAAATGACTGCGAAACGCAGTGTGCCCTACCACTACTTTTCAAATCCAGACCAGTGAGTGAGGGGAGCCAATTATTTATCCTTTGGTATCCTTTGCAGTACCTATGGTGTTGTTAGCCACCTACCATTTAAGAATTTTAAGTGAACCGGCCTTACACTTAAAAGAATGTTGAAAAAAAAAAAAAAAAACATTACATATGGAACTGCCACAAATCATCGATCAATTTGGTATACTTATCTAATCATTTTTTAACCATTTTAGGTGGGTACGAGGGTAACACCGAAATGATCGGGAATAAAAAAACTATTTGCGGGTTATACATGAATTATGTTTTATTGTTTTTCGAAGTATTCACTCTTGTAATCAACCAATTTTTGCATCCTTTTTAACTTTTTAACAGTCTGAAGGTAGACATTGCCAAAAATGTCCGATTATTAGGTTTCCGCGGCGGATTGTGTCTTAAAACCGCTGATCACGCAATAAATCTTTAATTCCAGGAACGTTAAAGAAATCAATTGAACATTTAAAATATTTCGAGTCAGATCAGACTGTAGGAAGGATGTGTCAACAAAAAAATCTTTTCTGGCGGTGGGGAGCGCGCATTATCGTGATGTAAGCTAACGGCATTCTGACGTGTTAGGATGCCTCTGCGAAGTACGGCCATCATCTCTGGTAAATAAACCGAGGTGTAACCGGTTCTTCGTACTTGTTCTCTCCGTTGAAATGTTTCAGAGTAGATCAATCAACACCAATCAACACGAGCCGCCTTTTGCTTTTCTGACAAATTATGGGAAACTAGTTTTCTGACACTCAACCCACTACATATGTAAAATAGTTTAGATTGAAATAATTTCAATATATGGTTACCTGATCTGCTCGTATGTCACATGTCTGTCATCTTTTAGAATTTTTGGACAGCCGTGAAGTTTTCAGATGTCACCGCTATTTTTGGTCGACCTAGAAGGCACGCTACTGAGAGAGGCTCGGCCCCGTCGAAACTCTGCATACCAGCGACATAATGTCGTTTGACTAGGCTATTCAGAACAAACATTCAGAACAAACATTAGAAACAAGGAGATGCTTTTTTTAAATCGTGATTGTAAGAGGCCAGTAGGCATGTATCAAAAAAGGTTTTATTCTAAGTACTCAATTCTCGTTAATTTCGGTGTGCCCTGTAATCAAGCCGTGCAAGTTTACAAGGACTTTTGCGGTCTGTTGTGACTTCTCAGACCTTACACTTAATTCCTGTTTAAATCAGTGATTCAAAAAGTTGGTTTTAGTATGTGTTATAGGCCATACTGCGTTTTTAAATCATAACTAAGCCATAGAGCTTGTTTAAGTTTATTGTGCCTGCATAAATTAAAAAGGCAATCACAACAGTTGACGTGATATTGCAATCAACTAGTAAGAGATGTCGCGTAACGACACTCGGCAACTAACGCTCTTTGAATGCAGTCGATTTTTATATAATTTTTAGTTTCATTTAAAAACCATAAGATTTCCAAATTTTAAGTTACCAGCGAACAAAAAATTACTAATTCGTCGTTAAATAATACCTATAAATTTTTTGTCATGTTTCGGTGCGATTTGGGGAAGCGAGAATCTATTCCCCTATGTTCAACTAGTCTCCATCCCTGTGTGGAACCTAACCCAATTTGCTTGACGAGATTTCTCTTTTAAAAAGTTAATGTTTAGTCTTAAGTATACACGTGTCGGTAAATAAGGTTTCAATATTTAATCGGGTTAAGCGTTCCTACTCTCGTTTGAGAACAATTCGTGAAGTCTGACGCCTAGCTACATGTTAGAATTTCACGTCGGCCTTTGTTCTAGATACGAGTAAAGCTGTCTACATACTCAATTGACGAGGATATAATCGGGCAAGTCTACCGTGAAGTCCAGGCTTACGAGTGTTTACACTCGAGTGTGAAACCTGTGACATCTGACTAAACAACGCATCTACAATCTATGAACTCAATGCACACATTAAGACTCGATTTATTAAATTTTAATATTTTATCTGATGAGTCTAATAAGTTTTTATATTATAAATTATTGATATTTATAAAAAGGGGTTGAGGAATTGTGGTATCTAAGAGCTAATTGTCATAATTTTAATTTTTAAGTTTCGACACAGTATCTACTTCATTCCTAGGTACATATCAAACTCTCTCCTGATAAATCTCCCCAGCGACATTATTTCTGTAGAAATATTTTGTTCAATATAACATCGATATATCTTAAAACAAATACAACGATGCATCATCAAATTTTCTAGTATTTTTATTAGTAACTAGCTAAAATACTTCGTATGCGTGGTATTCTGTATAGCGGGTAACTTTTTTGTTTGTAAACCGATTGGAATGAACTGACGAATTGTAAAGCACTTGTCAGTCAGGCTTCAATAAACAACGTCCTCTCGAATGACCTATCACAGTAGTTAATTATATAATGTCTAATAAAATAAGTTTTGTCTTTAAGTAAAATGAAACAGACGAAAAGTTGAATTGCCGTTTAAACAGTTTAAGCACTACGAAATGATTTAAACTTTTCGCATAATTTTAACGCCCCGTGTGGTCGCAGTGTCAGCGGCTACTTTATAAATATATTTACCACTAGGTGAGCCCGTGGTATTCGGTATAGCGCGTAACACTAACTGTTATGGGTAGCTTGCTACAATACAAAACCGCATTCAAATCGGTTAAGCCGTTTTAAAGATTGGCGTGCACAAACGCACAGACAAACAGACAAAAATTCTAAAAACTAATTTTTTTTTGACCTCAAACTTAAGTAAAACGTGTATAAATTGTTTTTTTTTTTTTTGAAAAAATCTTTAAGTACAGACACAACTCGTTTACGATTTTATTATATAAATAGATGTAGACTAGTGACCCATCCTTGGCTTCGCACGGATGCAATTTTATGGCCAATTCTTATCTTCATAAGAAACTTGTTTGAACTTTAATGAATATTTAAAAAAAAAATAGCCAAATTGGTTCAGCTGTTCTCGAATTTTGCGCTGATAACATTTATAAATTCATTTTTATTTACAACTAATATAAAGACGATTTTAGTGAGAAGTTTTTGGTTTTCTATTTAATTTGTTGTAGTCCATTCATCATATCTAGTAATTAACCTGTTTCTAATATTGGTATTAAATAACGTGGCTACGATTTTATATGTAGGTATATGTATTTGTATAAAAGGTATCTTTATTTTAGTGGACAACTATGAATTTTAATTGAGAATTAATAACAATAAAACTTGTCTTATAAAAACTGTACAACATTATATTATATTATATAAAATGCTATTTAAAAAAAAACTGGAGTTTACTCCTTTAAACTTAAAAAAATTTCCTCGTGTCAATAGATAACTGGATACCTAATTACTTTATATTATTTAGTTACATTCTGCATACTCAGATGTTACGTGTTCCAACAAAAGTTATGTTAGTTACATTCGGTATACACAGATGTAATTTTTTCGACGATAGATGTCGCTGCGCCGGCAGCGTTATACTTTTCATACAAGAGGTGGACTGTACTTTTCATAGAAGATTTCGACTTTTGTTTTTTAAGCTACAATATAATTAATTAGGACATACTACAATATAATTAGGGAACATAAATACATACGTCTAGGCGCAAATGTCAAAGTGACAAATTACGTTACGCATATCTGGCAATTTGTGTTAATTTTGAATTTGTTTTTATATCTTTTTTTGTTTTGTTAAACAGTTTTATTGTTTTTTTTTTCCTTCTGTTTATATGTGTGTCATGTTTGTGCAAATAAACGTTCTATCTATCTATCTAATTTTATTCCTCATAAAATTTCCATACCGGAGGCCTTATATGAAAATCGAATCAAAAGGAGTAAACTTTAAAGAAAAAAAACAAAGAATACAGTTAGTATACCTATAACATTAAAATATTCCGAAGCAATTTGCAAATATATCGGAAATTAATTGTAAATTTTAGGCGAATCGATTCCAAAACACTCGACTCCAATCCAATCCGTGATATTGTTGGGAAAGACAATAATCTAATTGATTAATTCGTTGTTAATGTCATATCCGGGCTCTTGGAGGGTTGTGGACGCCCTAAAATTGCTCACAAAGCCTCTATTCACAAGTTTGTTTGAAATGTGTTCTGAATAGATGTTTGAATACTGAGCAATGTGAGGCTCAACCAGACCCTGTCGTATACGTTACTTGACGCCTGCAGGTCGAAGAAATTGTTAAACGATTTTATTAAATAAGCCTTGTCGAGGGAACAGCGCATTGAAGGCTATTTTACTTTGTTCTTAAGTACAAATATGGAAATATTTATCAAATTCAGTTTGGATAAGACATAATGATAGTCCACTTGAGAGAGGCGGCTACCGTCGCCTACACGCTACACAAGCCTATACCATGGCTACACCATGGTATATGGTATATGGTACACCATGGTACACTATGGTATACCATAGCTATATCGCCTATACAAGCTACACCATGGGTGCATCAAGTGCGCTGCCAATGTTAGTAAGATTATGGATAACGAATTATATAAGGATAAAAAAATAGTAATTTCACGGTAACGGCCGGACGACTCATATGACTATTATGCCACTACCGGAACAAATTTGAAAAGTTTATTCCAAGGTTGACTCGCCAGGTATTGAATACCCTGCTATTGTTCTTTACAGATATAAACGTAACTGGTTGGGCGTTTGTGTTGTGCTGGCCTTCTCACAGTTTCGGGCGAGAGAGGGCAGCAGTTGTTCGCTTGTGGCCGTCCATTGCGGACGCGACTCTGCTTTCTTCGCTTATTAACAATAATTTACATGAAAAACGCTTTATGATCCTATCAGCGCACTATAATTTTTAAATGAGTGTTTTCATTGTGGACAATAATTTGTGTTGGTGACTGGCGCTGAGCTGAACTTGCTCATCTGGAGTACACCTGGACCTGGATGCATCTGTGGAGCGGGTACTGTTACCCGATCGCTGTTAATTTTGTGTAAAGCGCCAGCCGATACCACAGTATACCCATAAAACCACTCCCGCACTACACATTACAATGCTGGTCATTTACACACCGCCATCCCAGTGACTAATTTTGAACCAACAAAGTAGTTTCATTTTAGGCCTTGTTGTGTGAGAAAAAAATGCGCCTAGAAATTGCACTCAACAGTCCCTTAAAATATCTCAGTAAAATAGTTAATCTCCTTAAGTTTTAAGAGTTCTTACTCAGTTTAAATAATATGTGTTCTAGCTATAACGAAATTTTGTGATCACGTGAATACGTTTAAATATAAAACGCTGAAAGTTTGGAATAAGACGTAACAAAATTTTTACAAAAACAGTTTTACTAAACTAAATCCTAAAAACTCGTTCAATAAGAATCATCTGATTTGCTAAATTAGCGAATCCCCGCTGACTTGAAGTTATTCCCTATCGATTCCCAAGCGATTTTTTCAAAGTTGCGAGTCCATTAAAAGCGGTAATAATGCCACCATCTATCAAGGGCGTCGGGCGGCGGGCGTCGCCGTTGACTGATGCCTGTCCGGGAACGATTTCTCACCTAATTTATATCCTATCCGTTGAGCCCCGGTTTACCGGCGATCGATGTCAATACGGGCGTCAGGAAGGAACTTCGTGCCCGTTATGTCATAATAAACTAACACCGTTGTCAAATTGTTACAAAAGTTATACCCTAAGCAGGTGACAAACAATTCAAATTCAATGAGCTTATTTTTAGGAGCTTTATCAAGAATTAGAACCAATTTGAACTTTTGAAAACTGTATCACTTACCGAATTTATAATTTACAACAATACTGTTTACAATTAATGACAGTTAAATATATTTTATAGCAACAAGACATAAATAGCAATAAATAAGCAATATTAATTATTATTATTGTATTTGCATACCTCAATACGGATATAAAACAATAATTAGTTATTATCTTTAAAAAAAAATAACATCCTATAGCGTAAAATAATAATTGAGCAGTTTAAAGAGCGTAAACATAAGGTTTACCAGTGTTATAGGCACATTATTATTATCGTTAAAACCCAATGAGTTTGTGTTGACGCCAATCTTAAGTCAAATAAAACATTACCTAAGTCAATTTTTTAGAAATTCCAAATGCGTTCTAATCATTCAGCTTTTTTAGCATCATTTGTGCATAATCCGTCAATCAATCAGCTTAATCCCAAATGGTTGTCAGTGGATGTGATCATCTGTCAGACCGTGGTCGGTTATTAAGCCGAATGAATCCGCCAAACGAACGTATTCTGACTGTATAGAATACAGCACTAATTATAATTTTATGTGTTTCTATAGCAACTATTTTCAATGTTCTTTTAACATTTATTTCAGATTTTTTATTAATTAATAGATGATTAATTGTATATTAAAAATGATAAAATAAATATAGAAGTTGTTGTGAAACTTGTTCACCCGGCAACGGGGTTGACCGATAAACGTACGAGAACGGTACTTGCCAAACCTTGTGGAGACGGTGAGGAATCTGGAGGATCTCCTGGTTACGGCAACAGGCGTGCCTGTGGGACGCCTGCAGACCAGCGGTTGTCCGTCTTCTCGGCTGCGACGCAGCGAAAGATCAAGCCCGTATCGGCTTGAGCTAGTTGAGGATGACTTGACTTAGCCCGGGACTGCGGGATGCCTTTCCTCACTGGATGCAGGTGGCCTATTCCTCCACGCTTATACAATTCTACCAGTTGCTAGACAAACTAATTCGCTATTCTATACTTTAGAGGTGAGGACACCTAAATATCATTCTAGCCATTTATCTTAACGTGTAAATTTTTACACGTTACACCTACACATTTAGTTTTTCGTTTACTTACCTAATTTTTTTATAAAATTCACGTCTTAAGATGGAGTCCATGCGAACGAAATCGCGAGCTTCGGCTAGCGTGATATATTTTTTAAATTAATCAATCACATTTCAACAAGTAGATTGAGAATCTTTCTCTTCGCACATAAAACATCAAATCTATTACAATAGGTCTTTGTTTCATACAAACGTCTTATTAATCTCTTTGTGATCTGTATTAAGGGGGAGACAAACGCTAAATACTAAAAATATCCATTGTTTAATGAAGATGTTACAAGAAATAGACAACAAAATTGCTTTCAAAAAAATATATATTATACTTAAACATGTGAAGAACCAATTGTATTAATTAGAATTTTCGTTAAAGTAATAGAAACTCCACAAAAAAAGTTAGAACACAAGAAGAATTTGACTTTTATTGAAAATTCTCTCGATAACGGCTTATTGCGCGAATATGAATCCTGTACCTATTAATAAGTTAATGTGAGTTTAAAAAATTGTATTAATAATTTTTTTTTTGCGCGTTGTTCTAATGGTAAAAACAAAAAAACACCATTTCTAGGCCTGTTGAATTGTCTCCGCCGCCAGCGAGTTCTATAGTAAATGTCATTTGCCTCAGTGAATCCCTTAAGTTCTATTCTGACTGCGTCTCTTAATACAGAATACGTAAATAATATATCATTAATTTCAAATAAAGTCTTCTATTCCTATCTTTAAGATATGTGTGTGTGTGTTCCCTTTTTGATACTAAATGTAATCCCAGTATTTATACACAACCATAAAACACTTTCAATCAACACTGTAATGTAGTTATATTGAATTTTTATAATTCAACACTAAATTAAAATAACTATAATTATTTTACCCGTAGTAGGATCCAAATGAAAAATAAGAATGGTTAAATACTTTTCACGGCAGGTTATTATTATCTCGATGTCTATAATAGTGATATGAAATAAGCCTTATATTGTTATTATTATTGCGAAGTGTGTTTGCTATGGCGGATCGCATTAAGGTCCGAGAATCCTAAAAATTAGTGTTCTTGCATAATTTACAGAAAAAAAAAATAGTAAGTATATCAGAAAAGGAATAAATGAAATTTATTTCATAGTGAAATTTCCAAAACACTTTTGTAATAATTGTAATTTGATGACATTTTTTTTTTTTCAAAAAATAGCACTCTAAATTCAAACGGTTCGGTAGCTTAGATAAGATCCTATTAAAAATTCATTAGAAGTTGAAAAATTCTGATTGAATAGGAATAGTCTTGGGTTTTATTTATTTTTATGAATTAAACTTAATTTACAACGATTACAAAATGCTATTTTAAAAAGCCAATTAATGAAGAATTATCTTATAATTTACTAGCTTTCCGCCCCAGGCTTCGCCCGGGATGCAATTTTTATATATAAGAACATTCCCCGTTTATCCCTCTTTCCATTGGTGAAAACCGAATCAAAATCGGTCTACCCGTTCACGCGTAATACCGTGACCAAGGGAAATGGGGATACCTTTTTTCATAACTTGTAGGATAACACACATGTTTTAATTATTTGAAAGAGTTTTTGAAGACTAACTTTAATAAATCTCTATATATAAAAATGAATCCCCATTTCCCTTGGTCACGGCATCACGCGTGAACGGGTAGACGGATTTTAATTCGGTTTTGACTAATGGAAAGAGGGATAAACGGGGAATGTTCATATATATAAAAATTGCACCACGGGCAAAGCCGGGGGCGGGCCACTAGTAAATTATAAATGCGAACTTGAATTTGTTTGTCTGTTGCGCGTTCATGCCTTAACTACTCAACCGATGGCCATGAGATATTTGCATACAGGTAGTCAAGGATAGAAAAGGAGATAGGGTACTTTTTGTCCAAAAAAGGAATGCTGCTCCCGAGGGATCATATAAAAATATAAATATAAAATTAAAAAGAAGAGCCCCGACAAAGTCACGGGAAAAATCTAGTAATCATATTGTAATTCAGCTTGAGGTCCTCTTGAGGTCCTTAAAAACGTGTGCCTCTCCTGTCGTATTCGAGGAGGGACATTCACAGAGTTTTTATGTTAATGATATTTTAATTATGGCAAAGTGCGGGCTATCAAAATATCGTTACCGACGCGTTCAACATCTACTCGTAGCTGCGAGATAAAGGCTACGTACTTTTTGATTTACGGCTTCATTTTTTTGTCTTGTCATTTTTTTGTTCAACATTTTCTTTCTTTGATATTGCAGCTCTTAAATATCTTTCCGTTTAGGCACCTGGTAAAGAAATTCGTGGAATGCTATTGCTATATACTTAAGTTATGCTATTATCACTGTCTAACCATACTTACGTCATACAGTCGGGCAACGCTCAATGTTCGAGTCTTTTAAATCCATTTACGGATACCATGCCGCTGGCTAGGCGATAGGGGTATGTGGGACCCACCCAATCCTAAGAGGACTGGCAATACCCACTAAAACTCCCCGGTGGCCTCTGGATGCCCTTGTATGAGTTGAATCGGAGCTGAAGCAAGTACATTCGTTGCCTGACTGTATGACGTAAGTATGGTTAGACTGTGCGATTATGCTGAATTCGTCTTTCTTCATATCATCTCAAAACCTTTTCTTTCATTAGAAAATCCAAAATATTTATTATTCCGTCATTTTCTGCATTAAATTTTGTTGTTTTACTTAAAATAATACTTATATTATTATTATTAGAGTTCTAAAGATTTTTTTAATAGAGTTAACAATTATGCTATAAAATATTTAAAAAAAAAAAATTAAAACCCTTCTAATATTTCACACTAGTAGTTTTATAGTGCAAAAATTATTTAGAGAGTAATATTAGTAAGGTCGACATGCAGGCTGACAGTCCACCTGATGGTAGGTGGTTACTATCATCTAATAACACAAGCAACGCCATAATAATATGTGCCATAAGTGCGCTGCTGATCCCAGTCAGACTAAAGGACAGGGGATTAGGAGGAGAAAGAGAAGTAGGTTCTGCCATCACTTACTCACATGCTGTTATTTTACGATTATGTCCTTTAAGGAAGTACGTAATTATGATTAGGAAATGCAGTGTTATATTATTTTTAAATTAATGTATTTTTATTCCATCAATGAAATCGACCTTTCTTCAAAGTGAATGTACATCATTACAGCGGCCGTTGAGTACAAAGCCCTAACAAGAAGATCTTTTTAAGCCCAATCAAATTTACTTCGGGTCCATCGATGTCCCTAGTGTGTAAAAACCTTAAATCGTTTAGGAAATCGTTCAGTCAGCGCTGAATCTATCAAATTCTGGGATGCCATTACCATAATGCCGTTCATCATGGCCTCCATTCCTCGTGGATAGTTCAACGGCGACTAGATTTGCATTAATGAGGGATACCATAACCTTGTTCATTTACTATGAAGCCTTAGGACATTAACCATTCAAGATGTACTACCTTCATTGTGTAGCTATATTATTGATCGTTCAAATAATATTTTAGGATTAAGTTACCGATTCTTTACACTATAATTAAAATTAAATCTGACGCTTTTTTATAGTTCGAGTCAGTCTGTCTACTTGATGGTAAGTATGTGGCCACCGTCGCCGCTTATTGACACAAGCAACGCTTTAGGTGCTGCTATAGATGATAAGGGATTAAGAAGTGGGTTCTTCTATTCCTTACACAAAGCACATATGCTGTTATTTCACGGCGATATTCTGTGTGAAGGTGACTGACTGCAAAACTTAATGTGTCCCAATTGTCACTATTTGTAATATCACAAAAAATAAATACTAATTTTCTAACATACTATTGTATTTATTTTACTGCGTGTTGTTTGTTTATAAAAGAAATCAGACCAATGTCAAATTCCTATCAACCATCCCTGAAAATAACTTCGGTGTCGTAATTTTAATGACCTCGTTGTCGGTTTCTCTAAAATGGCCGATGTGATTGATGAATCCATTTTTTTATTATATTGGAGAGATTAAGGATAATCAGAATTCTTTGTTAAAAAGAATATCTCTGCCACTTAAAGTCGTTCAAACTCACATTAAAACACCATTTTGTTCCGGGACGAAGTTTTTTTAAGATGAATTCGATACGAGAGATTTCAGAATTATTACATTTAAATTACATGGACATGAAATAATTTGATATTAAGATTTCTGATACTTCTAAAAAGTATATCTACCGATCCCGCCGTTGTGCCTGATATTGCTTTTCTAATTAGTTCATGGTTACTTCAGAACATGCGTTAGATGGTTGTGATGTTAGGCCTGTTCTGTTGCCTAAGTACACAAGTTAAACCTTGGTAATGCAAGTGCGCTACTTTGACAAGATTTAAGCGGGATGCAGACTGATAGCTGATGGGGTTTTTCATACTTTTACACCCAAGTTTGCATAGTTTGCGGTCTGAAAATAACTATGGAAAAACTGATGCGAACTAAGCTAAACTCTAAGTAAGCTTAGCTTTCACTCTGTCTTAGTTTAAATCAAAATACATATCATTTGTTCAAGGACACTCAGAAGTTGTGAATATTATTTGAACGTATTACTGTTTGTTACAGATAAAGACGACTGTCATGAAATTCAAATGGAAGTCATGAAAAGCGGATAATTGTGAAGATATGAGAGAAAAGAGAGAAGATGCTGATAAAAGACGGGCCAAACATAATGACAAAAACATCACTTAGTATAGACAACAGGACAATGATATACACACAAGTGCCATACCATCACACCACATACCATACAACATACTTCTATCCAACAAAGTGGCCTCCTGACAATACAACACAATCAAATCATGTCAAAGCGAGGGACGTTAGTTTAGGCGATAGAAACAATACAAATGATACAAGCGGTGATTTCCTGAAGCTGGTCGATGATTTTAGTGATTATTTTTATGGTAATGCAAGCCATGATGTATTTAGTGATCCGAACGCTACTGTGGACGTGTTGAAAGAGGTTTATGAGTTAACGAACTGTACTTTCAATGGAACATTTAATATTTCCTGTTTTAATCGCTCCGATCCTAACCCGGAATACAACTTTTGGGCTCTCCTCCTGTTAATATTTCCATTTTTTACACTATTCGGTAATGTGTTAGTGATTATGAGTGTGGTCAGAGAGAGAACTCTGCAAACAGTTACGAATTACTTCATAGTGAGTTTGGCGGTGGCTGATCTGCTGGTGGCGGTTGTTGTAATGCCGTTTGGAGTTTATTACTTGGTAAGTTTAATATATATTATACTTATTGTAAAGCTGAATAAAACTGAGTACCTTTTAATCTTAGTACCTAAAACGTAAATAACAATATAAAACTCTTCAGAGCTCGTTAAAATTTCTAACGCCTTTGGTGTTATATTTTCAGTCGTGTTTGATCTTACAAATAAATGAGATTTGTTTTATTTCTTTGACATTGATCTTTTTGCCATTTAAAATGTCCAATGTTAATGCCTTTAAAATAGATCAAATTGTAAACTCTGGTAATAATTACAAATAAAAAATTACAGGAATACTTAAAGGGAAACGTAGTTAAAATCTAAACGGGAGAAGCAAGGAAAATATGATATTTTCAGTGTTATTTTAAACTTTTCAGTGTTATTTAGATTTTTACTGAAACTCAAGGACTTATTCTTATTTTAAAAGTTTATAAATTTTCCAAAATAGCCCAGATAAATTTTTGTGTAAAAGTACTTTTAAATTACTAATTCATTTTGATAAATATTTTCCTGAAATCTATCCAATTTTCTCCGAAATACAATAGAAATATGAAAATAATTCGGAATTGTATGTTTCCGAAAATATTGTGTCACTCGTATAGTAATAAAATTGTCTATACTTAATGTGTTATATACGAGATATATGCATTATATATATATATATATATATACCTTTTTCATTTACAGCGAAAAAATTTGATATTCATTATTATTCCATTGAGTTTTGTATAGAAAACACATCACCTGAAACCTAATTCTGAAAGATTTTTTTACACGCAATCACATCATTTAAAAAAGTTCAAAGGATTGATTAAATCTGCGTCGTAATTACAATACTTACACAAAATCATTGCTAGTCGAAATTCATTACTAGTGGTTGGTTTTATTTCTTATATTTATTTTTTATGGTAATTAGGGAATTTAAATGCCAAATTTTAAGGTAGGTATGCGTGTGAAGCCTGACCGACCTTTGACCACGACCTTTTTCGCACGTTCTTGTCATACGTGTTGCACTTTTCATCACCAGTTATCAATCTCTTCAAAAACGGTTCGGTTTCATTACGTCTCAATAAAGAATCGCAAATGAGTACACGCTTCATGAGGTCTCTTTCAGTGAGCTCGTGTGGCACCCAAATGTCGAGCTTTTTTGTGTACTCAACTTTTTTCAAATGGGTTAAAACTGTTATGTCGTAACTACTGATTTTTTTCGCGGCTTGGGTTCCATTTTTTCATTTTTTATAATAAAATTTTAAAATGTATCGAATTCCTTCATTAGATTCACTCATTTTGACAGAAAGAAAAACAAATATAAAATAGCTGAAAACAACATTTTACTCATTTTTTTTTTAAATCTAACCTTTTTAATGTCATCAAAGCAAGCCAGATACAAATGGTAAAGCCAAAGAGATTTTATTACAAGTTCATACATACTAAGACTTTTCCCCGTCATAAGATTGTAGATACAGTTAATAATTCGCACAAAATAGTACCACGACTTTGTAGGTCGTATGTGGTGGCTCCATGTACAAGTTAAATTTAAAGTAAGTAACAATTTAGTAGACAAAGTCACGAGTGGAGGGACCACGAGAAGTTTGCACACTATCCCGGACTAGTCAGCTTGCTGAACTAGTCTTAAGCTTGTTGTTACACACACTAAATAACATTAAACAAAAGCGAGAATAACTGTGGTGTAAGATTTTTACTGTATTTTTCTATTTACTTAAACACCTAAATGCTTTTTGTACCTAAATATATAAAACTACCCTGTGGCAGTTAGTTATAGAATTGTAAAGTAGGAGACCGAATAATAACAGAGGTAGAGATGTTACAACCGCATACGCGTGGTAAAAAGTCTTCATAAAACAGTCTAAATAAAACAGATCAATAAAGCTAATTGTGATTTAAAATCAACATCTACTAGGGCCAATTTTAATTAATATGTTAATACAAGCCCCGTATCGCTAAATACAACCCCATGGGGTTAAAATTAATTTATTATAAAAAATAATTATTACAAAATAGTTTACATTGGTGCAAGTAAAGTTCGTATCTCTATTCCCATTACATAATGGGAATAGACGAACTTTGAATGTCCAATTTGGTTATGTAGCATTATTATGACAAAAATCAAATATTCAACACTTAAATAAAAAAATCGTAAAGTGAAAAATGTTCGTTATATGGCCAAAATATATGCATATCACATAACTTGCACCCACGGCAATAAAAATAATATTTATTCAATAAGATTTTATTTTATTTGTTTGGTACCTATATGTGCTTCTATTTGAGATATATAATTAAGTGATTATGATGTATCTGCAAACTTTCCTGTTAATAAACTTATGAACAACATTGATTCCATTCGCGAATTTCTTGTGCACACTATGAATGTACCTAATCAATATCCTTACAAGTATTTACTTACTTACTTAAGGATTTCAGCACATTCTACAGAATAAACAAACAGATACACATGTAAAAAATTAAAGAGTTGTTTGTATTAGATTATACAGGCTGATCAATCCAAATGGGTCAGTGAGGGGAAATTTCAAACCATAAAAGATACGAAAATGTGTTCTTAGGAACTAAGGCTCCGATTTTTGAAAAAATAAAAACTGTATTCACACTTTTTTAAATTACGCCCATAGCCGACCAGGAATCAAACCCGGTTAAATCTCTGTAAAAAAAAATCGCAATTATTTTTATTATCATAGTTGATAGTGTGGGTCAAAAATATGGATCACCTGTATATAGGTATTTCAGTTTTTCATTGACACTATTCTAATTTAAATTTATTAATTAAGCTTTAGTGTTCCAGTATTAACTTATGAGTAACTAGTATTAACTTACATTAACTCAGTATAAACTTTAGTGTATTAACTTATGACAATTAAAAAAGTCTAAAAAGCATCAATATTGTCAAATAGAAGCTTGATCTCTATATCTGTGTAATTTATGACCGAGAGCAAGGAATCCGAAAAATTCAGGTCCATCGGTAGTGAGTAGTATATCTTTTCGGCAAATATAATTTTATTAGAAATATTTTATGGACGCCCGGAATTCTTGCTCACTAAAAGTTTTACGAGTCTCCCTTGTATCGGGCCGCGGTATCGAATCATAAAATAGATCATGCGTAACAGCACTGCATTAAATTGTATAGCAAAAGTATTTTTTCGTGGTGTGGACACGCTGCCAGGAGGACTGGGAGGAATTCGCTGTAATTTCGTTCTAATATTAGTTGTGTATTAGGTAGCATAAAGGTCAAGTTACACATCAAAGAGGCGTCATGTGCTTTAATGTTTTACAAAGGCCTAGCCATTACACCGTCTTTCTGTTAAAATGTCTATAAACATCAAATATTATTTTTAGCACTTATATTTTATTTTGGAGCATTTATTATTATGAAAAAAAATATAATAATATTCGAGATTTAATTTAATTAAATAGTTTATGTAAATTCGATTAAAATCAAGAAGGGTGCAGAATAAAAAATTAACAAAGCACAATAGTAATATATTATTATATACTAGCGACCCGCCCCCGGCTTCGCCCGGGGTGTATATATATATATAAACATTCCCCGTTTATCCCTCTTTCCATTAGTGAAAATCGAATAGGGGATCGGACAAATTTTCAGAAAGTGTTTTAAATTAATCTTCATGGATATTTATTCCCATAAAAAATACTATTTTATTTATTTATAGCCTTTTAGGTCCTCAAAATCATGTTTTAATATTGTTTGTTTGAAAATGCCGCCAAAACGCCACGATCGTTCATCTGAGAGCGCGTAACGTCATTTGTGGTCATATCATAACAAAACAGCTGCATTGGCATAAGACAATGATTGCCCACAAATGACGTCACGCACTGTGATTGGTGTTTCAGTATAGATTAAAAATATTGTAAATAATAAAATTTTATTTCTTCATTTAAAAATATTTAAATGAATTATATTAAATTATTATTCGACAAATAATAACAAGTTTAAAAAGCGATTGTCATCTCATTAATTTTTAAAATAATCAATAAATTTATCACAATAAATAAACTTACAAATAATATACTTAAATAAATAGACTTTAAATGTTGTTTCTTTGTTTACAGAGCAACACAAGTATGTTTATTGAAAATTTCCAATTAGTCTTATATTTATAATATTAGTTAGGATGGCCGATTAAAAGCTCTCTTAAACATGAAGAAGTCTTCAAACGCAAGTTCACCTTAATTCATCTAGGTTAATGAGAAGATCCATTTGTTAGGGAGCATTTAAATTATTACTAATTCTGAGATCAGAAGACTGACGAATTGTAAAGCACTTGTCAGTCAGGCTTCAATAAACAACGTCCTCTCGAATGAGCTATCACAGTAGTTAATTATATAATGTCCAATAAAATAAGTTTTGTCTTTAAGTAAAATGAAACAGACGAAAAGTTGAATTGCCGTTTAAACAGTTTAAGCACTACGAAATGATTTAAACTTTTCGCATAATTTTAACGCCCCGTGTGGTCACAGTGTCAGCGGCTACTTTATAAATATATTTACCACTAGGTGAGCCTGTGGTATTCGGTATAGCGCGTAACACTAAATGTTATGGGTAGCTTGCTACAATACAAAACCGCATTCAAATCGGTTAAGCCGTTTTAAAGATTGGCATGCACAAACGCACAGACAAACACACAAAAATTCTAAAAACTAATTTTTAGACCTCTGTTAATTAATTTTTAATTTAATTAATTAATTTAATTTTTTGACCTCGATAAGTACAATGCGTACGAATTGTTTTTTTGAAAAAATCTTTAATGTACGGACACTGCTTGTTTACGATTTTATTATACGTATAGATTTGCCGGGAATAGGCTAGCTTAGCTTAACTAGCTTAGCCTAGCTTAGTTAGCTTCAAGTGGATCCCGGTTGTGTCGGTATTCGCCTAAGTGCTGTTCAATTTAGTGGTGAAATAGAAAACATGTTAAATTTAATAATCTACTAGTACAAAATGTGACTTGAGCTAACCTCGCAAGAGTAAATTTGATTAAATGCTCTTTTAATACATACGAAATAACTAAAATTTTAGACAACGGGTCTCCTGATACAAGCATTCTTATACTTACTAGGGCTGTAGGGGCCTAGTAAGTATAATAACTATTTGTGTATCTGTAAAGTAAGCTATAAAAGCATCATATTTCTTAAAATCGAATTAGAAACAACATTAGATTTTCTCTAATGTTTACAAACATTACAAAGAAAACAAGCGAATTCTAAAACAAGAATCGTTTGAAGAACCAAGTAAATTTAAACCGAAAAACATAAAAACTGAAATTATCTTCTGCTTGCTAAGATAAATATTGAAACTCAACACATTGAATATTAACATTGAATAATATTGAACGTGCGGGGTGAGTCAAAATGCCGTGTAAGGGCGAAACGAACGATTTATTTTTACAAACCAAGATGACTTCCAAAATCACCAAACTTGTCCGTTAAACTTGCCAAAAGTCGTCAATGATTCCCTTAATGTGTCGCCGGTTCACTGTCGCAGGAAACTTCGCAAAAGCTCCGAAGAGTTTTTGTATCGCCGGTTAATGCACAACTAAAAACGCCAACCGCCTCTACGTATTTCTAATTTACTAGAAATATAAACAAGATTGTAAACAAAACCATTGAAAGTTCGGGAATGCTATTTCTGTTGAAATGTAAACTCTATGTGGTAAACATAAGGACCAATTTCCCTTGACACTAATCGGAAAGATTGGGAAGGAAAGGGGCGTGGCTAACATCGATAGGGCGGGACGTTCGAGACTTTCGCCGGCACAAACGCTTTTTCCATAGTTAGTCGTAACAATAATTTTAAGTGGGATGTTAAATTTCAAATTAAAAACGCTAACACTGAGCCCGTACCCTGCAGCTATATTTTTGCCGTGTCTTGGCCAGCTCTCACTAAATTACAATAATTTTGACAAAATTTTAATTTCACAACACTCGAGTGTTAAACGCAGCGGAGTGTTAAAGGCGATTTCGAAATGTGCCTTCAAAACATTAATTATTTAATGTTACGAACATTAAACAATTCCATTTTGTTTGCATATTTTGGACGCTCATTTGAATAAAGTTTCGCCATTTTAAGCTTTGTTAATTGTTAAGGACTTGTGTTATTGATAGCCACCGCCATCACCAACAAATGTGCGGATTTGTTTTGTTTTGAAACTTGTTCTAATTAAGTGAATAACATTGTAAGAATAACGAAATTTAAAATGTCAGTTATCGAACAAGCTTTACGGAAATTAGAAAAAGATTTTTTTTTAAATAATATATACTTAATGATAAATATTTATTAGTATCAGGTATCATTAATTTATTTCTAAAATAACTCTATATCAGAATTAGAATATTTATGTTTTCTCAAATCGTTAGGTTTCATACTTATTGCAGCAGAAGTATATTGTAAAAAAAATTGGCACAGGGGAGACAAACCCTAAATACTAAAAATATCCATTGTTTAATGAAAATGTTACAAGAAATGGACAAGACAATTGCTTTGAAAAAAATATATATTATACTTAAACATGTGAAGAACCAATTGTATTAATTAGAATTTTCGTTAAAGTAATAGAAATTCCACAAAAAAAGTTAGAACACAAGAAGAATTTGACTTTTATTGAAAATTCTCTCGAAAACGGCTTATTGCGCGCATATGAATCCTTAATATCAGATTAAAAAATTGTATTAATAATTTTTTTTAATTTGTGTATTGTTCTAATGGTAAAAACAGAAAAACACCATTTCTAGGCCTGTTGAATTAGATCCGCCGCCAGCGGAATCAATGTAATTATTTAAAATTTTAAACATTATTCGCCGATTTGCAAGAGTAGTTAACGAGTGACGGATAAGAGAGTTTTCATAAGATAAGTATTCCTAATTTCCACGGAAATCTAAAGATTTGATGAATTTCTTTTTTTTATGTTAAGGTCGGCAGACAGGCTGATGGTCCACTTGATGGTAGGTGGCTACCGCCGCCTATAACACAAGCAACGCCAAAGCTGCTGCAAGTGCGCTGCCCACTTCTGTAGGATTAAGGATAAAGGATTAGGAGTGGATAGGGAAATGGGCTCTGGCATCCCTTACTTCAATCACCGAAACACAACAGCACACGTGCTGTTATTTCACGGTGGTCTTCTGTAAGGTGGTGGTTACTGCCGCCAGACGGGCTGCCCAAATGACTGCGAGAACGCAGTTTGCCCTGCCACTACTCGATCCGAGAGAATTCAGAACATGGGCTCCATATAATACAAGCAAAATCTATTTTCTCGCGATGGAAGTGTATTAGCATAGTAAACACTATTGTAATTAATGGCATTTAATGGTTAAATTTTAACGACAACACTGAAGCGAATTTGCGGTTGACCCGAGACACGTGGAACAGACATGCGTTCCACCACAAATCCCATGTCACTTTCAAACGATTCACCCTATTCCTATCGAAATGAATTGGTGACCTATATTTATTGGAACAAAGTTTAAATTGAATTTAATCCAATTTGAACTAATGATTTTTGGTAATTGGATGTTCGTTTGCGGATAACGCCTAAATCGGATTTGCAGACAATTAATTTTAAATATAAAGACACGACAACCGATTGGTTATTCGGACTCTAATACAAACGTGAAAAATATGCAACGATTATAGTTTATTTCGCAGTTTATCCATTTATATTTAAAAAAAAAATGAGTTGCTCAGCCTAAATCTCGAGAGTGGGAAATGGCCAATTTTTTAAAATTTGTTGAAGTCCAAAGAAGATTCCTATGAAAAGAATTTTTTTAATTATTGCGTAAATAAAATATTAATAATTAACTTAAAAAAACCCATTTTTTCCCCATCCAAAGATCCTATCTAATGATTCAAATATTGACGTCAAACACATCAGTCAAAAACAAACTGTGTGTTCGAGGATTTTGCATTTGATAGCGTAATTCTATCTAGAATCATCGAGAATCGATATGTTCACGCCTTTGACAATTTAAAATAAACAGCGGGTGAACCCACAGTACACAGCTAGTAATGATGTATATTTATTACTTAAAAAAATTACAAACACTTTTATAAGAGAAAGATTTTGAAATAAATACATATTTAACTGGCTGAGCACGTAACTTCGTACGCGTGGTATATAGTACGGTATAGCGCGTAACTTATTTGTTTCTAAACCGATTGGAATTAAACAAACACTAAATATAACGGGAAGCTTGTTACAATACATCAGTGAAAACCGCATTTAAATCAATTAAGCCGTTTCTGAGATTAGCGTGCACAAACGCACAGACAGACAAAAATTCTAATAACTGTTCTTTTCATCTAGTACAATGTGTACAAACAGTTTTTTTTTTTTTTTGAAAAAGCATTTAATGGACAGACACGATTCGTTTACGATTTTATTATTCTTATATATAAAAATGAATCCCCATTTCTCCTGGTCACGGCATCACGCGTGAACGGGTAGACCGATTTTAATTCGGTTTTCGCTAATGGAAAGAGGGATAAACGAGGAATGTTTTAGGGTATATAAAAATTGCACGCCGGGCGAAGCCGGGGGCGGGCCGCTAGTCTTATATATAAAAATGAATCCCCATTTCTCCTGGTCAAGGCATCACGCGTGAACGGGTAGACCGATTTTAATTCGGTTTTCGCTAATGGAAAGAGGGATAAACGAGGAATGTTTTAGGGTATATAAAAATTGCACGCCGGGCGAAACCGGGGGCGGGCCGCTAGTCTTATATATAAAAATGAATCCCCATTTCTCCTGGTCACGGCATCACGCGTGAACGGGTAGACCGATTTTAATTCGGTTTTCCCTAATGGAAAGAGGGATAAACGTGGAATGTTTTAGGGTATATAAAAATTGCACGCCTGGCGAAGCCGGGGGCGGGCCGCTAGTCTTATATATAAAAATGAATTTCCATTTCTCCTGGTCACGGCATCACGCGTGAACGGGTAGACCGATTTTAATTCGGTTTTCGCTAATGGAAAGAGGGATAAACGAGGAATGTTTTAGGGTATATAAAAATTGCACGCCGGGCGAAGCCGGGGGCGGGCCGCTAGTCTTATATATAAAAATGAATCCCCATTTCTCCTGGTCACGGCATCACGCGTGAACGGGTAGACCGATTTTAATTCGGTTTTCGCTAATGGAAAGAGGGATAAACGAGGAATGTTTTAGGGTATATAAAAATTGCACGCCGGGCGAAGCCGGGGGCGGGCCGCTAGTCCTATATATAAAAATGAATCCCCATTTCTCCTGGTCACGGCATCACGCGTGAACGGGTAGACCGATTTTAATTCGGTTTTCGCTAATGGAAAGAGGGATAAACGAGGAATGTTTTAGGGTATATAAAAATTGCACGCCGGGCGAAGCCGGGGGCGGGCCGCTAGTCTTATATATAAAAATGAATCCCCATTTCTCCTGGTCACGGCATCACGCGTGAACGGGTAGACCGATTTTAATTCGGTTTTCGCTAATGGAAAGAGGGATAAACGAGGAATGTTTTAGGGTATATAAAAATTGCACGCCGGGCGAAGCCGGGGGCGGGCCGCTAGTCTTATATATAAAAATGAATCCCCATTTCTCCTGGTCACGGCATCACGCGTGAACGGGTAGACCGATTTTAATTCGGTTTTCGCTAATGGAAAGAGGGATAAACGAGGAATGTTTTAGGGTATATAAAAATTGCACGCCGGGCGAAGCCGGGGGCGGGCCGCTAGTCTTTTATATTTATTAGCCATATCTTTAGATTTTTAGAAGAATAATATTTGAATAAGTTTTTAATTTGTCTATAATTTTTAACAAAAATATATAACTATATATACTTATATTTGTTCTTTTAAAATGTTATATATTCCGTTGGATGAAAATAAATTATAGGTATAAACGATACAATATTTCATTAGGTTCAAAGCTTCATAGAACAAAATGTTTCTATGAAAAATAATAACGAGACACAAGTGCATATTTCTCAGGAATATGAAAATGAAATGGAAGTAGACGAATAGTGGCATATATAGTATGAAGAGTGATGTTGCATACGTGAATTCACAGGTGCATCTCACTAAATACTTGCATACAGAATGCATTTCTGTGAATTTATTTTCTAGTATTTTTGATTTGTAGCAGTTATAGATCAATAAGAAATGTTCAGCTAGAGCAGGTGTAGTTTTATCGTTGGAATCAGTATCCGAAGGAGATTAATTTCGCTTCGTTTTATCGTTTCTCCTGTTATTAACATTATTTCTAACAATTCTATTATTTCTAATATTACTTATTAACAAAAAGGCAAGTTATCACACCCAAACGAACCCAAAAGTATGATTACTTTGAAGAGATTAGTAGCTATAGCTTCTGTAATAATAATTGTAAGTTAATCTCTGATAGTTTTTGATAATTAAATAAGTTTCTCAACACAGTGTAACTACAGAACAGTTAGAAATTGGCCTTTTTGATGAATCGCCCATTGTATAGCTACATATTTATTATACCGTCTTAGTATAGAGGAATGTAAATTTGTTAGGGAATGAGTTTGTTAATTATTATAAACAGGTGTAATACAACCTACTTGTGTTTCCTACTTAAGCACAGTACTTGTAGTAACCTCGTTGACCGATTCTCTCTTTTACTCTCATACGAGTTAGAGACCCATACTCTAGTTAATGTTCTCAAACTTTTTATTTCCTTCATATACCATAGCCATACACTGTCATCCAATAAAAAATATAATCTAAAGCTGACCTCTTTCGCGCGTTCACAGTTGGCGGGTCTACCTTCCAGTCGATCAATTTCGAAATTATTCACCTCTAGAGTATTAAATCGTTATCTGTTTCGAAACCCGTTCTTAGATGTCCTCTTCTGGTTGGTTAGTGCAGAGAGGATACAAAAAAAAAGTGTTGATATAGCACAACTATCATATATTATACACTGAAATTTTTGCTGAAGACGTTAGAAACACACGAGAATTGTTCTAATGCTCACCCGCCTTGAACACGTCCTTGAATTACGCTTTATAATTACGATCATAGATGGTTGTAACCGTATGGTTGTTATAACCATAGATGGTTGTAACAACCATAGAGAAGATTGGCGTAGACATTAAATTAATATCAATTTGTTCGGTTGCATCCGTGCGAATCCCTAGTAATTTATAAGATTTCAAGCGGCCCGCCCATGAAATTCGCATAAATGCAATTTTTTTTCTTTCAAAATTATATTCACAAACCTATCTCTCTTTCCATTACTGAGAACAGTATCAAAATCGGTTGGATGGTTCATAAGAAGTTAGCAATGAAACAAACAGACACGGATAGCCATTTCAACTTATAATATGTAGAGATATAGTTTTTGTTGAAACAAATTTAAGTAGTAAGGCAAACACTTATAACTTGGACTGTTGATGGGAGACGTATCCCAAGTTCCTGTGTTACAAATGGAAATGACCACCTTCTATTTATAGTCGTGAGGCGTGCAACGTATCACGCAGCCCTAGATCGACCGATTTATTGCCTCCAACGTTATTACAGCCTTGATTTGATTGCCTATTTTAGTAGATCTTTCTGCAGAGCTTTCATTGTTCAATCCACTATTTCGATTGATGGAGAATGGAGAATTTTAATGAGTAGTCTTATGTCGAGTCGTTCAGCGTTGTAATTCTGAATTTAATTTTTTTTTATCCCTCTAACAATCAACAATCTTTAGAAGTAAAGGGAGTAAACTTAAATTCAAAGGTCTGTCATAATTGGAAAGGTCTACATTGACAAATATGAGGTACGTCTATGTCTCCATTCTAGAGCCCATTCCTTTATTGAGGATCCTTGCCTTGTCCATCTTGTCTTTGATTTTTTATGTATGACAACTGACAACAAATTTGATAAATGCTCCTTGTGTAGGTTTTGTTTATAAAAGATCACACTGCGTTTCTCAGTTACGAATCTGGTAGCAGTAACGTCATCCCATAAAGAAAAAAAAAACAGGGCTGTCGAAAGTAAGTATTCGGGTTTGAGCCCAATACGGCGGGTTTGGACTGTATAGGTCTGTTGCGGGATAAGGTAAATTGGAATTAAAAGAAACCTATTTCTATTTACTCATTGTCGACAGGCGCGGGATTCTTCATGGCTTGAGTCTTCTTTCAATGCTTTGGATACTTCTCTTCTTAGCACTCGCGACGCGAATCCCTCTACTTTAAGAGATTATAGGAATTAGGTACTTGAAGGAGGTTAGGTATAAGTGGAAATATTGGACACACACCGAAGAGACGTCGCGTGACAATCTCTCGATGTATTATCGGGATAAAATAACTATATGAAACGGCTAACAGACAAACAAAGAAGACAGCGGATCTTTCTTCTGTCTTTTAGCTAGTGTAATATAAAATTGTCAAATAAACTAAATGTAAATGTAACTAAATAATAATAATAATAAACTAAATGTAACTAAATAACTAAATAATGTACTAAACTTGATCAAGCGTGAGTCGTAAAATTCATTTAATATTTTGTATGAATCTTTTTTGGGGCTAGTTAGAAGTCAAGAATGAAATATCATATTGGGGGCATTTGGATACAACACTCAATTTACTAGTGCCCTTGTAAGTAAATTTTCATTAGCGATTTCACTCGAAATAATAACAGTCATTAAGGCAAAATGCGTAGACCATTCTAACTGGTGGAATTAACAGAATAAAATAGCCACACAGTCCCTCCCGAATATCCTTCCGAAACGAAGCCGCAGCAAATTTTGCAATTTTAAAATGAAACCAAATTTAACAAACAGTGAGAAGGGAATACATATTTT
Organism: Bembecia ichneumoniformis; assembly: GCA_910589475.2. Lineage (NCBI taxonomy): Eukaryota > Metazoa > Arthropoda > Insecta > Lepidoptera > Sesiidae > Bembecia > Bembecia ichneumoniformis. The sequence goes on from OU342535.1 coordinate 17,228,048, forward strand.
TTTCATCATTAAATCAGCGTCGATAATTCTATCACGGCCGCACGTTCGAATTAAAAATTTATTTATTCCCGAGGTTGACGCTCCGGGATTTTTTGGAATATTTTATCCCGAAATAATATTTATGAAAAGGGTCACTTTTTCCTGTGCATGGTGCGTGTGTTCCCTTGTTAATTATTACTCCCGCGATTATATTTGTGTTTTCTATTACACTCTAGGGTTTGCTTTGAAAAGTGAAAAATCCTCGATGCTCATATCTTGACCCTTCCATTTCAATTTTAATATTTAATTTTATGTACGCCCGAGTCTATTGAATTATGTAGATACAGATTCTGATATGGCCTGTTTATTAATCCGCCTATTCTGATATGAGTTTATGCGTAGATAAAATTACACACATCTATACATAGTTATAATAAAATCGTAAACGAGCCGTGTCTGTGAAGTCAGGGTAAGAAAAGGTTAGTCACCTGAAAGTCGACATTTGTTTGCATCAGGACAATTATCAGTCATGCCAAAATTTCATTTCAAACGTCTGTCTGCTTAGTGCTTTAGCTTCATAAGGTACTAAGAGTCTACGACTTGATAAAGGAATTAATTTGAAAACTGACTGTACTGTTGTGACTCACCAGGGAAGGTTCTAGTTATGACTCACCATGGAACGTTCGAGAAAAGCGTCTTTTCTTGTTAACATAACTGGAAAGTTCCATAGTAGAATAGAAGTCATGCCACTCCCCGGTTATTGTCAAGGGAAATTAGTCCTTATGCACACAACATAGAGTTCACATTCAACAGAAATAGTGTTCCCGAACCTTCAATGACCTTGTTTACAATACGTGTGACTTGTTTACTTACTTGTTTACCTACTCGTATTTGTTTGTTGTTTGTTTGTACTAAATTCGAGAAAGATCTAGACGATTGGCAGCGGGTATAAATAGGCGAAGTGGCGAACTAGCGGGACAGTTCGATTCTGCGATTCGAAAGCGAAACTTCGGAACTTACCTGCGACAGCGACTCATAAGGGAATAATTGACGACTCTTGGCAAGTTTAACGGTTGTATCGGACCTTTCGTTTAGCCCTATTGGAAGTCATCTTGGTTTGTGGAAATAAATAGTTGATTTTCGCCCTTACACGGCAGATTGACGTTGTACTTATGTTACCGAGGTCATAAAAATTTTTTTAGAATTTTTGTCTGTTTTTCCGTGTGTTTGTGCACGCTAATCTCAGAAACAGCTTAACTGATTTGAATACGGTTTTCACCGATGTATTATAGCAAGCTTCCCTTAACGTTTAGTGTTTGTTTCATTCCAATCGGTTTATAAATAGAAAAGTTACGCGCTATACCGAATACTACGATAAATAATAAAATTGTTCTTTGTGCACGGTAATCTCAGAAATGCTTCACCGATTTTAATGCTATTTTCACTGCTGTATTGTCGAAATTTTCCTGTAACATTTTGTGTTTGTTTCATTCCAATAATAATGATAATAATAATATGAAGGGACATGATTAGGGTCCTCCGTATCATTGGTCTCCATATTTAATAACAGATATAGGCGCGAGTCGGGAGCGAAGAATATAACTCTACGTTAGGCCATGCGTTGTACCGCCAAGAGATGGGTCCGCTCACGGACACAGCGGTATGAGGGATTTGAGGACATGGCCTAGCTGTAACCTCGGTCCCACACACCACCGCCGATGGTGGAACCCGGAGGGGTTTTAGTGGGTATTTCCGGTGTATCTCACTGCGAGACGTCCCCTCGACGAGGGATAGTGCGTAAATGCATTTCCCTTCCTAAAAAAAAGGCCATGCGTTGTAACTCTAAACAAAACGCTATAATCGGCACAAAATAAGTCCTCGATCGTATTCTAACATAGCCAATCACAGCTCTTTTGTCACGTCCCCCGCAATGCATGCGTTCCGCCAAATTCGGTGAGCTTGAATCAGTACAAATCTTCAATAATGCGGTATCTATAGGAGATTATCTGTGTCGGTCGCCATGCCTCTGCGCTAGCGCTCGGTGTTGTGTCAGAGTAAACGACAATGACAATGATCCCGCTGTCCAGTTGACAACTGACAGTTGTCATTGCTGTTTACTCTCGTTAATCGAAAGCGCCGTGAAACATAATAATAATACTAGGTTACAATAGATAACTTAAATTTTGGTCTCTACACTAAGCTCAGCTTGTAATATAGGAGGTCAAAGTAGCAATAACAGAAAATCCAGCGATAAGCAAGATATAAAGCCAAAACAAAGTATAAATAACTCGTATCTAGGTATATACTTAAGTAGTAAGTGAGAAGTGTAAGTGATAATGTGTGTGAATGTGTATTCCTACGTGTGAGTGTGTATGCACATCTTCGTTCGTGTGTGTATTTTAAACCCCGTTTTAAGTAATATTTCCGTATTTTTATAATCTAGTCCCTGCAACTATTTTAGAACTATTTTCTTGGCATCACTTGTGGTTTTGTCCCTAATATCGCACCCTCTAACCACGTTTTTATGCAAAAATTCGTTTAAGGATTTTAAAGACACAACGATGTAAACATTCCTGATACAATGGGGAGCACAAAGTGCGCCTGTGGAAGGCTGTTACAAGTGGATAAAGATTTAATACTTGACTTTCAACATATAATTGAGAGGTTGGGAACCGGTAAGGCTTAGCGAGCATAACTTTCAAAATAGAGCGTTGGACTCGTTCAAGAGTATTCAGTTTAGTAATCAGTTCACTTAGCGACATTTAGCGTTGGTTTCATTCCAATCGGTTTATAAACAAAAAAGTTACACTCTATAACGTATGCAACGCATACGAAGTTGCAGACTGAGTTAGTAAAAAATAAAATATTTACTGAGAAGTCGTAGCGTTGCTAGTTCTATTATTAGCGTTCATTATTTTTTTATACTACGCTGTGAATGTTTCTAACTCAGCAGTAATTACCTAGTCAGTGAGTAGCAGATTCATTTTAACAAATAAAATACTTTCTTCTGAGAATTCTATCGTTATTCCATATATAAAAAGCATTTTCTTCGTTGGATTTGCGTGAATGCGTCATTATCTTTCACGGTTAATACCATTCACTAATTTTCCTGCTATTCAGTTCAGACCGCTTTGTGTTTCGTGTCCTCACAGATTTCCTCCTAGTTTCATGATCTTTTGTAAGATATTTCCATTACTGTCATATCTGGTTCTTATAAACCTACTTACGGTACAGTTATCAGTTTATATACCTGTGTATAGACCGTCTACCAAGGTGTATTTACTGTATTTCGTCCGCGGATTCGCCCGTGTATCATATCTATATTAATGTTATGAGGCTGAAGAGTTTGTTTGTTTGTTTGTTTGTTTGAACGCGCTAATCTCAGGAACTACTGGTTCGAATTGAAAAAATCTTTTTGTTTTGAATAGTCCATTTATCGAGGATTAATATATAATGCGTAAAAATCCTAAAAATCCGTTCAGAAGTTTTCACGCGAAAGAGTAACAATACACATCCCAACAAACATTAGCATTTGAGGAGCCCGTTGGATGAGTGGTTACTTTGGCTCTGGTCTGGATCTAGAAATTAGTGGCAGCCTCTCTGGTGACAGTGACCCCTGAGACAAGACCACCGTGAAATAAAAGCACGTGTGCTGTTGTGTTTCTGTGAGTAAGTGTTGCCAGAACCCATTTCTCTAACCCTTATCCTCAAACTCGGCAGGGTAGTTGCAGCGCCAGTGGCGTTGCTTGTTTTATAGGCGACGGTAGCCACCTAACTAACATCGAGTGGACCATCAGCCTGCCTGTCAGCCTTAACGTAAAAAAAGATAACTTAAACGAAATTGCTTTAAATTTATTTAGAATTTAAATTTAAAAAAAATCTAGTTATTTCGTTATTTTTTTTTAATCAAAGTTTTTTAAATACTTTTTCTGTTAAATTGTTGTGTGACTTATTCAACATCAAATTTACAATCATATGAGTAACTAGCTGAGCAACTTCGTATTCGGTATAGCGCGTAACTTTTTTGTTTGTAAACCGATTAGAATAAAACAAACACTAAATGTTAAGGGAAGCTTGCTGTAATACATTAGTGAAAACCGCATTCAAATCGGTTAAGCTGTTTCTGAGATTAGCGCGAACAAAAGCACAGACAAACAGACAAAAATTCTAAAAGCTACTTTTTTGACTTCGGTAACATAAGTACAACGTGTATAATTGTAATATTTGCATGCCCTTGGCGGGTAGAACATACTTTGTACTGTAACTGCTGTATACAAATTAAAATCCCGTAGACATGTGTTCGCGCAAATAAAGTTTTTTTTTATTTTATTTTTATTTTTATTTTATTATTTTATTATTATTATTTTTTTTATTTCTTTTTTAATCTTTAATGCACATCTGCACACGGCTTGTTTAACGATTTTATTATATGTATAGATAGATAAGATGAGAAAAAATAAAATAATTGATGAATATTGTTTAGTTTTGACGAATTTGTTTACTTATTTGACTTTTGTTACTGATTGACTATTAGAATAACGTGTAACAACGTTTTGTTTGTTGAGAAAATATTAAGATATTTTGATCTATGCCTCAGCGAAATATTGTTTTATTATGTTCTTATATCAAAAAAGTTTCGGGTAAGTAGATCTAAGTATAAAAAATGACGGAGACCAGAGATAGCAATATGTATGGGCGTATGGGGTCAGTTAGGGAAAAAAAACGTTGGAGCTGGCTTCCATTTGGTTAGTTGGGTAAGAAAAATATGAAACAGCACTTGTGCTGTTGTGTTTCGGTGAGTGAGTGATGCCAGAGCCCATTTCTCTATTCCCTCCTAATCCCTTATCCTTAATCCTAGTGTAGTCGGCAGCGCACTTGCAGCACATGTGGCGTTGCTTGTATTATAGGCGACGGTAGCCACCTACCATCAAGTGGACCGTCAGCCTGTCTTCCGATCATAATATAAAAGGAAAAATGAAACATATAGCAGGGCAGACTCTTAATCTCTACATTATAAAATAAGTGGCCGTACGCGTCTGTCTGTTTCTCCGCTAACTTCTTCTAAATCACTGAACGGATTTTGATAAGGTTTTCACTAATAGAAAGAGCAATATCTAAGAGAAAAAATAAATCTTTTGTCCTGTCTGATTAAATATCGATGCTCAAAACTACTAATTTTAGAAAGCTGAAATTTTGGACACAAATTTATTCTACACGTGCGAAGCTGTTAGTTGTATAATTTTATTGAGAGAAAAGAAAATACATCTCTATATATAAAAATGAGTCCTGGGTAGACCGATTTTAATTCGGTTTTCACTAGTGGAAAAGGGGATAAACGGGGAATGCTCATATATTATATAAAAATTGCACACCGGGCGAAGCCGGGGGCGTGTCGCTAGTTTTATATAAAATTCAATACAGTTAAATAAGCATACAATAGTTAGTCGAAAGGAAAAAAAGATATTTTTACTGAAAAAAAGTAACGGGCTCGTCCGGGATTTGAACCCGGGACCTCTCGCACCCTAAGCGAAAATCATACCCCTAGACCAACGAGCCACTTGGGAGACTCTGCTAAACTTAACATGACTAGCTTGAATGGCAACACATGTAATTTTGGTGAAAGGAAATTATTGCTCTACGTCACATACACTACCGACCTTAAAAAGAGAATGTTATATGTAGTCTCATAACACAATAACCAAACAACTCTCAAATATTGTTTTATTAGAAATTGACAACGCGCCTCCGGCTTCTCACGGATCCAATATTTTTTTGCAAATTATACATGCACACCTTCATTGTTAATCTATTTTTTCATTAGTGAAAATGTATTTAAAAAAATGTATTTACATCTGGACAGCTCCTCTCTTTATACAAGGCACAAGTCCGATCCTGCATGGAGTATTGCTGTCACCTTTGGGATGGCTCAGCAAAATACCAACTTGCTGCACTCGACTCGGTGGATCGCAGAGCTAGGAGGCTCATTGGCGATGATACACTAATAAGAACTAAGCTGCAGAGCCTGGCACATAGACGCAAAGTTGCCTGTCTGTGTGTATTCTATAAGATGTACTTCGGAGAGTGTGCTCGAGAGCTGCATGAGATCATACCGCCTTCCCCTTTCTTCTATCGGACATGCAGACGTACGGCTGGTTACCATCTTCACCTTGTCGATATCCCTCTAATTCGGACCAAGCGCTTTAAAACATCTTTTGTGATGCGCACTGCTAAGGATTGGAACTCCCTGCCGGCGTCTGTATTTCCGAGCTCATATAACCCAAATCTTTTCAAGGTTCGAGTGAATAGGCATCTTCTGGATGAGCTCGCTCCATCTTCGGCCTCATCCTTCCTACATGGATAGATGCTGGTCAAGAGCAAACCCATCTATAATAAAAAAAAATAAAAAAAAACTTTATATTTAATCTTTTTGCTTTATAATAATGTATATAGATTATGTTATATAATTTTAACATTGTTGTAATGGTATTGTCGTTGTATTGGTAATTTTGTGTTATTGGATTATTGGATTTTATCATAATTAGGTACCTTAAATTGTTAGATGATATAGTCATATTATCATTATTATTAGTTTTGTACGCCATTCAGGCAGACCATACATGGTGTCAAGAAAATCTTAAATTTCATCAAATGTACACCTATTACCTATGGTCACAAAATAAATAATTGAATTGAATTGAGTATACATAGATGTAAAGAATTAGTAACATTGTATGTAATTACTCTGTTTCTGTTTTTCTGATCTGTTTTTTTTTTTTAAAGTCCTCTTAAAAACGGCCACCCGTTATGTCCATAAAACATAGTCCATCATTTCATTTGTGGGCTTTAGCACTAGTGCAAATATTTTTAATATAATATAATATTTTTTTTTTATTTATTTTAGCATGTATTTTTATGTTTAGCTTTATATAGTGTTATTTAGTTTATAAGTTTCGTTTTAAGCTGTGTTAATATTTGTTTAAGTTTGTGTTTTAAATAAAGTTGTATATATCATATATTATAATAATATAGAATATATTATAATAATATAGAAATATTATAAATTTATAAATGTAAAAAAATAATATTAATCACTACTATGTCTAGTTATCTGTTTAGTTTTAATGATAATTAAGTTTAATCTTAAGCGTCTTCGAAAAACGTTCGATGTGCAAATATTTTTTTAGGTAATTTAATATTTAGATTTGGGGGAGATAATTTAAATTTAGGATTTCTTTAGATATAATCGACCTAAGGTGCTCGCTCACCTTTCGCTCAGTACTGGGTTTCTCGAATTGTTTCGACGACCGTCTTTCTTCTTAATAAATGCTAGATTGATATTTTTCTTGTAAAGGTAGTCAGACAGGCTGACGGTCCACTTGATGGTAGGTAGCTGCTGCAAAGGAGGGCCGCCCTGCCGACTCGCCGGCAGGGTACCGACCGGTGGTCCTGCTCGACGACTCCGGCAAGGCTATGGAAAGAATCATAGCCCGCCGGATAGTCGAGCACCTGGAGACAACGGGGCCGAATCTGGATGAATGCCAGTTCGGCTTCCGAGCCGGTCGGTCCACCGTGGATGCAGTGAGCCTCCTCAAAAGATGGACTGAGGAGGCCACCAGTAGGGGGAAGGCTGTTGTTGCGGTGTCACTCGACATCCGCAACGCGTTCAACAGCCTCCCTCATGAGTGCATAAGGGCGGCACTACAATTCCACAGGGTGCCGTCCTACCTCCGCGCCTTGGTCAGCGACTACCTTGCTGATCGGGTGGTGCTATACGAGGGCGCGGAGAGATATGTCCATCGCCGGCCAGTGGAGGTAGGTGTACCCCAGGGGGGTGTTTTAGGCCCCTTATTGTGGAACCTGGGGTACAACTGGGTCCTGCGAGGTAACCTCCTTCCCAAGATGGAGGTTGTCTGCTTTGCCGACGACACTCTGGTCGCGGCAAGAGCGAAGACGTGGGAGGACGCAGTGCGGCTAGCGTCGGTCGGCACCTCCTTAGTGGTCCGGCGCATCCGCCTGCTAGGATTGGAGGTGGCCCTAGACAAAACTAGGGCCATGGGTTTCCATCCCCCACGCCGCAGGATCCCTCCGGGGCTCCGAATCCGAGTGGAGGGGGTCTGGATCTCGGTCGGGATGCATATTAAGTATCTCGGCCTAACACTGGACCCCCGCTGGAGCTTCGAGGAGCACTTTAAGCTCCTGGCTCCACGGTTGACGAAAGCTGCAGCCGCACTCGGACGACTCCTCCCGAATCTGGGAGGACCGGATTCGGCGTGTCGTCGACTTTACCACGGGGTGGTAAGGTCGATGGCACTCTATGGAGCCCCGGTGTGGGCCGAGTGCCTCACTCCTCGCACCCGGGCCCTCTTGCGGAGGCCGCAAAGGGTCATGGCGATCCGGGCAGTGCGGGCTTATCGCACTGTCAGCCACGGGGCCGCCTGCGTGCTAGCGGGCACCCTCCCGTGGGATGTCGATGCCCTGGTTCTGTCCCAGGTGCATCGGCATCGGGTCGCCGCAAGGGCCCAAGGAGAAAGACCTGTCGCTGAGGAAGTGCGACGGGTTCGCGAAGAAGCGCAGGAGAGGGCCAGCACGAATGGAGTGAGGCACTACGTGAGCCTACCGCCGGCCACCGGACGATCCTCGCGGTTCGTCCAGTACTGGAGGAATGGGTGAGGCGCCGACGAGGTGTCCTCACCTTTCATATGGTACAAGTAATGACCGGACACGGGTGCTTCGGTCATTATCTGTACCATATAAAAAGAGAGGAGTCGCCGCAGTGTCATCACTGCGGCGATCCTGACGATACGGCCGAGCATACGCTCCAGATATGCTCGGCCTGGAATTCCCAGCGCCGGGAGTTGAGGGCGGCGTTGGGTGGTGGAGAGATCACACTGTCAAGCATGGTCGAAGCCATGCTTGATAGTGTGACCAACTGGAAAGCAGTTGCTTCCTTCTGCGAACACGTGATGTTGCAGAAGGAGGCAGCTGAGAGGGAGCGAGAGAAAGAGGCCGGTCTCGCTTCCCTCAGACGTAGGCGGTTGGGCAGGAGAAGGCGGGCATACGAAGCCCGTTTTCAAATGCCTTAGGGGACCTGCGCACATGGTTGGCTAACTATGTGTGCTTGCACAAGGCCCCCCCCGTCTGGGGATTGCCTCGGTGCCTCCGGGCAATCCCCCATTGGAGTTAGCCTAGACAGCAATGGCTAGGCTGCCCTGGGGTGAATCGGAGTTGTTGCCTCGGCAGAACCCGGTCCACCCCGCTCAAAGGGCAAGGAGACACCGGGGAGTTTTAGTGGGTATTCCCAGTGCCGCTATGATCAGGCGCTGGGCGACCCCCACATACTCCTGCCGTCTAGTCAGCGGCAGGAGATCTGTAAGCGGATTACTCCTCGTCAAAAAAAAAAAAAACAAAAAACAAAAAAAAAAAGGTAGCTGCTGCAAAATATTTGCATTTTATTTACTACTAACTGGGCCCGCAGCTTCGTATACGCCTAATTCGGTATAGCGCGCAACTTTTTTGTTTTTAACCCGATTTAAATGAAACAAGTACTAAATATTAGAGGAAGCTTGCTACAATATACTTATAACTGTAAATCGCATTCTAATCGGTTACGGTTTAACCTTAAGTTACGGTTCTGAGATTAGCGTGCACAAACGCACAAACAGACAAAAATTCGAAATATTTAATGTGGCGGACACGGCTCCTTTACGATGTTATTATGTGTATAGACTAGCTGACCCGGCAGTCGTTTCTCTCTAAATTCCATGTAAAAATACCATCAAAAATGCCGACTATTCCCGTTTATTTTCCAAAAAAATTTTTTTCATACAAACCTTACGAAAACAACAAACAAAAATGTAGTTTATTTTTAATTATATAGATTTCGTATCGTTCGTTCGTTCGTTCGTTTCAGCCGATGGACGTCCACTGCTGGACATAGGCCTCCTGCAATGACCGCCAAACACCACGATTTTGTGCCGCCTGAAGCCAGCGACTCCCCGCGACTCTTTTAATGTCGTCAGTCCATCTAGGGGGGGGTCTGCCAACACTGCGTTTCCCGGTCCCATAAAAATAACAATATGAAAAAACACCACATGAGCCGAGAATGTTAAAGACTTCCCCTATCTCTACCATGATTCTTATCTGACAAGGTCAGCAGCGCAATGTCATGGGGATATACACCATTTCATAATGTCAGACCGGGCAGATACACACCATTTCGACTAAATTATTTCAAAACCAACTTAGGCCGTTTTTCCCCATTAAATCGTATTATGGATGTTGCCAACTCCCTGAGTCACGATGTTAACCTGTTTAACAACGCATTTTCCAAAATTAAAAGACTCATCCTTGTCCGTGGTTCAGATAATTAACACTAGTTTATTTTTGACATTTATTCCAAATTTCCGATTTAATTATATTTCTATGTATGATTTTTTCTTTGATAAATTTTTGATAAATTTTTTGATAAATTTTCATAATTTTTTTCATAATTTTTTTTTTTTTTTCTAACTTTATTGCCGGGATGCACTTCGACTTTTATTGGCGTAGGCTGTGCCTCCTTTAATTGCGGCGGCATCTGCCATGTTATTTTTTCCTGTTCCTTGTTGTGTGTTTTTTTCGGTGCCTGCCTCGTTGGAGGCCATGTAATAATAAATAAATATATCTTTTTCTTTATAGGAGGAATTCAGCTATCATCAGATAAAAGATTGCTCTGTAATTTTATTGCTGTTTAATCGCATGATGATACCTTGAAATGTAAGAAAATAAATTTAAGCATAATTTACAACTTAGCTATATTTAATTTTATTATTTTTTTTTTGTTTTCCTAAATGCATTTATTATGTTAACAAACAAACAATATAATCAAAAGGCCATTTTTACAACAGTGATAATGTAACAGTGATAATCGTATTTGTACCAGAAAATAAATATTTAGTGCCATCGTAAATTAAAGCTGATAAATTTGATAACATTGCTTTTGATAACATATGCAAACAAATAAAATAGAAGCATCTTTCAATCTTACATTTATATGATAAACTAGCTGAGCCCGCAACTTCGTACTCTTGGTATCCGGTAAGGTAAAGTGCGTAACTTTTTTATTTCTAAACGGAATAAAACAAACATTAAATGTTAAGGGAACCATGAAAACCGCATTAAAATCGGTTAAGCCGTTCCTGAGAGTAGTTTTTTTTTTTTTTTTTTTAAATGTCTTTAATGTAATTTACGATTTTATTATAGGTATGTATAGATAATTGGAAGGCAAGGTACGGTTCACATGATGGTAGCTGAATTCTGTCACCTTTAAACATAAGGAACTCCTGCCTCCTGATCTTGATGGGATAAAAATGAATGATAAACGCCAGAGCATGTTAAGGGAACAGGCTCTTGTGTCCCATATTCTCGCACCGAGCACAACAGCACAAATGCTTCTATTTCAGTATGATCTTGCTGTTACCGAATTGTATTGACATTATTAATTTTGTGTGCCTGTTTGTTTATACAATAGGTTTGTTTCCGAATGTAGGTACTGAACGAATTTCTATGATTTTTTTTTCAGTTAAGCGATTATTCGAAACATTACGCGAACTAAATCGCAGGCGAGCACTAATCTATATTTACTAATGTTATAAAGCTAAAGAGTTTGTTTGTTTGTTTGTTTGAACGCGCTAATCTCAGGAACTACTGGTTTGAATTGAAAAATTGTTTTTGTTTTGAATAGTCCATTTATTGAGGAAGGCTATAGGTTATATAACATCATGTTACGATAAATAGTGTTATATATAAGCAGTGTCCAGTACCGCGCGCCCCGTGCGCACGCCGCCGCCGTATGGGCCGCAGCGAAGCGTGGCCGAGTTCAGCTTCAGCTATAGCAATTATTCTAATTTATTCTAATAGCAATAAATATTGTTCCGAAACGCATTTATTACGATAAGACTTAAGATAAAACTTTAATTGTGAAATTGAAGTTTTCCCATAAATAAGTTCCCAAGTGGAAAATGTAATCGCGGTCAGAAAGCAATGAAGCAATTAAAAACATAAATTCGTACAGTTGTTAGCTGTAAGTAAATTACCACAAGCCATCGTTTATCAGAGAAGGGAAACACAAAAGTTTTTCAATAGACCTTTTGTTTTAAAGCGAGCGGAAATTTTTGGGACGATTTGTTCATTATTATAAATATTTTCTAGCTTTTATTCGCGGCTCTGTTCGTGTATCTTTATAAATTATTGCCTACGTTTTATTCAGAACTAGGTGAGCCCGCAACTTCGTACGAGTGGTATTCGGTAATAGTGCGTAACTTTTTTGTAAACCGATTGAACGAAACAAACAGTAAATATTACGGGAAGCTTGTTTTAATAAATCAGTGAAAACCACATCCAAATCGGTTAAGCCGCTTCTGAGATTAGCGTGCACAAACGCACAGAAAAACAGACAAAAATTCTAAAAAAAAATTTTTTTTTTGACGAACATTTTTTGACGAACACGGCTCGTTTACGATTTTATTATAATATGTGCACCACCACTGTTGACCGATGTGGCCCCGGATTTTTCCGTATTTTTAGACAATCCCTCGGGAATGTAAAATTTTTCCGGATAAAATGTATCCTATGTCAATCTAGGTAATAAACTATCTGTGTGCTAAATTTCCCCCAAAATCCGTTCAGACGTTTTTGCGTCATTGAGAAACAAACATTCAAACATAAATAAATAAAAAATTAATTAAAAAATAAAGCCTTTTATTTCCCAAAACATGTTACAATTTTAGCGTATGTAACAAATTATTTATAAAATAAATAAGTTAAAATTAAATAAAAGAGAACTTTAATTTCCCAAAACATGTTACAATTTTTAGGGTGTGTAACAAAGTAAATATAAAATGAATAAATTAAAAATTAAATACAATTTTAGTGTATGTAACAAATTACTTATAAAATTGAAAAATTGAAATATAACTCTTAAAAAAAATTAAAAAGTGTTTGCTTATTTGTATTTGTCATAACCTGACAACTGGCAACCCCATGTTAACTTTTGAGCTGTGTCCAGTAAATATGGTGTCACTGACAAGGAAAAAAATGTCTAACTAAATAATACAAAATACAACTCAATAAAGAATATGAATTTGTACTTACGTTTATCCATTAATTTATTTACGGTGTTTTATGTACATACTGCGAAGTATAATAGTATTAATGTATTTACAATCTAAACATATAAACTTTCGCATTTATAAAAAAGGTGTTTTATTAGTAGTCACTGCATTTATAGGATTTCAGGAAATATTTAGTTAGAAAAAGTTACATTTAGCCTTCTAATTTGCTATGATCTAATTTGATCGATCGAGAAAGGTTGCTATCAAAACAACTCAATCCACCCCGATTCGCTAATAACGATTAGAATAGTAGGCGATTTCAAATATGGAACGATCACAATAATTCGAGGATTGTGTACAAAGGTACGGTCAGCTAATCTGCTGAATTTAATGGTAATAAGTCCGTCGAACCTTTCTATCTTAGTAATTAGACGAGGATAATGAAGTTCCAAAGGGATTTTGTATTGTCATCCTCTAGCTTTTGCTCGCGATTTCATCCGCGCTTCTTTTTCTTAGGTGTCGACGATTTATTGACGAGCCTATTGGATGAGCGGTTAGGATGCTTGCCTTAACGCTCTGTTCTAGGGTTCACGGGTTCGATTCCCGGCAGGGTCAACTTTAAAAAATGAAATTTTCAAATTTGTCTCCGGTCTGCCACTACTTTCTAGATCCAGACTTCTTCTTCTACTTCTACTTTCTAGGCACACTCCGTTTCGCAGTCATTTAGGCAGTCCGTCTGGCGGCAGTAACCACCCCCTTACAGAAGACCACCGTGAAATAACAGCACGTGTGCTGTTGCGTTTCGATGAGTGAAGTAAGGGATGCCAGAGCCCATTTCCCTATCACTTATCCTTAATCCTATTGTAGTCGGCAGCGCAATTGCAGCAGCTTTGGCGTTGCTTGTGTTATATAGGCGATGGTAGCCACAAACCGTCTAGTGGACCGTCAGCCTGTCTGCCGATCTTAACATAAAAAAGGTGTTAAAACTTTTTTACAACCTTTATTTTTGCCAGACGTTGAATTTTTTATTTTCATTTTGGATTTTTATTTTAGATGATCCCTCGGAACGGTAGGTACTTTCTTTCTGGCTAAAAGCTATAATGTCGTTTTCTCTATTCCTGATGAAAAATTACATGGTGATCGAATGAGTAGTTAAGGCGCGAAAAAGTAACAAACACACATTTAGAATTTTAGTTATGATTACAGAATAATAATTACTTAATAATAATTTCAGACAACGACTGTACAATGTGCCTGCGGTGCTTGAGAGGCATTCCAAAGCTCTTTCCCCTTATCATTTATCCTGACAGAATTGGCATTGCTTTTGCTACCCTACATTACTGATATTCATAGTTATTGAAGGACCTGTTAATTGCTAGGTGATATTTTAACAAATAAAACAAATACATCTTATCTAAGCAAGTAGGCTATAGATACAAGTGAAAAATTCTTATTGATGCTGATATCATTTTAAAACACCGATTCTTTGAAAGGCACACTTTATAGTCATCGAGTGCTTTGATTCCCCTAATTTTAGAACACAATAAATTTTATTTGTGATAAAGGACAAATTTTACGGAAATAACACAGAAATACAAAGAGTAGCTTATCCTTCGTAAGCTTATCCTTATTATCCTTACCCCTGTGTAGATTAGATCTGGTGACAATCAAATATGATAAAACATTTTTGAGAGCAATGCAACCCAACTTTTCGAAGATAGCTCTGATTTGGTTGTGGCATGGAGTGACGAGGTCATAATAATAGTAATATTATATTAATGAAATCAATCTATACTTACTAATATAAAAAGCTGAAGAGTTTGTTGGTTTGTTTGAACGCGCTAATCTCAGGAACTACTGGTTCGAATTGAAAAATTCTTTTTGCATTGAATAGTCCATTTATCGAGGAAGGCTATAGGCTATCAATAGTATTATATATAAGCAGTGTCCAGTACCGCGCGCCCCAAGCGCACTCCACCGCCGTATGGGCCGCAGCGAAGCGTGGCCGAGTTCAGCTAGTTCCATATAAGTTTTTAACACAAACCTTTATCTTCGTCAAATATTTCTCATTTTATATAATTATAAACTACCACCGGTTCCGAATGCTGCTTCTAGGGGGAAGAACTCGGCAAGAAATTTCCTTTGTTGCTCTTTTGGTAGCTTATAAATTGGGTAGCCCATCTGGAGGCAGTAATCGCCTTTGAAATAACATAAACACCTGTGAACCTGTGGAATAACTTGAAATATAGAAGTGACGTTGCCATATAGATAACTAGCTGGTGAAAGCCTTCAATAGTTTTTAAGAAAATTTGCAATAATTTCAGCCATGGATTGTAATCGTGTTATGAATTGTCCCGCGTAAATGTTTTTTTGGTCCCTGGCAGAATATCAGGGTCGTGGCCTGCACCACAACTGTATACCAGGGTTCCATTTCCTCTTGTTATTTGTTTATATATTTGTTTGTTTGTAATTATTATTTGTTCATATATGTATATTGTGCTTATTAGAGGAATAAAAGATGCTTTCTTTCTTTCTTTCTTTCTTTCAAATAACTTGTAAAATAAATATACACAACATATAATAATACCATATACATACAACACTATACATTAAAAAACTTAATAACCGTCTAATTTAAACCTTGAAATCACAGCATGTGTGCTGCTGTGTTTCGGTGGGCGAGTAAGGGATGCCAGGGCTCATTTCCCTAACCCTTCCCAATTCCTTATCTTTAATAAACGCTCCACCTACCATCAAAAGCACCTTCAGCTTCTGACGAACTTTACATATTTACCGAGTACAAATAAAAAAGTTTTAACAACAACAAGAAGTATAACCGAATTTATGCCTAAAGCTTTATAAAAGCTTCTCAATTTGCCAGTAGGTTTCAACTTGGGTACTATATGGCTTTAGCGGTAGTTTGTTCTGGTATCACGTATCAGCAAACAAATTGTAAGTAAAGTATGTTATAGTGCAAAAGATCATGTTCCCTATTCCATAAGCAAGAATGCTCCTTTCAACAAGATTCGAGAGGTATATAGAAGTACTAGATGTGCTTGTGGCTTCTCCCACCATTATGTTTGACTTGTCAAATTTATGACCATATTGTTGACCTTGTCCTTAAAAATATATAATAAGTACATGTATTTCTTATGATCGGTCAAACTGAGTTGGGAGTTTAACGATGTACAGTTAAAAAATCATTGAACTCATTGGGCGGTAAAATTCAATTAATTGTATTACCTTTTTTGTCTATATATATGAATTCAAAGCGCTTTTTTATATTTCCCGACTAATTTTTATAGTGTTATAGTTACATGGTTCTAATGATGAATTATATTTTTAAGTGTACATATTTAGTAAATTGATATTATTTTTATTATTGTTAAATATTGTTAATTATTCACAATTTAAAGTACATTAATTTTAGTTAACCCAATTAAATAATAATTATGTGAATATAGTAGGTGTATTAAGTGGGCGCAGAAATTATGTTTGCATGCCGAATACTTTTGGTTGATCATTTTGGAACTATATATAAAAATGTCACCTGGTAATTACCATACCCATGATCAAAGCAAATAAAGTATTATTATTAAATCAATTCCCACGTAGTTGCTTTTGACAGTCATTTAAACATAAATTGTTTTAAGTGAGAGGTAAATGTTGAACTATTCGTAAGCGGCTCGTTGGTCTAGGGGTATGATTTTCGCTTAGGGTGCGAGAGGTCCCGGGTTCAAATCCCGGACGAGCCCATCTTTTTTTTATCAATTTTTAGTGGTTCAGAAAGGTTCTCAATAAATGAGAATTAGATATCTGCTGTGTTGTGATGGCTAATGTGGATCAAATGGACTGATGGAACGTTGCTACTGTAACTAAAAAACATAAGTAACACCGCGGAGAATACGGTTGCGCTGTTCAGCCTGAAAGGATAAAGAATAAAAAACGAGATAGGGAAAGAGGAACGGCATCCCATATTTATTCCCAAAACCAAACCACTAGCAACTCCTTACTGCCTTAACTCTCCTATACTGTCATGTTTGACGAGCCCGTTGGATGAGTGGTTAGGGTGCGTGCCTTAACGCTCTGTTCTAGGGTTCCCGGGTTCGATTCCCGGCAGGGTCAACTTTGAAAAATAAAATTTTCAAATTTGGCTCTGGTCTGGATTTGGAAAGTAGTGGCAGGGTACACTGCGTTTCGAGATCATTTGGGCAGCCCGTCTGATGGCAGTAACCACCCCCTTACAGAAGACCACCGTGAAATAACAGCACGTGTGCTGTTGTGTTTCGGTGAGTGAGTAAGGGATGCCAGGGCCCATTTCCCTATCCACTCCTAATCCCCTATCCTTAATCCTACTGCAGTTGGCAGCGCACTTGCAGCGGCTTTGGCGTTGCTTGTGTTATAGGCGACGGTAGCCACCTACCATCAAGTGGACCGTCAGCCTGTCTGCCGACCTGACATAAAAAAAAAGTAGTAAGCGAATGGTTACTACCCAGACAGGCTCGGAACGCACTTCTAATCATATTTACTTCATTCAATTAAACTAATTCATCAAAATATAATGTAATTAAAACTCATCGTCAAATATAATTAAATATTTTATCAAATATAATGTTTTTCCTTTTTAATAACAGTAAGCCTTTGCAAATAAAAAAAAGTGTGGATAAATTTATAATATTTATTTATGTAATAATAAAAAACGGGCTCGTCCGGGATTTGAACCCGGGACCTCTCGCACCCTAAGCGAAAATCATACCCCTAGACCAACGAGCCGCTTGCGAATACCTCAACTTTTACCTTTCACTTAAAAACTATAATAAGTAATAAAAAAATATGTCCTATGTTCATAATTTATAATAACTTTGGTTAAATTTGAAAATTTGCCTTAATTGAGTTTAGAATAATAATTTTAATTATTAAATTTAATAGCTCAATGTTAATTTAAAATATTAATTAAAAATATTCACTAGTTATATTCATATAAAAAGTATGATGACTATTTACTAAAAAACATAGTCTGCTTTATCCTAAAATACATTATCTGATTGATGGATTTATTTATGGATGATAGCTTTACAAGGATTAAAATTCACCCTTAAATTAAACATAATAAAATTTCATTGGTATTTGACAATAATATTAGAAAAGGGACCCAATTTGTGAGGGACCCAACTAGCTGAGCCCGCAACTTCGTACGCGTGGTATTGGAATGAACAAACACTAAATGTTACGGGAAGCTTGTTATAATACATCAGTGAAAACCGCATCCAAATCGGTTAAGCTGTTTCTCAGATTAGTGTGCACAAACATACAGAAAAACAGAGAGACAAAAATTTCTTTGACTTCTTTAACATAAGTGTATAACGTGCACAAATTGTGCTCATTTACGATTTTTTAGTATAGATAGATTTTTAATGCATCAGTGAATAAAATTCATGAAATTACTTTAAAATGTCATATGCTTTATTTTAGGTGACAATTTTTAAATACTAGATGAAAACCCGGATTCGCTCGGGTGTAATGTGACTCATAATGTGTACACATGTAGGTACAAAATGTAGGTAGATATTTCTGTAGTTATCGGTTCTCAAGGAATATTAAAGGCAAAACGGGATAGATTTCGCTCAATGTTTGCGGCAAGACGTTTCGTTTTATACAGTCACATGAGTCACAGTTCTTTGTAATGGACACTTTGTTTTTAAAATGAATGGTGCGACGACGTATTGAGTGGCGAGGCGTATGTGCGCTAGTATGAATGAAACGGAACGTTTATTAACCACTCAAGATGTCACAGGTGTCAGTGAGTGACGTTTCGCTAGAGTGGCCAATATGGCGACTGCGATTTGTCTGTCAGCACCATTAGAATTTAAAAAAAAAATACTTGACAATCCGAATTTTGCGGAGATATGTTGTCGACTCGAAATCTTTATTTTTTTATGTTTTATTATTCAGGTAAGGTTTCAATCGAGTCTACCGTACCCCTTGACGAAATTATTAATATTGATATCGCCGTTGTCAAACTAAAATTTGCTATATGTGCACTTTTTTGAGATTCCACATTTTGACTTCAATGAATAGCTCATTGTCTTATCCATCGTATACAAGAACTGATAAGTGCTTATGAGCACTATTTGTCGAACTACGACCTCATGCTATGTGCAGCAGCTAAAATCTTTTATGTTCAAAATTTACTCTATTATCAAAATAATAAATATGTTATTAAATATTTATGTTTAATAGACCGATAAGTATAACAACCCTAATTTTATAATAAAGTATTTGTTTTTAAAATAAACCTTCATGAAAAATTAAAAGAATTTTTTTTCTGTTAATCTCAAAGTATACTTTTTGCACACACATTTTGGTTTGACAGCGACGTCATGTGACAATTTTCAATACATCAGTGTATAAACTTCAAGATGTTACTTTAAAATTTCAGATCCTTCGTATTCGGCGAGGTTGTTTATTCGAAATTGAACTGAAAAATTAGGAGGATACGACTGAAAACCATAAATTTCGAAGGTACTTGGCACGAACTCTGACTTGAGACTGTATGTATTTGACGTGTTCCCACCTTAAAATGTAATAAAGCCAAATATTAAAAACGTGCCGTTTTGTCTTCGGGATTTCTTTATTATTATTTTTTTAAGTAGATATCTTTTTACGATTTCCATTTTCTCAAAAATATATATCTGGACTAGCTTTTCCCGCGACTTCGTCCGGGCTCCCTTTTTCTTAGGCGTTAAAATATATACTCTTGTTATTATTGCCCATACATTTTTGTCGGGCATTGAATTTTTAATATTCAATTTTTAGTTGATCCCTCGCGATCAGTACTTTTTCTTTATGTCTGCATGTAAGCAAAATTTTAAAACGATCGGTTGAGCAGGTTAGGCGAGAATGCTTAATAAACAACTCACTTTGCCATACATAATATTAGTTATGTTTTCTACTTTCATAGCACATCACAGGAAACAGTATTTTTTAAACATATCGTTCTAGTATTGTACATTGGATGGTATGGTACAGAGAAGACTGTACCATACCATCCAATCTTCGTTGTTGATGCAAAATATGATATTAAAAAATCGTAATATGTGATGTTCAGATCTAAGAAAAAATTCAGTTGTGTTATTAACTTTTCTATTATTTATAATTACTCTTATGCTCACTCTTTCTTGGGTACCTATAAAATTTGCAATATTTTCTAAAATATTATTATTATTTACATTTATTTATTTTTATTCTTAATTCTAAATTTTTAACAATATATATAAAAACAACAAATATTATAAAAAACTTAAAATTGGATATCCGCTAATAGCGGGGCAAGGCCCAAGCTAGTGGTAGTAGTGGTTAGGGCTGCAGAGTGAGGAACCTCCTGACAATGCGTGCCGTGTCAAGAAGTACCGCCTTCTGTATCTGTCCCTTGGACCCAGCCATCTAGTGAGAGCTTCTGGAGGTGTTGATCGAGGTTCTTCGCTATAAAACTGTTCGCAGAAATGTTTATTATTATTATTAGTACTATAAACATAAAAAAGAATAAAAAAAGAAAGTAACAACAAGTAATAGTAAAAAGGCGGCCCTATCACTTTATAGCGATTTCTTCCAGGCAACCTTAGGGTAAGGAAAATTATATGAAAAATAAGACAATGTGGGTGGTAAAAATCATAGTAAGGTCATCATAATTATTAATCTATAAATAAAATCGAAGTGTCTGTTTGTAATTGCAAAATAACTGCTTTTACTAAATGTTTAATCAAAGGAATAACAAAACAACTTTTGTTTTTAAATTTTGACTATCTGTCTGTTTGTTTCGGCTATTCTCCGAAACATGACCGATTTTGACGAGACTTTTAATGGCAGATATCTGATGTTCTAAGGAGTAACTTAAGCTACATTCTAGATTTTTTTTCTTTTTTCTTTAATATAAGAAGCCAATTGTCTGGTTCTGGTCGAGCTTTTCAAATTGAAAATGAACTTTTCAAATTTGGCTCTGGTCTGGATCTGGAAAGTAGTGGCAGGGCACACTGCGTTTCGCAGTCATTTGGGCAGCCCGTCTGGCAGCAGTAACCACACCCTTACAGAAGACCACCGTGGAATAACTGCACGTGTGCTATTGTGTTTCGGTGAGTGAGTGAGAGATGCCAGAGCCCATTTCCCTATTCCCTCCTAATCCCTTATCCTTAATCCTACTGTAGTCGGAAGCTCATTTGCAGCAGCTTTGGCGTCACTTGTGTTATAGGCGACGGTATCGACCTACCACCAAGTGGACCATCAGCCTGTCTGCCGATCTTAATATAAAAAAAAATACGGGTTGCACTCCGGGAGCGCTCGCAAAAGTGAAAACTTGAATATTAACGTTGTGCATTTTTGATATTTTGGAATAATTTGGCATGAATTGCTTTAATTATCAGTATAGCGACTGGTCTCCACTCAGTGGCGACCGTCCACCTACGTCAACACTTGTGTGGCTACCGGACGCCACTCAAGGGACGGTCGCCAACACTCCTAGCAAAACAAAACTTCAACCTTGCCGAGACATTACTCCATATACCGCATTTTATCTACACCCATATTATATGTATATATACTACATTACGTCCAGCCAACTCAACTAGACCCCGGACCCAGATATACGCCGCGGCGGGCATATATCTGGGTCCGGGGTCTAGTTGAGTTGGTCTTACGAATTTTCGATCAGGTTTTCGATCGCGAGTTTAACATTTTTTCCTCATCGCAAAAACGCACAGCGCCGCTAAAGAAGTTTTCATTTCAAAAAAAAAAATCCTGGGGCCTTAGACAAAGTAGCATTCGCTCCGTAGCGATGCGATATCGAAGTTCGTTATCGTCTCAGAGACAAAGAAATCATGACAAGGTATCACGTGTTTATCACGTGTTACAGTGTCGATTCCTTTGTCTCTGAGACGATAACGAACTTCGATATCGCATCGCTACGGAGCGAATGCTACTTTGTCTAAGGCCCCAGGTTCTTGACAAATATTTTGTACATTTTGCAGACAATATATTTTAAAATATCGATATAAGCGGCTATAAAAAACCAATGCCCTAAAAGTGATTAATTAATTATACAAGCGGCGCCTATGCATTCTTTAAAAATGTGCATGAATATCTCACCTGATTCAGAGCGGAAGAGAACCCTTAATTTGTAACAATAAAATAAGCAAATATTTTTAAATTTTTTTTAATTGGATCAAGAATCACAATTACTCTTTAGAAATTGCGTTTCTAGAAACCGGTTAATTATAATGAAAAACGAGAAAACAGCTTCAAGGTCAACATTACCATAAAAGAAACGTGTTTTCGCCATAAATCTGCCAACGAACACTTGATTACACGCCTGTACAGTCGCTCGCACACGGAATTACACAAAACAAATTCGATTACGTACCAACCCTGCTTACAGAATTATATGGAAAAGTCATGAAACGCTTTTGTATGTTACTGTACTATTATATATTGCTCAACATATCATGTTGAATGTAAGTACAATCGTGGACATAAGTTATAATTCACTGCTGCGATATGATTTGTTTATTGCTTCTTTTCGTGTTTGCTATTCCGTAAATTTGAATTCTAGATTGATAATCTTTAAGATTTATTTATACTTAGCCTAATTAAAAAAAAAAAAAAGAAATGCTAGAAATGGCACTGGAAATTTTAGATTTCTTACATAAACATTGAAAAACATATTAAACACAAAAAACTAAACTTACAATAAATAAACATTTAAAATACAATGTATTTTTCTGTATAAAATAAAGCGCTAAATGTTTACCATTATTTTGTAGCTTTCAAAAGGAAATATTTCATTCGAAGAAATAAAATACAAAGTCAAGAACGCTAAAGCAAGTTTGATACAAAATAAATTTCACAAATTCCAGTTGATATTTATTTTAAGTGAAAAGTCTTCAATTATCTTTTATTATTAAAATATTATAAGAAACACTTACATATAAAAAATAAAACACCTGTTGCTTCGAAAGCAAATCAAATCTCATATTTTCATGTATCTCATATGACTGATTCTTATACGAGCTTAAAACTTTTTAAAATTGTGTTTAATTTTCTCTGTTTGCTGTTGCAAGACCTCGTCTTAAGGGATTCACTGAGGCAAATGTGACATTTACTATAGAACTCGCTGGCGGCGGATCCAATTCAACAGGCCTAGAAATGGTGTTTTTTTGTTTTTACCATTAGAACAATACACAAAATAAAAAAAATTATTAATACAATTTTTTTATCTGATATTAACTTATTAATAGGTACAGGATTCATATGCGTGCAATAAGCCGTTTTCGAGAGAATTTTCAATAAAAGTCAAATTCTTCTTGTGTTCTAACTTTTTTTGTGAAGTTTCTATTACTTTAACGAAAATTCTTATTAATACAATTGGTTCTTCACATGTTTAAGTATAATATATATTTTTCTCAAAGCAATTGTCTTGTCTATTTCTCGTAACATCTTTATTAAAAAATTTTTAGTATTTAGCGTTTGTCTCCCCCTTAAGTCGAACTATGAGAAGCTTATAAAAATCTCCATGTTTCTGTAGGTTATTACAGAGACGACAGGAATTATTTGTTACAGGATTAAAAGTTTGAAAAGCTTATGAGGTCCGTTTAAAATGTCGCTCTTCGATATCTTCTTTGATTTACATTTCATACTAGATAACCGATTTAAATAACACGTTTTATTTGTTAAAAAATTACATAATGGTTAAACAATAATAATTCTATTTTTTCGTGCGCGAAACGTCACCACTAAAACTATTTCTTCTGCTAATCCCCTGTTATTTCTTCTACAAATTTTAAAACGAAGTTTTCTTTGCGATGCGGTCTTTATCTCGTCTTTGGTCGCAATACGTCTTCTTCAATAATCCTCTTGATCTCTGCGAACAAGAAAAAGTCCTAAGGGGCCAACTCTGTCGAAAATTGTTTCAAAAAACATCAATGCCACTTGTTTTTCTTTTATAACATTCGACGTTGAAAAATAAAAGACAAGTCTTAATAAAATTTGGCAATCAAAATACTCATTCATATTTATTTAAATGCATACTATACAATGACGAGTCCGTTGTGTGAGTGGTTGGGGTGCTTGCCTTAAACCTTAACACTCTGTTCTAGGGTTCCCGGGTTCGATTCCCGGCAGGGTCATTCAGAAATTAACTTTTCAAAGTTGACTTTGGACTGAATCTAGAAAGTAGTGGCAATACACGCTGCGTTTCGTAGTCATTTGCCCGACTGGCCGCAGTAACCACCCCTTTACAAAAGACCACCCAGCACGTGTGCTGTTGTGTTTCGGTGAGTGAATAAGAGACGATAATCCTACTGTAGTCGGCAGCGCACTTGCAGCACCTGTGGCGTTGCTCGTGTTATAGGCGACGGTAGCCACCTACCATCAAGTGGACCGTAAGCCTGCCTGCCGACCTTAACATAAAAAAAAACTAGCTTTTGCTCGCGACTTCGCCGTGCTCCGGCCCGGTGAAGTATGAATTGGTTCATACACCGCATACTTACTCTGAATATCTTGAGCGGGTCCCGTCCGTGCCCCGGCCGTTGAGAAAAACACGGCGAGAGCACGGCCCGATGGCGGCACGGGGTAATATGAATCATCCTTTAAGAGAGAGTATTAATAGAAATAGTTAACGCTAGATTTGAATTTTATCTCTTGTCTAAGTACATAAAAAAAAGTCCAAATAAATAAAAGTGACATGTGTCCAAATAAATAAAAGTGACATGTGGAAAGAAATCATCAAGTTACCTCTCATTTTTATCGTTTTTTGTTTTATTTTCAAAATGACACACATTACAAACTTAAAAAATTATCAGTAATCTCACTTCACAGATTATCTAGGCCTTTGTGGATTAATTTTTCATTTGATATTATAGTTTATGAGTAATTAATATATAATACTTTTGGCACTTTTTTATAGTTTATTTATTTTATATCACAGTTTTATATCACGAAATGTGCTCTATCTTCCGTCTCATATCATGCATACTTCAATGTGCATTGTTTTACATGATCAGTCACAATCGCTCCACTGAGACGGGAGGACTATGTTTATGTGCGCAAGAATATTTAGACGTAATTTTTTTAATAAGTTTTGTTTGTGAGTAGATTATTATAAGTGTGTTGTGTATAGACTGTTTATAAATTGTTTTATATTATTTTAACCGGATTTTGTAAATATATGGCTAATAAAAGGAACTCTCTTGTGTTGGTGTCGTGTCCATTCAATTATGGGGTCACGCGGGTGAAATTAGATTTTTTTGCCTCGTACGCCCCCTTAAGCCTTATGTGTTGGCTATTGGAATACCCACTGTCATGGATGGAGCCTGTTTTTTTTAAATATAGGATTTATACACCTTGAAGGTAATTCGAAACCCAACAAGGCTTTTACAAGCGACGATATTTTAAATAATTTTTGGTAAACTCTTGTAAATTGAGTAGTAGTGTCAGTTTTAGCTTTTAAATGTAAAAGTTTGTGAGCACGTTTAATTTAAATACATTTTTTTTATGTTATGTCGACAGACAGGCTGACGGTCCACTTGATGGTAGGTGGCTACCGTCGCCTATAACACAAGCAACGCTACAGGTGCTGCAAGTGCGCTGCCGACTACAGTAGGATTAAGGATAAGGGATTAGGAGGGGGATAAGGAAATGAGCTCTGGCATCCCTTACTCACTCACCGAAACACAACAGCACGTATATGCTGTTATTTCACGGTGGTCTTCTGTAAGGGGGTGGTCACTGCCGCCAGGCGGGCTGCCCAAATGACTGCGAAACGCAGTGTGCCCTACCACTACTTTTCAAATCCAGACCAGAGTCAATTTTGAAAATTACATTAAAATTTCCAAACTTGACCCCGCCGGGAATCGAACCCGAGGCCCCTGAGACGTTAGGCAAGCATCCTTGCCACTCATCCAACGGCCGACATGTTTCTTTAGTCGCGAGTATTTAAAAGAATTTGTGAAAAAATTCATATAAAAATTGCGACCGCGTTAAAACGTAACGAATTGAGTGCGAAAGCAATTTTGTAGGATTTTATTTGCACTTTGCCGATCCTCGGCTCTGTTTAATTTGCCATTGACACCCGCGAAAGCCTCGATATGCGTAGAGTAGGCGCACAAGAAGAGAACATGTATTAGATATATTAAGAGCAATTTATTTTATTTTACTATTGAAATAAAAGTTTAAATTTAAGTTTGTTTATTTTCGTACAGTTGATAATATGAAATAGCCATAAGTTAACGATGGTCCCAGGTTGACTCTCACACTTAAGCTGTGCTTGTATTGTGGGAGTCTATTGCGAGAAAATAGACACATACTTTTCAATATAATAGCAATAAGCAATATTTCCATTCTATCCATAGTAATAGTAATATTGACGGCCCGTTGGATGACGTTTCAGGGTCCCCGGGTTCGATTCCCGGCGGGGTCAAGTTTGGAAATTTTAATGTAATTTTCAAAATTGACTGGTCTGGATTTGAAAAGTAGTGGTAGGGCACATTGCGTTTTGCAGTCATTTGGGCAGCCCGCCTGGCGGCAGTAACCACCACCTTACAGAATACCACCGTGAAATAATAGCATATACGTGCTGTTGTGTTTCGGTGAGTGAGTAAGAGATGCCAGAGCCCATTTCCTTACCCCCTCCTAATCCCTTAACCAATCCTACTGTAGTCGGCAGCGCACTTGCAGCAGCAGTGGCGTTGCTTATGCCACCTACTATCAAATGGACCGTCAGCCTGTCTGTCGAACTTAACATTAACATAAAAAATAAAATAAAATAAATATAAAGTAGTTGAGTCCGCAACTTCGTACGCGTGGGATTCGGTATAGAGCGCGTAACTTTTTTGTTTGTTAGATGTTTGTTAGCCGATTGGGGAATGAAACGAACACTAAATGTTACGGGATGCTTGCTACAATACATCAGTGAAAACTGTATTCAAATCGGTTAAGCTTTTCCTGAGATTATGTACAAACTCACAGACAAACATTTTTTTTTTATTAAAGATTGGTTTGCTCTTGACCAGCATCTATTCATGTAGGAAGGATGAGGCCGACGATGGGGCGAGCTCACCCAGAAGATGCCTATTCATTGGAACCTTGAAAAGATTTGGGTTATATAGTATGAGCTCGGAATAGGGAGTTCCAATCCTTAGCAGTGCGCATCACAAAAGATGTTTTAAAGCGCTTGGTCCGAATTAGAGGGATTTCGACAAGTTGAGGATGACCAGTCGTCCAAAAATCTATTTTTTTGACCTTGGTAACATAAGTACAACATAAATTTTTGATAAATGTTTAATGTACAGACACGGCTTGTTTACTTGCTATTTTATTATATGTACCTATATTGTACATGTATTATAGATACATATTCAATTCAATTCAAATTCAAAAAGCCTTTATTTCTGACAACAATACAATTATCTATATAGTATATAATATTATTGCATTCGTTTCTATTACATATAACATTATTATTATTACTATATATTTACTCAATAATTATTTTTATATATATTTTCTGTAATTGTGGTTGTTCCTCCTATTTAATTCATCATGTGACATCGGTAACGTTTGTATCAGATTGCCATTTGGCAAAGGCCTCCCCTAGAGTTTGCCATTCTTTCCTGTTTGTAGCTTTTCTTCTCCATAGTGGTCCAGCTGTTTTCTTAATCTCTTCTTCCCACCTTTTTTTCTGTCGACCCTTCCTTCTTTTTCCTTCACGAGGATACCACATAGTGATGTTTTTCGAACACTTTTCTGTTTCACTTCTGATCATATGGCCTATCCAGTTCCATTTAAGTTTATTTACTGTGTAAATAACATCAGTAACTTTGGTCTTCTGTCTTATACGAGTTAGATTAATTTTATCTTTTAATCTAATATTTAGGATGCTTCTCTCCATTCTATTCTGACAGACTCTCAGCGATCTCTTATGTTTCTTAGTGAGGTTCCAAGTTTGGGATCCATATGTCATGCATGGTAAGATGCATGTGTTAAATATTTTACTTTTTCTTTTATGTGTATCTGAGGGTTTTTCATAATTTCTTTGAGGGACCAAAATCTTTTCCAAGAGTTACTTATTCTACATATAGAATACATATAGATATATCTACATATAGACAATAGATACATATACATATTATTAAATGTATCTATATTATATGTAAGTTATATATAGATTTATATTTAATTAAGATTAAACATTTTAATTTGTGTTGCTTTGTTCGGCGATTTCGACCGCTTGACATTTGTTTATAAAATTCATAATAAAAGTAGAAAAGAGAGAAACTTAATGTGAAAACCACATTAAAATCTGTTCATTATTTACGGAGACTAAAAACAATAATGTTGGAAATCGTTTTTTTTTTCTTTTACTCTTAATAATAAGAGTAAAAGTCACCTCTCAATTACTGCTAAATATATTCAATGTACACACATGATATTTTTTATTATCTGTTTTTATGATGTGTATAGATTAATATGTGTGCAATTATAATAACCCATATTGCGGATTTCTTTTTTTATTAGTCTTATTTATTGTCGGGAGGCCCTGTGTTAATTAATAAAGGATAATCATTAGGAGAGGATAGAGAAATAGACTCTAGCAGCCCTTACTCACTAACAGAAGCACAAATACTGTTATTTCATGATGGTATTCTGTAAAGGAGTGGTTACTGCTTCCAGCCGAGCTGAATAATTTATAACTGTGAAACTCAGCTCCTGGATTGTCCACAAGTCGAAACTCTACACTATCCTAATAAATTGAGCCTATTTAATTTAAAATCTATATATTTAACTATTTATTATTAATCTATATATTAATTAATTTAATATATATATTTATATAATTAATTTATATATCTATTATTAAATCTATATATTTATTTTTTATCCATTTATAAATAAGCCGCAATACAAAAGAGTATCGTCTGTTATTAAAAGTACACTGTGCGTTTATTTAACTAGTCCCCGCACACAGGTGGAGCTACGATCGTAAATTTTAACTTTAAGCTTTATTTAAACAGCTTTAAAATATTGCTTCCGATCTATGGAAAATGTTTTATGGGAAAGAACACTGTTACGTGCTATTTCATACCAGAATAAGGTAAATGTTGTGATTTATTTTTGAGGCTATTTTACAGTTAAGGATATTTTACTAGCTCACGAATGCTCTCATAGTGGAGGAGATTTTTATTCTGAACTAGCTGAGCTCGCAACTTCGTACGCGTAATATTTGGTATAGTGCGCAACTCTTTTTTTGTAATCGATTTTTATGTTAAGGTCGGTAGACAGGCTGACAGTCCACTTGATGGTGGGTGGCTACCGTCGCCTATAACACAAGCAACGCCAAAGCTGCTGCAAGTGCGCTACCGACTGCAGTAGGATTAAAGATAAGGGGTAAGGAGCGGATAGGGAAATGGGCTCTGGCATCCCTCACTCACTCACCGAAATACAACAGCACACGTGCTGTTATTTCACGGTGGTCTTCTGTAAGGGGGTGGTTACTGCCGCCAGACGGGCTGCCCAAATGACTGCGAAAACGCAGTGTGCCCTGCCACTACTTTCCAAATCTAGATCAGAGCCGAATTTGAAAAGTTGATTTTTCAAAGTTGACCCTGCCGGAAATCGAACCCGGGAGCCCTAGAACAGAGCGTTAAGGCAAGCACCCTTACCACTCACCCAACGGGCTCGTCAATACGGCTTACGGGAAGCTTGCTTTAATATATCAGTGAAAACTGCATTCAAATCGGTTAAGCCGTTCCTGAGATTAGCGTGCACAAATGCACAGACAAACAAACAAAAATACTAAAAACGATTTTTTTTCCTCGGTAACATAAGTACAACGTGTATATTGTTTTTTTGAAAAGTTAATGTACAGACACGGCTTGTTTATTTCGATTTTATTATATTTATAGAATATAATAAAATCTATAAATATAATATATAATTATATTAAATATAACATATAATAATTAAATCTATAAATATAATATATAATAGAATATAATAATTATATTTATAGAGCTTGTAGAATGCCAGATACGTTTTTTTTGAAGAATATGGCAACTAAATTAACCCTTTTTGAAAATCTTTCTTTCGAAAAACGCAGTGAAAATTTAAATACTTTGAAATAAGAAATAGTATATTTTATCTTCTATATCTTTATCGTCCAATCTTATAAATAATACCTAGCCTCTGACTGACACAAAAAGCGATCGGAAGTTTTTATGTGAAAGAAAAAAAACATTCATACATCTATTCTGACAAACTTTAGCGTTTCTAATAGAGGAAAAATTTTAGCCTGCAACTTAGTCCGCGTATAGTCATAAATTATGACTTTATGCTATACTGAGTTATTGTTAGAGTAATTTTGATTCAGACATTCTTTTTATTAATTTTTTATTAATTTCTTTATTAATTTAAAAATAATGTTACGATTTTATTATAAATGTATATATGGATATAGATATATTTGTTTTGTGATTATAAATATAGATACTCTGAGTTTCTTACTTGCCTTTTTAACCCTTTGTATGCCGGAACGTGGATCCACGTTATTAATAAATCATGGTAGAATGACTCCTTCTGGGAGAAAAATTAGACGAACAGAAAAAACGGTTGAAATTTGAACAACCTGTGTATATCATGGCAAATGGCACTTGAAATGATAAATTTAAGCGCTGGTAATCTACCCTCGGCTTCCGACATACAAGTGGTTACAATGAGCACTAGCATTTGTATGTGAGTGTGTTGATGGTGTATGACTTAGTTAGGTATTTTGCTTATTTTTTTTCCTTTTTGTTGCTTTTTTTTCCTTTTATACATATGTTAATTGTATTTGAGAGCTATGGATTTTGAGTGAATGTAGAAATAAATAAATAAATTAATTAATATTACTATTGACGGACCGATTTCGCTCGGATGCATTTTTTTCTGAAAATTATATACACAAACTTTTCTCGTTTCTCGCTCTTTCCATTAGAGTAAACCGCATCGAAATCCTTTGGGTGGCTTAGAAGTTAGCGAATAAACAGACAGAGGCAGACAGTTTTATAATATGTATAGATAATAGTTGTCATATTGGTTATTTTGTAATATCCCGCCCACACGTCTCGACTCAATGTTGAAAAGTAAATAAATGTAATCATTAACCCCATCCGTCCCAAAACTATTATATCAAAATCCCAAAACTTTGCGTCCCATAACTAACATTAAGGCTTGTGACACATGTTACCCCACGCAAATTGGTTTCCTAACTCGGTGTGACCTCGGCTTGGTACCGTAATGGGTGCTCTGGTCCACCATTCTGCCATTATCAACGTCTCATATAAACTAGCTGTTTCACTTTTTATTAAACGAATTAAACTAACGGACTTCTGCAATGCCTAAACACAAGAAATGCTATCCCAAGTCCAACCAACAAAATATAATCGAATTGTCGAATCCTATAGTCTATACTTATAGTTTATAAGACAGAACGGTAATTAGACTGTTGCTATTATGACTTTAATTTTTTTTTACACTAAAAAACACAAATTAATTTGTTTATTACAGTAAAACGTGTTTAGTAATTAGAAAAATAAGAAAATTTTACAATAGATAAAATTCAATTATTTGCATGCCCTTATCATGTAAAACATACTTTGTACTTACTATAGGTAACTGTTGTAATATGAATTAGGATTTTGTATTCATGTGTTTGCGTAATTAAAAATATCTTCATTTTCTTAACTTTTGCATACAACAAAGCTGGTTTAAGCACAGTTCCCTAAGTTGAAAATTTTATTAAATATACTTATCATATACTTATTTGTAAAAGTTTTAGAGCAATGCCTTTAATTAAAAAAATTCCACGTTTACAAATTGTACGTTACGTACAGGAAAGACATCACATAGGAATAAGACAATGGTTAAAACAACGGTTCAATGATATCATAATATTATTTCATAGGTAAATTAAGAGTATATTCAGGAAACATAAGAGTATATTCAGGAACATATGTTGTCGCCTGTGGGTGTAATAAAAAGAAAAAAACCACCAACCGCGATCAATTTATATGTATATTTAAAAAGCAGTCGGTAGGGCCACACAAATTTATGAGTCGTGGGTATACGGCCTATCTGCTCTCGCTCGCAGTGCAGGTGCTCTCCTGGGAGAATCAGCCGACGAAGATGGTAGACGCGGCTGCTCGTAGACACGGCCGATGGTAACTAGCTAAACCGGGCTATTGATTTTGAATCGCAACAGTGATGATGAACTGCGACAGTGTTCCCTAACGCGGCAAAACAATTTATATAATGGAACCTTCAAGGTGGAGACAAACGTTAAATACTAAAAATATCAATTGTTTAATGAAGATGTTACAAGAAATAGACAAGACCTTTGCTTTGAAAAAAAATATATATTATACTTAAACATGTGAAGAACCAATTGTATTAATTAGAATTTTCGTTAAAGTAATAGAAACTCAACAAAAAAAGTTAGAACACAAGAAGAATTTAACTTTTATTGAAAATTCTCTCGAAAACGGCTTATTTATTTATTTATTTACATTTTAGATAACATGATCCATTTTTAGTTCTTATTTAATTTACATATGTACAATGCCTAAAAAACTTATTATATTAAAATATTCATAAAATGTTTAAAAATTGCAGTTATATATTTCATCAATAGTTTTTAAGATGCTGTTGGCGCTAACTCGTGTCCTCTCAAGCAACGATGCTGTTTTTTTTCTAATAGTTGCATGACAACCGTCAGTTCTTGCTTCGGCAAACATTTGAGAGGCACTAAAAAAACGAGGCAACCCCATTATTGCGCGCATATGAATCCTGTACCTATTAATAAGTTAATGTCAGTGTAAGAAGTTGTATAAATATTCTAATGGTAAAAACAAAAAAAAAAAAACAATTTCTAGACTGTTGAATTGTCTCCGCAATTCATTCAATTCGAATTTTTCAATTCGAACCAGTAGTTCCTGAGATTAGCGCGTTCAAACAAACAAACAAACTCTTCAACTTTATAATATTAGTATAGATTTTATAATATAGTATAAATTTATAGTGTAGTATTGTTACGTGTGGGGTGAGTCAATCTGCCGTGTAAGGGCGAAAATCAACTATTTATTTCCACAAACCAAGATGACTTCCAAAAGTGCTAAACGAAAGGTCCGATACAACCGTTAAACTTGCCAAGAGTCGTCAATGATTCCCTTATGAGTCGCTGTCGCAGGTAAGTTCCGAAGTTTCGCTTTCGAATCGCAGAATCGAACTGTCCCGCTAGCTCGCCACTTCGCCTATTTATACCCGCTGCCAATCGTATAGATCTTTCTCGAATTTAGTACAAACAAACAACAAACAAATACGAGTAGATAAACAAGTAAGTAAACAAGTCACACGTACTGTAAACAAGGTCATTGAAGGTTCGGGAACACTATTTCTGTTGAATGTGAACTCTATGTTGTGTGCATAAGGACTAATTTCCCTTGACAATAACCGGGGAGTGGCATGACTTCTATTCTACTATGGAACTTTCCAGTTATGTTAACAGGAAAAGACGCTTTTCTCGAACGTTCCATGGTGAGTCATAACTAGAACCTTCCCTGGTGAGTCATAACAGTATAATATAGTAATATAGTATAATATTGTAGGTATAATAAAATAATAGTATAGATATACTTACTAATTTGGAGCGTTTCGTTACAATGAAAAAATAATTTAATGTTCATCTCTCTCAGATATGTCTAACAACAGTTGGTTGACTTCTTAGACCCGTAGTTGATCCTTACTACTAAGTAACGTATTGTCATAATATAAGTGGGTTAACTATAATATAAGTACCATCATTAAAATTAAGTCCATCAACAAAGGTGGTTCCCTCGTCGTCAACGGACGGGTTAACTGACAATTTGACAATACAATTCTTATGTAAGGACTTACAACCCTTACACAAATTATTGCTTCTATTAAAACCTTGTACCAAATATTTTCTCATTATCAATTAAGTCGAATTAAAGATGTTTCACAAGTGAGAAAACTGTAACCCACCGAGGATGTTTTGTTGTGTTTAGGTTAGGTATGTTTATTAGGTATGTTATAATTAAGTACATCGTTCTGTAATCTATACTATTATTATAAAGAGAAAATATTTGTATGAATTTCTTGTGTTTTAAGTAATGAATAAACTCAAAAACTACCCGACCGATTTGAAAGCTTATTTGACTTACAGAAAGCTACATTATCAGCCTTTACCTTCGCCCTTTACCCCCCTCCCCCTCCATACAAAATTGTTGTTTTCCACGAATAAACTAATTTTTTTTTTTTTTAAATATATGTCCACCAGTGCGAAGCCGGGACGTAGCTATTTCAACATTCCCCACAAGTCTCTTTATATATGAGACTAGCTTTTTTCTGCTATTTGAATCGCGCCCCTTTTTCCACATATTTTCGTCAGGCGTTAACTTTTGGTTAAACAAATCTCTCTAGGTAAGTATGTATATAAATAAAAATGAGTCGCTAAACGTGTTGCTTAGGGCAAAACCCGAAACGACTGGACCAACTGGACCAAGTCGGTTATTTTTATTTTAAACATGCGACCCGCCCCCTGGTTTTTTCTTTTTTTTTTTATTAAAGATGGGTTTGCTCTTGACCAGCATCTATCCATGTAGGAAGGATGAGGCCGACGATGGAGCGAGCTCACCCAGAAGATGCCTATTCACTCGAACCTTGAAAAGATTTGGGTTATATGAGCTCGGAAATACAGACGCCGGCAGGGAGTTCCAATCCTTAGCAGTGCGCATCACAAAAGATGTTTTAAAGCGCTTAGTCCGAATTAGAGGGATTTCGACAAGGTGAGGATGGTAACCAGCCGTACGTCTGCATGTCCGATAGAAGAAAGGGGAAGGCGGTATGATTTCATGCAACTCTCGAGTACACTCTCCGAAGTACATCTTATAGAAAACACACAGACAGGCAACTTTGCGTCTATGTGCCAGGCCCTGCAGCTTAGTTCTTATTAGGGTATCATCGCCAATGAACCTCCTAGCTCTGTATTAATTAGCTTTTTTAATTTATTTCATTTTATTTACCAGATGATGCCCGCGACTTCGTCCGCGTTGAAAAGTGAAAAATTTAACACAGTAATAAAACGCCTGACATCTTTATCGCTGTGACGACGATTTTTTATTATTTTTAGACGATCCCTTGGGAAACTAACATTTTTCCAGGATACAAAGTGTCCTATATTTTAATCCTGAAACTATATGTGTGCCAAATTTCATCCAAATCCATTCAGCCGTTTTGGCGTGATTTAACAAACACTGAAACAAACAAACATTCGTATTTCTTTAATATTAGTGGGATTACTACTTATAACGTATATTTTTCAGTATGTAGGTACTGAAAAATATGCTAACTAGGACAAAACTATATTTTAAAAATAAATTCTCACAAAAATACTTCACGTAAAATATCACTGAGTGACGTTATCGTATTTTGGCAGTTGTTGAGAATAAATTTTCTAGCGGTTTCACGCTCGTTTTGAACATAAATTTAAAAGGGTATGTATTTTATATTTTTATGTGTTTTTAAGCTAGCTGTCAAGAGTATCAATGTTGATTTCACTCTCAGTAAAGGATAAAATTGTTATTATGCTTTGAATATTACAGCTCCATCGTAGTTATCTAGAGTCTCCATAATTTGAGATATATATGTACGTATATTACTGAAACCAAACTTCACAGTAACCAAACTTCACAGAAGATCATCGTTTAATAGCAATTGCGTGTTGCTGTTTATCAATTAATGATTAAATTTTAATAACCCGTTTATCATTTCCCTATGCCTTACTTCTTACCAAAACTTAAATATGTTAAAATTGTGTGTGTGTGTTCAATTTAAAAATGTTTCTTTATATTTTACGTATTATTTTAAAAACAGCTGACAGGAAGTCTACTTTCACGTAATAAATAAAATAGATAGATTTCTATAGGCTTCGTAAGTATGTTAGTAAGTTTAACAAGAAACCTAATTAACACGCGGCGCACCTGTGATTAACCGGCCCCTTATCGTACTTGTATCTTTTCTTTATTTAGTGATGGGTGAATGTTGTCGATAAACAAAGGAAAGGAACTGTTTTTTGCGGAAAAGAACCAATGGAAATAATTACTAGAGACTAGCGTTCATAAAATTCACAGATCTCCTGCATTACACGACCTTCGAGGCGCCTACCTACATCGAAAATGAAATCAACAAAATAAGAAAAAAATATTTAAATTTCTTATTATTTTTCAAAAATACAAACAGCTTTAAAAATCTAAACTAAAATTTAGACAGACAGCTTGATATTATGTCTTAATAGTAACAAATAGCTATAATACCTTACAGCCTCAAAATCAATTTTTATTTTACAAGAGGAATTTATCATGGATACCCACCGGTCTGTCCCCAGGCCGTTATGTCGGACTCCAGCCCCGAGATGGTAGTGGGGTAGACCCACGGAGCATATACAAAGAGGAGATGGCCTAAACAACTGTGCACTGATTTCAAACTAGGTCCTGACGTCATTTTTTGTGGGCGTGGTCTTGGTCAGTCTGCTGTCGGCACTGGTCACGGTGTGGCGGCGCTTGTTTGTTGTAGACTACAGTCAATTTTATTGGCAATTTAAGATAATTGGGCGGGGTCTAACTTCCTCCTTGCCCCGCGCAGTAGTCACGCGCGGCTCTATAGAAAAATTCAATAACAACAATCTCCTCTTTGTATATGCTCCGTGGGTAGAC
The DNA here is from genome assembly GCA_910589475.2 of Bembecia ichneumoniformis. Lineage (NCBI taxonomy): Eukaryota > Metazoa > Arthropoda > Insecta > Lepidoptera > Sesiidae > Bembecia > Bembecia ichneumoniformis. Next base: position 17,264,928 of record OU342535.1, read on the forward strand.
CTACCGACTAAACCTCTTTGCGTCCTCCTCTTCCGTTACTGGTGAATTTGCGAGGTCGGACGAACACTCTTGCAACCGAACACTGCTCATTTGGACGGCGCCGTGCCTCTCAAGATGAAGCGGGCAGTAGAGTCCCCATCTACCGCCCTAGTCCTGTCAGGGGTCCAGGTGGCGGGCGTGCGCCAGCCGTCTGCGTCCTGTCCGTCGGCGTCGGAGGGAATGGGACAGGACGTCGTCCTCCCGCTCTCTCTCCGCCGCCTCGCTCGCCAAGCGGCTCTGCTGCCGATCATAGCTTTAACTAGGGCCGGCAGAGAGAAGTCAAGCCTATCCCTACCCTGTTCTTAAATTGTTTATGCATTAAAATCAGAGATAAAAATGAACTCACGAAAACTAAAACTCACGACGCCAGGGCGGTTTCGCATTTTCGCTGAAATTGGGGACAATACTGAAGCGATCGACAAAATATATTCAATTTTAAAAAATCTATTATGATAACAATATCGTGAGCGAACACCATGACATATATTTCTATATATCAAGACTACAGACTCGCCACGGCTTTGCACGGGTTTTATTAGGGGAGTTTGCATTCATATTACACACGTTCTATGACTGCTAGAAATTACGAAGTGCTTGCGCGCGTTACTAATTTCATGATCTTAATTTCATATATCTTAAACTATACCATGATATATCTTAAACTAATAAGGTTAAATCAAAACTCATGATGAAGGCATAATAAGCATATAATAAGTATACATATTTTATTGTAAAATTTGAAACGAAATATTGCCTAGTTATTGTTTTAACAAAAAACAAAAAAAAAACGTTATTGTAGATAAACTTTTTTATAAACGGTTGATCTTGTTCACTGATCTTCTGATATATTTTTTTTCGTTTCAATACAAGTGAATGGTCAAGTAATACTTATCGTAATTAAATATAGCCTATGGTTGATAATGTAATTAGATAATAAAATAACACTAATAACATCAGGTGTCTGCAGCTATTACATTTTATCATTTTTAGTTGTTAGTATTTTAAAAAAAATGGTAATTGAAAAAAATTACAATAATAAGTGAACAACTACAAATGAAAGTACTGATAAGGGCGAGAAGTAAAGCATGACTTGAAATTTAAGAAATTATGAAAGTCAAAATAATAATAATAAAATAATAATGTAAATTCCACATGTCAATACCTTTATTGATGGCATTCCTTAATGGCATTATAAGAAAACTAAATAGTCAAAAATTCACTATTCGAGATTTGGAATAAATGTCAAGATTTGCACGCCGAATACCGCTTGGTCATGAAGGAACAAGAAAACTGATATCAGAGATGACATTTCATCTCTGATATCAGTTACCCATGGTCATCGCAAATAAATTATTATTATATTATCTTATATATAAAAATGAATCCCTATTTCTCCTGGTCACGGCATCACGCGTGAACGGGTAGACCGATTTTAATTCGGTTTTCGCTAATGGAAAGAGGGATAAACGGGGAATGTTTTAGGGTATATAAAAATTGCATGCCGGGCGAAGCCGGGGGCGGACCGCTTGTATTATATATTTTTATTATAGCATTCAATCAGTCGAATTGTTTTTTAAATTAAATAAATATTTTCGAATATTATACCTCCTATATTCAAATTTACAATCTTAAAAGAAAAGAAGAATATCTAAATAAAAAGTCTAAAATTTCTAAACAGCGCAAAAGTTGTTAATTACGTTTATCGACAATTGTATCGACAATTGTACCGGACTAAGGCCGTTTCCAATCTAATGTAACGATCAGCTATTAAGAGGTAGGTGAAAGTAGGCAGGATGTAACGTAACAAGCACTACACTAACTACTAATTCGCTTTACTAACTAAACTTCACAAGTAAGACAAACAGGCCGTTAAAACTCCGGTTAAGCCACGCACTAAAAATTACAACCGACTTGCGCGATGACCACTAAAACTACAAAAACATTTCATTTCCAAAGATATGTTATGTTATGTTATACCTATGTTTATTTACGAGACATAGACCAGTCTGTTCGACTGAAAATAAATAAATAAATAATCTAATCATTAAAAATCATTAGTGCTGTTGTGTTTCGGTAGGTTAGATATTACTTGCCATTTTGTTTATTTCATACGATATAAGATGTCTTAAAAGAAAATTATTGATGATTTTTCCAATTCTGGAATTACAGGGAAAACTACAAACTATGTTTATTTACGAGACATAGACCAGTCTGTTCAACTGAAAATAAATAAATAAATAATCTAATCATTAAAAATCATTAGTGCTGTTGTGTTTCGGTAGGTTAGATATTACTTGCCATTTTCTTTATTTCATACGATATAAGATGTCTTAAAAAAAAATTATTGATGATTTTTCCAATTCTGGAATTACAGGGAAAACTACAAAACAACTTACTGTACGAAAGCCTGTCAATGTTAAAAAATAGACATTCGTAAGGGTATTTTGAGTGCAAGTAACTGGCAGAAAAAAAATAGATTTTCTGAATCGTGAACAAAGATCTTATGCAAAAAACAATTTACTAAAGTATTTTAAACAAAAAGTTAATCAGAATCTCCGTTCTGTGTGGAATATGAATTTACTTGAGAGAACCTTTTAATATAAAAGTTTTATTTGATTTAATTAAAGGTTTCAAAGCTGATATTAACCACTGGGTTAATTTTTACTTTAAATTAAAACATTCTGTTTTAAAAAGAACAGTTTCAAAGTTAGTTTTGTTTTAGTATTAAATAATAATAAGTTACGTATTTGAAAAATACAATAATAAAAAAGAAAAGTGAAAATAATTAATTTTTTTAATGCTCTATAATAACGTATATTGGAGTGAGCGTAAGTGCCGTGTATGAGCGAAAGAAACGATTTATTTTCACAAACCAAGATGACTGCCAAAATCACCAAACTAGTGCGATGAAACCGCCAAAAGTCGTCAATGATTCCCTTAATGTGTCACCGGTTCACTGTCGCAGATAACTTCGCAAAAACAGAAGAGTACGCTTTCGTATCGCTCGTTATCGCCCAACTAAAATTCTTGACCGGCTGCACTCTTATTTATACTTGGCGCTAAATGCCTCGATGTATTTCGAATCTACCAGAAAATGTAAACAGGCCATTGAAAGTTCGGGAATGCTATTTCTGTTGAAATGTAAACTGTATGTTGTAAACATAAGACATAGAGAAGAAAAAGTTTTTAACTGTAACTATGTAGTTTCACAATTTTTGAAATGGCGATGAGCCCGTTGGATGAGTGTTTAGGGTGCTTGCCTTAACGCTCTGTTCTATAGTTCGTGGGCTCGATTCCCGGCGGGGTTAACTTTGAAAATGAACTTTTCAAATTTGGCTCTGGTCTGGATCTGGAAAGTAGTGCAGGACATAGAGCGCTTCGTAGTTCATTTGGGCGGCCCGTCTGGCCGCAGCAGTTACCACCCCCCTACAGAAGTTAATCGTTAATCCTACTGTAGTCGGTAGCGCACTTTCAGCAACTCTGGCGTTGCTTGTGTTATAGGCGACGGTAGCCATCTACCATCAAGTGGACCATCAAGTCAGCCTGTTTGGAGACCTTAAAATTAAGAAAAAAAGAAATATATTGTTTAGCTTTACCTATGCCTGTAAGGGTGAAAGGAGTCGATTTATTCCCGCAGACCAAGTTTTGTTTTTCCAAATATCACAAGCATTCTCGATTTAGCCGTTAAACTCGCCAATGTCGTCGCTAATTCGTTCAATGTGTCGCTAACTCACTGTCGCAGATGCATTCGTAAAAACTGTCAACTGTCAACAGCGTCCATGCCCGTTTTTTATATTCGCGCAAAGACATTCTGGATGTCTTTAGAAATACTCGAAGTTTCAAACTAGTAAACATCGGCGTCGGTTATTCTGTCGGTTCAGGAAAATACCAACTTGCTGCACTCGACTCGGTGGATCGCAGAGCTAGGAGGCTCATTGGCGATGATACACTAATAAGAACTAAGCTGCAGAGCCTGGCACATAGACGCAAAGTTGCCTGTCTGTGTGTATTCTATAAGATGTACTTCGGAGAGTGTGCTCGAGAGCTGCATGAGATCATACCGCCTTCCCCTTTCTTCTATCGGACATGCAGACGTACGGCTGGTTACCATCCTCACCTTGTCGAAATCCCTCTAATTCGGACCAAGAGCTTTAAAACATCTTTTGTGATGCGCACTGCTTAGGATTGGAACTCCCTGCCGGCATCTGTATTTCCGAGCTCATATAGCCCAAATCTTTTCAAGGATCGAGTGAATAGGTATCTTCTGGGTGAGCTCGCTCCATCGTTGGCCTCATTCTTCCTACATGGATAGATGCTGGTCAAGAGCAAACCCATCTTTAATAAAATAAAAAATAAAAATATGAACTCCATGTCGTAACCGTAAAGACCAATTTCCTTTCTCACTTCAAGGGGAGGGTCACTACCCATTACCATTATTATATATTACTAGCTGAACTCGGCCACACTTCGCTGTGGCCCATACGGTGGCGACGTGCGCATGGGGCGCTCATTAGACTGGACTGGAAATAGCTTATATGTAATACTATTTATCGTAGCGTGATGTTGTATAGCCTATAGCCTTCCTCGATAAATGGACTATTCAAAACAAAAAGAATTTTTCAATTCGAACCAGTAGTTTCTGAGATTAGCGCGTTCAAACAAACAAACAAACTCTTCATCTTTATAATATTAGTATAGATTACATCTAACTCCCGGAATGTTCCATGCCCCCAACGCCAAACCGCGTTCCTTCGAAAAGGTTCTATGGCTAACAATAAACCATTTTTTATATACATTAGCTACATAGTTATATGGGGAGATTAGGTCAGGTTAATTTTTTTCTATAGGATCACTCTTAATGAGAACATAACATTTGAACATTTTTTGATTTTGATTTTTTTGATTTTAACAATAATATGTATGCTTTTTTGGTCGATATATGCTGAACAAAGAAATAATTCAAAGTATATTTCAATAAAATCGACACCTAAGAACATCTTAGAAAGTAGTTTTAGTCGGTCATAATCTTCGAAGCTAGAACCATGTTAATAATAAGGTTAATGGTCGCACATTTCAAGTGATGGTGTCAGACATTGGCGCTCTCTCAATGAAACTCATCCAAGCAAGCATTATTCTCATACTAGTTTTAGCCTGAGGGCCCAGTGGAATCTCAAATCGTGGTCGTTTGTAAGTTATGATTTAACCAGAACCTCCTTCAAACTTTGATTTAAATCTATAGATATCATGACAGATACTTGAAATTACATTAATATCTCTACTAAGATTATAAATGTGAAAGTAACCCTGTCTGTCTGTCTGTTGCCTTTTCAAACCTAAACCGCTGAACCCATCATCATGAAATTTTGCATACACGTTATCAGGGATGCAGGAAAGGACATGGGGTACCTTTCATCGTTAGGCATTACATTGCTCATTATATTTAGCCAGCCATTATTTTTTTTATTTTTCAACACTGGCGAAGCCAGCTAGTATTAAATATTTTTCAATATTAATGATATTTAATTAAATACTAAATTATGTATAACATTATTATTTTTTTTAACACACACTATGCATTTTCAAGCTTTTAAAATTTATATCTCAGTGAGAATTGAAGTTTATATGTATGATATGTACAGCGATTGTTTTTTCTCTTTTTAATATTATCAAAATAAATAAATGTAAAAAGAAATGAAATGTTCTAAAGGGAGCAAACCTCAGATCTAAAAAGAATTAAAGACAGAATTATACGAGCAACATAGTGAAGCCAATTTTGTAAACATGTGTGCGTAGGTCTCCAAGTTCTAAACGTGATTCCATCCTGCTTTTTATCTTTTGAAGACTGGTTTTACACCGTTTCACTACACAATTCGGCATTTTCATTAATAAATATTTAATTCATTAAGCTTAAATTGTGAAAGTCTTAAATTAATGGGACGTTAAGTATAAAGTTATGAATATTAAGTATTATGTGTTTTTCCATCTTGTCACTTATCTCTATATATAGAAATGAATCCCCATTTCCCTTGGTCACGGCATCACGCGTGAACTGGTAGACCGATTTTAATTCAGTTTTCACTAATGGAAAGAGGGATAAACGGGGAATGTTCTTATATATAAAAATTACACCCCAGGCGAAGCCGGGGGCGGGTCGCTAGTAGATTATAAATATAAGTATGAATTAATTTTAATTTTTTTCTCAATAAAATTCCCGAGTTAAGAAATATGTTAAAAAATAAATAACTTTGTCAGTGTGGCCATACCCCTTTAAATCCACAGCTTCATTGAAGTACAAACTAATATTATCAAAACATGGGCGGTTGGCCTTCCCAAAACTGGGTCAATCTGTGCCAATAATTCTGTATCAAAACAAGGGGTGGGGTAAAATTCTTGAGGAAGATAAAAATCTTTCTATTTCTCGATGCTTTTTATATTAAGAAAAATAATATCAATAAATAAGTAATAAGCTTTTAATTAAAGCTTTTAATAAGCTTTTAAATTAAAGTAATAAACACAGAGCAAACTGTGCTTATTACTTTTTTAAGATGGGTTTTACTTATAGAGTGGCAAATCTGTCGAGTATGATTCTCCTATTGGATGAGTGATTAGGGTGCTTGCCTTAAGAGCGCGTATAGATAAAAAAAATACCTAATCCTAGATTTGAATTTTATCTAAGTATATAAAGTCCAAATAAGAAAATATTTATTTATAGATTAATACATTATAAATAAAAGTGAGATGTGGACAGAAAATATTATACAATGAAATTTTCTTGACAGAACAATATCACCAAGTTACCTCTCATTTTTATCGTTTTTTGTTTTATTTTCCAAATGACACATATCACTAATCTGAAAAATTATCAGTAATCTCACTTCGCAGATTATCTAGGCCTTTGTGGATTAATTTTTCATTTGACATTATAGTTTACGAGTAATTAATATTTAATATTTTGGCACTTACAACATTTTTATACCGAAAAATGCGCTATCTTCCCTCTCATGTCATGCATGCTTCAATCTGCATTGTTTCACATGATCAGTCACAATCGCTCCACTGAGACGGGAAGACTATGTTTCTGTGCGCAAGAATTTAGACGTAATTTTTTTAACAAGACTTGTTTGTGTATAGACTGTTTATAAAGTGTTTCATATTATTTTAACAACATTGTGTATCGTGTCAATAATGGGGCCACGCGGGTGAAATTAGATTTTTTTTTTGCTTTATACGCCCCCTTAACGCTCTGTCTCAGGGATCCCGGGTTAGATTCCCGGCGAAGCCAATTTGGAAATGAACTTTTCAAATTTGGCTCTGGTCTGGATTTGGAAAGTAGTAGCAGGGCATACTGCGTTTCGCAGTAATTGAGGCAGCCCATTTGGTGGCAGTAACCACCTCTCTACAGAAGACCACAGTGAAATAACAGCATATGTGCGATTGTGTTTCGGTCAGTGAGTAAGGGATGCCAGAGCCCATTACACTATCCCTTCGTTATCCCTTATCATTAATTGTACTATGGTCTGCAGCACACTCGGAGCACCTATGGCGTTGCTTGTGTTATAGGCGACGGTAGCCATCAACCATCAAGTGGACCATCAGCTTGTCCGTCGAACTTAACATTAAAAAATCCTACCTTAGTTTTGTCCTTTATTCTTGGTTCTCCTAACTTCATTCGTAACTAGCGACCCGCCCCCGGCTTCGCCCGGGGTGAAATTTTTATACATATGAACATTCCCCGTTTATCCCTGTTTCCATTAGTGAAACCCGAATTAAAATCGGTCTACCCGTTCACGCGTGATGCCGTGACCAAGGGAAATAGGGATTCATTTTTATATATATAGATAGATTAAAAGATTTATGTTATTTCTGTAGATGATTAATGACATAAATGTCATTAATCGGACTGGGTAGGTACATATAATAGTTTAACCTATTATATGTATTATTATTCTAACCTAGGCACTCACCAGAGCAGATATTAAATGTCATTAAAATGGAGAGATTCCCTATCTGTTACAGATCACATTAGAAATTAAAACAGCTTTAACGATATAAATGTGCTAGGTGCTTCAAGTTCAAATGATTTCAAGCTCTGAAAAATCATTCAACAACATCATTATATACTCTGAATAATATCTCATTTAGTACGACTTTGAAAAAAATGCACAAGCGCCTTAGAAAACGCGAACATACAACATTCTAGCGCTGCATGTTGTATTAGACTTTGATTTTAGTTTAGTATTTAGTTTAGCATTTAGTATTTAGTTATAACGGTTATCAAAATGAAGCAAAACTTGTACCCCACTTAGGTTCGTTAAACTATTATATGTACCTACCCAGATGATGTTCGTTGAGGTACCTACCTCAATGGACAGTAAGTATTTTGTTATGTCATAGTTACGACGATGGCTCTATGCTCGTTACTTTTATCCCACTGTATTGGCAGGTACAACACAGTGGCATGGCGAACTAAAGGTTCTATACTTGTAATGCTGCTGAGTCTTTGCGATTTAATATGCGGTTAGAGTAAATTGCTCAACAGTTGTAGGAACACTAACAGGAAGATTAACAAACATTTAGGATTTATGTTGCCCAGATAATAAGCAATACTTCTACCTAATTCATATAGATTGAAATAAATACAAACAATAGGGTATTACACCCATTTTTAAAAAGTGTCTCAATTAGATTCTGTAGTGCTGAACCACTAAAAAAAAACAGCAAATTTTTATTCAATCGATAAGTTTAATAAAAATGCATTTAAAATTTACATGCTGGAACCATTTTGCTCTGTGGTCATGACGTCAGTTGGCTGCGTAAACAAATGCGCCGGTAATTGACATGACACTGACTGACACTTTTTTGTTTGCACAACCGTATGACGTAAACATGGCGGCTACTATTTCATTGTGTTTAAGAACAGACTAAAAATTCTGAGAACTTTGAATTTAATTTTAAAATTTATTTTGTTATTTTACGAACTAAAACTAACATTTTCCGACTGCTTTTTGCCTAAGCTATCTCAATAATATACTTTTAGATTTTTTTTCATATAGACTAAAATACTCTATTCTAACCTAGGCACTAGGCACTCACCAGAGCAGATATTTGTGGAATGATTTGCTCCAAAAAAAAAAAAAACGTTCACGCTGAATGTACTCACTTCGCTCTGGTTTCGAACTGAATCGTGCTTGAGTAGTCTGGCACTAAAACCCTTTAGCTTGATTTTATTCGTCGATAAGGGAAATGTTGCCAAAAAAAAAACTATTTCTTGTTAAAGACTCATACAAAGTGAATGTTTCTGATGAATATGATAGATAACATGTTAATGAGAAATAAGAGGATGCATGAGGAGCGTCATGAACTTGAGCGTTGACAATACCTTGAAATATTAAATGGGCCTCGATAAGACTAAATTCATGGGCGTTTATGTTTTATGGTCAATATAAAAGGATTTCATGAGATTTTGCTTTTATCACAAACAATCTCATATTAATCTGTCGTCCCTTATTATCTTTTTTATTGGTGCCTAGTATTGAAACATAATTTAATCAGGCCTCTGTCACTCTGTGTGTGCCGCAACGTAGGTACGTCGCTCACATTGAATGTGAAAGGAGTGCAACTTCTGTACGCTAGTACTATTATTTATTCTGTGTTATACCACAGAATTTGCATTAACAAATTACGATATTATTATCGTGATTTTATCAATCCGCAAATGAAAAAAAATAAGACTTTGCTTTTCTTTTTCATAAATGAGTACTTCTTCTTAATTCTGGTTCTTAGTTGTTCTAACCGAGCAACAGCCTTAATAATCAAGGCTGTTGCTCGGTCAATTGAGGCCCATACCCATAAGGTTTGCAGACAGTAGCCATCTACAATCTAAGTTGGAGTCGCAATGGGAAGAAAGATAGTCCGCTGCGGCCGGAGGTTTTCAAGTGGAGGCCTTAGACAGGCAAGGACAATTAACAAGGTGGACAGACGTTCTAATAATGGCCTCGGGTAGACGGTGGATCCAGGCTACTTCTGACAGGCCTATGCCCAGCAGTGGACATCCTATGGCTGAGTTGATGAAGATGATGATAAGTCATCTACAATCAAGTGTATCACCAGCTTGCATACCAACTTTTATTATAAAGAATTTAAGTGTGTAAAGGCTCATGTCTATTAGTATTCCCCTTTGAATATCGTCGTATCATACATTTGAAAACCTATTTCACTCCGGAATACGTTGTGGTAAGTATATGTCTCACATTGACATTACCTTCTGACTTCCCCTTCTTATTTCTTTTAAAACTATTCTTTCAAAACACTAAGATCTTTTTAGGGTTCCGTACGTCCGAATAAAAAAACGGAACCCTTATAAGATCACTATCCGGCCATTCCCCCCCCCCCCCCCTTATCTCCGAAGAAGTCCATGATATTAAAATAGCATGGTAAATCACTCAATATTGTGCGGATAGGTAAACATCGTACGAAACCCTCTTCACGCGAGTTCAACTCGCACTTGTCCCTTTTTTTTATTTTTTGAAATTGTTTCTTTACATTTTGAGAGATAAACTCCAGCTTGATTGCGTTGGTAAAATTATCATATTACACTAGCTTTTGACCGTGACTTCGTCCCAGCCCATTTTTTAGGTGCTAGAACATTTGAATTCAATAATTATTGCTCATTTATTTTTGTCAGGCGTTGATTTTTCATTTTTAGATGATTCTTCGGAAACGGTATGTTATTTCCGGATGATTATTATCTATCCTTGAGAATCTGTATGCAAAATTTCACGATTATTGCTTGAGTATTTAAGGCGTGAAACCGTAACAAACATACAAACTTACTTTCGTATAATACTTTTTAATAATATTAGTTACGGTCCATAATATGATTTACATTTGAAATCAGCTGTTCATGGTAACTTATTTAGAAGTTACATGAATGAATGAATTAATTAGAATTAACTAATTCATTCATTCATTAATTATTATTAATTAACTAGTAATTAGAAGTTATGTCAACGGCAGAATCATAGTATTATAGTTAATGTAATGTAGATTTTAGTTATAAATTTTGTATAAATGTATTACAGTCCACCAACTATTGGTAAACACCAACCGTCTTACTACAAAAACATTAAACATACTTTAAACAGGCTTTGTACACGTGGTTAAATAAAACTTTACTACAAAAGAGTGTCTAGGCATTGTTTAGGGTTAGACAATGCTTGAGCATTATTTAAATTTAAATACCGCCAGATGCTTGATTAACAAGTGTTTATCTAGTTAGCGGCTTCTCCTTGGACGTGCTGTCAAATTTGTAATCGTTTTGCGTAATATTAAAGATTTCTTTTGATTTTTGAAATGACTATGGATATTTTAAATTTAATTGATTACGTATGGAGGATATGAATTATTTATAAGGATATATAATTTTGTGAGATAGGATACATCGCGAGCGAATTAATCCATTCGAATATTACGTAGACGCAACGCCGCGCTCACGTTTTTTATCCATGTTAATAATAATAATCGGAATTTATGAAAATAAGAATATTAAATTAACAAATCCAACTTGACATTTGACAATTACGCCCGTGTCAGTTACGTTCCATTAAGCGCAATGTTTTTTGATATAACAAAATTTTATAAACAATCTAACGTATTTGTTGTAATTTGTGCCTTATTCCAATTTGATAATTTACTTATATCGTTACTATAGTCCGTAATAATAGCTTGTGAAAACCAAAATCTGCGTAAAATGAAAATGACATGAATTCAGGGCGAGTGACTGAATGAATGTTTGTCAGGGTTGCCATAATGTAATATCATTCTCGTATTTTAACACTATCTACAAAAACAAGCGCTAAACAAGGTTTTGTGGTAAGGACATTTTAAGCGCTCGCCTAACAATGTTTAAATAGTTATACATTGTCTACGTAAGCACGTGTTTAGACAGTGCTTATTTAATCTTTTGTAGTAAGACGGAAAGGATCTCAGGTACTTGGAGACGGAATGCGACGGTTAGTGCTACCGTGCTAAAATTATTTGAATGTAGTTTTTGAGTCAGTGTTGGTCCGTTCGCCCATAGTGAATCTGAGCCTCGTGCCACGTGGGATAAATGCAATGTTAGATTACACGTGTCTACGATAGTGTCTGTATTTTCCTTTCCTACATAAACCCCTAAGCCCTAAGCAGTAACGCCGTTTACACCATAGAAATACAATTCTCATAAAAGGTGAAATTTAATTAATTGTTTATGATGATTGCGATAATCCAATGACGATGCGTATCCTGCCGACGTGAATTTGTACACTAGGACTGGCATATCAGCGCTGTGCTTTGCCTCAGCTTATGCTGAGCCAGATACCTTTTTGCTGTCATGGCGCACACGCAATGGGATTAAAATACCTGAGAAATGTATTAATTTTAAATTAGTTTTTAATTCTTTTTTTTTTTGTTTTGTTAAACAGTTTTATTGTAATTTTTTCTTTCTCTTTGTATGTGTGTCATGTTTGTGCAAATAAATATTCTATCTATCTATCTATCTATCTATTTAAATTCAGCACAATATAAGCAAGCAGCTACTTACCATTAGACACCATCGATTGTATAAAAACATTTCTTCCTGTTTAATTCTATTTTGTTTGCTCATTCGCTTTAGGGAGGGATAAACGAGAAGGGTATAAAAAACAATATAAGCATTTCACGTGTCGGCCATTTTCCTGATTGGGAGTGTTCGGGACTTTTCAAAGCGGGGAAATCCTGAACTTGGGGAGCATTTACACAAAATTGTACTCATAAACTCCATTACAATATATTAGGAATGGATGCAACATATACATTAAACTTCAATGTTTTATCATAGAATTAATGTTTATTGACTTTGCTGATACTTATGTGGTCGCATGTTATAAATGCGTTAGGCTTATATTACTTCTGGTAACTAAAGTTTTTTTTTAATGTTAAGATCGGCGGACAGGCTGACGGTCCACTTGATGGTAGGTGGCTGCCGTGGCCTATAACACAAGCAACGCCAAAGCTGCTGCTAGTGCGCTGCCGACAACAGGAGGATTAAGGGAAAGAAGATAGGGAAATGGGCTCTCACATCTCTTACTCACTCACCAAAACACAACAACACACGTACTGTTATTTCACGGTGGTCTTCTGTAAGGGTTCTTGGCCCATCTCTTGGCGCTTTCTGGCGCCTTAACGTTGGTCGCGGCTGCCCACTGGAACCCCTGTGCGTAGCCGCGCATCAGTGTTTGGTATTTTCATGACGCCAGATGTCCCATTCTGGCGCCCTGAAGTTATAACTCGACGGTTGTCGCGGCGTATGCGCGGCGACGTCGGCCGACTCTTCGGCGCCTGAGTGGGACCGCCTGGAGGTCCTCCTCTCGGGATCGCTCCCTGGCCTCTTTGCAAGGGGGTGGTCCCCTGGGGTGGATCGGAGTTGTTTCCTCGGCAGAGCCCGGTCCACCCCGCTAAAAGGGCAAGGAGACTAGGGCAGGAGCTGGGCGACCCCCACACACTTCTGACGTCTAGCCAGCGATAGGAGATCTGTAAGCGGATAAGTCAAAAAAAAAGGGGGTTACTGCCGCCAGACGGGCTTCCCAAATAACTGCGAAAACGCAGTGTGTCCTGCCACTACTTAAAACGAATGAATGTACAGTGAATTACTCAGAGTTTCGTTGGTTGATTCACAGTACAAACCTAGTATAATCCAGTGCCTAACTAGTCTAGCCATAAATACTGTTACAGGAAAACTTGTCGTTTTTCAACTCTTTATTCATTTTGAATTTGGAAAGCGCCTATTATATCAAAAACTTCTTTTGATTTCTCGCCATTTTACATATTTCTTTCGGGTTTACTATCAAATTACAATATGGAATGGGGTGTTAAAGAAAATAGGATTGCAGTGATTGCTTTACGCAGAGTGGGTATGGAGCTACCATCACCTATAATACAAGAAACGCTATAAGTGCTGGAGTGCGCTGCAGACTATCCTAATGGCTCTGGCATCCCTTACTCACTCACCGAAACACAGCAGCACATATGCTGTTATTTCATGGTGGTCTTCTGTACGTGGGTGGTCACTGCCGCCAAAAGGGCTGCATAAAAGACTGCAAAACGCAGTTTGCCCTGTCGCTACTTTCAAATGCAGAGCCAACTTTGAAAAGTTCATTTTCATAGTTGACACCTCCGGGAATCGAACCCAGGACTCCTGAGACAGAGCACGTTAAGGCAGACACCCTAACCACTTATCCAACGAGCTCGTTAAAAATCAAAAATTCGCCTATAAAAGTCATTATTTTGCGTACGTTGCGAAAACTATTAATGATATAGTATTTACTATATGTTTATATGTATAGGTATTATATAGTTGGGTTAGGTTAGGTTATACATGGCAACGCGACATACTAACGTCCGTTGTGGGAGGAGACCTCTCGCTGCCGACCGTGGTTCTGTCCATGGTCGAAAGCAAAGAGGCCTGGCAGGCCATGATCTCTTTCAGCGAGGAGGTCCTCTCGCTGAAAGAGGCGGCGGAGCGGGCGAGGGAAGATGCCGCCCTCGCTGACGACATCCGTCGAAAACGAACCGGCAGGCGGAGGAGGCTATATGGCCAACTCCAAGCGCCGCCGTGATCAGCCGGAGGGTGAGTGGATATGGGGATCCGCTCACCTACTAACCCGGCCCTGGTGAAAGACGTGCCCGTGTTCCGGCACGTCTTCCCACACTTCTGTCACCCGGAAAGGAGGAAGTCTACCATTCCTCCCCAACCGATGATTCATTGAGACGCCCTACTGTGGGCTATCGCTGGCGGGAGAGCAGGACGAAATGCTCGCGCTGACACCTCTCTCCCGCCTCATGCGTGCGAGGACAAGGAACACCGTGGGGTTTTAGCGGGTAGAAATCCCGCATATCCTGCCAGCACCCCATTGCTGGCAGTGAATCAGGATCGCTGATTTCCCCACGTAAAAAAAAAAAAAAAAAAAGGTTAGGTTATACATCATTACCCAATAGGGAATTCTGTAAAATTCCCTATAGATTCCCAACTTCAAAGCCTGCAGCATCGCCGAAAAGTAGCTTGCCTATCGAAAAGAAAGAAAGAAAATTTGTTTAATTGGTACAAATATAGCAGCAATAAAAACTTTTAATTATTTAGTGAAAAAAAAAATCCTTTTAAGTATCTTTAATTACTTTTTTTTTTCAAAATGATTTGACACAATATTAATATTCTGAAAATGTAATAAAAAAAATATTCACATTTTGTAAAAACCGATTTCAATTATATGTCTATTTACATAAAGTCCATTTCGGCGTCTGGTCGGAACTTTGGAATGTGAACCCCTCTCCCATAGCCTTCTGGCATGATGTCACTGGCCGATATAATTTGACCGAATAAGAAGTACAATTATAAATAAGTCGGTTTATTTTACTATAAATTATTAATATATGTTCACGTTAACCTCATTTGTTCCAATGACGATAAAAATGTCCATAGTTTTACATAATGAAGATATCTTACAGTGACTTCGTTCGCGTCCCCTTGTCATACATGTTATTAGCTTAATTCAATCATTATTGCTGTTATAGTTTTGTCAGGCGTTTTATTCTTATATTTCGTCGCCTTAGTGGTGAAGTAAGCTATTCCACACTAAATTGTTTCCACGATAATGACAATTTAAATAAATAAGCACCCACAAAAAATGTTTTTTATTTTATCTTCTGAAGGAAAAAAACAACTTCTAGTTGAGCTATCTCTTAGATCTCTTCACCACTAGAATCTCCGTTTAACGCTGAGTATGATGATGATAACTCAATTTTAGTCAAAAATATGGGTTAGCTCTTTTCACCACCAAGGCGACGATTTATGATCACTCGGGAACAGTATTTATTCATTTATTTTCGTAAAAAAGTAAAACTTCATGATGGGCGGTAAAAAAGTAACTCCTCATTTACTATATTACTTAAGAAAATTATTAATTTCCTAACAATAATTTTCTCTGTACTGATCAACATAATTTTAGTGCTAATAAACTCATAATCTGATTTCGGTTAGTTCGTGTTTGATTTTCAACCCGTCAGTTTCAAACTCATCGTGAATTCTCGTTATTAACAAAGCATTATACTCTACAATAAAAAAATCTTATTTTTTAATGTTAAACACATTATTTTATTGCTGTTTTATAAGAAGTTTATTTTTTTAATAAATCGTTTTGTTCAGAAATGTCTTCGAATTGTTAATTTTTTGTGATTTTTTTTTCCAAAATATATCCATGTCGCACCTTAACACTAATATCTTGTACAGAAGCATTAATTAGCTGTTTTAGAGAGGCAATTATGTATTTGTCATAAAACATAAACCTAAAAAACCTTAACATAAAAAAGGGGTCCGTCAACCATCTTGCCACCGTAAATTAAATATTTGAAAAAATAAATTTTAACGGTATATGCATTGATTGGATTTGGAACATGCATTATGACGACGGTGGTCCAACAAGGCTATCGATAAACCATTTGTGTCATAATTATAAAGTGTCATAATAGGCATGATGACGGTATTAAAGAATCAAAGAATAAATGGTTTTGGAGAAAAATATATGTTGAAAGGAGTCTACAAAATTACTCATTTTTTGTATTAAAATTGAGATTAATAAAATTTTCAATAAAGTAGAAGTATAAATAACTGCAATCGGCCATGTTAACTGAATCACCAATCAGAGCGAATGACGTCACGCCCAGGTAAGTGCCATCGTGTTGCTTGACTTTGCTTTGACAAAATTAAAAATCTGATGAGATGTCAGTGACGTCACGGTTCATCAGACGCGACGCCATGACACCTAAGAGCGTTTTCGCGCGTAATTCAAAATAGATTTAAAAACATTCAATTATTGGCGTTGAAATTTAGTTTTTTGCTGAAATATTGTTTTTTTCGGATATGGTAGACGTGTTTCTACATTATGGAAGGGAATTTCAAAATCTGTCATCATGGCTATTATTGTTTTAAATGTTTCAGCGGCTAACGCAGAATGGGTAATGAAATTCCAAGCAGTTTGCAATCTGCTAGAATGTTTTGAATTTAAATGTGGAAACTAACTCAAACAGAATAATAGTTTAGTTCGAGTAATTTCTAAACTGTTGTCTTTTCACACACTGTTTTTAATTTGTACACACAACCCAACTCGCATGCATTATTTGGTTATAGGAGTATGAATATATTACATATTGTTTTCAGTTGTTTATCGTTCGTATAAATCATTTGTTATTTGTAATTTTAATAATTTTGGGGCACATTTCTCGCCACCATTAACCGTCAATAGGGGATCGGACAAATTTTCAGAAAGTGTTTTAAATTAATCTTCACGGATATTTATTCCCATAAAAAATACTATTTCATTTATTTATAGCCTTTTAGGCACTCAAAATCATGTTTTAATATTGTTTGTTTGAAAATGCCGCCAAAACGCCACGATAGTTCATCTGAGAGCGCGTAACGTCATTTGTGGTCATATCATAACAAAACAGCTGCATTGGCATAAGAAAATGATTGCCCACAAATGGCGTCACGCACTGTGACTGGTGTTTCAGTATAGATTAAAAATATTGTAAATAATAAAATTTTATTTCTTCATTTAAAAATATTTAAATGAATTATATTAAATTATTATTCGATAAATAATCGTAAAAAATTATATATTTTGTTTCTAAGTACATTTTAGATTTTAATCTGATTACTGTCCGATCCCCTATTGAGCGCCTAGTTGTACAGGTCAAAGTCGAGGGCATGTGGCCTCGTGGTAGCTCGCCTATATGGTGGACCGACCAAATTAAGTTAACCATGGAGTGTTCCTTGCATTAATGTGCCTGGAAGTTGGCACGCCACTCAGAGATGAAGACTATTACCAGTCTCTAGAGAGCGATTGGGCCAGGAAGAAGGCCTATACCTCGCAGTTTCATCCGTCCTTAAAAATGACAACACAGATGTTTGATAAAAGATATGATCACTGTTTAATTAATGTAAGAGGTTCTGTTTGAAATAAGTTAGGCATTACACACAAAAGAGGTCTTTTCAAATTAATGTTTTTACTTGATTTCTTAGACAAAAACCGTGATAACTCGGCAATTATAAATAATATGTTCATAAATAATACACAGAAACCTCTCTTTCCGTCGATGCAAACAGACGAGCCCGATGGATGAGTGGTTAGGGTGCTTGCCTTAACGCTCTGTTCGATTCCTGGTAGGGTCAACTTTGACAAGTTCATTTTAAAAGTTGGCTCTGTTCTGAATATAGAAAGTAGTGGCAGGGCACACTGCGTTTCGCAGACATTTGGGCAGCCCGTCTGGCGGCAGTAACCACCCCCTTACAG
Source organism: Bembecia ichneumoniformis (assembly GCA_910589475.2). Taxonomy (NCBI): domain Eukaryota; kingdom Metazoa; phylum Arthropoda; class Insecta; order Lepidoptera; family Sesiidae; genus Bembecia; species Bembecia ichneumoniformis. The sequence continues at coordinate 17,283,329 of OU342535.1, forward strand.
AAGACCACCGTGAAATAACAGCACGTGTGCTGTTGTGTTCCGGTGAGTGAGTAAGGGATGCCAGAGCCCATTTCCCTATCCCCCCTCCTAAATCCTTAATCCTACTGCAGTTGGCGGCGCACTTGCAGCAGTTTAGGCGTTGCTTGTGTTATAGACGACGGTAGCCACCTACCATCAAGTGGACCGTCAGCCTGTCTGCCGACCTTAACATAAAAAAAAAAGAAATAAATTCCGTTTATAACTTTCCGAGATTAGTGCATACATACAGATAGACAAAAAACTTTGTTGCAATGTATTAATGATATCATGTATCTTGTTTAACGCGTTTATTAAGAAGCTATATTAAAAGTTACTCTTGTACTTTTTTTTACATTTTATTTATTTAAAAATAAAATAGGTTTCATAGCTCTCTTTGTATAAGTCTCTTTATACACTACAGTAAACACGTTTTGATTTTTATTAAAAAAAAATGTTTAAACAGAAATTATGATTTGATTTGCATACTAAAGAAACTTTCCTCGACAAATTGTCGCTTGAATGACTACGTACGTTACATATTCTTATTCCGATTTTTGTAGAGGCACGCGATCAACAAAACACACGATATATCAAAGCTTCGTGCACGTAACTGTTGACTTAGAGCTTAATTTAGAGGCATTTAGGTTCTAGGGTTCCCGGGTTCGATTCCCGACAGGGTCAACTTTGAAAAATCAACTTTTCAACTTTGGCTCTGGTTTAGATTTGGAAAGTAGTGGCAGGGCACACTGCGTTTCGCAGTCATTTGGGCAGTCCTTCTGGTGGCAGTAACCACCCCCTTACACCGTGAAATAAAAACACGTGTGCTGTTGTGTTTCGATGAGTGAGTAAGGGATGCCATTTCCCTATCCACTCCTAATCCTACTGCAGTCGGCAGCGCACTTGCAGCAGCTTAGGCGTTGCTTGTGTTATAAGCTACGGTAGCCACCTACCATCAAGTGGACCGTCACGACCTTAACATAAAAAAAACACCTGAATGGGATGACAAGTCTTGCGTTGGCTTAAACGAGTCTTAGCGGAGATCATAATTGAAACTCCCAGCAAGCTAACCACCTGATCACAGGGAGAGGGGAAGATCGAGTGTGATGATGATGAATGACGATGACGATGACGGCGACGATGAAGATGAAGAAGATTAATGCATCTAAGTACAGAGTGCACTATTTTAAAATATATAGAAAATTGTCTTTGAAAGGGGAAAATTTCTTTTTTAACTAAACGAATATGGAAAGTTTATTATTTAACAATTAAAATTATCTTTGAGAAAACGTGGTGTAATAATAGAATTTTTAAGGTATGTTGTTCATTATGTGTTTTGTATACCATAGCTTTGGCAACGGTTGTGGCAAAAGTTTTTGATAGTATGCTTAATACACAGCTGGAGAAATATGTGTCTTTACATGATAATCAATTTGGATTTAAACGGCGATTATCAACTGAAAGTGCTATACTTTGTCTTAAGCATACTGTCCAATACTATATTTGTCGTAAAACTCCAGTATATGCGTGTTTCCTCGACTTGTCCAAGGCATTTGATCTGGTTGCCTATGATATCATGTGGGAAAAGTTGGATAATATTAACTTACCATCTGAAATTGTTAATATTTTTAAATATGGGTATGAGCACCAGGTTAATAGCGTAGGATGGGCGGGAACAATGTCAGATACATATAAATTAGAATGCGGAGTGAGACAGGGCGGTATCACCTCACCAACCTTGTTCAATATATACGTAAATGCACTGATCGAAGAGCTCAGCAACGAGCGTCTCGGCTGTCACATTGATGGGGTATGTGTTAATAACCTTAGTTATGCAGACGACATGGTGCTGTTGAGCGCTTCTGTCTGTGGTTTACGTAAACTTCTGAACATCTGTGAGAGGTATGCTCGTAAGCATGGGCTAAAATATAATGTCACCAAAAGTCAGTTCATGGTCTTTGAGACGGCAAATGTTAAAAGCCCTAATAGGGTACCACCTGTGCGTCTGAATGGCGTTTCCCTCGAAAAGGTGGACCATTTTAAGTATTTAGGGCACATAGTCACGGCCGACTTAAAAGACAATGCTGATATCGATAGAGAACGAAGGGCTTTGTCCATAAGGACAAATATGCTAGTTCGTAGATTTAAACGATGTTCAAAAAATGTAAAACTTACATTATTTAAAGCATATTGCACTTCGTTGTATACTTGTGCTCTGTGGGCAAATTATACACAAAAATGTTACAGCACCCTTCGTGTCCAATTCAACAACGCGTTTAGGGCGATGTTAGGGCTACCCCGCTTCTGTAGTGCTTCGGGCATGTTTGCAGCGATGAGTAGGTACTGATTGTTTCTATACTGACATAGGTAAAAAATGTGCATCACTTGTTAGGCGGGTGCGGGACAGCTCTAACAAACTTATAGCAATGATCGCCGATAGGTTAGATTGTTTATATATCCAACATTGCTGTAATAGACATATTGGTGGTAGTTTTTAGGCATTTACGTATTATTATTTTTTTTCTTTTCTTTCATCTTGTATTATATCTTATTACTGTTAGGATATAATAGATATATGTAAAAATTTGCTTTTATTTTATTTAATTAGGTACTGTTTAGATATAATATATTAATAACTAATGTGTAGAAATGTAAAATATGGGTCTAGTTACCTGAGAATAAATGAATTTGAATTTGAATTTTGAATAGCTGGTTTAGTATTCCATTTTACGGTTAAAGCGTAAATGATAAGAAAATTCTAGGTAAGAAAATTATTATCTGAATTATACTTATATCTAGTTATATCCCGTTTCTTCTGTGAGACTTTCAGACAAATAAAATTCCAAATTAAATCATATTGAATGCTGGAATAATCATAATATCAATATAATAAAAATGTTATTTGTCTGTGCGCTTGTGTACGCTAATATCAGAAACGGCTTGAATGCTTTTTTTTTATATTAATAAAAGGTGGCAGACAGGCTGACGGTCCACTTGATGGTAGGTGGCTACCGTCGCCTATGGACACAAGAAACACCAGAGGGGGTACGTGTGTGCTGCCGACCTTACAGGAATTTATTTACTGCTCGCTTGAAGAAGCCCATATTGTAGCCCATATTGCTGTTTTAATTATGTATTGCAGCAAGATTTTCACAACATTTAGTGTTTGTTTCATTCCAATCGACTTTGTACCACGCGTACAATTCGCGAGCACAGCTATAATAAATAGCGTAGGTACATTTCGTTGCATTATCATATATCACAAAATACGAGGCGTGCACGTTCGTAATTGTTATTCGTGTGTTTCCAAATGTATGGTGCCCTCCCTCAGGACGGGGTGTGGGTAATGGATCCAAGATCGATCTACTGCAATATCCATTTAGTCGCGAAATACTACCAATCGTTTCTCTCTGTTTTTATATGTGAATTTTTTGTTCTCAATATTTTACTTTATGTTGGCAACACATCAGAAAGTCTCGGGTCAAATGGGTTCAAGAAATGTGGTCTGCAGGTATCTAAGCAATAAACATTTCTTAGTTATTCAAGAACAAAAAATAAATAAAAGCGTGATTTTCATAAAGAATTTTCATGGAGGCAGTTTTTTTTAAATGTTAAGATCGGCAGACAGGCTGATGGTCCACTTGATGGTAGATGGCTATCGTCGTCTATAACACAAGCAACGTCACAGCTGCTGCAAGTGTGCTGCCGAGTACAGCAGGATTATGGATAAGGGATTGGACAGCAAAATAAGATCTCGCATCCCTTACTCACTCACCGAAACACAACAGCACACTTGCTGTTATTTCACGGTGTTCCTCTGTAAGGAGGTGGTTACTATCGCCAGGCGGACTGCCCAAATGACTGCGAAAAGCAGTGTGTCCAGCCACTACTCCAAAATCTCCCACGATTCAGACCAGAGCCAAATTTGAAAAGATCATTTTTCAAAAGATGACCCCGCCGGGAATCGAACCCGGGAACCCTAGAACAGAGCGTTAAGGCAATCACCCTAACCACTCATGCAACTTTTGGAACAGCCGTCGTATAACTTAGTTTAAAGAGATCTCGAAATTCGAAGAGAACATTAAGTACTTTGTCATAGTTGAATTCGTTTATTTTAGCTTCATTTTTAACTATATCGTTATGAATTGTCCCCGTAGTTTGAATAGTTGTGTTGCAGGGATTAAGTTAAACAATGTTTCTTAGCATAATTTTTCATAGTACAACTAGTTGTGCCACAGGTCCATCATTTTCGAACCATCGCTCAACTAGTTGTGTGATCGTGTTGGTCCATGGATACTTAGCGCTTTAAACCTAGACAAATTCTCTTTTAGGTTATTTAACTGATAAAACCAGATTAATCAAATGAAACCATCTGGCAAGCCTAGTACTGAAGCATACTTATGCTAGTTCAACCTAAATCTCTCTGTGAATTAGATTTTCGATTTATTGTGCAAATTATAAATGATCAGATACTCTAAGGGCAAAGTAAAATATCGCGATAATACCTCCTAGAAGACAACCTTCGAGGCTTTTGAAGTTCTACTGCGGGATAGCCAATTCGTCTAGCAATGCACAGGAAAATGGGATAACAGGTAAGGGACAATAGAATAAAGGAATGGGCTCTGGTATCCCTTATAAAGCTATCGAAATAGAAAAATCAACTGATGCTATTTCAGGATGGTCTCCTCTAAGTGTTACGGCAGGCTAAGTGCTAATTTCACATACAACAGTAATAAAATAATAATAATTGTATAAAGAAAAATGTTATAAAGTACACAAAAAGGTAAACAATAGTATTTTTTCGTCGTGGTATACAATTTTCTGTAATAAAACTACACACTTGACGCGAAGATAGCGTTAAGCACAATTTATGGATGCGGTATAAATCAAGGAGGTTGGCTCGAGTGGCCTGGAGCCGTGTGCTGACTTATCTGACCCCAAGAAAGTGCATGCGTTTGACTCTAACAAGAAAAACATCAACCATTCTTCGTGGATATGTTTTCTTGTTGCTTTTTACTGCTATTTCTTCAACAATATTGTACAACTTGTTTTTTAGTAAGAGGCATGATGACGGTATTAAAGAATCAAAGAATAAATGGTTTTGGAAAAAAATATATGTTGAAAGGAGTCTAAAAAATTAATCATTTTTTTTATTAAAATTGAGTAATAAATAAAGTATAAATAACTGCAATCGGCCATGTTAACTGAAACACCGATCAGAGCGAATGACGTCACGCTCAGGTAAGTGCCATCGTGTTGCTTGACTTTGCTTTGACAGAATGAAAAATCTGATGAGATGTCGGTGACGTCACGGTTCATCAGACACGACGCCATGGCACCTAAGAGCTTTTTCGCTTGTAATTCAAAATAGATTTAAAAAACATTCAATAATAATTCGCGTTGAACCTACCTATTACCTATTACCTACTAATATTTACCTAGAATGGTTTTTTTTGAGATTAATTTGTCTAGATTAAGAGACATTTTAGTTATGCCTACATTCCAATTCTCCAGGGTTTTTATAATTAAATATAAAACACTATTCAATTAAAAATAACTCAAAAAATATCTTATCGCCTTATTAAAAAATAACAAAGAGGATAAATAATGCTTGAAATAGAAAGGATAAAAGGGTCTTTAACATAAATATATATTATTTTATTTGTGTATTATGGGAATTTTAGTAGAGGTAGGGAACGCTGCATAACGCAGTCATTTGGACAGTCCGTGTATTGCATATGATGTACTTCGAAGAGTGTGCTCGAGAGCTGCATGAGATCATACCGCCTTCCCCTTTCTGCTATCGGACATGCAGACGTACGGCTGGTTACCATCCTCACCTTGTCGAAATTCCTCTAATTCGGACCAAGCGCTTTAAAACATCTTTTATAATGCGCACTACTAAGGATTGAAACTCTCTGTCGGCGTCTGTATTTCCGAGCTCATACAACCCCAAATCTTTTCAAGGTTCAGTGAATAGGCATTTTCTGGGTGGCCTCATCTTTCCTACATGGAAAGATGCTGGCCAAGAGCAAACCCATCTTTAATAAAAACAATCAGAAAAAGTATCCTATATGATATTTCTGGTAATAAACTATATGTGTCTCAAATTTCACCAAATCTCTTTGGCGTGATTGAGTAACTATAATATTAGTAGAGTAATTTATAATATTAGTAGTGTTAGAATTTAACATAATTAAGAGGGCACTTTCCAACTCGAACAGCTTACTTATTCCATACTACGTAATTCCATGATTACTCATTAATTATAGGTCGTAGCAATACATAAAAAAACATGACATTTCTAGGACATAATATAAAGGTTTGCATCGCAACAAAAAACTGAAATTAATTTTATATCGAGTATAATTAATTTGTAAAATGTACAGAATTTGTGACATTTTCGCGGGTTGAATTCTTGTAATTACTGACTAAAATCCAAAAATGTTCTTCGATGGAAACATCCTACCTATAATGTACATTTGAAATTGGGAAGTCAATAGCTACCATCTATAAAGGTTTTTCTAAAATATTGGAATTGCTGGCGTATGTTTTATTATTTTCCCGAATTGAATAAGTGGCGTCGCATTCTGTCTTTGGTTATTCGCACTATAATAAGTTGAGACAACAAATTCTCCCAAATACCTATTACTGAGTTCCCAGTAGCGTACAGCGCCACCTTAAGGCGTATTCTGTGCGAGTGTCGCACTGGGAACCGAGACACCGCCATCTAGCGGGGAGAAAAGGGTTCGCAGACAGAGAAACAGAGGCGTTCGAGCAGAGAGGTTGTCGTATGTCCGCGCATCTTATTGAGAGAATTGTTATAGTTGTGAATATGAGTCTGGGAATATAAGATACTTGTGCACAATGTAGAGGAGTTTTCAATAAATGTACCCCTTAAATAAATAGTTTCTAATAGTGGGATGTGTTAAAAAATACATTGCCTAAGTTCAGTTTACCACGATTAACAAGAAAAAGACCTTACCACAGTTCCGATACAAAATATTGCATTCTATAGAAATACTAGCTGACCCAGCAGACGTTGTCCTGCCCGAATCCAAAAATAATTTTCTAACCCGATTGTGGCGCTACCTATCTTGTCCAATTTTATTTTCAAACCATACCTATGTCAAGTGTCAAAGTGACTTCACGTCAATCAACGACGGAATTATTTGAATATTCTTTATACAAAAATACTAAAATCCCGATTAAAAATGGGGGGTGCGGGAAGGGAAGGATTAAAAAATGGGGAGGATGAATAATACTTTACGACCTATTCTACTCATATACACACACAAAATACACACCTATATACACACAAAATTTCATTAAAATCGATCCAGCCGTTTCGGAGGAGTTTTGTTACAAACACGAGAATTTTATTTATTAGATAATAATATGTGTTGCATATTATTATCTAACATATATGTTAATATGTTAATACATATAATGTTTATCTAACATATATGTACATATTCAAATTCCTATTCAAATCTTGCCTTCATTATGTGTTCCTATGCCCTATTCGTTACCCTTTTCACTTATATTTATAAGCGACGGTAGCCATTTAATATCACTTTAGTCGTCAGAATGTCTGTCACCCTTTTCCATAAGAATCCCATAGGAGTTCAAAATGTAAATTTAGTTAATATTGGGTTCACAGGCCACTTGCATCGCCTCTTAGCCCCGTCTTCTTAAGTTCCCGTCAGCCTGTCTGATGACTTTTACATTTAAAAATAATGCAAATCCATAAATAAATCCAATGTCCCTATTTCTTCCTAATCTCTTATTGCCAGAGCTATTTTCCTTCCTACTATGGTCGCCAGCGCACAGACAACCTTATGAAATTGCTTGTGTTATAGACAACTATCAAGTGTGATAGTTCAGTAGTTTGAAGATAATATATATTTCAAAGGCATTATGTCGTCGTAACATCAATTGTTTCATGTCAAGACCTTGTTTCATGTCACTTGCGAAAACTTTTTGACTTCCTGTCATCGCATGCATGGCAGTTGTTTGAGGTTGAAACTTTACTATTAAAATTGAACTTATGTGCTTTTGTCATGATACAATTTTGGGGACCCGAAAATAAATGGCCTAGATTAAAACAAACCCTTTAACTAGAAATTGTTTTTCATTTTAGAAGAGGTTGTTCTAAATCTCATTGTCATTAGAAGTGGAAGCGTGCTGGGCCCGTAACCTGTTATTTATCTTGATAGTTTTCACCGAGATAGGTACTGAGGTTTATGAAGAATAAAAGATATTTATTTTCATATTAATTCCGTGTATAAAATTTTCAAATGACAACTTTTTATCTCTCTGACAACTTCAAAAAACTTACAATATTTTAAACAGAGATTATTTATTTTTCAGTTAGAAATAAGGTTGTATATCTCTAACAAGATAGTACAATATAAAGTATTTATTCACGTCTACCATTTAATGTGGTAATTTTTTCGCGATTTTTTTTTAATGATAAAAGTCGATAAACAGATTGATAGTCTGATACTTGATTATCTATGGCACCGTTGCCTATAAACGTTAATTTAAATTATATTGTCACAAGGCGGGAACAGGCGAATGAGCTCTGGCATCTTTTACTACAATTCGAAATACTGTTTCTTTTGCGATAACATATGGGCTATTTTGTGCTAGAAGACCTGGATGAACAGCTTAGTTTATGATTGCGGAAAGCAGTGTCTTCAACCCGTTTTTCAGACTTATAAATTTTAAAATATTTAATAGAGAATATTGTAACAAAATGGATGGACACGATGGAAAGGACCAGAGGGGAAAAGGAATGTTGGTAGACAAATAAAACGATGGACTGATGAGATAACATATATAGCAGGAAACGACTGGATAAACTCAGGCAAGGACAGGGAGTCGTGGAAGAGGATGGAGGAGGCCTTCACCCAAACAGGGGTCCATATTTTATAATACTAACATTAAACTACAACATATAAACATTGTAAAAATATGGAATAAACGGCTTTATTATTATTTTTATTATTATTGTAACAAAACCGAAAAGTAATAATAATTGAAAGCGCTTTAACATTCTTTATTTACTTTTCAAGCAGGCAGAGTCGTGTGCAAAAGCTTAAATAAACAGAACGTTGTTCTGTCATAATGTTGTCAACATAACGTTGACTTTTACGTTTACTGAAAAATACTAATGTTCAATTTCATCACTTTCAATTTATATTCAATTATTTCTAGTTCTCATATAAATTTTTTCTTTATCAAGTTACGACATCATAAACCATCAATTTGTACTGATTTTTTAGGAAAACTAAATGAATTTGAGTTTGTTTATATCAATTCGTTAACCTATTATATTTAAGGATGTGTCTGCACATTAAATATATTTAAAAAAAAAAAAAATTTTACGTGTTGTACCTTTTTTCTTAAAAAAAAAAATAGTTTTTAGACTTTTTGTGTGTTTGTCTATGCGTTTGTGCACGCTAATCTCAGAAACGGCTTAATCGTTTTGAATACAGTTTTCACTGATGTAGCAAGCTTCCCGTAACATTTAGTTTTTGTTTCATTCCAATCCAACAAACAAAAACCGAATATCACGGTTACGGACTCAGCTATATAGTTATGAGATTTTTTTACACAATACCGTTACAACGCTTCGTAACTCGTCTAAGTTTGAAAAGTGTAATTTTATAAGCAAAAAAAAGTCTTCAAAGGACATATTTATTGAAAGGTTGGCATTATTTCATGAGCCATTGTTCTGTATGATAGCATGGCGAATTTGTGTAGGCGTATTAAAGTTGTGCTTTGTTCACAAAGGCTACGGAATTAGCTTGAGTTTCCAAGTGGAACGCACTTAGAATAATGCGGAGCCGTAAGTACTGTGCTTATTTAGGGTACGAATAAGCACAGTTTGAATCCACCGCAGTCCGTCAAACATTTTTTTTAATAACGATTAAGACTTACTTACATTGATTTTGACGTACTTACATGACGAGCCCGTTGGATGAGTGGTTGGGATGCTTGCCTTAACACTCTGTTCAAGGATTCCCGGGTGCGATTCCCGGCAGGGTCAACTTTGAAAAAATTTAATGACTTTTTAAATTTGGCTTTGGTATGGATCTGGAAAGTAGTGGCAGGGCACACTTTGTTTCGCAGTCATTTGGGCAGCCCGTCTGGCGGCAGTAATCACTACCTTCCAGAAGACCACTGTGAAATAACTGCATATTGTGTGCTGTTGTGTTTCGATGAGTGAAATAAGGGATGCCAGAGCCCATTTCCCTATCCCCTCCTAATCCCTTTTCCTTAATCCTACAGTAGTCGGCAGCGCACTTGCAGCAGCTTTGGTGTTGCTTGTGTTATAGGCGACGACGGTAGCCACCTACCATCAAGTGGACCGTCAGCCTGTCTGCCGATCTTGACATAAAAAAAATCTGTGCTTTATTTTTTTTTGCGTTAATCAATAAGGCTTTAATTATACATAATTACAGCCTTATTGAATATCTATGGAGTGATTTTTAGTCACTATTATGTAATTAAGTACATATTACCATCAATAAAATATTAAAGTAATATTTTATCGATGGTATTTTACTTAGCGCTTCTATTGTAATATCATAAAGCCCAAGTTTAAAGTTACCTGCTTTATTATAAGGTTATAAGCTATATTTTGCATACTAACCAAAATTTTCCGGAGGCGAGTGTCTCCGTCTCTTTTCTCCGTGGATAATATGCGTATCATAAAATGAGTTATCAATTTTACATATTCGCTGAAGATTAGGTGCTTTGCAAGGCCACGTGAACAAGTAAACAAATCGATAAAATAAAAACCACTTAATTCCAAAGGTACAACCTTAATGCGAACACTAAAAATCCCAATTTGGAGAGCCTTCCTGCCATGATTACGCCACAGTATAGCCACTTGTACAGTAGCAGAACTTACAATTCTTTTGCATATTGTTGTGAGAATAGTTCAGCTATGAATCAGTTACAATTCGTAGCACAAATTATATGACATTTATATTTGTAGACACACACACACACACACACACACACACACATATATATATATATATATATATATTCACATTTTATAATGATTTTCTGTTGATTATTTTAATTTGTGTTAATTAATTATATGTATATTCATTACGTCTTATACATTTACATTTTCATCATATTGACATATTATTAAACTTTAAAATGTGTCATGTGTCAATGTCATGGTAATCGAAAGAAAGTATATAAGAGGTGTCAGGGACACACTCGAGGTTCAGCGCGATTCAATTTGTGAGAATTAATGCCTTCGATACGCTATCCCCGGCATAGTTTATGTATCAAAAAATGTAATAAGTATAAAGTTTATGCGGGTGAGATAACCCTTCATCATATAAAATCGCATAATGTACCGTCCCATTACATCGGAAGCGGGCCATACTTGGCGTCTGGCTCGTCATCAAGCGGCCCGCTCCTATATCCAGTTCCTGGTTCTCGCGCGAGGTGTTCAGCCGTACGCATCCCCAAGGCGAAGAGGGCAGGACGTAGCTACTCCGTTTGCCCACGGATCAGGTCTCGCAGGTAGTATCTTCGCCACCCGTCAGCACTTCCGGCAGGTCATCATGTACAGTATGATATAATGATCTAGCTTAATCACATGTGTATAACTGTGTTACATATTTAAAATGTTGTGTGACAAGCAAAGTGTTATCATTCACTATCCCTTCGGATAGCTGACGCCTTGGGATATGACGGGAATAGTCTTGTGTGATCCATCTGACTTAGTCGGTAGTAACTTTTACGGTTACAACCTAACTTTAAAGCTGTTTTGTTTTCGAAAATATTACAATTAACATTAATAACAGGTGTTTCGAGATACTTACAATGTCTTCTATAACCGAAGCCGTCGCCATAGCAATGCGAGACAGCCTTACTTTTTTACGCAGGATTTCGGGGGCCTGCGCTAGAATCCGGGAATTACAGTCATCTTTGATTTAAATATAACATAAACTCCTAAAGATCCACAAATGCTTTCCGAGTGACTCATTTAGTATCTATGGTGTGTATAAAGTTACTCTACTGTTATGGACTTATACCCTGTTAACGCTCGTATCGTTTTTTACAGGCTACAAGAACCTTAATTCTGTATAACGACGTCTATGAAAGGCTTTATTATGGGCCATGTTATGTGTAGCGAGATACGTTTCACAACTTCGCTCTCTAACATAACAGAGACCAGCAAGAAATAACAGCACTTGTTGTATTTCGGTGAGTCAGGGAATGATTAGGGCCCATAGCCTAATCCAACTTTTCTCTTCTTCTTCATAGGATAGGGTTATATTTCTAGCTTGTTTTAAAAGTGCCATATTGTTTAAAAAAGTTATGTTCCAAATTCAAATTTTTGATTGAGGCTGGATTTGAAAGAAAACAATTTTTTACTACATTTTGTGACGCGATTTCTGAAGGTCAATATCGATTCAAAATAATTTTTAGTAAATTTTTATTGAATTATCTCATTTTTTGGAAATTTTAAAGCGTTGTTATTCCTGTTTAGTGTTCACGAAAATGGTTCCGTCAAGAGAAGGCCTGATTCCGAAAGAAAGTCATGTACCAAACCACGCGATGATCGTTTTGTGAGTCAAACGTTGAGAAATCCCAAATCTTCGTATTGGACCTCAGGAATAACATCGAAGAAGTAAAATTAGTCTATACCAATGTTCAAATTAGTCTATGGACGTTCAGGAGGAGGCTTCTCGCTGCCATTATACGCAGTCATCGCCCGGCCCTTGGCCCTAAATTATTCCTTGACCACCGAGGCTTAGCTTCGCTCGAAATTTTCTGTCATGAATTCAAGAAAACTGGGATAGTGTATTGTTCTCCAACAAAGCCAGGATATGGCTGTACGGTGAAGATTGACGTCGGCGAGTGGTGCGAAGAGAGAATGCCTTGCACAGGCCTATTTTAAAGAAAACACACTTTATGGTGGTTGCTCTGTTATGTTTTGGGCAGGAATAAATTCGTTAGTCTTCATCGAAAACTGCACACTGACTACATAATATCGGAAGTTCTAATTCCTCCGCATTGGCCGTTCTAGCAAAAACTCCATTTTTATGGAGTCTAGAAGTCGCAATTTGTCGTTTGGGTTGGTCAGCTCGAAGTCCCAACCTCGATCCTATAGATAGAGTATGTCTGAGAAGTTGTGAAGCGACGAGTAAGATCAGTACAGCCGGCTCCGCAGACTTAAGATTGCGATTTCCGCGGAGTGGGAATGCATTCCACGAGAAATATACTCGCGAGCATGCCCAGACGAATGCAAGCTATGAATAGCAAGAGGGGTAAAAACAAACAAAAAATGTGTTTCATTTTTACTTAGCGAGCAGTTACGCTGCTTTCTCATTAATTTAATGAACAATTTATGAGCCGAGGAAAACTATTTCTTGCTAATGAATAGAAAAAATTCAAAGGATAAAATTACCTAAAATTATCAAACAAATTAATAGTAAAAGAAAATTTGGGTCTTTGTTTAGGTTTTTTTTTTGATTCCTGAACTAATTGGTCTTTGGTTTAATACTAAATAAAGTCTGCAATTAAAGATATCCTCGTTTGAAGTTTTTGAGGTTAACGTATTTTTAGATTAAATTGGTACAGGACTAAATATTTTTACGTATATATAACATATGACACTTAGTTGTGTGTTCGATTTTTATTATTTTAAAAGGCAAATACATTTCCAAAATAAACTAATGTTGTGAAAAAGTATTTGCTTAAAAGTTGTGAAGTTAAGCCACAGAGTGCACAAAGAAAACTAAGTTTACAAACACTAGACTAATGACGATTTGTTCATTGTTTAATTTAATATTTATAATAATTTCCATACTTAGATATGGCATTAATGTAACTTGAAAAAACTTTAAGACGCTTGAAAATTCTTTCAACAATTATTTCGCCATTGTTCTTTAGAATATTTATAAAGCATTATTTCACTTAGGTCTCTGGCAACAAAAACCTATCCTCTAACAGAATAACAAGTTGAAAGTGTTCAATTGAGTAAAAAGTTGCCCAGAGCTTATTACCTTAACATTATCTTGTCTCTTATCTTGCTTTTATATGTTTGTTTGACGGCTGGCAACCCTAGTGTGCACATCACGTTATAGGACAGTGTATGACAGTGACTATTTTGAAATGTTTCATGTAAAGATCGGCAAGCTGATGGTCCACTTGATGATAGTTTGCTACTGTCGTTGATTAATATAAACAACGCCATAGGTGTGGCAAATTATAGCGGATTAAAAAGAGATAAAAATAACTGGACTCTCACCGAAACACAACAGCATAAGTGCTCTTATTGTGGTTAATTTTAATGGGTTGGTTACTGCCGCCAAATGGGTTGCCCAGTCTATCGCAACATGTCCTGCAACTACTGAATTCGTATTGTTTCTGTAAGGCGCAATAAATACTACAAGTCTACGATGACCAGTCCGTTGGATGAGTGGTTAGGGCGCTTGCCTTAACGCTCTGTTCTAGAGTTCCCGGGTTCGATTCCAGGTAGGGTCAACTTTGAAAAATGAACTGTTCAAATTTGGCTCTGGTCTGTATTTGGAAAGAAGACCATCGCGAAATAATAGCACTTGTGCTGTTGTGTTTCGGTGAGTGAGTAAGGGATGCCAGAGCCTATTTCCCTATCCCCTCCTAATCCCTTATCCTTAATCTTACTGTAGTCGGCAGCGCACTTGCAGCAGCTTTGGCGTTGCTTTTGTTATAAGCGACGGTTGCCACCTACCATCAAGTGGACCATCAGCCTGTCCTGCCGATCTTAACATAAAAAAAAAGATAATGAAATAATTTCCCCTACCAAATCTTTTATCATTTTTGTATTATTAACTAAAATTGAATATTAATAAGTCACAGTAATAGAATAATGTCAACCAGTTAAACAAATAAGGCAAAATAATTAAATTATTATAAATTGTAATTGAATTATGATCATACGAAATGTCAATCGGTGCCCCATATTTACATTCACTTGTGTATTTGAACGAATGAAAGCAATTATTTACATAACATAATTGTGATGCTTCCTTCACTCTACTTGCCTTTTAATTATTTTTTTATTTTGATACACAAACAGCTTAACATGTGCGTACAATAAATCAGATCCTAAAAATAGAATCAACCAACCATAATTACTAAATTAGTATTTAGTAATTATTAGTAATATTATTAGTAGTATTACTAAATTATAGGTAGTATACAATAGAGAAATACACCATAATACTGAATATTGAGAAGTATGTAGGAATTTGGTAGTGGAGAGACACACTGCATTCCGCAGTCATAAACTGGGAATACCGATTGAAGCATTAGCTACCCTTTACAGACGACCACCGTGAAAAAAAGCACATATGCTGTTGTGTTTCGGTGAGTCGATGAGATGCCAGAACCCAGTTTTCTATCTCCTTCACCTGGATGCGACTTCACCTGGACTATCTTTGGACTATCAAATACTTACTGATGCGTGGTAGCCACAAAAAGGAATCAAAGAAAAGTCTGCTGTGAATAATCTTGTTATTGTGAATCTACCATTATAATCAATTGGAGATTCAATTACATTAATTAGAGATTTTTATCTTGAATTTAAAATTCAATATGTTTAGTTACTCTCCTATATAATTACAATGTATCTGAACGAGGCATAAACGTAAAAGTGACGTCAGCAGCTGCCAAAATTATATTACAGGCATTCCAGGATTTCATATTGAATGCTATAAACAGATTGCGAGGTCATAATGTTCTTTCAGAACATGATTTTGATTTGCAATATTATGTACGTCATAAGTCTTTTCGCTTGAATAACGCACGGTTTGTATGTTCGGAAGCTGTAAATTGGCAGGACAATAGTAATGGTCTATTTGACAATTTAGTCCTGGTGAATTAGCATTTATTCCCCAAAATAACTGCAGTTTTTTTTTTGGCTTAAAATTAGCAAAAAATAATAATATGAATAATGCTATCGTAAAATTGTGTCCTCGTGGGAGATCGGAAACTGCTTTTTAATAAAAAAAAATTTAAAAAATTATGGATTTTTTCGTCTTGCCCGATCTATACTGTTAAAAATCTTTGCATCTAATTGACATCAAGTGTATTAATCGTCCATAACTTTAGTCCAGGGTAAGATATCGACATGGGACAAAATGTAATTGAAAGGTAATGACAATAACACCCTTTTGTGAGAATTTCAGATTTTTAAATTAAAACGGGCTGCCCAAATGATTGCGAAGCACAGGGTGCCCGCTGCCATCGTCTTTATTTATTTTCTTGCTTATGACAGTCAAATACCATATTGAACCGGATAGAAGGCGTCGTGATCGCATTTTTATGAAAAAATTTGCTGAACAAATGATAACACTTCATAATTTTTACTTTTCTTGCCTAGCTAAAAAGAATTGAAAATTGTTATTATTATCTTATATAATTCTTATTATATAAGATATAATTTATTATATATTATATATATAATACGGTATTTGACTATAATGAAAATATGAAACAAATTGTTACTAGACTAACTGCAAATATTTTTTTAAACCAAATTAACTAACACAGTATTTAAAAATATGTACGATTTTCATAAGAAATCATTATTAAAATAATTAAATTTTCATGTTTGACCACGTGATTAAAAACGCACGCGATTGGTGGCATATAGAGTTGCGTCATTTGATTTTTTTACAGTGGATGCGTGGTATTAGTACAGTACATGAGCGTACTACGATTTGACAGCTAAATGTTCGTTTGCAAGAAAGTGACGTATTGATATCATGTGACCCACATGTATGGCGTCTTTAGCGTTTGAACTTCTAAACTGCTGGACCGATTCTCATGGAACTTTTTGTGTGTGTTCGAGTGGCTTCCTGGATGGTTTAGAATTACAATTGGACCCGATAGGTGGGCGACAATCGGGTTACAGAATCGGGTTCCGGCAGGACAACGTCTCCGCTAGTATTATATAAAATGCAAAATTTAATCAAATAACACTTCTTATTGTTTCAGGTAAGCAATGCACCATCAAAGTGTAATAGTAAGTATAACAGTTGTTTAAAATGTATCTATCGTCTGAGTTAAATGACGATACAATATATTTTCCCCGTATTGTTTATAAAGAAAATCCCTAGCAGCCAAGACATGTTCCCAATAAAGTATTTGCGTCAGCAGAAGTTCATGGAATTGTCATTGAGATAAAACATTTAAAAGGAGCTTCGCGACATCTAATTCAATATAAGGCGGTGTATTGGATCTTTCTTCATTCCATTGGATATGCCCACGGGCAACGGATACACAGTACAAACGATGTTGCAGTAGAAGATGTATATTCTTCATAAGTTAAATCTTCATACTCCTTAGTTCATACTTCCTATAACACATAGTTATAGTACCTGGGCGATCGAGCTGTGTTCGTTTTTTTTACGCCGACGTGGATTTAAGATCGTCACAATAAATACATTGCAATCTACGCCGGTTAACACAAAAATTGCAATCTTACTTTTGAATGTAAGCCGAAGATAGTCGTATTCATATAGCGCCATCTAACAAAATTTTGAGGTAATCGTTGATTATCATCCATCATACTACAAAAATGTACGAGATGGCGCTTTAATATATTATAATCATAAAACCCTTTTTTTTTGTAAAATTGCGTTTTCAAACAAATACAAGTAGACTTAATCTAAACCTAAAATCTAATCGAAATGGTTAGAGTCGTTTGCGAGATTAATACAAAATAAATATATTCCGAAAAATATAAATATATTCCGAGAAATATCGTCATATCTCGGAGAAATATCCGAGATATGACGAGACCGTTGGATGAGTGGTTACTGTGCTTGTTTTAACGCTCTGTTATAAGGTTCCCGGCTTCGATTCCCGACAGGAACAACTTTGAAAATGAACTTTTCAAAATTTGTCCCTGGTCTGGGTCTCGAAAGTAGTGGCAGTGCTGTTATTTCACAGTAGTCATCTATAAGCGGGTGGTTACTGCCGCCAGACGGTGGCCCATTTACAAATGCAAATGGTGTCCAATTTACGACTGCGAAAATCATTGTACCCTGCCACTACTAAAATACGTAGACCAGAGCCAATTCCTGCCAGGAATCGAACCTGGGACTCCTTTGTGAAAGCTTTAAGGCAAACATTTCAACCACCCGACCAGTGGGCTCGTCCAGAAGTTATAGAGCTTTGCTGAAAATTGATGAAACCCTTTGTCTACATATTTCTAATGGGTATATTTTTTTGACATTCTCTACTTCATTACCTACTGAAATTTGTAAACATTTCTCATAAGATCACAAATAAGCCTTTTGTAATTTAATAACTTTGTTAATTTGTTTTGGTTTGGTAAATAACAAAGGTTTTTGTTTTGCTTGGTCTCTAAAGGATGGGAACTTTTTGTTCTGTTGCACAAGGTAATTACAAAATTCTATGTAGGTTCTGTATTTATTTTACACTTTACACTATTTTACACTTGATAAATATTGTGTTTATTAGTTTATCCATTTCTATTTTAAATTTACATTAAATGGTATCCAAATAAAACTTGTATAATAAAATATACTAAATTATAAAATAAAATTGAAAGAAAAAGGACTTGACAGTTGACAGTAGCGGTAGTTTTTATTTTTATTATATAGTGCGTATTAGCAATATTCAATATGTAACCTAACCTATACAACAGCCTATAATACAACCTTCGCAAATGTAATAAAGTATGTCTAAGTACAATTATTGCTTTACCTCAATGTTCCGTCTCGGGGAGCTCGTACGAGTTTTTTGGTCGGAAATCAAATAAAATGGACGCTGTAACTCAATCGTGTTAGAGGGATTTTTATTGGATTCAAGGACAGATTTTACCAACGAACCGATGCCGTAATCGGGTTTGTTTTTTATCATTTTCAGTGCCAGACTCTGTTGAAAAAAAATTTTTTTTTTCGTTCCAATGGAAAAGCAGTCATTTGGGCAGCCCGTCTGGCGGCAGTAACCACCCCCTTACAGAAGACCGCCGTGAAATAACAGCGCGTGTGCTGTTGTGTTTCGGTGAGTGAGTAAGGGATGCCAGAGCCCATTTCCTTATCCACTCCTAATCCCTTATCCTTAATCCTACTGCAGTCGGTAGCGCACTTGCAGCAGATTTGGCGTTGCTTGTGTTATAGGCGACGGTAGCCACATACTATCAAGTGGACTGCCGACCTTAACATAAAAAAAAGAATTGTAAGTCCAAATTCATACCTAATAACGAAAGAAACGATAAGCTTTATCCTGACTATCAACGCAGAGCCAAAACTACTAAGAAGTAAGAATAGATTGCCAAAATTTGAAACATTATTTCATAACACTAGCATCCGATTTTTGAAAATTTCAACTCCTTGCAAAGCTGAGGCAGGTCGCTAGTTGATATATTATATATTATATTAATAATAATAATAATAATAATAATAATAATAATTTTATTTTATTTCACAATATTAACACGTACATTATATTATATTATATTATATTATATTATATTATATTATATTATATTATATTATATTATATTATATTATATTATATTATATTATATTATATTATATTATATTATATTATATTATATTATATTATATTATATTATATTATATTATATTATATTATATTATATTAAATATGTACGCTGAATCTAAAATGTATCGGAGTAACTGAACCCGGATCATTTACACAGAAACTTTGAAATGTTAACTGAGCCCACAACTTCGTACGCGGTAATCAGTATAGCGTGTAACTTTATGTTACGGGAAGCTTGCTGCAATACATCAGTGAAAATTGCATTAAAATCGATTAAGCCGTTTCAGAGATTAGCGTGCACAAACAGACAGAAAAAAAGACAAACCGACAATCAGACAAAATTCTAAAAACTATTTTTTTGACCTCGGTAACAAAAGTACAACGTGTAAAAATTGGTTCTTTGAAAAACAGACACGGCTCGTTTACGGTTTTATTATTATGTATATAGATTTTTAATTTTTTTTTAAAGTATATCAACTACATAATAAGTAAAAGTAAGTAAGTAGTAAGTACATAAATAAGACTTCCCCATATTTGGAAGAGGTCAACAAAGACATCTCCAGCAAGGGCTTGATCGAATAAACTGGTGATGACAGGGCTGGGCGTTACCTCTCTCAGAGATTAAGCATAGCAATCCAGAGAGGGCAATTTGAGTACCTAATACCTTTCCACCAAGATCCAATTTTATAGATAGTAATATTCATGTTTAATGTATTTTTTGAATTTTTTTAGAATTATTATTTGGTAGTTTTTAAGTTTCTATATTAATATTGCAATTTTAATTTTTGAAATTAATTTTTGAAATAATAATCATTGTTAAGTTGGTCCGTTGTGATATGGTCGTGTGCAAGTGCCGTGAATAGGGCGGTGCCGCCGGTGCCCAGGCACAGGGCGTAGATTCTGGAGGACGCAAGAATGGCCAGACCAGGCAGGACTATTATTTTTTCGGTTTGCTCCTGATAAGTTCCCGCTGCGCCTCTAGTGCTCGATTCAGTATCATCAAAAACGTCTATTAAGGCTGCAGTCCGTTAAAAATTGACTCTCGTCGAATTTTTGGCCCTGCTGATAATATTGTTTTCAAACAAATTTAGGTAAAAACTAGAAATATTTTCATAACCAAGAAAAATTTATAATATGGTTAACAGTTAAGTATTTTTTAAAAGTTTGTTTATACGGTATTTATTAGGTAAAAATAGGGTTAAATATAGCTCTACCAAGCCCTGCAGCATGTTGAGCTATGTTCACGGACTTAATATATAACAATTAACAATAAATTATAAAATCTATACAGTAGAAAAGTTTTCTTATGTGGTCGTCCTTAAATTGTCCTGATTTTTTTTTTCCAAACTAATCCATTTTCTTAATTCAGAACGTTAAATATTGTCTTTTATCTCATTTTTTCACTAATATTAGACAAAACATCGCGCTCATTTTTTTGGCAACGCACGAGCAGACACAGTTGGTGGTAAATAGGCGAGGGGTCCACTTAACATCAGATGTTTGCCCACATCAGTCCTTTAAAAAAAAAGATTTTTCTTCCAAAATATTAGATAATTGGTCCACCAACACCAAGTTACTTGTGCTTTACTTTGTCACCCTAAATGAAATAAAGTAGGCCTATACATATGCGAGATTACAGAAGCTCGCACAGGGCCCAGAAGAGGCTATTTACGGCACTGCTTGTGTGTAGTTAGTTTTGCTTAGTTCGAAACATCGCGAGAGCAATGTGAGATCAGAAGCCGCCCGCTTCTGATCCCACACTGAAATAATTTGGGGGCTATTGTCTGCAATTGCAAACGACATTGAAAAACGGACTTTTTGTTTCGCTCAAATTATTTCGGGCCATATCAATTTTTCTTTCACACGGCGGCCATTTATAACTTTTTATAAATGCTCCGCTACAGTATCAGATGACAATATGAATGATTGCTAACAAATTGTAACATGGCACACTTCGTACATTTACTTTGGTAAATGTATAAGGGATAAAAGACTCTAGATTAGAATCCAAAGAGCTACGGAGAGAGCTGTGCTCGGGGTTCGAATCAGGAATGAGGAGATTATTAGACGAACGGAAGTTACCGACATGGTCCGGCGGCTCACTAACAATGCAAGTCCACCAATCAGCCGCTTTTCGAGGCAGTTTCCGATATGCAGCAACCAAATGTTGGAACAATATTCCACCGCCAATACGGAATCAGTGCACTGTTCATGGATTTAGAGCAAATCTAAAAAATTTTTTAATTAACAGTCAGAAAAAAGAGGAGAATTTAAGAATAGAGAGTAGTTTTTTGTAAATTCCAGGACCAACCTCCTCGCACTCAGCCAAAAAATTAAAATGATTTCATTATTGTTATTGTTTTTATTATTTATTTATTTATTTTTGAGCTTTTTAAATATCATCTAATAATAGCATTAATATTTACTTATGTGCGGCAGGGAACTGGAGTAATGTTTTCAATATTCGTGCAAGCAGTTGTGTTTCTTGACAACAAATAAATTTAAATAAATATTTTTTATTTCATTTGTTAGCGGGTACATGCATGGTGTGTGACCGTGTTTGTGTTTGTGTATTAATTAAGGGTTCCTACGGAAGATCAGTGCTGGCCTATGCCAGCAAAATGCTGAGTAGGGACCTTTTTGTAACTTTCTTTCTTGCTGTTACTGTTATTTCTTTTTTCTCTGTGTCTGTTAAATGTATGTTTTATAAGTTACAAATAAATTGAAATTGATTGATTGATTGATTGATTGATTAGTAAGTTGAAGAGGCAGTGGGCAGGACACATAGTATGGAGAGCAGACGGCCGCTGGGGCCGGAAGGTTCTCGAAAGGAGGCTACAGACGGGCAAGCGCAGCGTAGGACGTCCACCCATATGGTGGATAGAGGACGTGATAAGGGCCGTGGGTCGGCGGTGGATCCTAGGCTGCTTCTGATCGGTGCTCTTGGAGAATTAGGCGGGAGGCTTTGTCCAGCAGTGGACTCATCTCCGACTGAGATGATGAATAGCAACACAATCTCAGATGTTGCTTGTGTGTAAGAACGCGATGGTCATCTACTGTAAATAGAACTGACAGGCATTTTTAACAACAAAATATTTTTTATACTTAATATAAAAATATAAAAAAAAATCATGTTGAAATAAATTTGACAATGCTGTTTTCTAACCCTAGGAAGGGTGTTAAGATGGTGAATTATGAAAATATCTCTGATATTGCAATTTTATGCAATAATTGGCGACAAGGATGTTGCTTAGGTTTTCTGAAACATAAGAAACGCCAAAGGGAATGCATATTCGCTGCAGATACTCCTGGAATAAATTGTAAGGGACGAAGGTGCCTATGGCGAGACGGCCGGAGTTACAAAGTTGTTTTTCCTGACGCGGAGGCGGCCTACAGTGTAGTTCAAAAGATCCGAATGTCGCAAATCCTGGTACAAGCGCTAACGGGTCACGGTGGGTTCTCAGATTTTATCTCTATACACATAAAAAGAAACCATCTTCGGACTGCGTGTGTGAGCCTGGGGAAGACGGTGGAGCACCTGCTACTCCAATGCCCTAGGTTTGCGCTGGCATGTTTGGAGTTCGAATTTGACATTGACATTAGACAAACATAATTATTATAAGTAAAATTATGATGTCTAAGAATACCAGATTTTTTTTTAAATTAAATATATTACAAAAATCATAAAAATAGTAATAAAACAAAATAAAATAATAAAATAAAGACCCTGATTTAGTTAGGGGTATCGGTCCACCCCTACGGGCATTGGTAGAGATTATATTACTAATTTTATTGACGTTGCTACACATTTGATTTTAAATAATTATCATATAAGAATAATATGTAATTAATGGCCCACGAGGGTGGTGTAACCCCCGGGGGAAATAAAAAAAAAAGAAAGGGGACGAGGTGGACGAATGGTCAGTGGCATCCCATATTCACACTGAAACATAAAACAATCCCATCCCCTCATTTCATCATTTCTCTACTAGCTGGTGCCGCGGCTTCGCCCGCGTTGAAAAATAAGAAAATAACGCCTCACTAAATATATGAAACACAACAGCACGCGTGCTGTTATTTCACGGTCGTCTTCTGTAAGTTCTTAGTAAAAAGAATACTCAACCTAATTTCACGCTAGATAGGTTTAATATTTTTCACAAAAGCGAGTAACGTAACGATACAAATAACGAGAATCATTTTACTATTACTCGTACTTAGAACCATTTTACTAGCTTTCACTGACGATTTTATCTGCGTAGTAAAATATCGCTATTCCTACTTTACTTCTTATTTACCTAAATGAAAAATCGTTTACAAGCCTTTTAAATTTGACATTTTTCTGAAACTTTATCTCACGTTACTTTTCACACACATACATTGACAGAAGAGGAAAACGTCACCCAATTCATTTATATATAAACCGCAATAAAATAAAGGTAAATAAACCGCGTACGAGTGCTCAATACTGCCGACAATAAAATAAAACGAACAAATTGAAGTCTTCGTATCAATAATAAATTATATAGTGTCGACATTTACACGTCACATAAGGCGCAAACGGCAATGGAACTGAATTAACTGTTTTATTTAATTTAATTTAATCTCTACAGGTTATCTATACATAATAATAAAATCGTAAACGAGCCGTAACTGTACATTAAATATATTTAAAAAAAAAAAACTTCTGCACGTTGTACTTATGTTACCGAGATCAAAAAAATAGTTTTTAAATTTTTTGTCTCTTTGTGCGTTTGTGTACGCTAATCTCAGAAACGGCTTAATCGATTTGAATGCGGTTTTCACTGGTGCATTAGCAAGTGTTTAGTGTTATTTAGCATTTTGTGTTTGTTTCATTCCAATCGGTTAACAAAGAAAAAAGTTATACCGAATACCACGCATGCATACGAGGTTGCGGGCTCACCAGTATTTTATATACCTGTTACTAGTGAACCGCTCTCGGCTTCGGACGGATCCAATTTTTTTTGTACAAATTATACATCGAAACCTTCCTCGTTTATCCCACTTTCCAGAGCATAAAGCTCTAAAAAAACCGCATCTAAATCCTTTGGGTGGTTAAGAAGAAGTTAGCGGAGAAACAAACAGAAGCGGACAATGAGTTTATTTTATTTATAACATCTATAGATGTAGATATAGATATAGACATAGACATAGACATAGACATAGACATAGACATAGACATAGACATAGACATAGACATAGACATAGACATAGACATAGACATAGACATAGACATAGACATAGACATAGACATAGACATAGACATAGACATAGACATAGACATAGACATAGACATAGACATAGACATAGACATAGACATAGACATAGACATAGACATAGACATAGACATAGACATAGACATAGACATAGACATAGATACAGATACAGAACAACCTAATACCGAAGGAAAAGTCATACAGCATAAGAGAACTTTACTACTTCACTTTGAAAAACAATCAAATATGATTACAGTACAAAATAACACGGGAAAATAAGACTTGGATTTTTATTCCATGTAGTGAACTAGTCGTGAAATGATTAAATCTACAGATGACTTGGTAAGGGCGGTACTAGATTGATAAGATACTAGATGCAGAGCATTTATTTTGAAATCAAGTAAATTTTTTTAAATATCCTCGGATTAAAATGTGACATTTGGTCTCTAACTATGGGTATCGTAAAAAAGCTCAACGTCGCTCAACGAGCTATGAAGAAGGCTATGCTCGGGGTTACACTGCGAGATCGAATCAGGAATGAGGAGATCCGTAGACAAACCAAAAGTTACCGATATAACCCGGCGAATAAGTAAGTTGAAGTCCCAGGGGCAGGACACATAGTACGGAGAGCCGACGGCCGCTGGAGCCAGAAGGTTCTCAACTTGAGGCCGTGGACCGGCAAGAGCAGAGTAGGACGTCCACCCACAAAGTGGACGGACGACCTGATAAGGGCCGCGGGTCGACAGTGGATGTAGGCTGCTTCTGACCTGCTCTTTTCCAGCAGTAGATATCCTACGGCTGAGATGTGAAGCACTTTATATCGTGGTGATGAAGGAATTAGTTTTAGTATAATTTCTGAAATTATAACACTTCTCAAATTTGATCATCGAATGTCAAATAGGTAATGTATTTATCATATTTAATGCCTATTTCCATACTGTTTTCCGGTTTTATTGTCTGAAATTGGACCGTAAACATCGAGACCGAGGTTTTACAGTCGACGCAGCGGAACACGCAGTAAATTCACGACTTTCATAATGGGACCTAATCAAATTCAAATTTGATGACCGCCGTTAAGTATTGAGTGGATATTAGGAGATTTATTACTTTCAACCCGAATGGCTTTCTATTGGTGAATTGTAAAATAGTTAAGCTATTTCACAGTCCCTTAAATAATAGATTGGGAAAAAAGCTCCTTCACATTTTATATGAGCACTCAAGACTTTTTTTTTCAAAGTTAATTTATTTCATTGCAGTATATTGTGCCATTTTGTTCGATGACTTTTTGTCATCTTGTACATAGTAACATGATCCCGTTGCTGTAGAAATTTTGGGACTTCTGATAAAAAAAAAAACGCGACAAGTAGTTTTGGAAGTCCTCTCTTGATGTTAACCTGATACTGCCTAAAGAATTCGAAGAGACTGAAACAGGTGGAAATCTGAAGGTGCAAGGTCGGCGGATGTATTAACACCTCCCAGTCAAACTCTCTTAATTTTTGCTGAGTGGCTAAAGATGTATGTGGTCTAGCGTTGTCGTGATGAAAGCTTTCTCTCAACTTCTCGCTTTAATCTCATTAGTTGTAGACAGTAGAGGCGAATCGATGGTTCTGCTCGACGGTAAAAGGTCATAATGAACAATGCCATAGCATCACTGAGAATCAGAGATTTTATTACAAGTATGCGAAAAGACTTTTTTACGTTTTTCTTTCCTGTGAAAATTAACAAGGATATAAAGATATGTACGTACCAAATGCTGTATATGTAAACTACTCTAAACCAACTGCATTCTATATTCTCTCAGGACCCCTCTTACACGTTCTTTTTACAGAAGAATACCTTGAAAGAGCAGCAAGTGTGCAGTTTTTCTTCTTTTGTGCCCTTTCTTTCTATTTATATCAACACTACACTCCCCTGGTATAAAGGGAACGTCTCCATTTGTCTGATTGTCGTCATTTTTAAAAATATCATTCAATTAAATTATTGGTGCACTACAGACTAATATGATTAAGGATATGAACCGGAGATAGGGAAATGGATTGTGGCAGTCTTCACCACACCTGCTGTTATTTCATGTAGATCTTCGTGACCAATTTACTATTGCGGAACACATTTTTTCCTGTCATTGCTAATATTTATTTTTTACAGAAAAAATACTCTGAAAACCGCTACGTTAACATGCTAGGCAAAAGCTAATAGTATAATAATAATAGTAAAATCCACCCCTGTCGTCCTAATGCAATGCCCACCGCAATTGCTCGCAAATCACCGGACCCGCTCGTAAAACTATCGCTAATCCAATCACGTAACTAGCTCACCAAAAAATCACTAGAATATAAAGAAGTATTCAAGTTTTTGGGCTCGCGTCTGGAGCAGGTTTTTTTTAATAATAGAATACTAATAGAATATGGAGCCAGTCGCTTTAAGGCGATTCAAGATGACTAGGGTCTTGAATTCGTTTCCTAGGGACGCATCCAGGAAATTAATTTTTCAATTAGCACACAGGTTTAGTTTGCTTCAAGTTCCAAGTTTATTTTCATAGTTGGGATACGATTTAATTTAGAGTAGTACGATTTTTTAATTTGGTGATATAATGATATAATGATTATAACGCGCTAATCTCTGGTAACTGCTAATGACATTTTTGGCATACCTACTAAATATGTAAAATATTCCTATAAGAAGGGAATTTATTAATTGAGAGATAGGATATTTAATATCTATTGATTTTATATATTGCGACAGATTGATGCAATGGTGTCATGGAGCACCTGGTTTTGTACCCTTGTGTACCCTTCAACGGCCAAGTCACACAACATTAACTATAATAATAAAGAAATCGCAGTAAGGAACGACTTTGTCTAGATTTCATTACTTTTTAGAGATAAACAAGCAGTTCCATCGAGACTTGGCTAGTTTTTTACAGAATGTTTTTGGTGGGATTAAATATTTACAGAAAGGTGTTTATTTGACATTTCTTTCACGTTTATTAACAGTCGTTACTAGGGTAACCTAGTTGAATTTAGATTGTGATGTCAAATTTTCTTCTATAAACAGTTAGTATACCTAGTATCTAAAAAAAGAAGATAGTATACTATAAACCTAGCTGGCACTTACATAAAGATAGAAATTGAATTTTAAATATTTTATAAAAAGAGCTCGTTTATTCGCCCGAGGCTTCTTTATTTTTTTCAAGGGTAGGCAACATTCATCTTTCAAGTAGAAAGCTTTCAATCAATATTATATATATCGGCCTTAGTTCCAGGACTATGTAAGCCCCGAAACCTTACGTAAAATAAAGATCTCAAATTAAAATTGTCAGTATAAAAGTATCTACTTTGCCATCGATTCCGCCTTTGCTCTGTGCTCCTTACTTCAAATACGTTTTAAGACATACTTTTTCGCCGGTTCTGCTCCTATCTTATCTCCTCTTCTTATTATATTATCTTAGATGTGATCTCCTGTCTTCGAGTGCGTTATGCGGTATACTTTGATACCGATTAACACATGTTGAGGAGATAAAACTTCAGTGTCGACTTCACATGCATGGGTGGCCATACAAGAGGTTGACGAGATTACGTCCCTACTCTTGGTGGTCTACTAGTTATCGATCTACACTTGACCTGTTCCTCAGCAGGTAATGTAAAGACTTTATCTAGTGAAAATTTATTAATCTTTTTCCTTCTGTAGACTCTAATCGATCCATACAACACAACACCTACACTCCACTATTAATTTTTGCTGCCTTCAAAACAAGATAAGGTAGTAAGGTCCTGTGTTATTTTGTTTTTGTAAGCCCTGTGTCTGAATAAACTCTTCAGATCTTTCTCTTTCAATTATATTACAGCAATAGATACAGTAAAGACAATGTATCATGCTCAATTGCTAAGAACAGCCCTCTCAATGCGACGAGATATAGGCAATAATCCACAACGCTTTAGTAGACGCCTTGTCATAGCTATTGCTATTCAGAGTCGGATCAAGTTATACATATAAGTTCCAATGCATACACGAAATCGAGTAACACTAAATATTTTAGGTTCTGGCTGGGATTCGAACGTGTGACTGCCGTTTCGATAGACTCGCGCTGAGCCATGAGGCTATTAGGGCTAATTCGACCTTATTACAAAAATAGATTTGCTGTTAATAGGCATGATGACGGTATTAAAGAATCAAAGAATAAATGGTTTTGGAGAAAAATATATATGTTGTATTAAAATTGAGATTAATAAGATTTTCAATAAAATAGAAGCATAAATAACTGCAATCGGCCATGTTAACTGAAACACTAATCAGAGCGAATGACGTCACGCCCAGGTAAGTGCCATAGTGTTGCTTGACTTTGCTTTGAGAGAATGAAAAGTCTGATGAGATGTCGGTGACGTCACGGTTCATCAGACGCGACGCCATGACACCTATATTATGATTATTGCATTTTGTTTACGTCCCGCTTATCGATTTACTGTTTATGCCGATTGACATTTTGAATCCGATGATCAAACACACTAAAGAGTATAGAATACACTAAGACAAAGAGTAGTAGCAAGGTGTGTTCACGGAAAAACAAAATTCTCGTATTTTTTGCATTTGGCCATTGTTAATGAGGCTAAGTTTTAGCTGGGCTAATATAAAATTAAAACGGGACAAGTGCGAGTTGAACTCGCGTGAAGTTCCGTACGATATTACCTATACGCACAATATTGAGTGATTTACCATGTTATTTTAATATCATGGACTTCTTAGAGGTTTTTCGATAATCTAAAAGTAGAAAACTAATTTCTGTATTTTTTTCAAAACTTTAGATTCAGTAGTTTCGGAGGTAAGGGGGGGGGGTGGTCAATTTTTGTCTATTTTCTTGAATAACTTGGAAACTAATTATTTTAAAATTACAAAAAATCTTCACAACAAGACCTTCCATTTGATATGTCACACGATGCAGTTTTCAATTTTTATTTTTATTTTCCACTTTCTTCCCAAAAATGACCTCCCATATACAGATTTAATCCATTCACGTCACACCTCTGCGTTTGGGTCACAGAAATTGATATGTGTACCAAATTTCAACTTAATCGGTCTAGTATATTCGGAGATTTGACTGTGACCGACGGACAGACGGACACACGAGTGATCCTATAAGGGTTCCGTTTTTTTATGCAGACGTACGGAACCCTAAAAAAGGAGATTTTTGTATATATACTTGGCTGCTACATTCATAGCCCGTTTTGGGCTATGAACATAACGGGTGTTCTCCTTCAAACGATTTCCTAGATTATCCCAATAATTTGTATTGTATGTATTGGGGAGGAGGTTTAAAGTAAGTGGATATTGAATGCGAAGTCAACTAACCGCAAATGTGAATGCTAATCCATAACAGTGATTCAGTTAGACAAGATAGATGTGTTAATCTGTTCTATGGCGGCCGAGTACGGTATTGGCATCCAAATTGTGTGTAAACCTTGTTTGTATTAGAGGCCGGCACTTAGTCCTCCGTAATCTGGTTAGTGGGATGCATTGCTTCGGCCGATCGTTATGTCATTGTTACAGTTACGGAGATGAAATTTCCACTAAGTAGTTTATAATAGTTTCGGCCGCGCCCTTTCTTCTTAGGGCATTTAATCAGTCTTTATCATATTAAAATATTTCATTTTTAATTTTACAGAAAATATCTACTTAAGCTTATATATCTGCCAACAAAATTTATAGTTTTTATTAACGTGTAGCAATTTGGTCGTGAGTTAAAAAAATGTCCGCAAGCCAACTTCACAAGATGATCTCACTACACAAAACCCCACTCTCCTTTAGTCTCCTAGTTCTCCTTCTTCTTCTTCTTCCCCTCCTTTAGTCCTTTAGTTGCAAACTCCAACTTAGCTGTCTGTAGCTGGAATGTGGCAGTACAGGATCTCTTGGTGTGAAATTGGGGAATTATATGTGAATTAGTAGTTATTCAAAAAGCAATATATCAATCACATTTACTTGTTAAATAATTATTATAATTTCTTTTAATAAAGTGAAGTAGAAGTGAGTAAAATAAATTAGGTAGGTATTTTTGAATAATCAGTTACTTTCCGTTAAGATCTACCTCACCATTCAAAAATTGATCAATTCAGTCCGTCAGACATCTGTCATTTAATCAAGCGTGCATAGAGTAGATGCAACCAAAGATGCACAGACTTAAATACCAATTAAGTTTATAATAAGAAATTGTGACAGAACTTATATTTGTTTAATGATTATTCTAACGTACTAAAGAAATATACAAATAGACCGTCAGCCTGCCTGCCGAACTGTAGGTATAAAAATATTTCACATTTGACTTTATTCAGAAACTCACACACGTAAAGGATAGACTGATGAATCTAGATTCTAGACAATAACTAACACAACTTCTGCAGCTAACTTGTTTACTAGTACTTAAATAAACCCTAGTTTCATGTTTGTGTCAATAAAATGTGGATATAAACTGATTTTTTACGCGACTTTTCTTTATCGAGCGAAGTGATTTATGTGGACCCTTAGTTCAATACAAATTTTGGGTAATCTCTGAAAGGATTCTGTGGGCGTACGAATTTATTCCTTTGCGATTTTTTATTTTATTTATTACCTTGGTGTTTTCAATTCCCCTTATCTTACGCAGTTAGATTATTCTATTGGGTAGATGAAATTTATTGAAATTTTGTTTTGAAGGATTTCGGTCGAAAGGAATTTGTCTTTATTAACTTTTCCTTTGTGTAGAACGAAGATAAAATAGACTCTATTGTATTTATATTTTTGTAATCTTGTCTTCTTGCGGGTGAAATTAACATCAATGAAGCTAATATAGAAAAGGAATTGCTGTGTTCAAATCTTAATATATAAAAATGAATCCCCATTTCCCTTGGCATCACGCGTGAACGGATAGACCGATTTTAATTCGGTTTTCACTAATGAAAAGAGGGATAAACGGGGAATGTTTTAGTGTATAAAAATTACACCACGGGCGAAGCCGGGGGCGGGTCGCTAGTATACAATATTTTCGAAAATAGAAGTGTTTACAACTGTTAGTATAATATTTAATAAAATAATATTATTAATATGTATATTATTTTTGTATAGGTAGTTCTTTTCCTTCAATAATAAATATTGTATAAACTTTAAATATACATATATAAAAATGACTCATTTTTGAAATGATTAATGAGAAACCAAAATCACAATTAATTAATGTCAGTCTATTATGGAATTTCGATTATAGTCAATAAAACCAACTTTTTTGTTATGGGTGTTGTGACGGTTAACCGAAGCTGCGAAAGTTTCCGATTTTGGTATACTGTCATGGTTAATTATCAACTTGATAATTGATGGCAATATTTACAAAAAAGTCATAAGTTAGACGGTCCGTTGGATGAGTGGCAAGGGTGCTTGCCTAACGTCTCAGGCGCCCCGGGTTCGATTCCCGGCGGGGTCAACTTTGGAAATTTTAATGTAATTTTCAAAATTGACTTTGGTCTGGATTTGAAAAGTAGTGGTAGGGCACACAGCGTTTCGCAGTCATTTGGGCAGCCCGTCTGGCGGCAGTAACCACCACCTTACAGAATACCACCGTGAAATAACAGCATATACGTGCTGTTGTGTTTCGGTGAGTGAGTAAGGGATGCCAGAGCCCATTTTCCTGTTCCCTCCTAATCCCTTATCCTTAATCCTACTGTAGTCGGCAGCTGTGGCGTTGTGTTATAGGCGATGGTAGCCACCTACCATAAAGTGGACCGTCAGCCTGTCTGTCGACTACTAGGGCTGTTATAAATGGGCTATCAACCCTGACAATTCCCTTACTCGGTCATCAGCACAAATGCTGTTATTTCTAGTTGATCTACAAGATAATACCGTCAATCTACAAGAGTGATTAGATTATTATTACAAGATTATTATTGCAGATGTCAGCATGATTTTTAGCCAAAGTTATTAAACTTTCTAACGTACTTTTCAGCCTTTGGCTAATTTCCATCTGCTGCTCCACTTTTTTTTTATGTTAAGGTCGACAGACAGGCTGACGGTCCACTTGATGGTAGGTGGCTACCGTCGCCTATAACACAAACAACGCCTAAAGCTGCTGCAAGTGCGCTGCCGACTACAGTAGGTTTGAATAAGGGATTAGGAGGGGGATAAGGAAATGGCCACTTGAGAAGAATTTAAGTCCATTAGATAACTACATTACAAGACACTCGTGAATTGTAACCTCTCATGTCTCTCTCCTTCCTGTCAATAATGATCTGAAACGAAACGTAATCTGAACTGAGAGCCAAAAGCTCGTGATAAATTGGTCCTATAACTAACAAAATAAATTTGACCCCCGCGCAAAAGCTACACAAACGTTAGAAGAGCTCTTGTCTATTAGGTTGTTTTCGAGCTGCGTAATCATTGACATCATTTGTCAAAGTTTCTTCAATATTGAATTCTGTCACTTCTTATTTCCGTTTTCATTATTCATAACCACCAGATGTCTCTATTTTGCGTGAGGAATGTCTTTGTTAACTTATTTATCAATTTTCTAGAACAAACATCAATAGCAAATAAAATAAATAAGTAAAAAATTAAGAAATCAATTGTCACATCAAAAAAGTTTACTTTTAATACATATAAAAGATATACTTTCTTTGCTATATAAAGTACATTCCTGTAACGTAAATCACCCAGGATAATTTTGTCTAATTGATAGGGAAGTAATTGATATTTCCAAGCTATGTTTGCTGTAACCACCATCTTACTTAAGACCACTGTTAAATAATAGCATGAGTGCAGTTGCTTTTTGGTGAAGGAGTTAGGAGGGTTAGAGACAAATCCCCCTACCCGCAATCTGTCTCTTAAGCCTTAATTCAATAAGGACCGTCAACATTTTTACATCACTTCTATTCTAGATTGTGTTTTTTGGCAACGATAGACACTTTATTATCAGCAGAATGTGTATTTTGGAATGGCTATTGCACGATTTTTGTTACAGATGTCCCTGAAGGATGGTAACACTATTTTAGCCCGAAACACTATATGTATATTAAAATTAAATTGAATATTTGTACAAGTTTCAGTCATCATCATCATCTTAGCCGTAAAATGTCCACTGCTGGGCAAAGGTCTCCCACTCTGGGGTGTTTTAAGAAACGGCTTCGCTCATCACTAATGGATTTGCAGAGAAATTCACGAGGACAGGTTGTGACAGTTTATGGGGACGGCCTGTTCATTTCTTGTAAATTCTCGTGTGCTATTGCATATTTACAGTGAATTTGCCACATAGATAACTAGCTGGTGAAGTTCTTCAGTAGTTTTTAAGTAAACTGTGATAATTTCAGTCATTGATTGTATAATCGTGTTATGAATTGTCCCGCGTAAATGTTTTTTTGGTCCCTGGCAGAATGGGCGGACAACTTTTTTGCCCCCAGTCGGCAGCGCACTTGCAGCAGCTTTGGCGTTGCTTGTGTTATAGGCGACGGTAGCCACCTATATATATTTGTTTCCAGTAGTGATCACTGACGATGTTTAATCCATTCAAAACACAAACTGAAAATTATTAAAGGCAGGAGCAAAAGAATCTTTTGCCTCTTTGTAAAAGGAAATAACAAATCTCATTCCTGCTGGAACTTTTCATCTTTTTAAATAATGCAAGTAGATGCAACGGTAGACTGATGTTATTACATTCCGGAGACGCCACTTTTCCTTACAGCTTATGAAAGAAAATTGATATATTTTATTTATTTTACTAAATAGCTATTTATTTGACGACTTCCTTCTGCGGGAAACTCTGCAATATGTCGTCATAAACTGGGTAGTCTGTCTAATGGATGCGACAACCACCTTACGCGAGAACACATTGAATGCGTGTTTTTCAGTGCTAGAACAGAGGATGCCTATCTTCAAACTGCAATTATCTATCCTTGTTCCTTCTTTTTTTTATGTTGAGGTCGGCAGACAGGCTGACGGTCCACTTGATGGTAGGTGGCTACCGTCGCCTATAACACAAGCAACGCCAAAGCTGCTGCAAGTGCGCTGCCAACTGCAGTAGGATTAAGGATAGGGGATTAGGAGTGGATAGGGAAATGGGCCCTGGCATCCCTCACTCACTCACCGAAACACAACAGCACACGTGCTGTTATTTCACGATGGTCTTCTGTAAGGGGTTGGTTACTGCCGCCAGACGGGCTGCCCAAATGACTGCGAAACGCAGTGTGCCCTGCCACTACTTTCCAAATCCAGACCAGAGCCAAATTTGAAAAGTTGATTTTTCAAAGTTGACCCTGCCGGGAATCGAACCCGAAAACCCTAGAACAGAGCGTTAAGGCAAGCACCCTAACCACTCATCCAACGGGCTCGTCATGCTGCCATTTTATTGATTTTTCAGTTATTTACGCCTTCTTATCAGATTGACCGTCTACTGGACTTCATCGTGATGTGAATGTTGAAGATTCTGTTCTCGGCTTCTCAAAACATGGAGGAAAATTAAAGGAAAATACAAACTTTATTGTTTATTTTAGTGACAAATCAGTAATTAAAAAACAAAAAATACATCTCTTTAACAGAGACAATAAGATTAGTATTAATAAACATTTTATCTGTACTCTATACTAATATTATAAAGAGAAAAGATATGTAGAATATTTTATGTATTTATTTATTTTTGTATGTTTGTATTGAATAAACTCAAAAACTACTAGACCGATTTTAAAAATTCTTTCACATAGAAGCTACATTATCAGCGGGTATCATAGGCTACTTACCCCTCTTTACCTCCCCCCCCCTCCATACAAATGTATGCTTGTAATGAATAAACTCAGACTATTGAACCGATTTTAAAAATTCTTTCACCTATAGAAAGCTACATTATCAGCAAGTATCATAGGCTACTCACCCTGCCTCCATCTCCCCCCTTTACCCCTCCCCATACAAAATTGCTGTTTTCCACGAATAATTTTTTTTAGGAATTAGATACTTTCACCTAAAAATTCAGCCAACTTTTATGGGACATTTTAACATTATAACAGGCGTTGTTAATGTCGCGCCACCCTAAAAATACCATTTAACAACGTGTCAATTTCCAAAAAACAGCAAGTTATAATAACAAAAAGGATAATTTGTATAAACAAGTGACACTTAGTGGACGGATAGCGATGATGACGATTCTCCGTGTCAATTTGACGCATGTTACGTGTCATTTTGACATGGGTTCGCTGTCAATGTCATACCTCAACGACGCGGGCATTCGAGCGGAGGTATCTCGTAGATGTTTGATTAGGCCCAATTAATTCAATATTCATGTACTTCGGATAATACCGTTAGTTGTGTACGTGTAATATGTACAGGAGCATTACGTGTTACTTGAAACTGATTATTGTGACCCAATCTGTCCTGTTTATATTTACAACTATATTGACTAATTGAAAACGTTGAACCGTTGTTCATTCATTTGAACATCTGGATTATTGTGCAGTTAGGGTATTTTATTTTAATTGATATTACATGTGTCAATCAAACGCCAGAATCTATATATCTTCTTCTATCTATATATATAAAAATGAATCCCCATTTCCCTTGGTCACGGCATCACGCGTAAACGGGTAGACCGATTTTAATTCAGTTTTCACTAATGGAAAGAGGTGTAAACGGGGAATGTTCATATTATATAAAAATTGCACCCCGGGCAAAGCCGGGGGCGGGTCGCTAGTATTTTATAAAATGAGGAAATAAATATACAATATTTATATCTACTAATAACCGTTGCTTACGTGTAAGATGAATTTGTCTGTTTTTGATGAAAAGAATTGAAGCATACTATTTCAATAAATATTAACAAGATATCAACATAGACATAGCCTGCCAATCATACTAAGTATTAGAAATCACATTAAGCACTAATGCGGTGGCACATTAAGTCACTGCCAAAGGCTACCTTAAAAAAAGTGTAGGTATTCAAATTTGGCATGTCAGGAATTGATTTCACGGCTTTAAGTTACGATTTTAGTCAGGTTAAGATTAAGTTTAACTGTTAAGACACCTCAATCGATCAACCAATGCCGCATTGTCAAAATAATAAAATAAAAGCATAATAACAATAAATATTCTAATGCTACGCTCTACTGGGATCGCTCCATAATCACGGACAGGACTATTATTGCCAATAAGCCTGACATCGTGTTTATTGAACGATCCCAGCGCCGGACGATACTTGTTGACATCGCTGTGCCGCATGACGAAAACCTCGTGAAAGCCGAAAAAGAAAAGCTTACCAAGTACATTGATTTGGGTCACGAGGTGACCACCATGTGGGACGTCGATTCAACAATTATCGTCCCGATAGTCGTCTCGGCAAACGGTCTTATAGCGAAGAGCCTCGACTAACATCTCAAGAGGCTCTCACTAGATGGCTGGATCAAGGGACAGATATAGAAGGCAGTACTTCTCGACACGGCACGAATTGTCAGGAGGTTCCTCACTCTGCAGTCCTAACCACCGGTAGCTTGGGCCTTGCCCCGCCACCACGGGATGACTAATCTTAAGTTATTTGTAATATATAATTTTTGATAGATAAATACTGTAAAAAATTTAAAACTGAGAGAAATAAATAAAATAATGATATTCTAATAATTAAGAAGGTTTCGACGAATAGTCTCATAGCGAACAGCCTCGATCAACACCTCAAGAGGCTTTCGCTACATGGCTGGATAAAGAAACAGATACATAAGACGGAAACTCGCACGTAATTTCATTAGATTACTCACTCTGCACCCATAATCCCGGGTAGCTTGGGTCTTGGCTCGCTACCTGCGGCGTACTAGTTTTCGTGTTTATGATAAAAAAATATGATATTTATTGTTTTTGTATGCATATACGAATGATGATTAAAAACAGGTTTGTTTTTATTATTTAAAAATACTTCTCAGGATTATCGAATGAAAGGTTTCGGACAAAAGCCTATTTTATGAAACTAATAAAAAATATCGTCGCTGGCCAAGGCGTAAATAATCCCGAGACAATCCGATTACGGCTAAAATAAATTTGGAATTTAACCTATGAAAGTGCCTTTTGAAGTCAATTTTTACGCTCTCGGCGAGGACAGAAGGACGCATGGATATAAATATGTGATAACTTCTGTAAGTTTATTAAAGGGATGTAGAAAGAGCGTTTATTTCTTGTATAATTATGTATGAAAAATATATCAACTTTAAAAAAAAATTTATTACTCTTTCACGTAAAATCTACTAAAAATATTTGTATGAAATTCGGCACACATATAGTTTATCACCTGGATTAACTATAGGAAACTTTTTATCCTGGAAAAATGTTAGGTTCCCGAGGGATGGTCTAAAATATAAAAAGTGAGCGCCACTGTCGCCTGGCGGCGTATAGTCGTCACAGCGATGAAGATGTCAGGGTAGGGCTTTCAATCCGGAGTTCCGGAGCTTCGTAACTCCGGAGTTTCGGAGCGATTTTTGGTATTTTTCAAATCCGGATTTGACACGCAACTCCGGATTTGAAACCGGTTTTAAAAAAAATACTCAATTTTTTAAACTGATAAATTTTATTAGATAATAATGTACCTTTAAATTATAAAAAACGCATTTAGTGCATTTTGAGTCGTAGCGCGGCACTTAGGTTTTATTCGGAAGACTAAACAATGTTGATTTTTTACTTATTTTCTTAATGTCTTCGATTATTTCTATCTGAGAGTTATTTCATTTAATTTGCTACGATTATTGATTGTTAGTTACCTACTAATTCTACATTTATATAGATCGTTTACTTACATAAGTAACTGATATTTTCTAAATAACGATGCCATGATAAAAAAGATTGTGTTTTTTTTTTTGTGATACAAATAAAACCTAATTTGATTAAAAGTAAAACTACGTTTTTTCTTAATTTCTTAAAAAAATGTAAAAAAATGTTCCGGAGATGATGTCTCTACATCGTAACTAGCTCCGGAGTTGAAAACAATCCGATTTTGAAAGCCCTAGTCAGGCGCTGCTCGTATTTAATATGAACTCTAAACGAAAATATGGCTTGTATACGTCGAAAAAAAATCAATAGCACTACTTACTGCTTGCACAGCAGAATTTAAATAAAATCGGGTAACTTTAAAAGCAGCCAACCTTCCGAGCTCCCCGTCGAAGTGT
This sequence comes from Bembecia ichneumoniformis, assembly GCA_910589475.2. Lineage (NCBI taxonomy): Eukaryota > Metazoa > Arthropoda > Insecta > Lepidoptera > Sesiidae > Bembecia > Bembecia ichneumoniformis. Next base: position 17,322,279 of record OU342535.1, read on the forward strand.
TTTCGTTACTTTTAAAATGTTACACTTCGGACAATCGAATTTTGAATATGAATCAATTTTGAATCTCTATTGAATATCAACTGGACCCCAATAAAGTACTAGTTGTTATACAAATAACAAAAGGAACGGTTCCAAGATAGAGCCCTGTGGAACACCATATTTATCATAATACTCTTGGAATCCTAAAAACACATATTCAAATATATTCAAATAATTTATTATACACCATAACACATTACAGTCCCATAGTAGGCAAGCCTGTATCGTGGGGTCCCGTACTGTACAAATTACAATTTTACGACAAAGGACTTATCATCTAAGTAACAGTTCAATCCTGCTGTGCTTTTATAAGTAGAATTTCACGATTGAGAGTTTTAGTGTGCTTGCAAAATTAGTTTACGTTGGTTAGGAGTTTTTCCGATGGGGTCGACAGGCTTTTCGTAGGCACTGTCTTATCCTACTTGAATTCTTAAAAGTGATAAGGCACGAATTCTGTTATCATTTAGTATTAAAGACACCAGTTGAAACTATGAAGCATCGTCGGCTGTTTAACAAAGTAACAATTTGTTTTAACGAGTTCTTAATTAGTTTCACTAAGTTTTCTGCCGCGTCTTGCTTTTTAAGCCCCATTTAAGAGTTCTGATGGCATTTCGTTGAGAGTTTGCTTAAGTATATTTTTATGACATTGTATTTTTTATGTGAAAGTGAGGTGGACAGATATACAGCCCATAGAATATTTCCTTTAGACCTATAGAAACGTGGCATTGTAGACTGTATAGTTAAATTTGTAGAAAAGAGTTTAATACATTGTAGTTACTCAGAAAATAACTCGAAAATTCAAGGTTCTTTGACGACCCATTGGTCTCAAGTGGTTTGCAGTAGGTATTTATTTTCCAATGTGATAATATTTATTTGGATCAGTTAATGGTTTACTTTCCTGTCTTGAGTTTCTATTTTTCAAAAATAAGTTTTTAATTATTTTAGTACATTTATGGAATCCGTTGAATTTAATTTGCCGAGCCCGTTGGATGAGTGGTTAGGGTGTTTGCCTTAACGCTCTGTTCTAGGGTTCTCGGGTTCGATTCATCTTTGAAAAACGAACTTTACGAATTTGTCTCTGGTCTGGATCTGGAAAGTAGTGGCACTGCGTTTCACAGTCATTTGGGCAGCCCATCTGGCGGCAATAACCCTTACAGAAGACCACTGTAAAATAACAGCACGTGTGCTGTTGTGTTCCGGTGAGTGAGTAAGGGATGCCAGAGCCAATTTCCCTATCCACTCCTAATCCCTTATCCTTAATCCTACTGTAGTCGGCAGCGCACTTGGAGCAGATTTGGCGTTGCTTGTATTATTGACGACGGTAGCCGCCTACCATCAAGTAGATCGTCAGCCTGTCTGCCGATCTTAACATAAAAAAAAATTAAAGGATCCAAATTTTTTAAATTTCTTGAAATTACAGATAAATTTCAATATAGTCGGAAGTTAACGTGTATTACTCGAATAGTACTTTATAGGTATCTAAGTATCAAGCATCGAAATATATCCCAAATATCTTACTTTACATTAATCTTCTGTTACATTGTGGTTACAGCTGCCAGACCGGCTGGCGAGTGCGGCTTCCGAATCACAGTATGTCTTACCACTCCAATAAAATAAAATAAAAAATTGTGCTGTGTTGCAGCCACCTACCATCAAGTGGACTGTCAGTCAACTAAAGAAAGAAAGAAAGAAAGCATCTTATATTCTTCTAACGCAAACAATATATGAACAAATAATAATTACAAACAAGACAAACAAACAAATATATAAACAATATATGATCGAGGCTCAGTATACAGTTGTGGTGCAGACCACAACACTGATATTCTGCCAGGGACTACTCTTACAATAAATGTAAAATATTTGAGTCAAGTCAAGAAAAAAAGGGAAGGCAGCTGAGAAGATGGGATGATGATCTTCCCAAAAGATGGAGACAGCTGGCACTTGACCGCAGCAGGTGGCATGATCTGGAGGAGGCCTATGTCTTCGGACAACCTGATAAGGTTGCAGATGTCTGATCCAAACACGAATCACAAAATATATACAAATATAAATTGAAATACAATTAAATATATATATTATATATTTAAAAAAAAACTTACAAAATATAGAAAATTATCAATAAACTTCATTATAATATAGTACACCATGGAAACTGTAACTCTGTAATCTGTAACTTATCAGTGATTATTTTATTTTATTTTATTTATTATGAAAAAGACACTGCTTTTACCCATTGTTCTTAATGTATTACAAACTAATGATTTCGTATAATAAGTATACAAGCACGTATCCAGACTTTTGGTTCGGGGGGGGGGGGGGGGGGGGGGACAAACATTGAAACAACCATGTGAACTGTGTAAAAATCGCTGTAATCACTGTACTTTACTCTAATTTTTCTGAAAAATCTTTCATAGGTTTTTAGAGAAATCAAGAAACTACTCTTTTCCATCGCAGCTATGAATGTAGACGCAGTTTGGGCAACAGTTCTGTTTGTGCAGGATAGTTCTCTCAATGTAATGACAATAGGTTTGAGTAACTCACAAAATACATTTATAGAGTCGTGATGTTCTATAAATCTAGTGTCACACATGCCGACCAGTCTTTTTTTCTTACTTTCTGAATGAATGACATTATCGTTTTTTTTTTCAGTCAGATTTCGGGGGGGGGGGATAAATCCCAACTATCCCCCCCTCTGTATACGTGCTTGTACGTATAATACCAAAACAAAATCGTCTAACAAAGATAATTATTTGTAAATGACATTTTATATCATATTACCACCAGCAGTTAATAATAAAATTATTATTACAAAAGTCTAATACGATTCCCGACAACGTGTGTAACACCAGAAAATTTATTATTAAAGATTGCATCTGCGAGAAGGCAGTTCTTAAATTACCCCGTACGCTCTTTTATTGTACCTTCAGCTTTACAGAGCTCTAACAATACGGGCGTTAGCGATTACCCGACCGAAAATGAGGAGTCTATAATTGCCTCATATTTCATGCGGCTCCGGGGCACTACAATTTTATAAGGTTCATTATAATCTACGGCGATGTCTCGCTTATATTTTGATTCACTGTTAACAGTGAATCAAAATATTTTTTTATTATTATTATTATTACAGAATCAACAGCTCTCAAATACTTATAATTATAATAGAAAATTATTCTTTCCTTAAAGCCAATAACAGATTTATACTTTTTATTACAAAATTTTGTATACAAGTATCGCTTAAAACGGAAACAGATAATTTTAGAATAAGAAACATTTAGAGAAAAAAAAAATTAAAGAAAAAAAAATTACAATTTAAAACAAAAATTAATAATTAATAAGTCAACAAGATTATTTAAAAAAAAATATTATGAGAAACAAAAAGGAATTCAGAAAAATGTTGAAAATAATGAATTGAACCGATAACAAGCATGCATTCGAAAATATGTAAGTTTTTATGTGTGTGAATGTAAGTTTATATGTTTTTTTTTATTTTTCATATATTTTAGAGCTAACTTTTTAAGTTACCAAGGCTATGATCATGGACGACTATCATGCTTGTCTTTAACTTTTCCATCTGACGAGCCTCCTTCTGTCTCTGATATTGCCTTTCATCATTAGCCGCAGAATATGATATAATTTTGACTCTCTCTTCATGTCGAAATTTTTGGAGCTTGCTTTTATTTACAGTCTTCATAATTTCCCAAGTCTTCTCCATTAACTGCAAGTTAGCTTGTGACCAGCAAAGTCTTAGGTGCTACAAGTGCGATACTGTCCATAGTCGGTAAAATATAAGGGGATTGGGACTCGTCCACCAGCACACAACAGCACTGGTTACTGGTGGTGGTGGTGGTGGTTACTGCCGACAGACAGGCTCCCCATTTTATAACTGCAAAACACAGTGTGAATTCGACTTTAGATTTATGATCCCTACTTGTTTGAGGAACTTAGGTAACTAATTTATCTATAGATCTTTATAATTGATAAGTTGATACTACTGAAAAATAAGTGTTAGGTATATCAATTTATAATATTACCTGATGGAATACTTGTGAACTATACGTATTGTTACGACTAATTATGGAAACGTTCTGGAAAAAGCGTTCGCGCCAGCCGAAAGTCTCGAACGCCCCACCGTATCGATGGTAGTCACGCCACTTCTCGATAAGTGTCAAAGAAAATTGGTTCTTATGTTTACAAGATAGAGTTTACATTCAACAGAAATAGCATTCCCGAACTTTCAATGGCTTGTTTACAATTTTGTTTATATTCCTAGTAAAATAGAAATACATCGAGGCGTTTGGCGCCAAATATAAATGGGAGAGCAAGCGGGCGAGAATCGCTGATCGCAGTTTGTGCGATCAGGCGATTCGAAAGCGAATCTTCGAACCTTTTGCGAAGTTACTTGCAACAGTGAACCGGCGACTCATTAAGGGAATCATTGACGACTTTTGGCAAGTTGAAGTGATTTTGGAAGTCACCTTGGTTTGTGAAAATAAATAGTTCGTTTCGCCCTCACACGGCAGTTTGACTCACCCCGCACGTAACAGTATGATAAACATACTTATATGTTATTATAACATCATAGACCGCATTTTGCAGTCATCTGGCGGCAGTAACCACACCCTTACAGAAGACCACCGTGAAATAACAGCACTGTTGTGTTTCGGTGAGTGAAGTAAGGGATGCCAGAGCCCATTTCCCTATCCCTTCCCAATCCCTTATCCTTACTCCTATTGTAGTCGGCAGCGCACTTGCAGCAGCTTTGGCGTTACTTGTGTTACAGGCGACGATAGCCACATACCATCAAGTGGACCGTCAGCCTGTCAGCCGATCTTAACATAAAAAAATTGTCACGTTATTTATTGAAAAGTATTAAGATTTTAAGCTTTTTCGTTACTGAAGATAATATGCTTCTGGCCTTCTGGCCACATACGGTTAGGTCTTTATTATTCTAACACATATAAACACATTTAATTGTTTTATTATCTAAAACCTTCTAAAGTAAACGATCGCATATAATTTTAGGAACAAAGGCATAAAAACATCTATTAAACGTTCCTTTTCCTGATGCAAAAGTTTTTTAAAATGTGACATTTCCAGATGCGCTTACTTTGCATTTTATAAACAAGAAAGAAAGAAAGACGTCACCGTTTGCAATCAACGGTTGTAGAAGAAAAAGCTGCGCTGTCGAAATTATGCAAATGTCCATAAATTGCATAAAACACGAGTGCAGAGAATAATTTTTGTCCCTCGCTGCAATCAGACAAAAACAGAATAAAACATGAAGTTAAGGTAGCGTATTGATACATATGTTCTCAAAAAGATTATGTAACATAGGGTTTGTAATGTATCACTAGGTTTTGATCAGTTGGAATATATAACTACGGAATATTTATGTCGGCAGCCGATCGTATAATCCAGCAGTTCGTGATGTGCCTAGGCAGATCGTTATACATGGCGCCTTTTCATGAAGTTTCTGCTTATTATCAATCAAATCGTTCGAAGTATAATTATCTTAATGAATCTACCTGAATTTTAATTAGCCATTTCTTGAATTGGCTGGGTATAACATAGACTACTTAACTACTTAACCGATAAAATACTGGTATTTTATCTATGGTATTAATTAGAAACTTCATGAAACGGCGCCATATATAACGATCTGCCTAGGCACAACACGAACAGTCGGATTATACGCTCGACCGCCGACATCAACGTGTATATCTTTTTATATTATATAATCCTATGAAAAAAAAATTGTTTTAATTGTTTGACGAGCGCATTTAATGAGTGGTTAGGGTTCAACTCTTTTCTGAGATTACCGGGTTCGATTCTCCCGGCAGGGTCACTATGAGAAAAAAATGAACTTTTCAAAATTGGCTCTGGTCTGCGTTTCGCAGTGATTTCGCCAATCCGTCTGGCGGCAGTAACCACCCCCTTACAGAAGACCACCGTGAAATAACAGCACTTGTGCTGTTGTGTTTCGGCGAGTGAGTAAGGGATGCCAGAGCCCATTTCCCTATTCACTCCTAATCCCTCATCCTTAAAACCTACTGTAATCGGCAGCGCACTTGCAGCAGCTTTGGCGTTGCTTGTGTTATAGGCGACGGTAGCCACCTACGATCAAGTGGACCGTCAGCCTGTCTGTCGATCTTTAACATAAAAAAGAGAATACATATTATCATGGACAAGTACACTGCTGAAGTGATGGATTATCGTGATAATATGATGACGATAACAAAATGGGTTCTTTTTGTTCTTATTACTGTGATCTGTCGTGAGTTTAATGAAGTCTCCTTGTTTTTTCTTGAAATATCTATGTCATAACTCATTCCTTCTTGCCCCCAGTTTTCAATATCATAATAAGTTGTCACATGTCTATAATGTGTCCCAGATATCAAACATTTCTCGTTTTGACAGTTTGCAACAATAAAAAGAAGAAAAAATAGATTCAAAACGCAAAACAAATCAAATTTTGTCATAATTTGTAGTTAATTAATTATTTTTAATTATTTTATTTTCTTTTGTTTACATATCTTTTTTGATATCTTTTCATTTTTATCTTGTCATTGGTATTGAATTGGGTGTTTTTATAGTTTTCTAACTTTCTACACACTAGTGTTATATTTTAATTAGTTTTCCTAAGTTACCCTTAATCCTTATTCAAATAACGTTGCTGAATTGAAACAATAGCTCACACCGGGGAAGCACTGAAACGATTAAAAAACACAAACAACACACATAATTATTTCGTTACCGGATGGAATTGTAATTGTCACCAGACGAAGGCTAGTCGCTAGACACTGCAGACACAACTGGAAGCATTACAACCATTTAATTATATACGTGTAATAGAAAAGATTGTCACTGCTCAACAATGAAGGAATCCAAGGCGAGAATGTTTGCTTATTTGAAAGAAAATTGAATGAAGTCTTCTAACTTACTAATATCCCAGAAGTTTTAAGACTCATTTCGGATAAAATCTGCCTCTAGAAGGATTCTCCAGTTCAGCGTCCCGCTACGCATCTAATTTTAGTTTAATTTATTTTATTTTGCTTATAAATATTTAAGGTGACGCGGCGATAAACGATTATTGCGGCTGTGATTGCATACGAAAACGAAAGCTCGCTTTTTATGTCGTAAGGTCGTATGCGACAAAACTATTTTTATTAAAAAAACTATAATGTATTTTAATAAATCCAACTGTAAAATTAAAGTGTATGTTTATACTAATGCACACAGAAAATTTGGAGTTATAAATTGGTCTCGTTTGTCTGTAATATGTAAATCTGTGTTTTAAAAGAGGTTTCTTAGATTTTTTTTTCTCTCTTATAAAAGTTTACCAATCGCGTAATCCAACCGACAAAGTGAAGTCAGTAAGTAAAGAAAAAAGGATAACAAAACATTACTTTCATGTTTTGTCATTGCTGAGAAAAATCTAAATCCCTGCCACCAAAATTCCCAATTCGCCTTAATGGTGTAAGTAATATACATATGATGTTCAGTCCTACGTAATCTTGTTCGGCATAAGCAGTATAGGATCTTAGAGTACAACTTGCTTATGTGTATTCTAAGTATAGGATAACTTTTTTCACATACAAATAAGAACATAACATCACAATACATTAATATAATTTTCTTTATTGGATAAGACTTAACAATTTAACCTATCTACATTAAAAACTAACTGAGCCCACACTTAGTACGCGTGGTATTCGGTATAGCGCGTAACTTTTATGTTTGTAAACCGATTGGAATGAAACAAACACTAAATGTTACGGGAAGCTTGTTACAATCAGTGGAAACAGTTAAGCCGTTTCAGAGATTAGCGTGTACAAACGCACAGACAAACGGACAAAAATTCTAAAAACTATTTTTTTGACCTCGATAACATAAATAAGTAAGTGTACAACTCGTTTTTTTTTTTTAAATTTTTTTTATATATAATGTACAGAATCGTACACGGCTCGTTTACGATTTAATTATATGTACTGATTATAACCCTACTTGAAACATACGTTTTTAAAACTAAAGTAATACAAACAAGCTTGAAAATAGACATCTTTACAAATAGAAACACGGTTGAAAAAGCTTTAAGTAGTTTGAGCTTTTCATACACGCGAAAGCATTCTAAAAAGGTATTCAGACAACTATATTTCTTAGTGCATTTTAATTAATGAATGAATAAAATAAATGAATGAATAAATAAAGAAAAACTCGTATTTTTAAATTGTAAAAAAGATTAAGCTATTTATTATTTTATTTATCAAAATATTATTTTATGCCTATGCATTGTTATATTAATTACTGAGTAATTAATATAAAAACTATTTTTATTTAAAAAAACTTTAACGTATTTTAATAAATCCAACTGTAAAATTAAAGTGTACACAGAAAATTTGGAGGTATACATTGGTCTCGTTTGTCTGTAATATGTAAATCTGTGTTTTAAAAGAGGGTTCTTTGAAATTTTTTTTCTTTTTTTGAAATTTTTTCGAAATTCAACAAGGTTTGATAAAAACTGTCAAATAGAAAAGCCTATACTTGTGTACTTATTAGTTTTAATATGAAATTTATTCATATGTGGTTCCCACGTATTGACGTTTCGGTACGCATGTGTTCCAGATTATATCAACACTCCAAGTTTAGCGATTAGCTTAAGTTTGGGTCTCTCGTAGACAGATAATAGTCGATGCTTATATAGATTACCGCCATTATTTCCAAGTGTATATACTAAGAGGTCAAATTAAAACTTGCTATTTGCCTCGAATTCGTCGGATAGAAGAAAGAAAAAACTACATAGCTAGATAATTAATACCAAAAAATTTTGAATATATATTTATATGTTTTTATAAAGAGCTTCAACAGCTTAGATTCTTTACCGAAACTGGGCCACTTAAATTAGGAGCGACTATCACTGTGTTACAATCGCGAAATAACATTTAGTTACTTATGTTAGTACTCGCGTTCGTATTGCATGGGAATTTGAAAGGTTTTATTTTTGAAAAAAAAAAAAAACACATCTTGCTTAACTGGGTAAGAGGACCAAAAATTTTTTTAACAAATTTAACAATGAAAACAAAACAAAATTAATGAAATTTTCAAGTATAAGGGATTGAGGACTGTCTAGGAATAAAATACAAAAGCACACATGCTGTTATTTTATAGTGCTTTTTTACAAAGAGGTGTTTACCGCTGCCAATAAGCATGATGACGGTATTAAATAATCAAAGAATAATTGGTTTTGGAGAAAAATATATGTTGAAAGGAGTCTAAAAAATTACTCATTTTTTGTATTAAAATTGAAAATAAAATAGAAGTATAATAACTGCAATCGGCCATGTTAACTGTAACACCAATCAGAGCGAACGACGTCACGCCCAGGTAAGTGCCATCGTGTTGCTTGACTTGAAAAATCTGATGAGATGTCGGTGACGTCACGGTTCATCAGACGCGACGTCATGACACCTGAGCGTTTTCGCGCATAATTCAAAATAGATTTAAAAACATTCAATAATTCGCGTTGAAATTTAGTTTTTTTGCTGAAATATTGTTTTTTTCGGATATGGTAGACGTGTATCTACATTATGGAAGGGAATTTCAAAATCTGTCATCATGCCTATTGGGCTACTCAGTTTGTGACTGCACCTTGCCACTGCTAAATTTCCTTTTTACCAATATAGAAAAAAAAATAAGTGTGATAGTGATAATACATATAAGACATAGACATTCAAATTATTGTTTATTTATAATATCAAGTGTGGAGTTATATTTTCAATTCAAATATCTCGATGAAGTCCGCAATATCCTGAAACCATCTGTCCCTGATGCAAGATATTCTAATAACAATCAGAGACATAACAAAGTTACGTGACACACAGATCTCTAATTCCTATATTCATAAATACTATAATATTATATTATATTGAACAATATTAACAAGGGTCGACTTATATGCATGTACCTATTTCATAGTTATAAGTTTAAATTTGAATAAAATATACATTTTTGTACTTATTAAATACGTGTATAGGGTGATCAAACCAAATGGGTCAGTGAGGGGAAATCTCAAATCATAAAAGATACGAAAATGTGTTCTTAGGAACTAAGGCTTCGATTTTTTGAAAAAATAAAAATAAAAACTGCATTGTAATTTTTTAAATTCCGCTCATACACGATCAGGAATCGAACCCGGTCAAATCTCTGTAAACAGTTGACAGTGTGGCCATAAGAAATAATTTTTGCTTTTTAGCCTCGTTTAAATAATAGACATACAATAATAATTGTCTGTTTAATAAAATATAAATGTTTTATGAAATAAATGCTTCTGGTAAATAGAAATATATGATTATAAAATATAGTACAGAATATATACAAAATATATTGGATATTTATATACATGGACATAACAGCCATAAAGTAATTATATTTCGCTGATATGCGTCACTAGATGGCGCTAAAAATGTAACCTTGCTTATTTGTGTCTTAAGATGATTTTGAATTAAGGAGGTCCAAAATCATATTGTCAACCAAAATATCAATTACTAGTAACTTATTTAATGATTACTTGACTGATAAAGTCGCTTGGTATTGTTACATTTACTTATGTTATTCAACTTTACTGTGTAAGTAATGCTTGTATCGCAAATTGATACGATTACTTGCCAGTTGTTCCTTATAGAATCTGTGATCCTAAACCATCGTACTTTTTAATCTATTTGTACACGTTGTACTTATATTACCGAGGTCAAAAAAATAGTTTTAAGAATTTTCGTTTCGACCAAAAATATCATTGAAGAAATTTAAAATATTTTTTTCAATTTTAATCCTATATGGGATTTAATAAAAAGATTGTAGGCAGAGCAGAGCGAGAGCCAGCCCCAATCTTATCTTGGCTATGATAGCAGGTAGGCTTTTGACTCTCTTTACATGGAGCATTGCTTGATGATGCATGTGGAGAGAAGAAAGTTTTAAAGGATAAAATTTTTTTTATGCATATATGAGTCTAATGCCTATAAGTTTATGTTATGTATATGTCGCAGTCATCTGGTTGAATCTGCTATTTGATTGAATGACTAGCGCGTTCATTGAATGACGACATTTAATTGAATGACTAAAGGACAACTCGTCAAGTCGTTGAATGTAACGTTCAACGTCTTGACTGAACGTCATTTAGCGAAGTCGTTGAATGGGATATAGCAAACTTTGTAATGTTTGGTTAAGGTGCCATACTTGTTTTGGTGACTACTAGCGCCGCAGTGGGAAAAAAATGAACTAAATTTGAATTACCTGACTGATTTCATGTCCGCTATGTTCAAAGGGCTATGTTACAATCCGCTAACTAGTTGGACGTTTAGTGACGCTTGTTCAATCAACGTTCGGCCTAGTCATTCAATTAAATGTCGTCATTCAATGAACGCGCTAGTCATTCAATCAAATAGCAGATTTAACCAGATGACTGCGACAGATATATATACTAACAATAGGTTTTGTAAGATTTAACTAACACGTTGGGTCTGAGTAACCCGAATAATGAATTATTAAACAAAATAAATAAATAAATAAGCATAAAGACGCTTTCTTTAAAAGCTTTGATTTTATCTGTAAATGGAAAGTAAAAAATCTGTTTGAAAGTCTAGAATTGAAAGCAGAAGTGTACAATGTAATAATTGTCATTTTATAAGCAGTCGCAAACCTGTTGGCTGCATTATGAAATACTCGAGCTTTTATTGCTGCAGAGAAAGACGTCTGAAGAGCAAAGAAACATTTTATTTCTCGGGGAGAACGTTTAGTTGCCGTTTATTAATGGAATTGAACATCTGCTCCAACAGATAAATGTTTCCTTCTTTCCCCAAACAGAAATAATGGGTCGCTGTGTCTTCCAGGAAAATCCAAACATTTCAACAAAAAAAGCCCTTCCTCCGGTTATTTCTGATTCTGAAATGTACTTCAAAATTGGAATTATCTAGTGAGAAACATGCCTAGGTTAAAAATTAGGTATTGAGATCATCTCCGTATATGTCACTGTCAATAGGGGATCGGACAAATTTTCAGAAAGTGTTTTAAATTAATCTTCATGGATATTTATTCCCGTAAAAAATACTATTTTATTTATTTATACCCTTTTAGGTACTCAAAATCATGTTTTAATATTGTTTGTTTGAAAATGCCGCCAAAACGCCACGATAGTTCATCTGAGAGCGCGTAACGTCATTTGTGGTCATATCATAACAAAACAGCTGCATTGGCATAAGACAATGATTGCCCACAAATGACGTCACGCACTGTGATTGGTGTTTCAGTATAGATTAAAAATATTGTAAATAATAAAATTTTATTTCTTCATTTAAAAATATTTAAATGAATTATATTAAATTATTATTCGATAAATAATCGTAAAAAATTATATATTTTCTTTCTAAGTACATTTTAGATTTTAATCTGATTACTGTCCAATCCCCTATTGAGCACAGATATCTACAGTAATTTTAGTCAAAAATTATAGTCTTCTAAGTTTTCTAGGTATCCCAGCCTAGAATGCTGGGATACCTAGAATTCAATGCTAGGATACCTAGAATTCAATTCAAATTTGATATGTGTTCATGATGACGAATGTTGGTCAGCAATCATCCGACCTTCTGGATACTGAATCACTGCTCTTACTTATTCAATTTACTCATAAGCCGAATGTATCTTAAGCCCGGTTTAGATTTCAATAATACAGTAGCGAGGTAAGAAATGAGTTAGTTAAGTAATAAGCAGTGAGTAGTAAGTGGCGTATAAATGTAGGCGAGTCAGTAGTCATAAGTTACCCGAAGACGACTAGTCGTGTCAACGGTTGTTTTACTTGACTCAAAGAGGATCTTGACTCAAAGGAAAACAGCGGTATAATCCAGAAAAAAATACGTTGAACAATGGGAACAATTTCAGTATTGTCTATTCCTGCTCCACTTTTAGTAAATTCGTTATTTATTTATTTTTATTAAAGATGGGTTTGCTCTTGACCAGCATCTATCCATGTAGTAAGGATGAGGCCGACGATGGAGCGAGCTCACCCAGAAGATGCCTATTCATTCATTTGGGTTCCAGACTATTACAGACTATGTCGACCTTTAATTTTCGAGAAAGACCTTTTATTTTCGACCCGAAATCATTTGGTATCATAACCTCACAAATTTTAATAATAGCTGCATCTCTAGCCAGTTTATCGTGATGATTGTTGCGTTATGAATTAAACAAACACTCATGTTTGAGGTATTTCTGCGGTCGGTATTTGCAAATATATAGGACATAGGTACTGTACTAAATTAAACTCGCTGGTTCACAAACCGGCCAGTTAAGTTGGCGGGGTTCGGGAGACGCGAGAGGGGGCTACTTCGCACTGGACTCGCCGAAAAATAGGATGGCGTTCTATTCAACTCGACTTAATCAACAACTTACTACTTAACTCGCTAAGTTGGTATTGTTCAAACAACAATACCAACTTAACTCGCCGATGAGGCAAGTTAACTCGCTACTCTACTTATTGAATTGTAAACCGGGCATTAGGTAAATTGCAACATTATTATGTTTAATTTGAATGGTAATCCTTTCTAATGGGGCGGAAAAACTGAATAAATTTCTAAACACTATGAAACAAAGTCTGTGTGTTTGACCAGCGAATTTTGTAAATAAAGAAAACAGTTTTTTTTTTTATAAACTGTGCGGGCGGAAGGAATTCCATGGGTTGACTGTTTATTGTTAAACATTCGAATAAAAGTGATTCTTGAGCAAACGGAGCACTGGCTGGCTAACGATTTTTTAGGTTAGAGTATAGCAGACAGGCTGAGAATCCCTTTGATAATAGGCAGGCTTACCTTTGCCTATTTTCACAAACAAATACCAGAAGGGATCTTAGTGCGTTGCTTACCATTAAAGAGTAAAAAAGTTTTTTTTATTTTTTATTATAGATGGGTTTGCTCTTGACCAGCATCTATCCATGTAGGAAGGATGAGGCCGAAGATGGAGCGAGCTCACCCAGAAGATGCCTATTCACTCGAACCTTGAAAAGATTTGGGTTATATGAGCTCGGAAATACAGACGCCGGCAGGGAGTTCCAATCCTTAGCAGTGCGCATCACAAAAGATGTTTTAAAGCGCTTGGTCCGAATTAGAGGGATTTCGACAAGGTGAGGATTGGAATTAGCCTTAGCATCTCTTATCGAAACTTGATACAAGTGCTGTTTTTTTTTAAAAGGGGTAATAAGTCTGTCGCCAGTCTGTCTAACTATTTTCATAATAGAGGAGGGCAGTGTGCCCCGACATTACGAACTTTAACAGTTAAACAACGACTTGAGTAAAAAAAATAAATTTTTATTTACTTAAATTCAAATTACTTTAAATTAAGTATTTCCTATTGGCAGGACACCATCGAAGTCGTAAATTAGGCAGCTTGTCTAGCGGTAGTAACTTCTCTGTTACAGCGGAAAATAACAGCATGTGTGCGGTTGTATTTCGGTGTGTGAGTAAGAGATGTCAGAATTAGGAGCGAAGGCACCTATGGCGTTGCTAGCTAAAAGGCGATGGAGGCTTTCTACCATCAAGAAGATCATTAACCCGTCTGCTGATATTTACATTTAATTTTTTTTATTAATTTATGATTTACTTCAAAATTTGTTACTGTATGAATCTGGGCCATCGCTAGTTTTGAGTAAAAAGTAATTTTATTGTATAATCATTTCAGCTATTATTAAATTCGCGAAATTTCTTGAAAGCCTTCAGTTGTTGAAGTTAATGCCTAAAATAACTTCCGGAATATAAAGGGATTTCGTTTTTGAAAACGTTTAAGTGCGCCGGAGAAGACTCAATCTCATTTCATTTTATTTAGAGCAAAGAATTTTCAATTAAAATCTGCGAAAAAGTTGTTTTGTTGTTCCCTTGTTTTGACTACTTCGAGCTTTGTCTCAGATTGAATAAGTTGTGTAGGCGTCTTATTGATTTCTCTTCTAATAGGGGAATTGCAAGTTAACTTTAATTTTGAGAATCCTCAATTAAAATCTTTTTAATTATATTATTAATTTTTATAAGTAAATAAATTTTAAATATCATAGGTTCAAGGCATTTCAGAAAAATTGGCAAGACATTTTAGAGTTGTTTTTTGCTACACCAGTAAATATTCAATATTCAACCATCATTCCCATGCAGCCTCTCAAATCTCAAATAATTAATTTTGTTAATAATTTCTTTTATACTGTTCCTTTTGTAAGGCTTGGATATTACTTGATAACTTCTTATTAAGGTGGAAACAAGCGCTAAATACTAAAAATATCCATTGTTTAATGAAAATGTTACAAGAAATGGAAAAGACAATTGCTTTGAAAAAAATATATATTATACTTAAACATGTGAAGAACCAATTGTATTAATTAGAATTTTCGTTAAAGTAATAGAAACTCCACAAAAAAAAGTTAGAACACAAGAAGAATTTGACTTTTATTGAAAATTCTCTCGAAAATGGCTTATTGCGCGCACATGAATCCTGGTACCTATTAATAAGTTAATGTCAGTTTAAAAAATTGTATTAATAAATTTTTTTGCGCATTGTTCTAATGGTAAAACAAAAAAAGCCTTTAAAGCCCTTAAATATCTTTGTTTTGAAATAAAATATCTTCTAAATATCTGTGACGGGAGCAAAGTTCAATTAGATTCAAAATTAAATGGCCATTTTTAAAGGCTTGATCATTAACACGACTCACCTGTAAACAAATAAATAGATAAATAAAAAATATTTATTCATACACAAACAATTCATCAATAGGTATTATAACAAGAACATTAACAAAATCATTTTAGTATGAGTAATTAAACATAAATAAGTTGAGGTTTCCGTTGGATGAGTGGTTAGGGTGTTTGCCTTAACGCTCTGTCTCAGATCCCAGATCGATTCCCGGCAGGGTCAAATTTGGAAATTAACTTTTCAAAGTGGGCTCTAATCTGGATTTGGAAAGTAGTGGCAGGGCACGCTGCATTTCGCAATCATTTCAGTGATTTCAGTGAGTGAGTAAGGAATGCCAGAGCCTATTGCCCTATCCCTTCCTGCTTCCTATCCTTAATCCTACTACGTTCGGCAGCGGATTTGCAGCAGCTGTGGTGTTGCTTGTGTTATAGGCGACGGTAGCCATCTACCATCAATTGGACCGTCAGCCTGTCTGTCGAGCTCAACATAAAAAATATATATAAAACGCAACCCTCAACTATTTGCATCTTTTTTATTATGTTCTCGAAAGATTTAGTGGTTAAGTAGGCGGGTTGATTCGTCTCTGAAAACTGCTTTAAATTATTTAATGGTGTTCATCGAGTCATTAAGAATTTACAAATTATTTTTAATGACCCCATGAATCGACGACCCCATAAATATTTTAACGTAATTTTTTAAATTTATTATGTTTAATTCTTGAAAAAAAAATGTTAGTTACTAAATAAGTAAAAAAGCCATAGCAACGCGGCGGCCTCAGTGGCTTTAAGACGTCATATGCAGAAACCACCTTGTGACGTTATCATATAATCATTCCAATTAAGACCGTTTTCATGTTTGTTTCGTGATTTTAAATTTTTAATGAAATTAGTGTTAAACCAACTACTCTCTTTTTAAACCAACCCGTGATAATATCAAGAATTCTAACATTGTTTTCGAATAGTCAAACATAATAATTAAAAGTTTAATCAACATAATATATTTTTTATATCAAATCAAATAACAAGGACCCTCTTTTGAAGTCGATTATATATTTTATCAGAGTTTCGGAAAAAAAAATTGCCAAGATGATGACGATCCTGAGAACCCCGAAAGAAAGTCAGGATACCATTCTTTTTGTCATCTTTAAAATAACATAATATAAAACAATTACAATTATTAACAAATCACAGTATATACAATACTGAACATAGTATGAGCTCAGAATAGTTTAAATCCAGGCTTCATTGTCCCCCTTTCGAATAAAGTTTGGTTGGCTTGGTTTTGATTATCTTTTAAATTTATTTATTGGTAAGGCTCTGATCACCTCAGGAAGTTTATTATAAAAACTTATACATTGACCCATAAAAGAATTACTTATCTTGTGGAGTACATCAATATCATTTTTAAAACTAGTATTGATATTGTGTACATACTGAATATACTGACATATAACAGTTAAAATCTTTATTTCCTTGAATTTTTCTCGGAGGGAAGATTGCAGATCTAGTTGGTAGATGGTAGACATATTAGAAATCATCAACTTTTCTTTGCCACTGTAGTGTATGCGTTTATTTACTCTTTTCTTGACGCGGGCAATACAGTCTCGTGCGCACCACGTCACTGTCGGGAGTATTACGAGAGCGATAGGCGACGTAGACGTGTTGGTCGTCCGCCCATTGAGTGCGTGTCCGAGCCTGTGATTCATCCCACGACTAGGGGCTGCTACAGCCACTAACATGTGCATCTCTACTTGAGAGTGCTGCTTAATTTTTGGGTGCTTTCCACGGCCATAAATAGGACAACATGTCCGGGAGCAGTATCTAACCTTCTTTCGAAGTTTATAGTGAAATAACAGAAAGTTTGTTGTGATATGGTATGAGTAAAGGATGCCAGAGCCCTTAGCACGTGTCTTATAAGGGTCAATATATCATCGTTCATGGAGTTGTTTATTTTGATAGGTCATTAAAAACCGACTTAACTGTCAGCCTGTCTGTTTTCCTTTAACTTAAAAAAGTGAAAAATCACATAAAAATCCGTTGCATAGTTCTGAAGAACTAAACGGACAAACAAACTATTCTATTCTATTCCACAATAAAAAGGGGACTGAGAGTGAATGGAAGATGAGGCGATGGTTTCTCATGAAAAATGTACCACGAAAAATCGACAATTACACAAATGTTACTGTATTAAAAATCCCGAAGGTCCACAAATTACATCCTCTTTTTCTCTTCGATAAAATACGAGCGAGACGAAATCCCCGAATCCCGGGGGTTGTTATAATTAATGCGATTTTTAACTGAGTTTATGCGAAAATGGAAATTTCTCGCAGATTGCTACTGAATGGACCCTCAGGGGGCGAGTTCTTCACAATTTGCTTCGGACTTCATTGACTCGTGTGATGTCGTTTGTATTTTGATGTCCTAAATTAACTTTTAGGTCAACAAAGTCAATTGAGACTGGAATGACTGGATCATGTGGGAATAATGAAAGTAAATGAAATAGAAAACATGCGTTAAATCATTAATAATAATATTTATTAGTTCAAGTTACATAGACTCATTGTGTAATGTTTGGTACATACACTAAAAGGATAAACCCTAACCACAATTATCCCCCTATGGCAACTCACCCGTTTCCATGTCTGCTTCTTGTGTCCGTTTTTATGGCTTTTCGTTGGTGACAGTCATAAATCCAAAAACTTAACACCGAATTGTCTTTTAAACTTCTTCTTCTTCTCTTTACAAAAATGGCAATTCGGCTCATCCTGAAAGTGTCAAGTTAATTTCAGGTTCAACTATTGAGTGCTCCGCCACGAGCTCCGTTTAACGGAGCCCGCTCGGAGCCCACCTCGGTGTGTGCCTTCTTTGTCCCCAAAGCCAATCCGATCGGTCGGGCAAAGGCCGGTGAGAGAAAAGCACCGACCCCTGCAACCGCCCGGATTGCCCAGGGTAAGCCCCCCCACCACGACAAGGTCCTGGCACACCTAGGGGGGGGGGAACTTTTAAACTTAAAACACCTTTTCCGTTACACCAATTGTTTTCATATATTTCCAATTTCAACCTTTTAAATTATACAACCGATGACGTCCGAGTCCGACACTGACAGCGAGTTGCCACATCCCTCAGGCTAATATACATATATATAAAAGATGTACAGAGTAAATTGTCTGTAGGTGTGCAACTAACAATGACAGTATATTATTATATATTAAACACTCATTATTATTTTTTAAACTACCAAATTAATTTATTATAAAAAAATATTTCAAATTAAATTAATAATTATTTGACGATGTCGCTGGATATAGTGCAAAAGAGATTAATATGCCTACAATCTTTGCCATCATATTCAGAATGGTGTTAGTACTTCCCCTAAACTAACTATGTAGGTAGGTATACTTTTTAATTAAAATGACTTATGGTGGATCTGTTTAGTCTTAGATAACTCTTGTGAATTTATAAGCTAACAAAAATCTATAAATATAATAATAAATATAAATATGCACATAAAATCGTAACGTGTCTGGACATTAAATTTTTTTTTTCCAAAAAACAATTTGTTCACGTTGTACTTAGGTATGTTATCGAAGTCAAAAATAGTTTTTATAATTTTTGTTTGTCTATTCGTTTGTGCACGCCTATCTTTGAAAAAGCTTAACCGATTTGAATGCGGTTTTCACTCATGTATTGCAGCAAGCTTCCCGTGACAGCGTTTGTTTCATTCCAATCGGTTTACAAACAAAAATAGTTAGCTGGTATACCGAATGCGTCGCGTACGAAGTTGTTTTAGTCAAATACCTAATACCTATTTACCGGAATAAATCTGATCGATAGTCAACTAAATAACTAACCAAATACTGTATTATACAGCGTACTGTATGCTGTGGCGTGTTTAAAACTGCAACACAAAGCCTGTCAGTGGCAAGGTGTTAACTTAAAAAGTCCGGTAAAAGAGAATAAGTCCTTTGGGACTCGGGACAAAGCCACCCTAATTAGTTTCAAGAATACTGAAAACCTTTTTCGATCTTCAGTAACAATTTTAAAGAATCTTAATTTCTATTATAAGTAGAACAGTTACAATTTGATTTCGGAAATGACTTGATTTGATAAAACTGCCAATTGTTATAAGCTTAATATAACCGTAAAACAAATTTCAGTCGTTTTAAATTATTATCTAATTCTATGAAAAATAACATAATTTCCATTTATTTTCAAATTCAAATTTTTTTTTTCAAATTCAAATTAATTTATTTGCTGAATATGGTATACAAGTTGTAAATTTTTATACATATATGTCCACATATTCTTCTTCACATTTTAACGTATCATACGCAGTTGTGGCTCACATTAAGTATCGTATTTTTATTCAAAATAAATATAGATAACATAAAAAATTACAAACACTGGAAAAGTTGCCAGAAGCACTCCTAAATGGCTGAAAAAATTGGCTGAGAATATTAAGGCGACGCATTGGAAATTTTGGTGACAGGGATTTAGATTTTTCTCAACAATGACAAAACATAATATGAAAGTGATGTTTGGTAATCCGATTCTTCATGTTACTGACTTCATTTTTTCAGTTGGAATACACGATTGGTAAACTTTTATAACAGAGAAAAAAAATTCAAAGAAACCTCTTTTAAAACACAGATTTACATTTTATGGGCAAACGGGACCAATTTATAACTCCAAATTTTCTATGTACATTAGTATAAACATACACTTTAATTTTATAGTTGGATTTCTTAAAATACATTATAGTTTTTTATAAAACATCGTTTTGTCGCCTACGACCTTATGACATAAGCAAGTGCGCTCTCGTTTTCGTATGCAATCACAGCCGTATTAATTGTTTATCGCTGCGTCGCCTTAACAATGCAATTCTACGGTCGATTTGGAGCGAATGCTGTTCTTAAGTTCTTTAATGGAGCACCATTAAAGAACTTAAGTGAATCGACAATAGTGTTGACGGCGCTAAAACATTTGTACGTGTAAAGATAATTTGGAGCACTCGTGCTTCCAAATCGGGTATCCTGTGTTGTGTTCATCTGGGAAGTAGCGCCGCTGACAGTGACGAGGGTACAACGTTATTATATTTGACGTTGAAATTAACACGTCGCGTCGCCAGTGACGTCACTCAACTAATTAACCCGATCGCTAATCTTCGACACCTGTGGAGCCAGTTTCAATTACAATTAATGCAATTTTGGAATAAGGACTGTCGATCCTGGCAGCGATAGAAACCAGTTTATTATTGTCATAGCATTTCCAACTATATGCCACTTGAACTAAACTCCATATTTCAGATGTTAAGTAGGAACCATGAATCACAGAGACATGATTTAGCTCTAGAGATGAGGATGGCGAATTTATAATGTAATTATGTATAATGTACAGACTAAAATCGTAAACAAACCGTAAAAAAAAAAAACAATTTGTACCCGTTGTACTTTGTTACCGAATGTTGGGAACTCCCGGCCCTCAAGCAGGAAATGCGCGATAGAAGTCTTACAGATTTTCTTGAGGGCCGAACGTCACCAACATTGACCACGATACGTGGTGCTAAAACATTACGTAAGACCACTTAAGTCGCCGAGATCCCATCGTTTTGATACGGCAGGGAAATATATACTACTCAAAACAAAATAAGGGCCACTAAGATTTTTTGCTGTACCATGAAAACAATAAAGACATTAAATTGTTTAACTTATGTAACTACAAAATAATGTTATTGGTTATAATATAGGCTAACAATTGTTTAAAATAATGATCATGAACTGTTTTTTTAAGTTCATAATGAAATTGGCCATTTTTAATGAAAAACATGAACAAAAGAAATCACCGGAAAAAGACAAAATACTGTTCTTGTCACTTTTTTTTCTTCTTTTTAGTAACGAGTATGTCCTCCTCTCTTAACAATACACTCCTGAAGCTTCGTATGCATACTCTGGATCAAATTCCTCACGTTTTCATTTGGAATCTCCTCCCAGACACGTTTTAAAGCGTCAATCAGCTGCTGTTGGTTGTAGACCCCTTGCTCATTCTCTCTAACCCTTCGTTTCAATTGGTCCCACAATTGATCGATTGGATTTAAATCCGGACTGTTAGCTGGCGACGGTAATACCTCAATATGAGACCCTTCTAGGACAGTTTGGGTCGATCGAGCTGTGTGTGCACGGGCATTGTCTTGCATCAGGATGAATCCAGGCCCCACTCGCTGTGCAAATGGGATCACTTGAGGCCTGATGACGTCTTCGATGTAACTAACGTTCTGCAGTTACGGTACCCGCATTTAAAATGGTGAGCTCGGTTTTACCATGTAAACTAATCCCACCCCAAACCATTACGTTGGGACCACCGAAACGGTCAACTTCGTGGATGCAGAACTCCGAAAAACGCTCGCCGCGTCGTCTCCACACCCTAACACGCCGATCATCATTAAAAAATTTTACTTTGCACTCGTCTGTAAAAAGCACCTTGCCCCACTAATTAATTCCCCAGTTCAAATACTGACGGCAGAATCTTAAACGGTTTGCACGTTGAACCCTAGTCAGAGGAATTCGAACAACTCGACTTCTTGACATTTGCTGGTCTTCGTGCAATCGATTAGGTATAGTTTGATCACTGACACGGGTACCCGTTGTCAGCCGTAGGTGGTGTTGTAACTTACGGGCCGTTGCTGTACGATCACGACGAGCACTTAGTTGGATGTACCGATACTCGTGCGCCGTTGTTACACGAACTGTACCTGAACCGGGTCTCCTGGCAACACTGCCGGTCTCTTGGAAGCGATTCCATACATTTTGGACGGCTCTTCGAGAAAAACCCAACTGCAAACCCACGTAACGCTGAGAACGTCCTTATTGAATCATAGTTATGGCTCTGGTTGCTGTAATTGTATCCATGTGCCTTCGTACTGGTGGCATGATTAACGCGAGATGATAAATGAATCAATTAAAATTGAAAAAGTAAAACTTTTTTCCTAAAATAACCGAAACAAGTTAAGAAGACAATCGAAGAAAAACATAAGAATAACTTCCAATTATTTTTTTTCTTAAAACGATGGCCAATATTTTCCAAATTAGGAAGCATAAAAGAGATCAAACACCAAAGAGTTCGTAATATCAATATAATGCTACTTATCAGTTACTTTCAGTTTACTAAAGTGCACTTAAATGTAAATAAACTAGTGGCCCTTATTTTGTTTTGAGTAGTATATAAATATGGGTCGGGGGTAGGAAGGGGTAGGTTGCCGCGCCTTCTGAGAAGTCCTCGAAGTCCCAACGGCAAGACTCGTATGTCGACGGCAAGTATCTTCGGGTGGAAGGCCGCTAAACGACACAATCCTCTTATGGTGCCGCCTCATACGAAGTCCAAACAAGGTCTATACTTTCGAGTGGCGCCGAAGCCGATCTACTACGAGATCGGGGCTCGAACTTCGGTTAATACCGGACACCGTGATCAAAAAAAAGTTTTTGGAATTTTTGTCTGATTGTCTGTGTGCTTTTACACGCTAATCTCAGAAACGGCTTAACCAATTTAAATTCGGTTTTCACTAATGTATTGAAGGAAGCTTCCTTCACTTCCTGTAACATTTAGTGTTTGTTTCTTTCCAATTGGTTTACAAACAAAAAAGTTACGCGCTATACCGATTACCACGCGTATGAAGTTGCGGGCTCAGCTAGTAAGTAATAAAACCAAACATTAGTTCAGCTTGTAATTATTGTACATATAAAGGTTACCACAGTATGCATATACAAGTAGTATTCATATGTAATAATTCGAACCATTCGAGCTCGGTTATTATCATGGAACAGGAGAGTTAATTTATCAGCAAAGACTTTGAACCAGCTCAAAAGCAACTTAGATGCCTAGAAGGTTAAGTAAATGCAGATGTAGCAGGGCAAGCAGACAGTCAATGTAAGAAATAATGAAACAAATAAATATTTATTTCAGCTGATTCCGGGATCTCCGGACAACTACAACTCCCCCCAAATGTCTTCTAAAACCTCGCACTTGTAGCAGAACTGCTAACTAGGGTTCATACTGAATCTGTATCTGATTTTGAAATAGACGGGAGCAGCACTAGCGTCAATTCGATAATGAATCCATACAATGGAGGCGTATAATGCACATGACAGCGTCTGTCACTGATAAGGGTTGAATTTTTAAGGTCGCAGAGTTCATTATTCAAAGGTTTTCCTCGTCGTCACTCGCTTTTGTGTCAAACACAATTGTACTAATGTAATTAGATTTGGATAATTTTATTTGCAAGCTCATGTCTAACTAATTCAAATTTAAAGGAAATGGAAACATTGTTAAATTATACATTATTATAATAGACCCATTCTTCTAATTTTGAAAAATAAAAAGAACCTATTGGGTGGAACGGCCGTGAACGGTGGAAATTCGAATTTCGAATACGTCTCGGATTTGACTTAATTAATGGTGATCACTTTCTTTTTTATTTAAAGATATCCAACCAGTCTGATACGCTCGGAAATACAGACACCGGCAGGGAGTTCCAATCCTTAGCAGTGCGCATCACAAAAGATGTTTTAAAGCGCTTGGTCTGAATTCGAGGGATTTCGACAAGGTGAGGATGGCAACCAGCCGTATGTCTGCATGTCCAATATAAGAAAGGGGAAGGCGGTATGATCTCATGCAGCTCTCGAGCACATTCTCCGAATTACATCTTATAGAATACACACAGACAGGCGCTTCTTACTAAAGTCTTCAGCGCTCTTGCAGCTATGTCGTTGCTTCTTTTAATAGGTGTAAGTATAGGTACCTACATCTGGTTTGACCGTCAGTCTGCCTGGCGACATTTATATAAAAAAAAAATTATATTTAAAAGTATACTAACATTTCGAGAATTGCTTCCAAAGAGACATGTATCATAAAAACATTTGCGCTGACTATACTTTAACGACCATGAAATTTAACGTATTTTTTTAAGGCGACGACGCAGCGATAAACAATTAATACGGCTATGCATACGAAAACAAGAGCGCGCTTGCTTATGTCGTAAGGTCGTATGCGACAAAACGATGTTTTATTAAAAAACTATAATGTATTTTAAGAAATCCAACTGTAAAATTAAAGTGTATGTTTATACTAATGTACATAGAAAATTTGGAGTTATAAATTGGTCCCGTTTGCCTGTAAAATGTAAATCTGTGTTTCAAAAGAGGTTTCTTTGCATTATTTTTTCTCTGTTATAAAAGTTTACCAATCGTGTATTCCAACTGAAAAAATGAAGTCAGTAACATGAAGAATCGGATTACCATCACTTTCATATGTTTTGTCACCCTAAAAGCTAAATCCCTGTCACCAAAATTTCCAATGCGTCGCCTTAATAATAAAACCGTGAAAAAGTACTTATAGACAATATAAAAAAATCTTACTGATATTTGAATTGCTATTATATTTACATTAATAATTGAATTTTCTGTAAAAGTTTTTAAAAACATGAAAATGTATTGTTTGCGCGAAAGATCAGTTTGATGTTAAGGAAAAAGAAACTGAGTGTGAGTAAAAGGTATTCCATCACCATGAGGCTTACTGCGGTGCCTGTATATCTTCAATCCACACTAATGTGTTTGTGTCGCAAGGATAAATAACACAAACATAGTAAACAACACGGCTCTCTTCTGCAAATTGTATTGTCGTGCGGGTATTCTTGTTTATTTACAGGCTACTGATTCCAACAGCTCTCTCGTATTGTAAATAAATAAATAAAACTGTAATAGTGTGGGGTTTTAAATTAAAAATCATATTATTATTGCACACAAAAACGTGCATATGGGTTTTATTTTTTTTATGGGCAAGAAGGCAGACAGGATATTGCTTCACAAGGTGAAGCAGTTTAACGATCGCTTATACGACACCATAGTTTCTAAAACAGTTCAACAGTTAAAGGTTAGTTTCTGTCGTTCTGCTGTTATTTCACGGTGGTTTTCTGTAACAGGGTGATTATACTAAACACAATTTGTCGCCGCCCGCTAGTTTTGCCCAGTGTTGTGCTTGTTTCGAGCACGCGTTCGAGATAAAACTGCGTTCGACATGCAGAAATTCGGACGAAGATTTGAGGAAGTCATATTTAGCAGAGCCCCTTGTCATTAATCTTAATGACGATTCCAATGAAAGTGACTCAGATGACGATAACTATTAATGTTATTAATAATCAGCAATCATTAACCAATAATTATTTATGGGTAGTTTTTATTTTTTAGTTAATACAATAAAATTCAATACAATAAAATATTTGATTTTTATTTTGTAAACATTTACCGATTACATATCGATAAACACGTTGTACTTCACTACGCGTTACTATAAGGCCATAAAAGAGAGTGAGCGCGCAATATGCTTCGATGTGCACGCACTTGTGATAGCTTCGCGTGCAGCAAGAAATTGCTATTAGTATACCACAGCCAGACGGGCTGTCCAAAATACTACGAAACGCAATGTACCTTGCCACTACTTGCCAGATTCAAAACAGAGCCAGGATGAAGAAAAAAGAACTATGTCAGGATAGAGAAATGGGCTCTGACATCTTATTAGGTTTTGACGCAATGAAACACAACAAAACACACATGTTCTTACCCTTTTTGTGATTAGTTGTTCATTTGAGGCAATCTATTTACACGACTGAACTGATTTAACCAAATTATTTTCGTAGGTGTAGGACTGTTTTGAGAAATATAAACACTACTTCTCTCTCGAATAAATATTTAGTTAAGGGAGAGACAAACGCTAAATACTAAAAATATCCATTGTTTAATGAAAATGTTACAAGAAATAGACAAGACAATTGCTTTGAAAAAAATATATATTATACTCAAACATGTGAAGAACCAATTGTATTAATTAGAATTTTCGTTAAAGTAATAGAAATTAGAAACTCCACAAAAAAAGTTAGAACACAAGAAGAATTTGACCTTTATTGAAAATTCTCTCGAAAACGGCTTATTGCACGCATATGAATCCTGTACCTATTAATAAGTTGATATCGGATTAAAAAATTGTATTGATAAAAAAAAAAATTGTGTAATGTTCTAATCGTAAAAACAAAAAAACACCATTTCTAGGCCTGTTGAATTGTCTCCGCCGCCAGCGAGTTCTATAGTAAATGTCATTTGCCTCAGTGAAGCCCTTAAGAAGGAATGAAAAAAGAATAAAGTTACGGAAATCTTCTCTCGCTTTATTAACCGTCGGAATCTTCTTGTCCATTTTAATTTGTTAAGGCAATAAATTAATGGCGCGACTTGTGTTTATCTCCGAAAGCAAAATGGCGAATAAAAATAACACCTTCCATCGCTTATTTATTTAAATTTATGTTATTAGCCTTAAGACAGTCGCTTTTTTATTCCCGAGGAAAGTCGTTTAATGTCTTGATTTATGTTTGAAACAGTGAAACTATTTTTTAGGTTTTGATTTTACAAACATTCCCATGATTTAACGTTTAAGAAATTATAAAGGGTCGCAACGTTATCATCTTCATTAAAAGTCGATAAATAAAATTTAATTAAGACCTTATTATTCTTAAAATTCCATTTAAAAGTATTGACACATTTTGAGATTTGCAGATGGTAATTAAATAAATCTTTAGTTCCAATAATAATTGACATAGTTGATATCCACTTAGTTGGACATCCATTGCTCGACAAAGGCCTCCCCCCAATTTTCCGAAAAGACCAGTCAGAAGCAGTGAACGATGGATCCGCCGTCGATCCGGAACCCTTATCAAGTCGTATGTGTACTTTGTGGGTGGAAGTCCTACGCTGCGTTTACCAGTCCGTATCCTCCACTCGAAAAACTTCTGGCCTCAGCGGCCGTCGGCTCCCCGTTCTAAGTGTCCTGCACACTGCCACTTCAACTCACTAATCCGAAAGCACTACCTCCATAGCTCGTTGAGAGATGTCAAGCTTTCTTAGAATAGTTAGAGATCAGGTATCTCTGATTATCCTAAGAAAGCTCGACGTCGCATAATCTATCTCTATATATAAAAATGAATCCCTATTTCCCTTGGTCACGGCATCACGCGTCAACGGGTAGACCGATTTTAATTCGGTTTTCATTAATGGAAAGAGGGATAAACGGGGAATGTTCGTATATATAAAAATTGCATCACGGACGAAGCCGGGGACGGGTCGCTAGTTATTGATATACCTTAATAATATGAATTCTAATAATTACCTATAATAATTGAATCCCTTTCAGCGTAATGTCGCCTGATACTTGAGAGAGTCTCACTTCAGATTTTTTTTTCTCTAATTGATAAGAAGAGAAAAAAAATTAAACGCCGTTTTAATTTGACAGAAACAACACCAGAGGGAATAAAGGTAAGTTGCTGACTCCGCAATAATTTGAAGACAGCTTTATTAAGCTACTTGGTTGTAACTTGATGGAATTACTAAAGTAGGGAGATTTCTACATAATTCGGACTCCCGCGGGGTATAATTTCTACACATCTGCTCTTCACATCTATGGCAGTGCTTTTAGAACAACTCATCTTTTATATGCGGTAAAACATACAAAGAGAAGCAATAACTCTTCTAATGTTAACTGTAGATCAGGGTTTCCCAACCTTTTTTTCGGCGAGCCTCCCCGAACGAAAATTAATATTTTCATTAAGGGCAATGTTCAACAAAAATAAGAAACACATTTTTTAATATTAACTAAATTATTTATTTGAATTTCAAGTAGGTACAATTACAAAACGTACCAATTACCCCCTAACACTTCTCTACGTCCCCCTAGGCGAGCTGCCCCCTTGGTTGGGAAGTCCTGCTGTAGATGGTCAAAAAATTTGAATTTTGTTGTGACTATTTTTTAGTATGAAATTAATTATGATTATTAATTTAGATTATTAATTTACTGGCAAGGCAGCAATGCGTTTCGCAGTCTTAATTGAGCCTCCCGTCAGGCGGCAGTAATCACTACCTTAACATACACCTATTAATAATTAATATCAGCCTATTAACACTACCTATTAATAACAGCATGTGTGCTGTTATGTTTCGGTGAGTTAGTAAGGATGCCGAAGCCTGACATTTTCCCTTATCCGTTATCCTTAATCCTGTTAACGTCGGCAGAACCTGTGGCGTTGTTTGTGTTAGCAGGCGACTGTAGTCACCTAACATCAAGTGGACTGTCAGCTGTATATTTACATAAAAAAATAACATTACGAAAGACGATAATAAACTTTTTTATAAGTACACAAAAGATCAAAAACAAAATTTTCCGCGAAGTAATTGTTCAGAAGTATATATTTCATATAATATTTCAAGTCTTCGTTAGCAATACAAAAGTGTTAGCGAAACGTGATATTAAAATTCATATCATTTCGACATTTTCGTATAAATCAAAAGAAATTTGAACGAAAGCACTTCTAAGTGCGACGCAAAAATGTCATGCGAGCTTCACGTGACTTTGTTCTAGTGTTGTCCAATCACTGTCGATGTTTTTAAATATACATATATTGAGTCAGTCAGTGAAATTCATGCTTCAGGTGACGATTTATTCAATGATAGGCCTATAAATAAAAAAAGATCGATTGGAAAAATATCAAACAATTCCGTAATAAAATAAAAATTGTGAATACTTGTAATAAAATATTTTATATATAATAACTGTGTATCCTTTTAAAGGAAGACTTATACAGCGTTAATCTCGATTGAGTAAAACCAAGAAATCAGTATACTTATAGAGAATATTTAAGTTAAAATAAAACAGATTTAAAAAGATTATTTAGTCCAATGTCTAACTTCTTTCACAAAATTGTTGAGTTAGTCTTTATCAGTGTGAAACAGGCCAACGTGACGTGTAAACCGGTCCTTTGATAATTATACTGAGAAATAAATATAATTACTTAGTTTAATTATTAAGTGACTTACCTCTGTGGATCAACTGTACTTACCTACTGTTTACACTACATTTTACAAGGACTACATTACTTATGATAAATAAAATATTAATCCATGGGGCTGATAATCTAGCAAATCGTTTATCTGTGTGCAAAGTTTCATATAAATCTGTTCATTGTTAAAACTTTGTAAGTAACAAACGCAACCTCATGCTCGCAGTGAAAAGGTGTAAATCTGGATCACGTTCTTAGATATGACCTCAACGACCTTCTTTAGCTGGTGATGGTAGGCAAAGTCGTTTGAAAGAGAAAATTTTAGGGAAGTAAGAAGTCGAGGCTGGGAAGCGAAGTAAGTGGACCGGGATAGCCAACGAGCTGTTCCGACAAACAAACAAAAAAGAACTGTTCTAGACTGATCGCTAACCTTCACTATTTGGAGAGGCACTTCAAGAAAAAGAAACAAACATACGAATAATGTTGTTACGCCTTTTCCGCGGTGTGATGCGGACAGGCGGACAATAAAAAAAAGGTACAAAAAAAAGTGCTAGGTCGTTATAAATTTATTACATAAAAAAACATAGAAATTTATTAAAAATATGACACTTATTTATAAAAGATAAAAATAAAAGAACCAGTTATAGAAATTAAAAAAATGCCAGGGACCTTGTTGAGATTTGGACTAGAAGAAACCTTGCCACGGAAAGAGAGCCATCGACGTGATAAAATATAAACGACTTTAAATTTAGGTATTTTCTAAATTAATTAATTAATTTATTGTTACATGGCCTCCAACGAGGCAGGCACCAAAAAAAAAACATACAGCAAGCGACGGAAAAAAAATAACATGGCAGATGCCGCCGCAATTATAGGAGGCACAGCCTACGCCAATAAAAGTTAAAGTAGCGTCCCGGCAATGACTAATTAAATTAAAAAAAAAAATAATGAGCAAACTTGGTGTCCCTTCTGGTTCGGCTTCCTGACGGTTGTTCTCTCGATTTCAATTTTGGATCGTCAAAATTTGTTCAAAAATTCCAGATATATATATTTATATATAAAACCCCTGAAATTGAGAAAAGAGCCGTCTTTCAATTTGGCCTACCTATTCTATGTACTAAGGTATTCTAGTACGTGGGCTAGTTTATTAAAATTACTCAACCATTACCACTAGTAGGTATTTTTACATTAAAAATTTTGCCAAAGAAAATAAAATAAAAATATCGGTCTACCGCGGAATTTGCATTGCACAATATAAAATTAATTATACGGGTTTCCCGAATAATAATATATTGATTGCTATCGGCCACAAAATAAAATAAATTTAAAAAAGAGAAATTTGGCCAATGCCATCGTAAAAAAAATACCTATCCGCGTGCCGAAATAAAAAGTACTATCTGTTTATTAAATGCAGAAAATAGGCACAATACTACACAATGGATGGGAATATCAATTTATGAAAAGATTTGATTTTAAGAAAAGACAATAAAAAAATGATCTACCTCACGACTAGAAAAAGTTAAAATAATTTCTGAAAAAGGCTGAAATGAACTGAACAACAAAACAAAAGACACTTACCGCCGTATTACGACGAGGCTTTAATTTGGTAAATATTGCCTTGAGATTTGGCAGATTAAATAATTGTCCAAATTGAAATTTCAATCACGCCGACTTATACGAGACTTCGCCTCGAGATTCGCTCGGTCAAAAGGGCGCGAGTCTCCCGAGTTGCCGCTAGGGGGACCCACATATCACACCTCCCACTTTGTAACGTAAATAAAAACTTTGTAACACACACCCAAGTTATATAAAAAAAAATTTTCTAAGAAAATTTTTTTTCTTATGCTCGGACACCTGAGTATCCAAGCTCACCCGTAGAAGAAGGAAGGACCGATTACTTTCAAAATTGTTTCTCCTTTGTATATATATATTTTTTGTGTGTATCTTCATTTATTAATTGTAAGTTCTTTTAGTAAATATAGTGTTGTGTGGTTGAAGTCTTGGCTTTCCTTTGTCTAAGTTCACCCCAAGTAGTTGGCGCCCTCGAGAATAACACAGGTCTCGTGTAGTGTCTGCCCCTGAGTTTCAGTCGGTGAGTAACGGTTGGAACGCCTGCGGAGCCCTAACGCCCCGCAGAGGTTTCGCGGTTACAACTTGAATGAATCGAACCACAGACTCGACTCGACTACGCAAGAAACGTATTCAGCGCCACACAGACAACTTTGTTCAAGCGGAGAAACCCGTTTGGACTGTTGCCTTCAAACCGCAACGACGACAAAAAGCATAAAAACTCCAACTGGACTGTGAGTTGCCATAGGCCAAAAAATTAATGTAACAATGTTTATATTTTGTCGATATGTATTTAGTTGTACATCACTAAACTCCAACGTTCCGAGAGTCCGGTCAGCAATCAAACCGCTCATCCGTTCGGAAGGAATCGTTTAAGGCATTTCACGTGATTCTTTTACAATTGAACGAACTTTTGACTACTTTTAGTGAACCGACTAATTTGATTTGTTACTTCTATTTTTCGCAACTAATACTCTTCAAATACAGTTAACCCTCGGTGGGTATGAGTGCAGAAACTTCAAAAAGAAGAGCAGAGCAGAGCACAGCTCTAAAAATACACAAACACTGTCAGGGAAAACTCGATTCCATAGAATATACCATGATAAACAACACTGTTGTGTTTCAGTATGTGAGTAATTGATATCTTTTCTATATTCTCTTTTCAAACAGAATTTTCAGAGTCTTCAGAAAAACTTGGTTTTGATGATAAATACATTCAAAGTGGACCATTAGCCTGCCTGCCACTTTTCGTCTTTAAAATAACTACCTATAGATCTTGCTAGTTAATATATGTGAAGGTCTGTAAGGTTTTGAAAATATTTTGCAGAAAAATCTTAATAATAGGTTTTAGAGTAACACGTCACAAAGTGCTAGAGATAAGTTTTGTATTAAGTAAACACTCGACTGTTTTAACTAATAATATATCAGAGATTAGGACGAGAAAAGCAATGTCTGTGGGTGGCCTTTTGTCATGGATACCCGGCAGCGAGGGTTACGCTGCGGGGTTATGCCGGACTCCTACCGGCTAAAACCCAACGACTATCTAGCGCGGGCCGTTGATGGGCGGGGTCGCGCTATGCTACCTGTCGGAAACTTACGCCCTGTACGCTGAGTCCACCACCCAGGTCACGGTCAAGGGGGAAGATGGCGGACATAGGCCAACCGCCTGCGCCTCAGTCTCTTCCGGCGGATAGGCTGGGAGAGGGGATCTTCTTCTCGCTGCCTCTCCACCGCCTCCTTGCGCGACATAACGCGCTCGCAAAACGCGAACATCGCCTGCCACGAAAGGTTACTGCTGACCATTGCTGTCACAACGGCCAGCGGCGGCGCGCTGCTCTGCCCATTCGGGGCACTCAACCGAAGTGTGCTGCGCAGTGTCCACCGCCGCAACCATAATGTTGGCATTTTTTTGTAGGCTCTTTCACGACCACCCGGTGAAAGTAACGCCCAAAGCAACCGTGCCTCGAGAGCACCTGTATCAGGCGGAACATGAGGGCTCAGGCCATTTGTAGATGCCCTGCAAAACCTTCTTTCTCTCACGGCATCACAAGGCCCTTAGCTCTCAGCTTTACATTATTAGTAAACTTAATAAATACATACAATAAAATCGTAAACGAGCCGTGTCTGTAGGTACATTAAATATTTTTTCAAAAAAAATAAAATTGTACACATTGTAGGTAAGTACTAATGTTACCTTAATTTCATTATTTATACCAGGCTTAACTTGTGAAGATCCCTTAAATATTTTTCATAATATCTCACTTGTTAATGTTGTTGTTGTTACTCTTCGTCTATTTTCTATGTCTATGCTAAATACTGTAACTTGTTTATGTGAGTAAAAGTGAAATAAAATTCCAGAAGTAAGCTAGAGTTTACTTCTGGAGTTAAGTTAAGCAATATTGATACTACCAGTAAGCTTTTGCAGTATGTTTAAAATTTTCTTCTTATTCTAGTGAAAGTAAAATTATATTTCCATTGTGGACGTTAAATTTAATAATCGGAAAGGGTCGAACACTCGTGTTGATGAGGGGTACTCGTCCCTCTTTATTTTTCCTCAAGTGTTTTGAGGACGAGTCACTCCAAGTGAAATGATGTAGAAGAGTGCTGTGCTCGAAAGGTTTATTTATGGAACAAGTATTTCTCTCACTACAGAGCCTTTTAAGCATTAGAAAATCTATGCGTTAAATTAACATAATTTATGTGTTTATACTAATTTGATATAGGCACTAGGATTGGAACTCCCTGCGTTTCTGTCTGTGTTTCCGAGCTCGAGTGAGTAGGCATCATATGGGTGAGCTTGCTCCATCGTCGGCCTCATCTTGCTCCATCTACTCGGATAGATGCTGGCCAAGAGCAAACCTTTAATCTTTAATAAAAAAATTAAATAAAAATAAATAAATTATTTTTTGCTTATTTTATTTTTTATTAAAAATAATTTCAATGGCTTGTTTATGATATTGTTTAGATTTTCTAGTAAATTCGAAATACATCAAGGCGTTTGGCGCCAAATATAAATAAGAGGCGGCCGGTCAAGTTTTAGTATAATTGTGCGATAACAGCGATTCGAAAGCGAATCTTGGAACCTTTTGCGAAGTTACCTGCGACAGTGAACCGGCGACTCATTAAAGGAATGATTGACGACTTTTGGCAAGTTTAACGGTTTCATCGGACAAGTTTAGTGATTTTGGAAGTCATCTTGATTTGTGAAAATAAATAGTTCGTTTCGCCCTAACACGGCATTTTGACTCACCCCGCACGTAACAATACGTATAGATTAGGGCTCGCTTACAACAGCTCGTATTCCGACTACACTTGCCTGCCAAAAGAGGTAGCCTTCACTTCTGCTTTTGTATTTTGGCGCATCATTTATGTCAGCCTGACTGCCATTTTGAATGATCAAACAAACTGTCTTATACTTTTCAAAAAAGCGCAGTGAGAAAAAGCCTTAAAGTGTTCATCATTTGTTGTAAATAATAGGCATGAATTGTTTGATGTTGACTTTAATTTTCTTCGGAAATTAAATTGAACACAAACCTGCCTGGTAATTTTACGCCCCTGCTGACGCTTTTACGCAAATTAGTGCAAAAATTCTTACAGACGACCATAAAAGAAGGCATTAAAATGTACGTCCTTTAAATATAATTAGCATGTTTAATTACAGAGAGTAAGTAAGTACCTGAATGTAAAATACATGACACAAAGAATAAGAAAAACTCATTAGGACGTGGAATGCTTAACGCTTTGTGACAAGAGAAGCGATTGTCTTTGTTTAAAATTACTGGCGATAACTTTTTAAAGCGACGTTAACTTAACTTCAAATATGAAATCCTACAGAACCACCCCCTTACAGAAGACCACCGTGAAATAACAGCATATACGTGCTGTTGTGTTTCGGTGAGTGAGTAAGGGATGCCAGAGCCCATTTCCTTATCCCCTCCTAATCCCTTATCCTTAATCCTACTGCAGTCAGCGGCGCACTTGCAGCAGTTTAGGCGTTGCTTGTGTTATAGACAACAGTAGCCACCTACCATCAAGTGGACCGTCAGCCTGTCTGGCGACCTTAACATTTAAAAAAAACCAATATTATAAATTCTTTTGAACTTCGTGACTCGACTTTCGTGAGTCTGTTAGTTTTTACGATTTCACGCCTTAAATCATGAATAATAATGAATAATAATTAACGCCTTAAACCTTAATCTCTCTTCTGTTATTTGAACTGTAACACTGTTTAATTTGGACGTGCTGTGTGCACATGTTTAGGGTCGCTGTCTAGTACATCTTAATGAATAATTCTTTTTACAATTAATCTTCAACGACAGCGTCCTGTTTTGTGTACCTCATATGTAAATGAATAAATGAATGAATAAATTGTGCATACACGTTGTCAAGGACATAGAAAAAGTCTACCTTTCATCCAGAGAAAAGTAATGTTCTCGAGCGATAAATCTATACATACAAATAAGTAACTGTGTATGTACATTAAATATTTTTTCAAAATATCATGTTTACACGTTGTACTTATGTTAACGAGGTCAAAAAAAAAAGTTTTTACAATTTGTCTGTTCGTGCGTTTCTGCACGCTAACCTCTGTAACGGCTTAACCGATTTGAATGCGGTTTCCACTGATGTATTATAGCAAGCTTTCCGTAATATTTAATATTTCATTCCAATCGATATACAAACAAAAACGTTACGCCCTACACCGAATACCAAGCGTAACAAATTGCGGGCTCAGCAGAAAAATCAACGCCTGAAAAAATTTATGATCAATAAAAATTCAATAAATGTTTTACTCTCTAAGAAAAAGAAAAAAGAAAAATCGAGCATAAGCTAGAAAATAAAAGAAATAAAAATTAAAGTTTACTCCCTGGAGTAGGCTTCGAAAAAGAAAATATAATTGAAAAACCTTCATAATCTTTAAACAAATAATTATATGTACTATTATCATTACAAACGCACAAATTTTTATTATAATCATAAAAGATTATAGATTCATATTGCAAGATTATACAATTTAAGGCTCAATATAATATCGGAATAAAACCAGCATAATAATGTCTGAAGAGAAAACAACCCTCATTAAGGTGGATTTCTGACTACTTTCGAAACCCCGTATTTTAAAACGAGGTGGTGTTTAGAGGGAAATTAATGAAGTTGTTAGTAATTAACCAACTTTTAATCAAAGTTTTACTGTAGGGACCTACATTTTTCTAATTCATTAACTAGTTATTATTAGCTACTGTATCGAATAGGAACAATATTAATTGTAAGAAATAAATTATTGATTTAAGTCCTGGGATGTGAAATATCTCAATTGAAACGTATTTTTACTCTGTATAAAAAAAATGCAAATATTTATTTTACACTAGCGACCCGTCCCCGGCTTCGCCCAGTGTGTAATTTTTATATATATGAACATTCCCCGTTTATCCCTCTTTCCATTAGTGAAAACCGAATCAAAATTGGTCTACCCGTTCACGCATGATGCCATGACCAAGATAAATTGGGATTAATTTTTAAATATTTTACATGTTAAACATTATGTCTTATTTTAACCAAGAAATGCGTTTATTGTAATAAAAAAAGTTACTATGAATGTGACTTTTTTTACAAAATTCGGGTGACGGAATTATTTTCGGTCTCTGGCAGGACAACGTCTGCTGGGCCAGCTAGTTATGCAATAAAAACCTTTCAATCGTGACACGCTTCGCTTCTACTGTATATTCATTTAAGGGGGAGACAAACGCTAAATACTAAAAATATCCATTGTTTAATGAAGATGTTACAAGAAATAGACAAGACAATTGCTTTGAAAAAAATATATATTATACTTAAACATGTGAAGAACCAATTGTATTGATTAGAATTTTCGTTAAAGTAATACAAACTCCACAAAAAAAGTTAAAAAACAAGAAGAATTTGACTTTTATTGAAAATTCTCTCTAAAACGGCTTATTGCACGCATATGAATCCTGTACCTATTAATAAGTTAATATCAGATTAAAAAATTGTATTAATAAAAAATTTTATTTTGTGTATTGTTCTAATGGTAAAAACAGAAAAACACCATTTCTAGGCCTGTTGAATTGTCTCCGCCGCCAGCGAGTTCTATAGTAAATGTCATTTGCCTCAGTGAAGTACCTAAAATGTATATTTTCAAAAAAATATTTCAATTTCTATTTTTAAATGATACAAATTTTTAACTTGCATTAATCTTAATTGAACGCAACATGGGGAAATACTCGTACATATTACCGAGTCAAATCTGTTTATCGACTGTTTTACAATTTTGAATATAGTTATACAAATATTATATTTAACATAATTATAGGAAACTAGCTGAGTTCGCAACTTCGTACTCGTGGTGTTCGGTATAGCGTGTAACATTTTTAGGGTTCCGTACGTCCAAATAAAAAAACGGAACCCTTATAAGATCACTCTGTGTCCGTCTATCCGTTGCTCACAGTCAATTATCTCTGAATCTACTTAGACCGATTAAGTTGAAATTTGGTACAAATATCAATTTCTGTGACCCAAACGCAGAGGTGTGACGTGAATAGGTGAAATCTGTATATGGGAGGTCATTTTTGGGGGGAAACGCAATGCTGGCGACAGTAACCACCCCGTTAAAGAAAACCACCGTGAAATAACAGCACTGTCTGCCTGTCTGCCGATTTTAACATAAAAAAAGCAGATAAACAGACAAAAATTCTGACTCATTCCGCGTCGGCTTACTTTCATGACAGAGTTGCGTCTCTATTCGAATTTAAGGGCGCTCTAATTGACTTAACGATGTCGACACTTTATGCATAAAAGTGTGACCACACGACCGCATGCTGAGCTGTTTTGCATGAATTCAGGCCTCTCTGTAATATAAATTAATAAATCTAATTAAAATTAATTTTCATTTCTCGACGGGTTTGTCTCGTGAATTATAATTCTAGTATTCAATGTCGTACTAAAGGATTTTTTAATCCATACGACCAAATTTCAATGGCTTATAATAGTAAATTATTTGCATTTTCATGGTGCAAAGAATATAGTGGAAAATGCAAAAACAACCCCGAGGTTTCTACAGACAGAAACCTCAGGGTTGTTGTTTTTGTAAAAATAAGTTAAATAAATTAAATTGATTTGATTTGATTGACATAGTATAAAACCGAAAAACAATTGACTGACACCACGTACTGATATAATTGTTCTCCCAGAAAGAGTGACGGGGGGTTCCCCTTTATAGCCAGTCGTAGAGGGGGTTCCCTAATGAGCACCAGAAAATTCCCAAATCTTGAAGATTGTAACCTAGTAAAAAATTAGCAACGGGATGGAAACCATGAGAGCTGAAACGGGGGTTTTGCGGTATGTCATAGAGGGCTATCAGGGGGTTCCCAAAGCGCGATCTAAGATCCCAAAGCTAATAATCATTATACAAGTAAAATAGCCGTTTGGATAATATAATTTCTGTTATCTTTCAAATTACATCTTCTTATAGAAGTGTATGCATTGATATATGAAAGATTTATTAATTTCTTAAGCTTCGTTTGATGTACCGCCAACTTAATAATTATTCATATCAACCACAATTACATGTAATACTCCGTCTGCTGGACAGAAAATCCTTTTTGATGTCCACCAAGATAAATAATTACAATAGGCATAATGACGGTATTAAAGAATCAAAGAATAAAAGGTTTTGGAGAAACATATATGTTGAAAGGAGTCTAAAAAATTACTCATTTTTTGTATTAAAATTGAGATTAATAAGATTTCAATAAAATATAAGTATGAATAACTGCAATCGGCCATGTTGCCTGAAACACCAATAAGAGCGAATGACGTCACGCCCAGGTAAGTGCCATCGTGTTGCTTGACTTTGCTTTGACAGAATGAAAAATCTGATGAGATGTCGGTGACGTCACGTTTCATCAGACGCGACGCCATGACACCTAAGAGGGTTTTCCCGCGTTATTCAAAATAGATAAAAAATATTCAATAATTCGCGTTGAAATTTAGTTTTTTGCTGAAATTTTTTTTTTCGGATATGGTGTATCTACATTATGGAAGGGAATTTCAAAATCTGTCATCATGCCTATTGTTACGATCTCTCCCACACAGGTAATTAATATGCAAATATTATTTTTAGTCTAAACTACACGTGAAATGAGAGAGAGTAAATAAATGTAAATACCTGGGATCGTCGATGTCAAAGACATGTGAAAGCGATCCCGAAATTGGCACAAGTATTGAAATTGCCCGATCTTCATTTGTCACGACGAAGAAAGTGATATGTGGACCACAACTCTCTCTCAAACTCCGTACTAGACTTTTTATATTTGGCCAGTCCTTTACGGTTGCGAAGCCTGGACAGTGAAGGAAGACTTCCGGAAAAGAATAGAAGCCTTCGAAATGTGGGCATATCGTCGTACGCTCCGCATTAAGTGGACAGATAAGGTCTCAAATGAGGAGGTTTTAAAACGAATGGCCAAAGAGACAGAATTGGTTCGTACCAGCAGAGAAAAGTCGCGTACTTGTGCCATGATTTGAAAGATAGAAAGAAAGCGTAAAGTTGGAAGAAGAAAGTTGTCATGGTTACGTAATATCAGAGAGTGGACCGGTATTAAAACTTTGGAACAATTGTTTCGACTTGCGAAGGACAAGGAGAGATTTAAGAAATTGACTGCCGACCTTCATTAATGGAGAGGCACAGAAAGAAGAAGGAGACACAATTAGAAACACTCCCACATCTTAGAAAATAAAGTCGCTGTTTGTTTCTCTATTAAATACTTCTAAATCACCTAACGGATTTCTTTATTGGAAAGAATGATAAATGAGGATTTTTTGTGTATATAATTTGCAGAAAAAAATTTCAGCGAGCCAAACCAGGGGCTGTTTCTAGTAAAGAAATAAACAACTTAACGGTGGGAAGATATTCCAACTACAATCAACATCGTAACTCCAATTACGACGGTAATTTGAAGACTTCATCTCCTAAATTTCAAGAATTTCATAATGCTATCTCGAATTTAGAATTGTAAATTCAAAATTGCCATAAGATCCCTTAAGGCTATTAGTCGATCACTAACACGTTTGCTTCGAGAGCGTCATTGAATTAGTCTTTGTTAACTTAAGTGATTTGAACTTTACGACTGCACTTGTAAGTAAAACAATAAACTTTAATGACTCTTTAACCATTGTTCATTAAATTAACTAAAATAACTTGACTGGACGTCTAGACAACACTCTTTAAATTCCAAGCGTAATTGAAATAAGGAAAGGAAAATTTGTAAAGATGTTTGGGTGTTCGATACTGACCAATTACCCGATTTGAAAGAAAGAAAGAAAGAAAGAAAGCAGATATTATTATTCAAGGAGTTACATATATACATATATAAGCCAAATACAAACACTATATGAACAAAGAATCTGTAATAATATTACAAACATAAGAACAAATCAATATATAAACAAATAACAAGAGGAAAAGAACCCTGGAATAGTACGTATCAGTGTTGCAGACCACAACACTGATATTCTGCCAGGGACCAGATATAAAAAAAAACGTTTACGCGGGACCATTCAGAACACGGTTATAAAATCAATGGCTGAGACTATCGCAATTATCTTAAAAACTACTGTGGTATTTTCATGCAGTTGATATCTATCAACAGAGTGATCCCTGAGGAAGGCATAGATGCATAATACGTTATTGTTTTGATACATTATTAATTATTATCAAATTGAATATGTTAACCACTTTAAGCAATTGGATTAATTATGGCGCACAGATAGACCATGTCGTAGATAAATGTATGTAAACAGGTTTACATAGGCATGTTCTGGGTGAGCTCGCTCCATCGTCGGTCTCATCCTTCCTACATGTATAGATGCTGGTCAAGAGAAAACCCATCTTTAATAAAAAGAGAGATAATAGTTTTGACTAGTTTGTCAATATTTAACTTCATTTTAAGTAGTGGCAGGGCACACAGCAGTTCGCAGTCATTTGGGCATCTTAACTGGCGGCAGTAACCACTCTCTTACAGAAGACCACCGTGAAATAACAGCATGTGTACTTTTGTATTTCGGTGAGTGAGTAAGAGATGTCAGAACTCATTTGTCTTTGTCTATCCCTAATTCCTTATATTTAATCCTACTGTTGTCTGCAGTACACTTTCAGCA
Organism: Bembecia ichneumoniformis; assembly: GCA_910589475.2. Classification (NCBI taxonomy): domain Eukaryota; kingdom Metazoa; phylum Arthropoda; class Insecta; order Lepidoptera; family Sesiidae; genus Bembecia; species Bembecia ichneumoniformis. Next base: position 17,363,637 of record OU342535.1, read on the forward strand.
TCTGTGGCGTTTCTTGGGTTATAGACGACGATGGCCACCTACCATCAAATGGACCATCAGCCTGTCTGGAGACCTTAACAAAACAAAGTTAAACAAATTACAATTTCGCGTATTCTAGTATATTCTTCTAGGCAACAACTGAATTTAAAGTAGGTGTAGAATTTCGTCGATGCTTCTAAAAAACGGTTTTGCATAGATCAAAATATGTATGAATAAAAAAAAACACTTACTTAATGTGACGTAAACAGGAGCAATTCGATGTTTAAATTTGAATAGAGAACGAGGTTATGATGATGAAACAATCCCCAATGGCATTGCCACCGTGTACAGCTAAGCATCGTATGGTTAGTGTATAAATGCTCGGGTCGGGCCATTAAAAGGGCCTTTCGCAGAATCAACTGAAATTCAAATAATTTTTAAACAACTTTAGTCAGTCTAACGGTTTGCTTGATCGTAAGCAACAAGAAAGTGATAACTAAAATATTGTGTAGATCTGTTCACATCAATACTTGCTTGTCTGGTCGGTTTTTGAATGAATTCAATAATTTGAGATTTAGCAAATATTGTAATGAGTTTATTTAAGGCAAGGTTTATTTTCGTCGCCTAATTTGACTTGTTAGAGTATAAAAACTGAGTAACTGAGCATAATAGACTATATATAAAAAAGTTTAAATCGGGCAAATTTATACAATAAATTATTACACTGCACAACAAAATTAAAACTTTTGTCTGATGATTGACTTTTATCACTTGATGTTTACTAATTTGACGTCACTGATTCTAGATATACCCTCAGTTTTTTTGTAACAGCTCTTGTTTACGAATTATAGCTATCACAAAAAAATCAACGTATTACCGTGTTACTTTGCTCATAATTTCTAACTTATTAAGTTTTCTCAATATAATTTGATATGGCATCGTCAAGACGAGTTTGTGTGATTGATCCGAATCATTTTCGTTTCATTTGCGGAGAATATATGTACGGGTTCTGCCGTAACTACTATGATGATAATTGTTATGAAAAGGATAAACTTGTAATTTAAACTTAATAAAATAGAAATGGATGATTTGTAATGAGAACGCACGACGTATTGTTTTGGTGGACGCGAACGAACTGACTTGATTTTTATGAATAATTAATTAAATGTATTTACAAATGTAGGTCAATGTAATGATGACGAGACGTGTTGTACGCGCTTGCCCGTACATATTCCCGGGCGAGAAAGATGATGTTAGTATGACTGATGGGATGCTGATAGCGATTACAAGTTGATGCAATTATTGTTTCTTATAACTATGATTTCCCCAGTGTTAGTACAAGATGATTAACAATTTATTTCCTATGCTTAATTACGGCGCTCGTCTGATATGCTAAATATTGAACGAAGCAACACAGGGGACGACCCAATGTTTCGTTTTGACACTCGCGAATTCGTATCGGGCACTTCACAACTGTCACGACACTTGTTAGACGCACTGCACTGAGCACTACACTGCACACTTTGTGCACCTTCTCGTGGTGCCGGGAGCGGCGCAGGCGCTGCTCCTGGGGCCGGGGCCGAGGTCGAAGCCGCGCACCCGCTCTCGCCGCCGCCTCTGCTGCTGCAGCGCCGCCATGCATACACGATTAACACGATGCTCGCGACGGCGACCAATGTGTAGATAGCCGCATAATGATGGACATCATGGTAGGACACTCTGTCTAATAAATCAGGGCTTTCTTTCATGATTTTCAGCTTTTCTTCGATCTCCTGAAGTTGAATGTATGGTTTCTGATCCGATTGATTGATCGAAGAAATAATTTGTGGTATCGAAATATTGACAAGATGATTTATTGGTGATATTTGTGGTGAAAGAATATTGTGGCTCGTACTGATTTTACTGAATTCATGCCTATGCGAGTAAACAAAGAAATCAGCTGATTTTATGACACACTCTCTATCGATATTAAAAAATCCAGAGTGAGTCATTCGCACAGCGGAAATTTGATCGTTGCATAAAAGTTTCAGTTGGCACTGTCCACAACAAAAGTATAAATATGAATTGATTGTATTCAATTCTTCCCATCTATTATGGCACGGATTTGTAATTGTTTTGCACTGTCTTGTATTCGACAAACGTTCGCAAAAATTCTGATCATCTTTGATGTTGAAAATAGGTTTCTTGATGTGGCAAAGCATTGTATGGGAGGTACGTTGCAAGCAGGACTTCAGTTCTTGTTCGGTCATTGTAATGAAAGCATCTTTATTGAAATTGATAGCGACGTAATTTGCTATCGGTACCACTACTATTTCTTCATTGTTTTTAATTAAGTGAGGGATAGGTATGATTCTTAAAACTTCGTATAAATCTCCACCGGTGAGGGGGATTTTTATTTCAAATATGATAAAATTTGTAGTTATTCTTGCTCGCACTTCCAAAAGGTTGTAAATCTCTGATAGGTCTCCTAAACTGTCAATAGGTATGGACAGGTCCTTTGGTAACTGTCCGGTTATGGTCCTAAGCTCATGTCTCAGCTGATCTGGTGGAAGCAGATGAAAATTAAGTTTTCCGTTGTAAACGTTAGTTACAGTATCAAGTAACGTCTGCTGGATATTTTTCAAGCTTAATAAAATATTGTTAGCCATGATGGAAGTGGTGATAAACTCATTGACAAGAGACACGTTTTGTATAGCATCTCTTATCTGATTGGCTGATTTTTCCATGGCGTTAATCTTCTTGTTTATCCATTTATGGTGTTGGTCTATGATATTTTCTGTACGTTTCAGTAAATTGAATTCTGCTTCGACTACTGATGTTTGGTTTTTCCAGAGAGCAGCTAAATGTTTTTGATTTTTTTGAATTAGGTTAATGTCTTGTTCGTATTTGTCAGCAAAACTTTGATCTAAAACACCGAACAAGCTATTCGCGATGGAACCAATACCGTTGATTAGACCACGACGGCTCCGGTGTCCGGTGGCGTCGTTCATGTTATTGTTATGATTCATTAATAAATTGTTATAGTGTTCCAGTTCAGTAACCTCGTGACGTAACTGTAACATAATTCCGTAGCAGTATAATTGAATAGGGATTCTCGAACAGAGGTCGTCCATGTACTTGACGTATTTTGCTAACGCTGCATTTCCTTCGTGATAAGGTTGTGTGTCATAGTAGACAATGAGGCGCCAGTCGTCTCGTATTATGTTTATATTTGCAATATGATCGAAATACATACTGTTTTTGCTTGGTAATGCAGTCATATTGTAAAAACAATTAATTGGTGGAATAATAAATAAAAATAGCATCAAGGACAAAGCCATTGTAGTGATAAATGATCTTCTTTTAGACGTTGGAGATGGTTTTTCTGGTGATGAATCTTGGTTTTCCTTTTGTTTAAATTGGGTTTCCTCTTGATTTGTTGGTAAATTGAAAAGCTTAACGATTAGTAAGTCTCCCATCAGTTGATGTTGCTGAGTGGTACTGTACTTGCTGCATTGGACACATGAGTGCAGGCGCTTTTTGATAGCATTCTGGCCTCCAGTCAGCCAGTATTTTCGGCGTATGAAAGCAGTAGTCAGGCGCGCGCCACCATGGTAGGTACTTTTATGCGCTTGATCGATGATTAGGGCAGCCAGTTTAGTTTGGCTTGGTATAATTGCCGGGTGTCTCATTTCAGGGTCCATGTTTGCGTTCCTGAGTCGACCGCCGACACGTAAGATGTTATTCTTATCTAACATGGGATTTAAGTTGTATAATTTGCTTTTCTTGCTTACGCTTTTGTTTCGTAATAAATCATTTATTTCTTCGCTAAACTCTTTATGTTGAATATTTTTTACTACAATTAATCTTGCGTTATTTAATTCATTTGTTGTTAAATAGTTTTGCTTTTGCTTTTTTTATTTTTTATTTTTTATTTTATTTATATTTGGGAAACATACAATATTTTGATACACATTATATACATACATACAAGAAAAACATAAATCAGCAAAGTTTCCACTAAGTTACTAAAACATATTATAATTTACAATACACTACAGAACATCGGAGTTAGGAGAAAACATGTAAAAAAGCAAGCAAAAATAAACATACAAAAGAAAGAGAAAAACAAAAAATAAAAATAAAAAGATAAACTGGTCGCCACTAAAAGAAAACTACACGAATATACTTTCGAGGGCCTGTTTAAGGCTTCGTTTATAGGCTCCTATAGGACAACTGAAAATATCCAGATCCAGTAAGTGTTCATTATAAAATTTGCAGGAGCGATGCAAAAATGTATTGCTAGTATATTTCTTTTTACAGAACTGAATATGTAATGAACACTTACGGCGCGAATTTATTCGAGGGCAACTCAAACCAATATTACTTAGTAAGAGCGGTGAATCAATGTAATTATTTATAATCTTGTATAAAAACAGTTGATCCTTCTGAACTCGTCTATGAACAAGAGGCACGAACGCAGGTACCTTGTTAAATCTATATTGAAAATGTTTCAAATACAAGTTAAACACTCTATCTAACCTCTTAATTTGAGTTTTATATTGCGGGTTCCAAACAGTAGACCCGTACTCGAGTAGTGGTCTGACGTAGGAATCAAATAAGAGAGAGAGGGTTGAGCCGGCTTTGAAATCCCTGCTGACTCTCAGAACAAATCCAAGCATGCGGTTGGCCCTGGAGATTATGTAGCTAAGATGCTCGTTAAATGTCAACCTACTATCCAGTAGTATACCTAAGTCTTTTGTAACTCTAACGCGCGTTAATGTGACATTGTTAAAATTGTACTCATATTTAATATGCTTAGGGTTTCTAGAGAAAGTAATTACATTGCATTTCTTAATATTAAGGTCCAAATAGTTATTTTTACAGTAACTCATGAATTTATCGAGGTCCCTTTGCAGGGACATGCAATCAGATATAGTTTTAATTTTTCTAAAAATTTTCATGTCATCAGCGTATAGTAGAAAGTTAGACTGGTCAAAAACATCAGCAATGTCATTAATGAATAAGTTAAAAAGTAGAGGAGCCAAATGCGAGCCCTGAGGCAAACCAGATGTGACCGGAAGAAAGGAGGAACAAAACCCTTTGATTGTCACTGCTTGGCTTCGTTCACGAAGATAGGATGTTATCCATCGTAAAAGATCCCCGTGTATACCGGCTATTTGTAGCTTACGCACCAACACCGAATGCCTTACTTTGTCGAATGCCTTCGAATAATCGGTATAAATAGCGTCCATCTGGAAGCCAATTTCCATCACAGAGGCAGTCTGGTGTACAAATTCACAAACATTACTTTCAGTGGATCTTTTATTGACAAATCCATGCTGTTGGTTGATAATTGTAGGCCTTAATAGAGGAAAAATATAGTCGTATATAATTTTTTCAAATAATTTGGCAATAGTGTTAAGTTTCGATATAGGTCTATAGTTAGCGATGTTGTGTTTGTCACCATTTTTAAATAAAGGAATTACATGGGATTGTTTCCAAACTTTAGGCATCGTACCGGTACTCAGCGACAAATTGAAAAGAATAAACAAGGGCACAGCAAGATGCTCACGACAATTTCTAAGAAAAATTGGAGGTATATTGTCCGGACCAGAACCTTTATTTGTGTTCAAATTTTTTAAATAGTTCTTCACGGTCTCCACAGAGACATTAATCGAATTGATGAGGGCAGAATTAGATGGTAGAATGTTTGGTTGTGCGCTGTAGGTGTTGAACGCAAGTATGGGATCAACGTCAGGTTCGAAGACAGAGTGAAAACATTTGTTGAATAACTCACATATTTCCTCGGCATCACTAGATGAAATGTTATTTAGTGTCATTGTCGCGGGCAAGTCGGGGCAGCCCTTTTTGGCCTTAACAAAAGACCAAAAGTATTTACTACTCCGTCTAATGTTACTCTCCGCCTTAAATATAAAACTATCGTGACACATCCGCTGCACACGTCTCTCCCGATCCCGTAAAAGCTGAAAAGTAGTTCGATCCCCAACTCTCCCATACTTTTTCCATTTTTTATGGTATTTTAACTTTTCCTTGGTAATTTTTATTAGCGCCCTAGAATACCAGATTGGGAAACGATTTTCCCTTCCAACATATTTGGTCGGGATATGATTAACTATTATATTGTTAATGGTTTTATAAAAAGTCTCAACACACAAATTGATATCGCTAGAGCATAGTGCAGAAAACCAGTCAATTTTAGATAAAATGTCATTGATAATACCATAATCAGCAGAGTGAAACAAACGAAGTAGACGTGGTTTACACTGTATGGAAGATTGGTGTGCAATTTGTACAACTACCTCTAGCGCTGGGTGATGATCGTCCTCCGCGACTAAAGGTTTGTCGCAGCGAGCAACCTCGCAAAAAAGTCCACTAATGATAAGATCAAGTTGCCTAGAATTAGTGTTTAAGACGTAATTATATTGATTAAAATTTGTAACACTTAAAAAATTATTTAATAGATTAATTAATATATCATTTCTACAGTCGTTAATTAAGAGTGAGTGATTATCAGGTGACCACCTGGCGGCGGGCACATTGAAATCACCGAGAATCAGATAGTCATCATCGGGTCGGTCAAGAAAGACATCAGTAACGTATTCAAAGAACCGATCCAAAGACTCGCTATGGTTATTATTCTGTGGAAAGTATCCACAAAAGATATGAAGACGGCGGGAAGCTTTACAAGATAATACTAGTTTAACCGCTTCAGCGGAAGCGTCACTGAATGGTAAGGATGCCGAGCCATGTATTGACAACTCTCGCCGTACGGCTATCAACACACCTCCCCCAAATTTTCCCCCACGAATATTATACTCTCGATCACATCTATAAACTAGATACCGGGCATCAAAAATTTCAGTGTCATAAATGCCCGATACAAGCCAAGTTTCTGTCAAACAAATTATATCGTAATTATTCAACAAAAGATCTCGATAGAAGGCACTGGTTTTGGTGCGTAAACCACGTACATTTTGATAGTAAATAGACAGTTTACTATATGAAGCCATAGGTAACACGAACAAACATATTACATAAGAATATAGACCACCTACGTAAATAATTAAGATTCCATGAACCATTATCAATAAATACTCTAAGCTCAAACATCAAATACATAAGACACAGTTCTGTTGAAATTACTGATGTTAATGTATTCATCAATCCACGCAATAACAATAACAAGCCCTCCAAACGTGAAATTGTCTCAAAGTGCAAGCAGTTCCAAAAATTAAATAATTTGATGCCGTCGAACGAACGCCTCATAACTAACAATGAGCACAAAATAAAATAATTAACATCCAGACAACAATAACTTGAACATAAACATAAATAACAATGACCTAAATGTTTACCACTAACAAGATAGTAACATAGATGTGGTGCTACATTTATTTTATATTGTTTAAATCTTGTTCGCTAGAAATAACAAAAACAGGGCTAGTATCATTACGGCGAGCAAAAATAGCACAATTCTTGACCCAAATATAAGCAAAATGCTTTTCCCTGGCCAAGGATTTGGCCCGATGCAGCAATGATTTATTAAAGCTGGTCAGATGGTCATTAAAGTAAATCGGATTTTCACAATTTGGATAGCCTATGTCGTTGGCTTTCAATTTGAGCTTTCTTACTTGAGACAGGAAGTCGTCCTTTTTATAGCGTGCCAGGAAACGTATAATTATAGGCTTGACTTTTTTAACTTCCGTATGTTTCGGTGAGACTCTAGTTATGAAGTCAATATCCGTTGCAGGATCAATCCGACAGCTTGTGCGTTCCGAGATTGTTTTCAGAATATGAAATAGATTCTCGTTCTTCTTCTCCGGAATCCCGTAAATCTCAATATTCGAGCGTCGCGACCACTGTTCACTAATATCACTTCGGGCTCCTAGTTTTGCGACAGATAACTTCATCTGTTTCAAATCGGATGAAAAAGTTTTATAGGATTTAAGGTCAGTTTCAACTTTATCAATCCGCCCCGCAAGTAATTCAAATTGATGATTAAATAGATTCAAGGAGTCCCTAATACTGCCAATTTCATCCTTGATGGGCTTTAACTCTTCCGATATTATGTTACGTACTAGAGATCTTAGGTTATCTTTCAGATGACTCATTTCGCTTGCCACAATATCCTTTAACAAATCTGCAGACAAGGCACATTCCGATACCGACAGGGCAGGGGACGAGCCTATATTAGACCCATCTTGATGTAACAATACGACATCGTCCACAGATTGTTGCTGTCGTGCAGAACCCCTCACAGGTGTGTTGTCGTTTTTCGCCTGTTTAGGTTGTTTTGATGTGCATTCCGGACAAGTCCAAGTCCTCTTAAAATCCTTGAGAGATTTTTTCTCCGTCGGAAATAAGCATTGTATATGGTAATTGTGTTTACACTTAATACAAGTCAGGGCACCGGTGTCTCCATCTGTCGTATTTTTACAACATTCAAATTTCATTTTTATAAAAGAAAAAGTAATATGAAAAGTTTAGGAATCGAACTCGGGGTCTCCGTAATCGTAGCTGTGGACTGACGCACCGCGCCACTTATCGCTTCAACGACGTGGTGAAAATATTGATCTATAAGAGCACGTACGTTTTATATTTTTAAAGTGTGGGGGTAAGACCTTTGATTAGACTTAACACAGTACGTTACCCACACGGATTTAATTTAGTCACACTTTTAACAACTTTAAATTATCATAAAATTTGCAGAATTAAAACACTTAGTCATGGACACTTCAAGCACTCTTTGTAGCAACTGTCAATATTAGGAAGTAGCAACACTTAAGTACCAAAAAAGATTGTTTACACTCGGTTTAACAGATTAAATATTACGAACGATGCAAAACACACCCGCTCCAACCAACTGTGCGTAACATAATTTTGTTTTTTAATCTTAGTACCCACGCTAATACTCTAATCGCTTTTGTTAATGTGCTTTGCTTTTCTAATATTTGTTCCACAATTTCCCTTGCGCTTGATACTTGCATGACATTAACTTGCTTTGTTTGTTTTATGTCAAGGTTAGTGATGTAAGCTTGTTTTTCTTCATCTTTTGTTTTGTAGGTACTATTTGATTTTAGCCACGTAGGGCCTTGCCACCACAGAGAGTGATCTTTGAGTTGAGAAGGAGTCAGACCTCTGCTAGCGCATTCGGCTGGATTCTCTTCTGACTTGATGTAACGCCAACAGCTTGATTCCATCGACGCTATGACTTGTTTCATTTGGTTGGCAACAAAGGGCTTCCATCGGTCAGCATCACCATTGAGCCAGCCGAGTACGACCATGGAGTCTACCCAGCCATGGACTATTGTTTCATGATTACTTAGGCATGTCTTGATTTTAGCCATGAGTGTTGATAATAGTAATGCCCCACAAAGCTCTAAGCGAGGCAGAGAAATATTTTTGTTGATAGGAACTAACTTTGTTTTCCCTGCTACTAATACAACTGATAACTTATCTTTCTTAATTGTTTTACAATAGATAACGCAAGCATAAGCTTTTGTACTTGCGTCACAAAAACCGTGCAGTTCAATACGGTCTCTATATGTGGTTTGCAGCCATCTTGGTATTTGGTATTGATTGATAATTTCCATTTCTACTCTTAGATTTTTCCACTTCTCACTGATTTCTTTTGGCACTGGTGCATCCCACTCCTTAGTAGCCCTCCATACGTCTTGAAAGAGTATTTTCAGCTTGATGGTGAGGGGTGAGAGCCAGCCTAAGGGATCGAATATCTTCGATATAGCTGACAGCAAGGATCTTTTAGTAATGATTGACGACGACGAAGGAATTTGTGATTGGAATATGAATTGATCTTGGTCAGGGTTCCATCCAAGCCCCAAAGTTTTGGTTGACTCAGGTTGTTTAAAATCAAAATCTTGAGGTTTTTGATCTGTATGTACGTCTTCTAGAAGCTCGGCTGCGTTGGATTTCCATTTCCTAAGATGGAATCCCCCTGATTTTAAAAGGTTAATCATTTCTTTCTGTAACTGTTTGGCAGCTTCTAGTGAATAAGATCCATGGATGAGGTCATCCATATAGAACGACTCCTCCAGGATGCTTGGCGCTGAGCTGTCCTGATAGTTCCGCCTCTCATCTCGAGCTAACTGTTTCAACGTCATCATTGCTAAGAATGGCGCTGCTTTTGTTCCGTAGGTCACGGTCGCCAGTTTGTATTCTCTAAGCTTCTCTCCTGGGTTATCTCGCCACATGATCCTCTGTAGGTCCTGGTCTTGTTTGTTGAGCCATATCTGTCTAAACATTTTTTCCAGATCAGCTGTAAATGCGAAACGATACTGTCTCCACTTGATAATGATACTCTGAATGTCTTGCTGGAGATTGGGACCCTTATACATTACGTCATTCAAACTCAAGCCTGACGATGTTTTGTCGGAAGCGTTAAAAACTACGCGCAATTTTGTTGTCGTCGAGTGTTCTCGTATGACGCAATGGTGAGGTAAATGACATGTAAGGCCGAGACTGCCGTCGTCAGCGGGTGTCATATGACCGAGCGACATATATTCATTTATAAATAACTTATATTCCTTATCGATGTTTACATCTTTTGATAACTTTTGTTCTAATCTATAAAATTGAGCCATGGCTTTTGTTTTGGAGTGGCCTAATTTTTCTTGATAATCAGGCTTCAGTGGTAAGCATACTTCATATCGCCCGTCTTCCCTTCTTTTAGTGGTCGATTGATAGAAGTCAATACATTTTTGATCTTCTGTGGAAAGATTTGCCGGCTCAGCGATTTCCTCTATCTTCCAGAACCTTTGAATCTCGTCAATATTATGCATTACTACGTTACATTGGAAGGTCTTTGCATTGCCACTTAGAATCCACCCAAGTTGTGTCTGTTGAGCTGTTGGGAGGGTTGGGCTTGCTCTGCAGATCCCGTCCATTAAAATCCTTGAATAGACGTCAGCGCCTAGTAGAACATCTATGTGTCTGCTGTGGCTAAAGTCAGGGTCGGCTAGACTTATATGATTCAGGTAAGACCAGTCAGGTTTGATGAAGCTTTGATTTGGTAAATTCTTGACTAGTTGTTTCATTATGAGAGCATCTGTTTCAAAAGTAAAGTCACTAACTACTGATGAGCATTTCAGATTGATCATGCCCTTGCAGTTGTTCTCATTATCTCCTATGCCTGAAATAATACCTTTGCATCTAATTCTAGGTATCCTTAGAAGCTGAGCTGCATGCTCTGTAATAAGAGATGTTTGTGATCCTTGGTCAAGCAACGCGCGCATTGTTAGATCCGTACCATCCGCTGCTTGAATCTTGATAATTGCAGTTGGTAACAGAACTTGGACGGGTTCATTGTCCGATTCGTGTTTCACTTTCGAGTCGTTGTTAACTTGAATTCCGGCGTTAGCATTTTTGCTTGTGCTTGCCCCGCGCTCGTCCATTGTCTCTGACGTCAAGCGGGGCGATTGCGAAAACGCTGCGTGTAACAAGCTATTGTGGTCTTTATTACAGTCACGACAAACTTTATCTGATAAGCATGGTTTTCCCATATGATTATGGAGACAATTAGTGCATAGATTCAAATTTTTTATGGTTTTAAGTCTATTGTAAGGTTGCATTTCCAGAAATTTTGGACAGAAGAAAATGCCGTGGTTATTGTTACACAACATACATTTACCGCTTGTTGTTGACACTGCTCTCTTGTTGTAAGTAGGTTGCGAAGTAATTTTGCTACTTGTTAAAAATGAATGTTTAAATTTATTTATTTTATGATTATTACTTTGATACTTTGAACCCTGATTTGGTATTAGCGTTTTTTGTGTAGATTCTTGTTTTCTACGAGCTGATTCTAAGATTGTAAATTTGGTTTCTAAGAAGTGCAACATTTCATCGAGGATTGGTAGTTCTCGGGGATCTTTAACAGATTCCACGTAATCTGTGTATGATTCTGTATCTAATTTTTGTGTCAAAATGTGCACAAGAATGGGGTCCCACGTGGTGATGTCAACTCCCAAGTTCTTGATGGCGTTGAGACATTCTAGAGTAGTGTCATGAATGCGTTTCAGGTGTCCTGCTGTTTGCTGCTGTACCACTGGGATATTCATCATGATATTCATATGAGATGTAAAAATAAGTTTTTTATTATTGTACCTCTGGTTAAGGATGTTCCAACATGTTTTATAATTATCAGTACTCACATGGAGATGTTGTATGAGTTTTTCTGGTTCCCCTTTCACTTTTGTCTTTAGATATTGCATTTTTTGTGCATCGGAAATAGATGAGTTATTATGAATGGCCTCGGTGAATAGGTCTTTGAACGAAACCCAATTGGTGTAGCTTCCTGTGAAGGTCGGTACCTCCATTTGTGGGGTGGACCTCTCTTGGTGCGCTACAGACCACATCTTCCTGTTGATGGCCTTTTTAATGTTTTCGTATTCTTGTTCATAACTCGTGTAGGCTTCCTCATAATTCTTGTTTGACCCATCGAGTTCACTATCCAGCTCCCAGTGTAAAGAATCAATGACAGTCCAACGGGATTGGAGAGTGCTTAACAAGTCTTCAAACTCCCATTTATCTGTTACTGAAGCTATGTCTATTTTATCGACCGTCCTTTTAAATGCCTTAAAATTACTCTGCTGTTTTCGTAACCTCTCTTCTGTACTGCTTGCTGTTGATGAAGATGTTCTTGGTGCTACGTTTGGCTCACTCGGACTAGGAGCTAAAAATGTCGGAGGTTTTACTGGTGTCTTTGGTCTTTCCTCCCTTTGTACTGCATAGGTCTGAATCTGAGCTCTAATGATATCAAATCTCTCTCTTAATTGTACATACTCTTGATCTATCTGGTTTCTGCTTGCTTCATCCAAATCTAATTGTGATAAATTTCTATAGTTTTTGCCATACTCGAACCAATAGTTGTCCAGAGTATCCAATCTACGCTTGATATAATCTGATGTTTTCCTATCTGACCCATCTTTCTTGAAATTGCTATACACCGATTCAATTGCTGAGAATATTTGCTGTTGGGTAGCAAGAATATCTCTGGCGGAAGTCATCGTAGATAGGTGTTGGTAAAAAAGGACTGATCTTACTTGATTACAAGATACTGCCTCTAGCTTCTGCTGAAGCTGCTGGTGTGCCGATGCTGATGCGGCGAATGCTGTGGTGGAGATGCTGATGCCCCTGATTGCGCTAGGATAGCACAGTGATGAAGTTCGTTGACACTTGAACACGACACGTGGACAATGTCAAAATAGGCCGCTTGCGGAAACACTTGACACGTAATTCAGGTCACTGAAGAACACGTGTAAGAGGTCCCGCCACGGTAGCTCGAAGGACCAATGTACGGGTTCTGCCGTAACTACTATGATGATAATTGTTATGAAAAGGATAAACTTGTAATTTAAACTTAATAAAATAGAAATGGATGATTTGTAATGAGAACGCACGACGTATTGTTTTGGTGGACGCGAACGAACTGACTTGATTTTTATGAATAATTAATTAAATGTATTTACAAATGTAGGTCAATGTAATGATGACGAGACGTGTTGTACGCGCTTGCCCGTACAATATATGTCCAAAGAATGCCGTTTGTATGTGACAACGTTCATAATTGTGGCTTACAAAAATTACTTTGGACACTCCCTGGAAATGAACGACAAGCCTTGGATTCCGCAAAAGCCATGCAAAACGTGTGTTGAGTTTCTACGTTTGTGGACAAATAAGAAAAGGAATAGATTTAGGTACGAAACCGCTATGATGTGGAAAGAACCCGTGAACCATCACGATGACTGTTATTTTTGCTTGGTAAACATAACTAGTATTAACCGTAAAAAGATTGGCCTCCTCGGGAAGCGCTAGTTCCAGGACAACAGAACGTGATAAACCCACCTTTAGTATCAAGGGATCTTATAGTTTTGCCTCCGTTACATATAAAACTAGGACTGATAAAACAATTTGTAAAAGGTCTTGACAAAGGTGAAAATGGTTTCCTTTTCCTATCAAAAAAAATTCCAAAAACTGAGTGCAGAGAAAATAAAAGCGGGAATTTTTGACGGGCCACAAATAAGATCGTTAATACAAGACGCCAATTTTACGAAGACTATGACAGATAGTGAGAAAAACGCATGGAGTGAGTTTGTTTGGTTAATACAAATTTTTTTGTGAAATAAGAAAAGTTCGGACTTTTCTCAACACGTCCAAGAACTAATACGTCACTTTCAAAGGCTCGGATGTAACATGAGCATCAAGTTACACTTTCTCCACAACCATCTAGACTATTTTCCGGCCAATCTTGGGGATCTAAGTGAAGAACAGGGCGAGCGATTCCACCAGGACCTTCGTACGATGGAGGAACGCTATCAAGGCTACTGGAACGCACATATGATGGCTGACTATTGTTGGAGCATTCAGAATAGCTCTCTGCCTTTAGTTTCAGCAAGAAAATCAAATAAAAGAAGGTTTTTTTTCAACTTAAACTTAAATAAATTGGGATCATCTCTAAATTTATAGCGTTTTTTATGAAAACAACCCATGTGTCATATTTTTTTAACTAGAGCTGATACAGAAATTTCAGTCACAGATTTGAAATCGTCATTGAAAATTGGACTAATATCATGTATCATAACCCAATCATCAGAAATGCTGTTGTGCAGTGTTATGTTTTCACAAATATAATTTATTCACAGTCATAAAAATAGTCACAGTAATAAAAAATTTCTACTTCAATTTCTACAATAAAAAACTATATTTTTTTTTGGCTTATTAATTAATTTAAGTTCTGTATTAAAGTTTTAGTCGGCTACTTTTCTTCCTTTTTTTTTCATATTTTACACAATATTTAAGAAAAATCTTCCTATTTTAATCTTTTAAAAATTTGTTGTGAAATATTGCACCTTAATTCATAGGTTATTAGGTTGTGCTCATTTTGGTAAAAATTGTGTTCCGTCTGATGTTAGTCCTTGTCTTAATAATAATATTATGTCAGTGTGCTTTAAATCTTCTTTATATGTAAAAATGAATCCCTATTTCCCTTGGTCACGGCATCACGCGTGAACGGGTAGACCGATTTTAATTCGGTTTTCGCTAATAGAGAGAGGGATAAACGGGGAAGGTTTTAGGGTATATAAATATTGCATGCCGGGCGAAGCTGGGGGCGGGTCGCTAGTTATATATATTATAGTTGCCATTGTTTCTTTTTTGTTTTATTTGATAGAAATACCAACAGCAAAGCAAAAAATTCATTTAGGTGTGACATAATAAGCAAATACATTATAAGATTTATATCATTGGTCCAATAAATCCGGACAGACCAAAGAGTTAATGTTAAAGGTTCGATTAAATCCGATCGCCCTTTTAGTGGCTCCAAGTCTCCAACACAATATCCCAAATACGCAACGTCAAACATCCCACATATCCGAAGTTCCGTCGAGAGCGTTCAGACCACAACAATACAAAACATCCATGGTATATAATGACATCCACGGTATTAAAGTGATAATTATTCAACAACTCCTGCCATGTTTTTACTAATTTTTTATTGTGATAATAAATAAACAAACAATTAATTCAGTACCTACATGTTGTGATTTATACACCGAGCTCCATTAAACATTACAAATATTTTAAAAATTCAATAACAATTTAATGCCGTCGTATTTTTTGTATATAAATATAAATAGTAAAAAGGTTAGTCGACATCACAGGAGACCGGAGAGCTGGCAGCTACCTCGGACAAAGAATTAGTCTAGCTATCCAAAGGGGGAACGCTGCCAGTATCTGCCAGAACCTTGCCTAAAGGGACTCCTTTTAATAATATATTTTAGTTTTTATATTACAATTAGGATTATAGTTTATATTAGTTTATTATAATTATAGTTTTATTCTTTATTCTTATATTTTAGTTATGTTTTTAAATTTGAAATAATATATGTTCATTAGTTTTATGTAATATCAAATTAGAACGTAGCCTTGTCTTTCGTAACTTATTTCCGTATTCGATTTTAAATACAATATAAAAATGAATGTTTTATAAATATGAAGCCGCAAAATTTCAACACCGATTAATGTGAAAATTGCTATATATAACTTGTATGTATATTTATTTTTATTAACGAAGAAATGTTTTATGTTGTCACAATTTTAAAGCAGAAAAAACCGCGTAGCACACTTATTACTGTTAAATAATTAAAAAGATAGTTTACTATTGACATATTTATAAAATTATATGACATGTGTATCTAAATTTTACAGTTAATGACACGACAATGATATTTCGAATTTATACCAAACTAACTGGTGCTCGCGTCTTCGTTCGTTTTAAAATAATAAAAAATATAACACAATAATAAAAAAATATAAAAAAAAAAAAATAACACCGTCGACGGCGCCATCTATTATACTACCAACAGAATTAGGTGAAGCGGCGACATCTATCGGATTTGGCTAGAACTGCTTGGTGATACACTGTGCATAGTAGGCATTTGCAAACACTAAGGAACTTAAAGATAAAACCTTAACGAATTATACACATATAGATTCTTCGGGGATCATTCTGTTGATAGATGAAAACCGCATGAAAATCCGTTAAGTAGTTTTTGAGAGTACCGCGAACGTACATACAGACAGACAGATGCTACGGCCTCGCACGCATGCAATTTTTTTCTATAAACGAATATATAGAGGTAACCGTTTCAAAATCAGTTGAGTAGTTTAGAAATGGTATGTAATGTACAAAAATAAGAAAATTTTAGAAAATTCGTCAAAATATAATATATATATATGTTGAGCAGTGCCATCTACCGCATTGCGAGGTTAACTAACACGCCGATGCGGTCGGAGGACAGCTGCGGTGCTGCGGTACTAGAAAAGCGACATCTAGTGATGTCAGCACTCTGAGTAGGGTTTGGGTAGATGCATGACCCTTATGTACCTACTGGGGATTGGGTCGATTTTGAATGTCGACAAAACAGCTTTAAACTGTTGTGATACGATTTCTATATTTGAGTAGCGGTGATATATGCGAACCAGTGTGGTGAGCGATAGGAAAACGGAAATTAAATAGCTTCCGGCGATTTAATAAAAAGGCCGTGGCAAGGCTACGCGCTCTTTTTCGGCATCCAGCTCTTGTGACATCTGGAGCTCGGACAGACTTGGCGAATCTCAAAACGCCTACTTAGGTCTGATAAAGTTTTTCTATGGCTTATAGTCGACTCAGAGTCAAAGCGAGAAGGATTAGAACACCTGCATTCGCGGGAGAGGGACCCCCTGCAGCCAGCGTCGGTCTCGCCATCGAAACAGCTCAAGTCAATACGGGCTTGAATTTCCACTGCGTCGCAGTCAGAAGGCGAGACAACTCCTGGAACGACATGTATACCACGTGCACATCTCTTGCTGCCAAGCTGCCACACCCTTCAGTCGAGGTTTGAGCGGTTTGTTGAACGTGTCACTTAAGAGGCCCGCTGCCCGCACCTCTGTCGATCTCCTTTGTCGTCAGACTCCCGCGCACCTGTACCGCGTGGACGAAGACTCATTTAAATGGTCTATCTATATAATTTCCCTACTATTAATCATTCCATTGTTTGTGTTCACTGTTAGCATAATTTTTTGTACAACATGTGTGCATATGTTTAATTTTTTTTTTTTTTGTAATAAAGGTGTTGTGTGATTGAAGACTTGGGTTTCTCTGGCCAAATTCCTCCTTCAAGTAGCTGGTGCCCTATGAGATTATTTACTATGACAGATCTCGTGTAGTATCTGTCAATGAGTTTTAGTCTGTGAGTAGCGGCAGGCCTCTGTCACTCCGTGACGTTCCACATTGAATGTTAGCTACTGAATACTATTATTTATTCTATGGTAGCGGTTGAGGAACCTGCGGAGCCCCTAGGGTACGCAGAGAACTTTAACGGTTACAAAGTTAACGGAGGCGGACAGCGACTTATTTTATAATATGTATAGATATAGATATTGATAGCTCGGTGGAAGACGCTCTCAATTCCGATACGGAAAAATAAATTCAAATCTAAGTATGTCCTGCATTTCTAGTATTTCATGTTAAAAACCTATATTTGAAAAAAGGCTTCAACGCCGAACTCGATGGAATTTAACTATATTTACGGAATAGTTAACTATTTTAACTATATTTTAACTAATTTAACTATGTTTACTTCACTGAATGCCGGTAGAGCGGCTACTTATGCAGAACATCTCAAGAGGCGTAAATATTCTAATTTAGATAAAGGATATATATTTATGCCGTTTGGAGTGGAGACACTTGAACCATGAGGACCGGACGCGTTAAAGATTTTCAAAGATCTGTCTGGAAGGTTAATTACGGCCTCTCGTGACCAAAATGCCGGTTTCTATTTCGGACAAAAACTTAGCATCGCCATTCAACGAGGCAATGCCGCCAGCATTTTGGGCACGCTGCCTCAAATTTCAGAGCATTTACTTCTTACGTGATTATTGTAAAAAAATAAAAGAAACTAAAACAAATTGTCAAGATAAAAATTATACCCTAAAAGATTGATAATAGTCCAACAGGTACACTAGTTTTTTGACGTCTTCCATTTACCGAATTATATGAAAATATTAACAAAAGCATTTTTCTATCACCCTTGGACTTCGTATGAAATAAAACCATTCGAATTTGAAAAATCTACATATCTAAGAAAGCTAGTTCTTCATAATCTTCGGAACCGGAACGTCTGGTGGACATACCCCTACACATTACATATCATCAGGCCTATATGTACCTTCAGGTACAAAGTATTTAATGAAGTTACGAAAAAGTCAACTAAGCGTTTACAGAGAATGATAAGTACAAACGAATACAACTTTTACTCGTTGTATTAAAACGGTTGAATTTAGTTTAATATTCGAGCTCAAAGTATCGTCATAATCAAAGTGACAGTGGACTTGGGTGGCTCGTTTCCTGAGTCGGGCCCGAAGTCAGCAAATATTGTTGTCAAACTATTCCATGCTGTATTTCTATCGAGACAAGGATTAGTTTTGCTAGCAAGGCGTGCGTTGTAAGCGGTTAGCCGCGGAAATTGCGCTCCAGCCTCTACAACTCCGTTTTGTGATAACGCTGTAAACATTGTTCGGCTCATAAGTTGTAGTAATTTTACTATTAATAAGACGAAAAATATGAAAATGAGGATATATTTGAAGTAAGAAAAATACCCCTAATGTCTTTTTTTTATGTTAAGACAGGCAGACAGTCCACTTGATGGTAGGTGGCTACCGTCGCCGTATAACACAAGCAACGCCAAAGCTGCTGCAAGTGCGCTGCCGACTGCAAAAAGATTAAGGATAAGGGATTAGGAGTGGATCAGTTTGACTTTATTGTAGGTCCTTTTGTATTTAAAAAAAAAGATTCACAGGTTTTTTATATAACTTACGCTCCCTTTGATGGCTGACGCTGAACTGAAGTAGGGTAAAGGATTAAGCGGGGATAGGAAAATGGCTCTGGCATCCCTTACTCACTCACCGAAACACATGTGCTCGACAGACAGGCTGACGGTCCACTTGACGTCATAGTTGCTGCTAGTGCGCTGCCGCCCATAGTGGGATTGAAGATAAGGGATCAGGAAGGGATAGGAAAATGGCTCTGTCACACACCGAGACACAACAGCAAACATACTGTTATTCTTCCGAAGAAGGTGGTTACTGCCGTCAGACGGATTGCCCAATTATAACTGTAACCGCAGTATGTCCTGCCATTGCCATTCACATAAATAGATACATATAAAGATACGGTTTCTCCCTAGTCACGCCATCTAGTTCATTGTTGGAAAACCAACTTCAAAATAAACTAGTTTTGAATCTAAAAGCTTTTTGTAAATTTAAGAGTTCGTTTGTAACAAAAAAAAACTGTAATTCTTAAAATTTTTGTGTGTCTGTTTGTTCCGGCTAATTTCCAAAACTGCTGGACCGATCTTGACGGGACTATCACTTGCTGTGAGCTGATTTTATAGGAAGTAACTTAGACTTAGAAATTTTAGAAAAAAAATATGTATATAAGCTTTGTCCAGTACCGCGCGCGAAGCGTGTTCAGATAATATCAAATATTTTCCCACGAATCTTATGATCAGGATGAAAAGTATCGACAAGCCCGTTGGATGAGTGATTAGGATGCTTGCCTTGACGTTCTGTCTAAGATGTGATTAGGGTCCTGGTTCGAACCTCGGCAAGGTCACTTTGGAAATGAACTTTTCAATGTTGGTTCTGGTCTGGATCTGGAGAGCATACTGCATTTCGGAGTCATTTTGGGAAGTCCATCTGGCGGCAGTAACCACAGTCTTCGGAAGAATAACAGTATGTATGCTTTTGTATTTCGGTGTGTGACAGAGCCATTCACGATCCCTCCTCAATCCCACTATGGTCGGCAGCGCACTAGCAGCAACTATGACATCAAGTGGACCGTCAGCCTTTCTGTCGACTTAACATTAAAAAAATCCAGGGTATGGACTATAATAGGGTATATGTGTGTAATTCAAAAAAGGGTTAAATATTTTTGCTGCTTATTATTGCTTTAGAATTATGCCCATGTAAATATTTATTAATATGATTTCTTTTTCGTTAAGAAAATAATTAATTATTGAAAAGTGCAAAAAAATTGTGGGCAATTCAAAATACGGTCAGTTCGAATGTGACGTCAAAATCTATGAAATGTCAAGAAGCGTGTACAATTTGTGATTTTTTAACATTTGATAAGAATTAACTTGACTAATTTGGACTTGACGGACCTGTTTTGGAAAAATTAATGAAAAAAATTGTACGTTGACTGACTTGACTGACCTAGTTTCGGGATCTGCTACTTTTGATTTTATTTTGAGTTTTTTTATTTCTATTTTTACAAGTGACACTGGCAAAATCATCGGAGAAGGTCTGATGGAGCCATGACCAAAATAAGAAGAAGAAGAACATTTGATTATTATTGTTGATTTGACGTCACGACATTATTATTGTTGATTTGCGCCCAATGGGCGGGTGTTTAAAGTGCCAGTAGCTGTTAGTTAATTTTAACATTTTCTTTGTTACTAAATTTTAGTTTTTCGGCGCTGGATATTTCTTATGGTTATATAACGATATAACCTATCGTATAAAAATATTTTTAAAAAATGTGCATATTCCTTGTCAAGTGTCAACTTTCATCAAAACCGTTCAACGCTTCCAAACCGCTGAACCGATCATCCTAAAATTTTGCATGCACGTTGTCAGGGATGCAGGAAAGGACAAAGGGCACCTTTCATCCAGAAAAAAGTACTGTTCTTACAGGATCATCTAACGCCTGGCCAAGTTATAACTACAATAAAAATGTTAGGCGTTATATCGCTGATATATTTTGTGAGGCGTAATTTTTTTTTTCAACGCGGGTGAAGCCGCAGGCACCAGCAAGTTTTATATTTAAGTGTCCATTTTATCATATTTCATGGCTTTATTTAGGAATTTATTTATAACAAATTGCTATCGTAAATGAAGTATTGCTTTTTCGTCTAAATAACGCATGTACACTGATGTGCTTCCATTCGTTGATTATTTGAATGTTAATTTATTTTACAGAAAATTCAGTAAAATTCTTCAAAACTTTGATTTTTCTGTTCAAAACATATCTACTTACTTAAAAGCCTCGACAACAAAATGAATAATTACGAATATCAATATAAATGAATATATATGTAGGTATTTTTGAATTTTTTTAAGACTACCCGTCTGATTCGTAACTAATTTTCATAAAATATTGTTTATTTAGAATCGCCTGTTTAACTTCGACTCGTTAAGTTATTGTTTTTTTTTTAAATTAAGTGTTTGATTAATATGAAATCAATAATTAAGTTGTGTGTGCTTAAATACTGATTATGTGGGATTATGATGTAAGTACTCTTTTTTTTTATTAATGTGTTTAACTACATAGTTTAATTTTATTAAGCTGAATTTATTATGATCTTACCACTTACAATTGCTTATACCTGAATAGCAGCATTAGTGCTAATTTAAATAGAGGTAATTTTTTTTATTACCCTGATCGAAGTGTAAAAGTCATAACAAGGGTTTTTCTTATTAGTTTAGTATCGATATCTACATCACTTATCATATCACGTACTTTTTGATGCAACAATCACACAGAAAATATGATAAAGGAAGAATAGGTTTGGAAATGGCTGCTGAGGTACTGAAAAACAACCACACACGTGATTTTTGTTATATGATCTTATTCACATATTTATTTTAAAATCTTAATTACCTATCCAATTACTTACCTATCAATTGACGAGCCCATTGGTCGAGTGGGTTAGAATAGCTTTAGCGCTTTAACAGTGGGGTCCTGGGTTCGAGTCCCGGCGGGCCAACTTTTCAAATGAACTTTTTAAAGTTCAAGGCTCTGGGTGCTTACCATCAACTTTTATAAAGTGAACCAAAACAGGTGCGTTTCAGTTTAGGTTCCCAAACTGAGTCGCTTTATCGTAGCAAGGTCTAACATCAGACCGAACATAATTTTTACCAAAAGGAGCAGTTTAGGTGCCAAACTAGCTGGTGCCAACGGCTAACGCCTAACACCTTTATTGCAGTTATAGCTTTGCCAGGCGTTAGACGCCTGATTAGATAATAAAAGATTAAAAATCATTTTATTTCGAAATCACACATTCTTTCGTGTAAATAAAACACAGATAAATTATTCTTGTAGATTAAATAACATATAGCGACCTGACTGAGTTGATATTTTAAAAATTCTTTTCTTAGCGATTGATTACTTTATAAAGTAAAACGTGGTAAAACTATGTTCCTTTCACCTTTTTAAACTTAGTAATTTTGGCGGTTTATAGTCAGTCAGTGAGGACAAACGACTTTACAATTATGTATAAATTAGTCCGGTCAAATTAGACCAAAAAATAATAGTGAAGTTACATCAATTCTCAATAAGCTGAAAATCGGTAAAATCGTTTAAAATATGATTATAAACAAAATCAGAAAGTTCCCCATCCCTCCCTTTTTTTTTTTTTTTGCAAAAATTTTTATTCAAGGTCAAAGGTCGAAAAAATGAGTTTTTTGCGATTTTCAGCAAAACCGTAAGTTTTATCATAAAAATACCTCAGACAAAAATTGTAGATCATAAAATTATCTACAAAAAATGTATAAATACTTTTTTTCCTACGAGCCACCGTTTCTGAGATATAACGATTCAAAAAGTTGTAAAAGTTGTAATCGTCATAATATGCCCACGTTTCCACGCCACCTATGAGGTAGTGTACTTAGCGCGTTTTTTTTAAACTCTCAGAAATATCTCTCGTTATATCTCAGAAACGGTGGCTCGTAGGAAAAAAAGTATTTATACATTTTTTGTAGATAATTTTATGATCTACAATTTTTGTCTGAGGTATTTTTATGATAAAATTTACCGTTTTGCTGAAAATCGCAAAAAAACTCATTTTTTCGACCTTTAACCTTGAATAAAAAATTTTGCAAAAGGGGAGGGATGGGGAACTTTCTGATTTTGTTTATAATCATATTTTGAACGATTTCACCGATTTTCAGCTTATTGAGAATTGATGTAACTTCGAATGTCTAAATTGACCGGATTAAATATTACACAGATATTATGTAAGATATAATACATATTATAACCCTAAAACTAACAAAACGTGAAAGAATTTGTAAAAATAACTTCTCTCAAAACGGCGAAAATGCTCGCGGCAGGTCAGAATTGTTAAGTTGGCTGTGAGAGGCAGGTTCAGTAATTACTTTCACCTTTCTAACTTCTCTCCAGTTGGACATTCTTCGGGAGATGTCAAAACATTTGCCGTAAACTGGCGACAACTAAAACAGGGAACACTGGCATATTTTTTTTAGCAGAAGCTTACTAATTCATTTTAAATTATAATTATTTTTTTGCAAACTATGTACTAAAATTGCAACGAAACAAAACACTGACGTAGCTCATAGATCCTGTGAATAACTCTATGAGGTACGTAGGAAGGTACCTATTTACTGAAATATTACGTAATTTGAATTATTAAAAATCGTAAGATTTTGTTGGAGTGTTTGAAAATCTTAATTTTTTAATGTTTTAATAGAAATAAGCATAATTAATTTTTAATTTAACAAGCTGTTCAAATATGAATTGCATTTGATTGTAATCTGAAGACGTCGTAAAAAAAGAAGTTATATAAAATTCAAATTCAAGTGTGTGTGCGTGTGTGTGTTATGTGTTGTGTTAAATATCTAAAAGACAATGCTAATTAATAAATAATAATTAATACATTTTAATCAGTAAAATAATTTTTACCTGAGTAATAACTGAAGCACCGCAACAAAGACGATGTTAGTGACTTACTATGGTGTAAATATGACTCTGAGAGTCCGAATGAATACAACGAGCTGACTTACTTTGAATCATTTGAAGTAATTGTTTGAAAATACTACGTCCGCATTGTAAGTTATTAAATTCAGTGATCCTTTTGTTAGTATCAAAAAGCGTGTTATATTGCTTCAAAATGAAGTAACACGTGTGATACACATTTGTCCCCAAGTGTATCGTCGAATTCACTTACACTTCGTCCGTAATACGTTTGACCAAGGAACATGGTTTCGCTTTTTGCGAAGTCTATTGAGACGTGATGTCATAATCTTGTTACTGCCCGCGAATTCCACTCCACTATGTGAGCTTCTTAAGGCTTTAAAAGTTTATCGATTTAGGATTTCTGGGCATGAACTATAACTACAACAGACCTAGTTTCGTGTAATGATATAATTTGTGATGTTATCTCATTGGTTACAAAGTATTCTTAATGGGTTATAAAAAAACTTAAAGAAACTCCACCTTCAACTTTCAAAGAAAACATATCGTAAGTTTAAGAGGTGGAAAGATTTAACGTTATACAAGATTGTTGTACAGCGCTAGATTTTTCAAAAACCTAATAAGGAATTCTTATCGTTCTAGAATTCCTGTATCGTATGTCAATTGGCGTTCTGCTGTAATATTTGCCGTCACAATCACGAGAAGATTGCTCACGGTTTGAACTACGATTGCCCAATTTGTCATAATCAAGATTTTCTTTGCGCACCTGAGCTGTTAACTTCCGATTTCCTGGAGCACCTCGAAATACACCTGCCTCTGAACTGCAAGAAATGTGATAAAATGTTTGAGAAAATGGAAGACTTCATCGACGTGGATAAATGTAACAGTGTTTCGGAGTTGATTAGAGACGAAAGTCTCTGCCAACAAACCAAAGACGTAGACGATAGATTTGATTCTCTCTACAATAAAGCTATTATTGTCGATGAAGATGACGAAGATGTTGAAGAGTTTACAAATAAAAATAGCAAAACTGCTGTCATCACACCTATGATAAGGAAGAAATTTCTAGTTGATTATGAAGATTCCGATTTTGAACCTGAAGAGCAGACAGGCACAGAAGCCACTTCTACTGCTGTGAAGCCTCATTCCAGAATAGTCCCAAAAACACCCAAACAAAAGAAGAGGGCAGCGACACCTCATGTGAGAAAATTAAAAACCCTAATGAGACAGAATAAGATCGAAGAATCTGATGTGAATGACGGAATTGTTACATCTGTTTCTGCTGATAACACACCGTCAGGAGTAGAAAATGTTCAAGGTTAGTAAGTGTACTGTTTTACTTGCATTTTGTTTGTTTTACATTTTGCCAGTAATCAATTATAATTGAAACCCACTACTTTGTTTATTAGTATAAAAGCTAAATCGAAATAAAGTGAATGACAACTACCTATTTTAATAAACAATGGAAAATATATGTGGTCGCTGTAATAAAAATTGAATATTCTACAATCAAATTAATGCATTTTTAATAGAAATAATTACAACAAAGACTTTTCGCAGTCATTTGGGCAGCCCGTCTGGCGGCAGTAACCACCCCCTTACAGAAGATTACCGTGAAATAATAGCACGTGTCCTATTGTCTTTCGGTGGGTGAGTAAGGGATGCCAGAGCCCATAAGGATAAGGGACTGGGAGGGGCCAATCCCTTATCCTTAATTCTACTGTAGTCGGCAGCTTACTTGCAGCACCTGTAGCTTGTGTTATAGGCGAGGGAAGACTGTCTGTCGATATTAACATTAAAAAGAATCTTTAATTTCCTGCCGTAAAGCTCTAATTTTTAATTAACAATATTAACAGCCTAGAGCGTTAACAGCCCGTTTTAATGTTTAAATCCTACAAAATAACAATAATATTTTTTTAAATATCTATAGCAATAGGGGATCGGACAGTAATCAGATTAAAATCTAAAATGTACTTAGAAAGAAAATATATAATTTTTTACGATTATTTATAGAATAATAATTTAATATAATTCATTTAAATATTTTTAAATGAAGAAATAAAATTTTATTATTTACAATATTTTTAATCTTTACTGAAACACCAATCACGGTGCGTGACGTCATTTGTGGGCAATCATTGTCTTATGCCAATGCAGCTGTTTTGTTATGATATGACCACAAATGACGTTACGCGTTCTCAGATGAACGATCGTGGCGTTTTGGCGGCATTTTCAAACAAACAATATTAAAACATGATTTTGAGTACCTAAAAGGCTATAAATAAATAAAATAGTATTTTTTATGGGAATAAATATCCATGAAGATTAATTTAAAACACTTTCTGAAAATTTGTCCGATCCCCTATTGTCATTTTAAAAGTAATCTATAGACTTCATAGATTTTATATGATATCATTACGTTTGCATGCAGAAACATGCTTCTTGCTGACTTATTTTGCATGCTTCAATTACCGCTCAAGTTGACGTCCATGTTTGTTATAATTATGTCCATGAGTCCACGTTTGGTCCATATGTAGTTTTATATTTGCTACAATAACAAAGCCTAATAAATATGACATAATAATAATTTCATTACCTGTTTCAGAAACTGAAAAGATGACCACCCCTACATCCCATAATATGCCGTATTTAGGTAAGCTGATACAAACGGTCACCACGAGCACTCCAACGCATCCGGCGAATAGCGGCTGGTCTCTGTTTGATGAACAGACAAACAACTCACCCCTGTCTGAGATTGAAAATACTGGAAGTCCAGCACAGAGCATTGACAATGAGGTAAATACTTTTATGTTGTTACTTGTCGTCATTGAAAGCCGAAGTGCAGCTAAAAGTAGAAAAACCATTGCTTCTTAATAGTTTGGACAGATTACGAAATTAAAAAATTAATTTATTAATATAATATTTGAAATAACTGGCTTCTATTGGTGTCTTTGCCCGTTTTTTTATTCTTTAAACTGTGTTTAGCAATCGCAGTACTAATTTATTTATTTATTTATTATTACATGGCCTCCAATGAGGCAGGCACCGAACAAAAACACACAGCAAAGGACAAAAAAGAATAACGATGCCGCCGCAATTAAAGGAGGCACAGCCTACGCCAATAAAGAGTCAAAGTAACATCCGAGCAGTAAAATAAAAATACGAAAGAGTGCTTGTTTGTGATGACTTTCCGCCTACACTTCTCAACTGATAATCATGAAATTTTGCATACATAGAACACCTCTAATCCAGACAAATGCACCGTTCCCGAGGGATCACCTAAAAATAAAAATAAAAAAAATCAATAGATGAGCAATAAATATTGAATAATTGTTTTAACACGCCTAAGTAAAAGGGGCACTGACTAGTCGCAGGCAAAAGCTGGTTGCAATTAAACGTCACAAGTCCTACTTTTCAACCCAAATTCAAATTTCTATTTCACTAACTGTTGGCCCCTAAAAAAGTGTCTGATAGCCTTCCATAGGTATTTGGAGATGTTAACAGTTAATTTATAGGTTGTAAAATAATTAAATCTAGATTTTTAGTGATTCCAGATGTGTTTGAAAGTATATTATTATAGGAATGTATATGAACTTGTATTGTATAGGTCATAAAATCACTTAAAAATGACACAGTATTGTTAGTTAACCTAAAGATGTTAATTTTCAGGGTTCTAAAACGGATTCGGAAGCACCTAAACTCAAAGGAATCATAATTACTAACAGTCGTATACGTTTTGGAAGTCAGGACAGTTCGGAGAAGCAAACCACCACGTTCACCGATTCCAATACCGATGGATCGTCGATAAAATACAAGAAAGTTAAGTTTGCGGAGGATACAGTTTTCGAACAGCAACCCAAAGCTAGACGCGGTAAGTTTAAGTTATATGTCATTTTACAGTAATATAAATATCTATTTAAGTAGTTTTTCAACTGCAATTTACAGAAATGTTTCCGTAGAGGATATAGTCTTGCTGGAATTCTTCGTGGTAGGTACCGATTATGCATAATAAAAAATAAAAGGTGTTTATTTGAAAATTTGAAATCCAATTACTCTTAGTATACTTAATAACTTAAAAAGTATTTTTTTAAAGACATTAGATTAAATAGATAAATTCTTAGCTGTGCTCGCGGCTTCTTCCCGCATGAAATCTGGTTTGTGATAAAAAAAAAAACATTAATTGAAGTATATTTTAAAAATTCTGAAAATTATTTTTCTTTTTTTATTCGAATTTATTCAATTCAAGAAGCGCAAGATTGAATATCTTGGCCACGGCTTAGACATGACAGCTGCTTATAATGCTGCTTCAGTTAATCATGATTGGTAAGGTGCAAGGTAAGAGACCCGCTGGGTGCAGGAGGAAGTCGTGGTTATGAAGCATCCGAGAATGGACTGGAATTACCTTGTTCGAGCAACTGTTCCAGTTAGCTCTTAACGGAGACAGGTGCAAGGAGTTTACTCCAACCTTCAGAACTGAAAAGGCACTGGGAGAAAGAAATTTTGATTCGAAACCCTAAATATCTATTGTCTTATTTACATTGGGATTCTTTAAAAGGCACGCTTATTATTTTTGTATGTGAAGGTTGGCAGGCAGAATGATTTTACACTTGAAAGCAGGTGATTACCATCCCTATTAATACAAGCATCACCATAAGGATTGCGCTGCCGATCTTGATAAAATAAAGGACAAGTGATTAGGAGGTAATAAAGAAATGGCTCAATATATACAATCAGAAATGGCTATAAGTGGAAATATTTTATTTGGTGTGTTTCTATTTGAATTAAAATAAATAAATAAATAAAATAAATAAATATATGAACTCACCGAAATCCAACAGCACACGTGCTATTATTTCTGGAAGGTGAAGGTTAATAACGCCGGTTGTGATGTCTAGCTTGTAGCTTCGGAACGCAGTGTGCCCTGCCATAAAGGTAAAGGTGATGTAAGGTAAATTACTAAATGTAGTGTCTTATTAAAATATATTTTTCGGTTTCAGTATTTCGTAAGCCAAAACGCATACTAACGCCTGGGCCTCAAAAACAAAGACTCTGTTATAATCCACGTTTTCAAGCTCTCATTAATCGATTTGAATCTCAAGGCGTCTCTGTGTCCAGGACACCAATAAACAATAGAGACAAAATGATTGAAAGCACTCCACCTGTGGGAGATCATACCAACATTCCTGCTAGAGCTATAAACTTTAAAGAGGAAAGTCCTGCTGCAACCACGCCAGAAATCTCTAAAGAATCGAATGAATTGTTTAAGAGTCCCATCGATAGTCCCCAGACGGGCGACTTGAGTAAAGCCATTACAAGTTTGAGTGCAAATGTGGCTGGTTCCCTACAGAATTGCATCAGCAGTGTCTTGAAAGCGACGAACGAAGAGACAGAGATTGAATTCAAGTTTGTAATAACAAAGAAGAAAGTTAGCGTTAAAACTATCACAGAGGAACCAGATCAAATGTATTACGAAGCGAACAACACAAATGCTGCTGATATGAATAAAGGTTACAAGGAAAAAATTTGGTCTGCTGTTACGAAAGCACTTCGCAATGTATTCTGGGGAGATGAGGCCAAATCTGCAGGTAATTCAAATCTTTCTTATCTTTTATGTCTTCAATATGTTGCCCACACTTTAATTTTGCTAAGTACTATAGGTAATTATAGATATTTATGATAAATACCACAAAATGAGTGTTCTTTTTCGTTTCTGCAAGCCATTCTTTATTTACGTCCATTTTCAAATTTATTATTACTACCATTATTTAGTAGCTAATGTCTATTATCATTAAAGCTAGAGTTATCAATAAAAGAAATGGAAAAATTTCTTCCTTTTTACCTTTTTTTTAATGGCACATTTCCCAAAGTAAAAGGAAAATTTTCAAATTTATTATTAGTATTTAGTAGTTAATGACTATTATTATTTAGAGCAATAAAAAAATTAAAACAATGACTTTCTTTTACCTACCATTGTCGAATTTAAGCATTGTACGAACATAGGTATAATTAAATTCATTATAACAAATTGACAAGAAATGCTTTTAACTTAATTAGGCCCGCAGGTGTATTAAGCTAAACCAAATGTTAATTATTCATTTTAATTATGTTACTATCAGTATTGGCTACACTCCAGTACACACCATGATAAGCATTAAAATTCATGTAATCTGGCTACTTTCCACTGCAAAAAGTGTGTGCAATAATGTTTTAAATTGTAAATTTTAAGTCCCTTCTACGTTTCGAATGCAGTATTGCTTTTGATTATTCATAAGTTTACCCGTTCCTCTTTTATGGGAGGAAGTGTTTTTTAAAAAACCCGTGTAAATCTAAATAATACGAGCTTTGCGAGTGTGGCAATTGAAAACGTTTTAGTAATTCCCGTTTCGATTAAATATCCGTTTTCAATTTAAAAAAAAATCTCTGACAATTTTAAATCCGATTTTGTCTGAATCAATTAATTTGTAAATCTATTCATTTCAGATAATTTTAAAACTTATTTTATATATAAAAAATATGTGTGTAAGTACAACGTATGTGGACACCAAAACAGCTCAACCAATTTTGATGAAATTTTCAGGCAATTTTCAGATTAGCCGTTTTGACGAGCTCGTTGGATCAGTGATTAGGGTGCTTGCGTTAACGCTCTGTTCTAAGGTTCCCGAGTTCGAATTCTGGCAGGATCAACTTTGAAAAAATGAACTTTTCAAATTTTGCTCTGGTCTGGATCTGGAAAGTTAAGTAGCAGGGCATACTGCGTTTCGCAGTCACTTGGGCAGCCTATCTGGCGGCAGTATACACCCCCTTGCAGAAGACCACCGTGGAATAACTGCACGTGTGCTGTTGTGTTTCGGTGAATGAGTAAGGGATGCCAGAGCCCATTTCCCTATCCCCTCCCATCCCTTATACTACTGTAGTCGACAGCGCAGCAGCTTTGGCGTTGCTTGTGTTATAGGCCACGGTAGCCACCTACCATCAAGTGGACCGTCAGCCTGTCTGTCGATCTTAACAAAAAAGCCGTCACTTTTTATCAGTCATCAACGATCCTTTTGTGTGACATGTGCGTAGTCGCAATTTGTGTGACACAGGCTGATGCCTGTGTCTCTCAACTGCTGGATGTAGGCCTCTCCAAGTCTAGCCACCATGCACGGGTTCTCTTCGCTTTGCATCCAGCCGCTTCTGGCAATGTCTTTCAAGTCTTCAGTCCACCTGGCCTCGAGGCGTCCCACGCTGCGTTTTCCAATTCGTAGCCTCCATTCGAGAACTAGTCTAGCCCATCGGCTATCCGCTTTGCGACAGAATGACAAGACATATTTTAATATATCTTATAAATTGTTACAGCCTATCAAAACGACGCAAAAACTCCACAATCTCGTTGCTCGAATGATTCATCGTCTTCTTCAGCGTCGAAAAGGAAGTGTGAAGATTTATCTGACACAGAAAGTCCCATAAATACTAAGAGGCAAAAATATGATGGCCGAATAAAAGGAAGACCTCCTCTGCCCCGTTACAAGAATCATTGCTTATCTTTGAAAACGTACCGATCAGCTGATAACTATCAAATTAATAAAAAACCCGAGGAAGATTCAGCAAATCAGAGTTTCTGAAGAGGAGTACCTACGTATGGTTTTTGCAAAAGTATTTTTTTTGTGTGTTTACATACTCTTTGATTTTTTATTACATTTAATTTTTCGATTAAAGAAATTTAAAAAGGCAGTAGTTTTTTATTAATTATTTAGTAATGTTTGCGTATCAAATCGGCTAGATTTGACTAGACCAATCAATAGATTAGATCGATTAGATAAAATATATTAAGGCGACGCCAGCCCCTAATGATAAAAAAATCCACTTATTTGTAACCGTTTTCCTTTTTAAATTAGCCTAATAATTATAATTTTAAAAAATACTCAAATCATCTGCAGGATATATGAAAGGGGATCATCATCATTATTTTTTAAATTATATATATAACAAATTTACTAATTTGCAGTCTAATATCGATGTTGTAACCGTGCGATTTGCTTAATAATAAATATTTTAAATAGCTAATTCTTAAGATAAATTTAAGATCCACTATCTGAAGGCTCATCAAAAGAAAAATTTGAATTATACTTTTTTTAAAATAGATTTTTCCGAGATTTGCAAGTAGCGACTCCCCCTCAGCAGTCTCGTCAATTCAGTGCGGAACAAGTTTTGCGCTGGGGTCGCCTTTAATTTTGATTTAAGACGGCGCTGTCAAAATAGTTCAAAACCGCGATTGGTTCGTCACTGTTGGCGCACAGCGTGATACCGACAGTCAAAGTCGGTCAAAGATCGCGATAGCGCGGTACTGATCATTCGATATTAAATCTTAGGCATACTTGTCCGAATAAAGTTGAATATCGAATGATCCGTTTGACCGTATCCTTGCACAGAACTAAAGGACCATAAGTCCCATATCGAACTCTATTTATTATGGGAATGGGAATAATATCGATCTAGGTATTATTTGTCTGGTTTGTAACTAATAAATCGTATTTTCTTTCTATGGGTATTTATTTTGCATAATTATGTAACTTAAGTTGTTTCCGAGAAAAACGAAAAATCTCAAAAAAGATCTCATTAAAAAAAATAAAAGTATCGATTCAACGGTTTTAAAAACATATTTTGGCGATTATATAGGTGTATAAGTCGCGTCACGTAAAAAGAACGTTGGCGGTCAAGATGCGATTTGAGGTGATATGAGGCAGGTCACGCGCCGCATGCTTGCCGATGCGCTATTGGTTCGTCAGTCGTCCTTTGCTTTCCCCACTGTACACATTGCGTTCGTTCTCAAAATACCATCGCGTACAAAAGTTTTTAATTACGAAATGGTTTTTACATAGATACATAGTAAGAAAAATGATTTATAAGGTATATTGTTTTATGAAGAGAGAGGCTGAAAATAATGCAGTTGATAATTTAAAACAAAGCATGAAACGCAACAAAATGTTCCGAGTCTACAGTGAGACGAAATAAATATAATAAAAAATAATAATAAATATAATAAAATAATAATAAATAACCCCACAGTAAAGTCGACGACACGCCGAATTCGGACCTCCCTGATTCGGAAGAAGTCGTCCGAGCGCAGCTGCGGCTGCAGTCAGCCGTGGAGCGAGGAGCTTGAAGTGCTCCTCGAAACCCCAGCGGGGATCTTAGGCCGAGATACTTAAGATGCAGCCCGACTGGAATCCGGACCCCCTCCACTCGGACTCGTAGCCCCGGAGGGATCCTAAGGCGTGAGGGATGGAAGCCCATGGCCCTAGTTTTGTCTAGGGCCACCTCTAGTCCTAGCAGGTGGATGCAGCGGACGACCAAGGAGGTGCCGATCGACGCTAACCGCACTGCGTCCTCCCACGTCTGTTCCCTTGCCGCGACCAGAATGTCGTTGGCGAAGCAAACAACCTCTATCTTGGGAAGAAGGTTGCCTCGTAGGACCCAGTTGTACCCTAGGTTCCACAATAAGAGGCCAAGGACAGCCTCCTGAGGTACACCTACCGCCACTGGCCGGTGTAGGACACGGCCGTCCGCGCCCTCATACAACACTACCCGACCAGAGAGGTAGTCGAGGACGAGGGCGCAGAGGTAGGTCAGTACCCTGTGAAATTTGAGTGCCGCCCTTATGCATTCATGAGGAAGGCTGTTGAAAGCGTTGCGGATGTTGAACGATACCGCAATAACAGCCTCCCCCCCTGCCGGTGGCCTCCTCCGTTCACCTTTTGAGGAGGCCCACCGCATCTATGGTGGATCGACCAGCTTGGGAGCCGAACTGGCAAGTTCGGCCCCCTTGTCTCTAAGTGTTCGATTATCCGGTGGGCTATGATTCTTTCCATAGACTTGCCGGAGTCGTCTAACAGGACCACCGGCCGGTACCCCGCCGGCGAGTCGGTAGGGCGGCCCTCCTTGCGGAGGAGGCAGAGTCGCCCCACCTTCCACCTCGACGGGAATTTGCCCTTGGTGATACATGCATCGAGTACCGCCCGGAACCTCTCCTGCAGAGGCCCTAACGCTATCGCCAGGGCCTTAAGCGAAACTCCGTCCGGCCCCGGGGCCGTCTTCTTTCTCCCGATCCATGAGCAATGTAATGCCTAACATCTTCATTACAGTTATAGGTTTGCCAGGCGTTAGATGATCCCTCGGGAACAGTACTTATTTTCTGGATGAAAGGTACCTTATTCCTGCATCCCTGACAACGTGTATGCAAAATTTCATGATGATCAGTTTAGCGGTTTAGGCGTGAAAAGTAACAGACAGACAGAGTTACTTTCACATTTGTACTATTAAAAGTAAGTATGGATGTCAAATGCAAGTGAATCTAAGTTTTTTCTTCACATTAGCATAATAATATATTTTTTTGTAACCATTATTTAATTCACTCATGAGACTCATTGTTATAAAAACTATCAAATCATATAAAAGTTTATAGAAATAGATAAATATAGAAAGAAAAACCTATAGGTTTTTTCAAAATATTTTACTTCAAAGTTAGATCAAAGTAAAATTATTATTTGTAATCCACAGAAGACATACATATGAAGGTTCATTGGGACAGTTCCGAAAGCCTATGGTCTGCACAGGTACGTTCTCCCTTAGGCGCAAATGTATATAAAAGCAAATTAAATTATAGGTCTATTTAAAGGGAAGTTCATTTCATAATATAATCACTAATGAAAGCCCTTAAGTACTGTTTCAATATAGCTTTTATCGCGTTCATATCGAATGTGTAATAGATTTTCAGATCAATTACTGGCTGCCCCGGGGCCGGCTTAATCCGTTTAATAAATTGAACTCATGTGTATGACAACGGGGCTCGTATATAAAACTAATTAGGGGTTTTTATACGTTATTATTATAAAAAATGAACCGATGAAACCAACAGCACGAAATAAAAGCTATTAAAGCTAATTTGAACTTTTTTTACGTAAAGGTTGTCAGACAGGCTGACAGCCCCCGTGGCCTATAATACAAGCAAAGCCACAGAGAATAAGAAATTAGGAATGATAGGAAATGGGATCTCGCATCCATTACTCACTCACCGAAACACAGCATCATACATGCTATTATTTCACGGTGGTCTTCTTTCGGGTGGTACTCTAGAGCAGGGAAACGAACCCTGATACAGAGCATTAAATCAAGCACCTTAACCATTGGACCAATGGGCTCGTCAAGTCATTAACAATACTTAAAGCCATCGATCGTCAATTTTATTTATTTACCCTTTTTCAGATAACATAATTCATTATTAGTTATTATTTAATTTACATACAATGAACGAAACAATGAACGAACAATGAACGTCATTGTACATACATTCATAGACTGTTGGTGCTAGCTCGTGTTCTCTCTAGCAACGGCGCCGTTTTCTTTCTGATAATTGCATGAAGCCCGTAGGTTCTCGCTTCGGCAAACATTTGAGAGGCAGTAGAAAAACGAGGCAACCCCATCAGCATCCTAAAACAGGTGTTGGATTACTCGTGGATGGTCACAATGGTTAGTAGTTTGAATTATATATTACAAAAATTTTTTTTTACAAAAACAACAAAAACAAAAGCTGTTAACCGATTCAGTGCGGCGGCCTTTTATATAAACTAGCGCGTGGCGGCTAACAAATGCCGGAGGGGCATTTGGGCATAGGAACAGCCTTTCCAAAAGCTGTTCCTATAGTTTAAAAGTGATTTCAAAAGGTTTACAACCACTGAAATCTTAGAAAAATCCATAATAAGATAATAATTCACAAACGAAGACTATAGACATGATTTCTCGGAAAAATACTAGTAATTTTACTTAGTTTTAACCTTCCAAGAGACAATATCACAAAGAATCAACGAATCTAAATATGATGCCCCTGGGGCATCATCCGCTATGAATCGGTTAAAGAACAATGGCGAAACTTTTGTTCAAATAATTTTCAAGCGTCTTTGAATATCATAAATATATAGAGAAATAATTAAATTTTCCAAGGTTTTTCAAATTATACTAATGGTCTATCTAAGTCTGTAAATAAATATCAATTTTAAAAGAAACACAATTGACTAACCATCTCCTTGTGAGTACATAGCAAAGAGGTCTGTGTAAACCAGACTAATACAACATCTTTGGTGTAAACCATTCAACCTGTCATTCTGTCGACACTGACATGTGACATCTACATCTCCTTGATTAAATGACAATTTAATGTGACAAACAAGGTACAAAAATTATATAAGTACATAATACCATAAAACACTGTATGTACTCGTAGCAAAGAGCATAGTTATACATGTTAATCACAATTTAACTCTGTTTATTTTAATCTAAAAATACCCTAAATATATATTTTAATCCAAATAATAGGTGTTATTTTACATAACCTCAAAATTTTAAAACAAAAATGTCTTTAATTCCAGACTTTGCTTAGTAGTAAATCTAAGACCAGTTCAGTAATAAAAACTCTATACTTTTACACATTTCGCATTTGTAGACGGGAAAACTTTACTCAACAAAAATTTGTAAGGGAGTTCGCCATTGTTCTTTAGTAATAAAGTTGTGATGATAGTTTGGGACACGCTAAGAGAAATAAGGTTGAATTGAACTCTGTATGAAAGTTTTAACAAACTTCATGCTCGTGTTAAATTTGTTTTTATACCAGCTTAATAACCTATGTTATAAAAGTAGGCTATTTTGGCGATTATATGGGTGTAATAATACTCCATAGATTATAGTATGTCCCTGGGGTGGATCGGAGTTGTTTCCTCAGCAGAGCCATCCATCCCTCTCGAAGAGCAAGGAGACACCGGGGAGTTTTAGTGGGTAGTGCCAGTGCCGCTATGACCCAGCATAGGCTATGACACTATATTTTTTATTAATAGTTGGCGACATGATAGCAATGTTCTCTGAAATACCTAATCATTTACTATTATTGCTTATACATTATGACGCAGCAATTCCTTACCTATATTAAGACGTGATGAAAATACCCAAACAAACCTTGATATTGGGAATAACGATGTTATTGATATCATATTTGGTATGTGGACAGTTTACATCGTTTTCTTCAGGTTTGGTAAACATTTCATCAATATGTTAGACATAAAATAAAACAAAATAGTTAGAAACTTTTTTTTAATGTTAAGATCGGAAGACAGGCTGACGGTCCACTTGATGGTAGATGGCTACCGTCGCCTATAACACAAGAAACGCCAAAGCTGCTGCAAGTGCGCTGCCGACTACATTAGGATTAAGGATAAGTGATTAGGATGAGATTGGGGAAGTGGGCTCTGGCATCCCTTACTCATTCATCGAAACGCAACAGTACAAGTACTGTTATTTCACGGTGGTCTTCTGTAAGGAGGTGGTCACTGCCGCCAAACGGGCTGCCCAAATGACTGCGAAACGCCAAATGACTGCCCTGCCACTACTTTCCAGATCCAGACCAGAGCAAAATTTAAAGAGTTCATTTTTCAAAGTTGATCCATTCGGTAATCGAACCGGGGAACACTAGAACAGAGCGTTAAGGCAAATTAAAATTTACTTAAAGTTATGCTTGGTAGACAAGGATACAATAAAAATAAACAAATAGGTAACATCAAAACTTCAAAAAATAATCAGTAGGTAAATTCAAAAATATAGAAGAAATGGATTGACTTCAATAATAAAAACAAATGTCTGCGTTATTACGGAAGATATTAAAAAAAAACTATAAACAGACTGACACATATTTTCAAAAATCCACCACTCCTTAGTCTTCATTTCCACTAAGCAGCTAAGACTCCAAAATAGCATGCTACTCGAATAGCACAATTTTGTTAATGTTTACCTATTAACTAATTTAGTCAGTACCCAGCGTGTCGAGCGAGATTCAAAGAAGACGTACGAAGACATAAATGGCGTCGCAAGAACGAAGACATACGTCGACGCACGTCGACGTACGAAGACATACCTGGCGTCGCAAGACATAAATAAATACGAGAGACTTTATTAAAATTAAAAAAAAAATTATTTCGTATTCCAGTAACTCATTATAGAATGAGTAAAATGAATTTTAGTAGGTACGTTCCCTTAAACAATGGATGTATCCAAATCTATGTCTATGATCCAGATAGCCCCGTATCAATTAGGGTAAGGGTAAGGGACAAGGTAGGAGGTACGAGATTGAGCTCTGTTACGTATAATACTTAATGTTTTGACATGTAACATTGTAATGTAACATGTAACATTGTAATGTAACATGTAACATTGTATTATAGAAACGTTTGGCGAATTTTCACATTTTAGCAAGCCATGTTCTGTGTACTCTTGCTGTAAAAACTGACTCGAATCATACTTGAAGGGATTTTATTAGGGTCCTCCGCAATGAAGGGACATGATTAGGGTCCTCTTTATCATTGATCTTGTTAAAATATGCATATCAAAATAATGTACTAACGCCATCTATATACTATTATCTGTGTTATTATTGTGAACTGTGTAGGGTATGTCATATGTGTGGGTAAATAAATCAGTCAGTCTTGTAAAAGCTACCATTGTGTTTATATTAGGTTATGTGCTCAGAGTTTCCAAAGTAAAAATTTACAGTAAATTTTCGTGTTTTTTGTAAAAATGTCGACCGCTAGTTATATAGTGAACGTACCAAAGTTAAAAGGCCGTCAAAATTATGACGATTGGGCATTTGCAGTAAGAAATTTTCTAGTGTTGGAAGGAATTGATGTCGATGCCATTTCGCCGGATTTAAGTGAAGACGAACAAAAAAAGGCGAAAGCCAAGCTCATAATGACAATAGATCCTACATTGTATGTGCACATCAAGAATGAGAACACAATTATGACAGTTTGGAATAAATTAAAACAGTTATTTGATGATTCAGGATTCACAAGAAAAATCAGTTTACTTCGAACATTAATATCAATTCGACTTGAAAATTGTGAATCTATGACAAGTTATGTGTCTCAAATGGTGGAAACAGCACAGCGGTTAAAAGGAACGGGCTTTGAAATCAATGAAGAATGGATTGGATCATTGCTATTGGCGGGTCTTCCAGAAAAATTTGCACCTATGATCATGGCGATCGAACATTCTGGTATGGCGATCAGTGCTGACATCATAAAAACAAAACTGCTTGATATGACTTCTGATGTTGGCAGCAATGGAACTGAGTCTGCGTTTTGGACGAATCAAAATAACCAACGAATAATTAAAAATGGCAACACCGCACAACGGAAGTCAAAGCAAATGTCAAAGTCAACAACCGGAACCGCCATTAAACAAATAAAATGTTATAGATGCAAACAGATTGGTCACTATAAAAACCAATGTACAGAATCGAAAGTAACAGAAAAAGAAGCAGGTGCATTTAGCGTAGCTTTTCTTAATGGTAAATTCTGCACTGAAGATTGGTATATAGATAGCGGAGCGAGTTCTCACATGACTGCAAATCGAGAAAGTTTAACGCAAATTCGACAAGAACACAAAATAAAGGAAATAATAGCTGCAAATAAAATGTCCATGCCAGTTGTGTGTACAGGTGATACACAGATTACGACGTGTGTAAATAATTCTCAGTTTGACATAAAAGTACGAAATATTTTGTGCATTCCTAACCTCGCAACAAACCTTTTGTCAGTTAGCCAGTTGATAGCAAACGGAAACAAAGTAGCATTTAAAGAGAATGCTTGTTATATCCGTAATCAACAGAATGTGCTAATAGGAGTGGCAAATTTGCAAAATGGAGTATACAAATTGGATACAGTGAAGTCAGAGAAGGCATTCACAGCGGCAGCGGTTCACACAATGGATGCCAGGCTATGGCATAGAAGACTAGCGCATATCAACAGCAGTGACCTAGAAAAAATGAAGAACGGTGCTGATGAAGGAGTATCATACAAAGAAAAGGCTGATGTAAACAAATCAAACTGCGAAGTCTGTTGCGAAGCGAAACAGGCTCGTTTACCATTTCCATCTTCAAACAATAGAAGCGAAACAGTGCTAGAAGTGGTACACTCAGATTTATGTGGGCCTATGGAAACAAAATCTATTGGCCAAGCAAAGTATTTCCTTTTGTTTGTAGATGATGCCAGCCGAATGGCATTTGTGTATTTTTTAAAAGAAAAGAATCAAGTGCTACAGCGTTTCAAAGAATTTCAAAGTATGGTTGAAAAACAGACCTTAAATAAAGTTAAAATACTGAGAACAGATAACGGAGGAGAGTTTTGTTCACAACAGATGGAAAACTACTTAAAAACATCAGGTATTATCCATCAGAAGACAAACCCGTATACCCCGGAGCAAAATGGTCTGTGTGAACGATTCAACAGGACAGTGGTTGAACGTGCAAAAAGTCTACTCTTTGAAGCTAAATTAAATAAGAGTTTTTGGGCAGAAGCAGTAAACACGGCAGTTTACCTAAAGAATAGGTCGCCAGCTTCAGGTCTAGGAGAAGTGACACCATTTGAGAAATGGACGGGCAGAAAACCCGACCTTAGTCATGTAAGAGTGTTCGGTAGCCCAGTAATGGTTCACGTGCCCAAAAATAAAAGACAAAAATGGGACAAGAAAGCTATAAAACATGTTTTAGTTGGCTATCCTGAGAATATAAAGGGTTACAGATTATACAACCCAGAAACAAAACAAATTACTACGAGCAGAGATGTGACTATCATGGAAAAGATAGAAATAAACACCGAACAGTCTCAGATAGTAGTACAAGAAAAAGAGCAGGACCAACTATTAGAACAAGAAACAAATAATACTGTTTCAGATGCCAGCGACCCTACCTACCTTTGTGACACATCAAGCTCGAGTTTCACATCAGATGATTCCTACCATACACCAGGTGAAGATGATTTAAATGCAGATGAAGTACCCATAAGCAGCAAGCGTGCCAGAAAACCAATTGAGAGGTACGGTGTTACGAACCTCAGTACGGTGGACATGTTTGGGTCTTGCGATGAAGAAATCACATATGAGGAAGCGATGAAAGGTCCTGAGAAAGAGATGTGGAAACAGGCAATGCTGGAGGAGCTGAAGGCTTTTGAGGACAACCAAGCATGGGAGGTTGTGGAAGCCAAGGCAGCGGATAGAGTGGTTCAGTGCAAATGGGTGTTAAGAAAAAAATATGAAAGTGATAATAAAGTGAGATATAGGGCTCGTTTGGTGGCCAAAGGTTTTAGCCAAGTGGAAGGAGTGGACTATAAAGAGACTTACTCACCTGTTCTTAGGCATTCAACCTTAAGACTATTGTTTGCTTTAAGTGTAAAATTAAAATTTAAAATTACTCACCTTGATGTAACCACAGCATTTTTAAACGGCTACCTTGAAGAGAATGTATATATGCAAGTTCCACTAAATTTAGAATGTAAAAGTAATAGTGTACTTAAATTAAAACGTGCAATTTATGGTTTAAAACAATCTGCCAGAGCGTGGAATAAGAGAGTTGATGATTGTTTGTTGGCCCAAGGTTATATAAAATCTAAGTTAGAACCATGCCTATATAATAAAAAAGTAGGTCAGGAACAGATAATAATAACTGTATTTGTTGATGATTTTTTCATTTTTTCTAATAGTGATAGATTGACAGCCGAGTTGAAAAAAAATTTAATGTCAAATTTTAAAACTAAAGATTTGGGACAAGTTAAAAAATGTTTAGGTATGAGGGTGAAAATGTATGAGAATGGCAGTATATCCTTAGATCAGGAGCAGTTTGTGAATCATATTTTATATAAATTTAACATGTCAAATTGTAATGTTGTTGATACCCCTATTGAGGCTAATTTAAAATTAGAAAAATCAGAGAATGTTTGTAAACAATATCCTTTTCAACAGTTGATAGGAAGCCTCATGTATCTATCCATACTTACTCGTCCAGATATCAGTTACAGTGTCAGTTATTTGAGCCAATTTAATAATTGTTTCACAGCAGTTCATTGGAAACATGCTAAAAGAATATTAAAATATTTGCAAAAAACAAAATCCTACGGTTTAATGTTTACAAATGATAATAAAAATTTGGAAGGTTTTGTAGATGCTGATTGGGCATCAAATACAGTGGATAGGAAATCCTATACTGGTTTCTGCTTCAAATTGTCAGGTACTGTAATATCATATGAGTGTAGAAAGCAGCCAACGGTGGCGTTGTCCAGTACAGAAGCTGAGTACATGGCAATTGCAGAAGCTTGTATATTTAAAAAATTTGATGTCTGAAATTATAAATTGTAACTATACTATTATTCTGTATAATGATAATCAGGGTGCTCAGAGATTGACAGAAAACCCTTTATACCATAAAAGATCGAAACACATTGATGTTCGTCACCATTTTGTGAGAGAAATAGTTGCTAGTAATTTTGTAAAAATTGTTCATTTGTCAACATCTGAAATGCCTGCTGATTTATTAACGAAGGGATTAAGTAGAAATAAACATAACTGTTGTGTAAAAAAATTAGGCATTCAAAGCATTGTTTAATGTAGTTAATT
The DNA here is from genome assembly GCA_910589475.2 of Bembecia ichneumoniformis. Lineage (NCBI taxonomy): Eukaryota > Metazoa > Arthropoda > Insecta > Lepidoptera > Sesiidae > Bembecia > Bembecia ichneumoniformis. The sequence continues at coordinate 17,406,352 of OU342535.1, forward strand.
TTATTAATTTTTGATTGCTCTGGTAGAGTAATGAGATTATTTTGATAACCGGAGGTGTTAAAATATGCATATCAAAATAATGTACTAACGCCATCTATATACTATTATCTGTGTTATTATTGTGAACTGTGTAGGGTATGTCATATGTGTGGGTAAATAAATCAGTCAGTCTTGTAAAAGCTACCATTGTGTTTATATTAGATCTCCATATTATTTGATCACGACATATAGGCGCGAATAGTCGGGCGCGGAGAATATAATTCAACATTAGGTCATGCGTTGTAATTCTAAACCAAACGCTATAATCGGCACAAAATAAGTTCGCATTGTCCACCAGCCAATCACACCAAATCAGATAACACTCCACCAAACACGCAGCACAATTCACTTGATGTAAACCGATTGCCTTCTCGTAAGGTAATGCTCGGCCACGATGCCTCTGCGCTAGCGCTCGGTGTTGTGTCAGAGTCCACGACAATGACATTCCGCTCCCGCTGTCCAGTTGACAACTGACAGTTGTCATTGCTGTATACTCTCGTTAATCAAAAGCGCCGACATACTAGTTGATTGTCCGTTCCGAAAAATTCGAAACAATTTAATGCGAATGACATTTTTTTGTAAATAAAACACAATTTTATTGTTTTGCTGGGAACGAGCCAAGAAGATGTAGATAAACAAGAACGGTACTCAAGTTGTAGCCTTAAGTCGATACTTTGGCTGTTTAAACGAGCCATAAGGGGCTTCCGAAACCAGCCAAGCTACTTGACGATTTAGAAACGAAAAATCGGCTTTGTGCCAGTTAACAATGCCAGGTTCTGCCATTTGTACTACATGGTAACATATTAGTATTTTTTGTAGATTTTCCTTTATGTGTCGTAATTGAGTTTATCATTAAAATAATGTAATTATCATGAGAAATCATGGTAATATTCACGAAGAAATTGTCTACTAAATCTTGGTTTGTAAGCTTTACTACACTAGCTGACAAAAATGTGCGGAATAGCATAGTTTTAGTTCACAATGCTTTTGTCTTGACATTTAATGTATATTTATTATTAATTTTTTTTAATGTTAAGGTCGACAGACAGGCTGACGGTCCACTTGATGGTAGGTGGCTACCGTCGCCTATAACACAAACAACGCCTAAAGCTGCTGCAAGTGCGCTGCCGACTACAGTAGGATTGGATAAGGGATTAGGAGGGGGATAATATTTGCTATTTCTGTTTTTCTAACGAAAAATTAAACGGCGATTTACTTTTAATATGTTGGACGATCTATAAATACTTATATTGATAAACAATATACGCGATCAACATAATATTCAATGAATTATTGCAATTGAATTGAAAACATTACCTATCATCTGTATCAATATTTATGTAGATAACTATAATAATAATAATAATAATAAATTTATTTTATTTCACAATATTAACATAATACGTACATGTTTTATTGTAGCAAACAGTTAAAAAAAATAATGAAAATAAAAAATAAAAATAAATAATAAATAAAATAAATCTTTATTTGCGCGAACACATGTTTACAGGATTTCAATTTGTATACAGCAGTTACAGTACAAAGTATGTTCTACCCGCCAAGGGCATGCAAATATTTGTGTTTAATTGTTGGTAAACTAATATATTAATAAAGGAATTAATGTTTCTTATTATAAAATTCTTTAACATCATAATAACAACAATCTAATAACCATTTTGTTAATGTTTTTTGCAAATTTAGGATCCGGCAATTCTTTTATATTATTAGGTAGTTTATTGTATGTTTTAATTGCCATAACATAAACATTTCTATTAAATAGTTCTAATCTACATTTTGGTCTTTGCAATAAATTACCTTGTCTAGTTATTTTGGTTCCTATTTCGTTATTTTCGACAAAACAGTTCGGATATTTTCTAACAAATATACACAACGTCTTTATATACAAGCAAGGTAAGGGAAGTATATGCAACTTTTTAAATAGTGGCACACAACTCTCCATAAAGCCAACGCCACATATTGCTCTGATGCATTTTTTTGGGCCCTAAAAGCTCTTATTATTTCGACAGAGTTACCCCATACCAATAATCCGTATGTCAAAATCGAAGAAACGTAGCCATGATAAGCAGTGATTGCTGCCTCAATAGACACAGTCAATCTTAACCGACGTAGTGCATAAACAAATCTGTCTACTTTATCACAGACCAGACCGACATGAGATTTCCAATTACAATGTTTATCTAGCATTACGCCTAAATATTTTATACTTTCTACTTCTTCAATAATTTTACCTTTGTCTATAACTTGAAGAGGTGTAAATTTAGTTTTATAAGTTACGAACTGCATTAGCTTACTTTTATCAATATTTAGATGAAGGTTATTTTTATCTAACCATTCTGTTAAATTTGTTAATAATGAAATTATTTCCAACTTTTGTTGGTTTTTATCCTTGTTTTTTAATACAATTGTAGTGTCGTCAGCGTACAGAATGTTACAGAACAGCCTGCGAGACTAAAAAAATATATAAAATAAAAGACTGGGAAAAGAAAAGAACAAATTTATTAAAAAAAAAGGAAGGGTGGAGTTGGTGAACGGGGGTGTAAGTGTAGGTGGTGTGGAGAGTTAGGGACTACAGTGGATGAAATAAGTAAATTAAGCTATGCTACCCCAAGAGGGTCTCCTGCTGGATGCTCTATTCCGTAGCGGCCCCGTAGGATAGCAGCCGGAACGGAGGTAGACCGGCAGGAACAGCAGCCAGGAACGGTGGTAGGCCGGCAGGAACAGCAGCCTGGAACGGTGGTAGGCCGGCAGCGGCCCGGTAGGAACAGTAGCCGAAGAGGAAGTAGGCCGGCAGCGGCCTGTAGAAACGGTAGCCGGAGCGGTGATAGGCCGGCAGCGGCCCCGGAGGAACAGTGACTGCAGCTGTGATAGGCCGGCAGCGGCCCTGAAGGAACAGTGACTGCAGCTGTGGTAGGCCGGCAGCGGCCCTGAAGGAACAGTGACTGCAGCTGTGGTAGGCCGGCAGCGGCCCTGGAGGAACAGTGACTGCAGCTGTGGTAGGCCGGCAGCGGCCCTGGAGGAACTGCAGCCGGAGCGGTGGTAAGCCGGCAGCGGTCCTAGTAGGGACAGCAGCCGGTACGGTGGTCGGCCGGCAGCAGCCCAGAAGCAACAGCAGCACCCGATGAATGAGAGTACAGAGGTACTCGAGGTCAGACACCGTAGGAGAGGAGCAGACACCGTAATAAATATATATATGCTTTCAGCTTAGAGGCTGATTCTCCAATGACCTACTCATCGCCGATATCTATTAAGTAACCTCTGTAGAACGAATCCGTTCTTTTAAAATAAAATTTGGAATTTTGAATTTTTATATTCAAGCGGCCAGGTATTAGACCTCTTCTAAGGAGTTTATACCCGAAAATCTGACGTCATGGTCTGAAAACGGGTGCAAAGTTACTACGGCAACGATGTAAATAAACATAAAAGAAATGTCACAAAAATACATTTTTGTGAATATTTAACAATGTGTTTGGAAATATAACTAAATGTAATTAGTAATTTATAGAAAATGAAAAAGGGCATGTACTCACGTGGTACCCCTATGTCTAATACGTATATTTACAATAGAAAATGTAATTGAAGGTGAGCCATACAAACGAAAAACTCAAAGAAAAACCAGAAAATAATAAATACTAATCCTGTAACTAATACAATAACTTCTTATAGGAATAAGCTTTCCTACGAAAGCGTAGAAGGGTCAATTTTCAAAGAATTATGACATAATGAAGGTCAGAGAAAATGTTAATGAAAAACTCAAAGATCAATAACAACGAAAAGAGAAGAAGAAGGCGGATTATCAACCTATTATACTGTTAGTACCAATATTATAAGTGAACACAAAGTAGATATATAAATATTGATACGAATATTATAGTTAATATTACATATTCCACTACTGATAGAAATATTAATACTACAAGAAATGTGCTATGATGTGTTATGTTGGGAAGGTCGTTTATATATATTAAAAACAAAAATGGCCCAAGTATACTGCCTTGAGGGACTCCCGATACATTTATTCTGAAGCTAGATCTCCTTGTTATCTTAACACCTACTTCAGATTTATACTTATGTACTATTTTTGAAACTTCTGTACATTGATATCTATTCGATAAATATGATTTAAGCCATTTCAATGTAATTCCTCTCATGCCACATCGTTCTAGTTTATATTCTAAAATTTTATGATCGACAAAATCAAATGCTTTGGACATATCGAGAAACAGGGCAGCAACACTTTTTTTGTCATTTAATCCCTGAGTTATTGTTTTGATTAGGTTGAAACATGCCAGAGTGGTGGAGCTATTTTTACGAAAACCAAACTGATCTGGGCTCAATATTTTATTTTTTTCAACGAAGTCATTAAGACGTTTAAGCATTGCTTTTTCAAAGATTTTTGAAATTATTGGAATCAGTGTCACAGGGCGATAGTTACAAACTTCTTTTCGGTCTCCCTTTTTAAATAATGGTTTGACTATTGATTTTTTCAGGGCCGATGGAAATATACCCTGTTCAAAAGATAAATTGATGATATAACTTAGAGGCTCGGCTAACTGCTGAGCACATATCTTTATTACTTTGGTGTTGATCTCGTCATAACCTACAGAATTAGTATTTTTAAGGGATCTGATAATATTAAATATTTCAAAGCTATCCGTAGGGGCAAGAAATATAGAATTGCTATAGTTGTTTACACCTGTGGTGTATTCTGTACTATGTTTTCTATTATCATTAATTATATCAATAAAATAATTATTGAATATTTCGCACATGGTGTCAGGATTCTCATAATTAACATTATTGAACTGAATTAAGTCAATTTGGTTAGAAGCTGGCTTAGGTTTTATGTTCTTGTTTATTACTTGCCAAGCTGCCTTACATTTATTATCATTATTATTAATATATTTTTGGTTTTGAATCCTTTGTGATGTATGTATACATTTTCTTAATATTTTAATATACTTTTTGTATTGTCTCTGCGAGTGATTATTTGTTTTTAAAATTTTGCGTGACAAATACATACATCTTTTTTTTAAACATGACTTTTTAATTCCTTTGGTAATCCATTTATTTTTGCTATTTTTTCTTTTAATTATTACTTTGATGTAAGGAAAACAGAGATTAAAAAAGAGTATCAACAAGTTATGTAGTACATCGAAGGCTTCATTTAACTCACTATTTTCCAATACTTCAGAAAAACTTAAGGAACATATACAGTTGTAAATTTTTTTAATGTTCTTTTCATTAAAGTCTCTTTTAAAATCCTGCCATAAGGTGATATCATTTACATTTTTCATTTTAGTTGTAAATGTTTGCGCTATTTCATGGTCTGAGAGACCAATATAGTGAATTCGAGACTGAAATTTAGTTAAATTGCTTGCTATTTGGTCAATGCAGGAGAGATTCCTAGTGGGTGAAGTTATATGAGCAGACATATTATAATTTTTTAAAATGCTTGATAATTCTGTTGAACTTTTATTTGTTTTTGTGATGTCAATATTACATCATATATAAAAAATATATATAAAAAGTAAATATGTTAACATGGCAACGGGAAACGTATCAACAATCGTTATTACAGTGATCTCTACACTAGGCGAGGCCTGTCCTGTAGATGATCTAAGGTTACTAAGATAGTTCATTTACGCGACATCAATCAGTACAACAAATATTGCATTAAGATTTTCATGGGTTTAAAAATGCTATTAAAAGTACGCTTTCAGAGTGCATGCGCGCGTGTGTGTGTGTGTGTGCGCGTGTGTGTGTGTGTGTGTGAATGGCAGTATACTTGATAGATATATAGTCATAGAGGAACATAAGTATGTTTTATACATAAAAAAAAGCAAATAGGTATTTTTTAATTTACATATTTCTTAGACAGTTCAAAAATATGATTTTATCCCAATTGAATTACGACATGAACATGTCTACTTCGGCCTAGTTATACGTCAACTCTTGGTGAATACATTTCCATTTGAATGAGGCAAATTTTTGAGATTACCTTCAGTCGAACAAATGCACAATCAGCTTTTTAAAAGGCGTCTGAATTCATCTCCTTCATAACTAGTGGCTTCATTGGTAGATCTATCGCAGCCAATATGTCCCTTATTACAATATGAAAGCTGGAATATTCGAGACACGCGCGGTGCGGCGCGTGACAGCATTATTTCAAATTCAAAGGGTAAAAAGCAGGGAGTATATTAAAAAGGATGGCCTCTTATAAGAGAGGCTTCACACGGAACGACCGTTCTTCATTGCGATTGGCGGTACCACAGGGAATGGTCTCGTGGCGTAGTTATTACATCCGACTCAAAAGGTTTTCTTTCGTCTGAAAGGCTGGTGGAAACAATGTTCGCAGGAACTAACCGGCGCTGAATACGAATGTTAAGTGATATGCCGTCGCTGTTTGGATTTCGCTCAGAATTTCAGTACAGTCTGGAAATTTGCTTATACCTGTTTGCATACATTGCTGTTTCTTCGTGCAATGATGAAGATCATTTAGAGGATTTGTATCTTAAAATCTGAAAATCTGAATCTATTAAGGTGGAGACAAACGCTAAATACTAAAAATATCCATTGCAAGAAATAGACAAGACAATTGCTTTGAAAAAAATATATATTTGTGAAGAACCAATTGTATTAATTAGAATTCTCGTTAAAGTAATAGAAACTCCACAAAAAAAGTTAGAACACAAGAAGAATTTGACTTTTACTGAAAATTCTCTCGAAAACGGCTTATTGCGCGCATATGAATCCCGTACCTATTAATAAGTTTTTTTTTTATGTTAAGATCAGCAGACAGGCTGACGGTCCACTTGATGGCAGGTGGCTACCGTCGCCTATAACACAAACAACGCCAAAGCTGTTGCACTTGCAAGTGCGCTGCCGCCTACAGTAGGATTAAGGATAAGGGATTAGGAGGGAATAGGTAAATGGGCTCTGGCATCCCTTACTCACTCACCGAAACACAACAGCACACGTGCTGTTATTTCACGGTGGTCTTCTGTAAGGGGGTGGTTACTGCCGCCAGACGGGCTGCCCAAATGACTGCGAAACGCAGTGTGCCCTGCCACTACTAATACAAGTTAATGTCAGTTAAAAAATTGTATTAATAATTTTTTTTTGCGTATTGTTCTAATGGTTTATTTGTTCTAAAAACAAAAAAACACCATTTCTAGGCCCGTTGAATTGTCTCCGCCGCCAGCGAGTTTTATTGTAAATGTCATTTGCCTAAGTGAAGCCCTTAAATAAAATCTTAAACGAGCCGTTTCTGTACATTAAATATTTTTCAAAAAAAAAAAAAACAATTTGTGCACGTTATACTTTGTTACCGAGGTAAAAAAATACTTTTTAGAATTTTTGTCTGTTTATCTGTGCATTTGTGCACGCTAATATCAGAACGGCTTAACCGATTTAAATGCGGTTTTCACTGATTTATTGTAGCAAGCTTTCCGTAACATTTAATGTTTCTTTCAGTCCAATCGGTTTACAAACAAAAAAGTTACGCGTTATACCGAATACCTACCTCGAGTACGGAGTTGCAGGCTCAGCTAGTTATAAATATTTAGCGTCATCACAGCACCTCAGATGAACAACAGGATAAAACATTATAATGTTAAGTATTCTCAGCCGTAACGCTACCCACTAACATTTAATTTTTTATGGTCCTAGCCCATTAGGGGGCTGCTAGATTTTTTGAACTTTTAAAGGAGTGGCGTGTTCAAAAAGATTGAAAAACACTGCTCTAAGATATTCGACTTGATGGCAATAATTTCCAATTGTACAAATAAGTATGTACGTAGAATCACGTACTAGGCTCGGAATCTAACCGAAAACGTGTTGGGAATTCTCTCATAATTCAGGATAGGGCGCTTTTGCCAAGAGGACAGTGGCTTGTGTACTTGGAACAACTGCGGTTTGCTGATTGATTTTTTATTATATCTACCTCTTATTATTATACAAATATGATTCTAATACTAAATGCCACTCAATTAAACTCGTAATCACTCATTATTAAGAGTATTGACTTCAACACCAATGAATCCAATTCACTCAGTCCGTTAAAATCATGACTTGATCATGCAGTTATAGTTGATTGGAGAAGAACCCCAAAAAAATCAACCCCAGACAAAAATATATGAGCCATAAAGGCGGTCGAAATATAGTTCTAAATATTTATTTAACAGATGTCGCATCGGTTACAGTCGCAAGGCGTCGAATTATGAATTCATGAATCTTTATAGCTCGGTTGAAGAAATACATATTTCTGTTTCAAATCCTTCTTTGTGAAGAAGAAAATGGATATTTTTTTTATGATAAGATTCACTTCTTACAGATAGCATCGAGAAAAAGAGAAACACATTTAGAGAGAGGGAGGTTTATTATAGAATGCTATCGATTAAATTAACTCGATTAAATTAACTTATTTATTTAATACAATGTTACAAATTATCTAATTGGCCTAATATAAATAATAATTTCTTAGTAATTAATAACATGGATGGCACTTGTGTCATTTACAGGTGCTCTTAAACCGTTCAAATGGTCTTTACCCTTCAGGTTATCAGACAGTTTCTATTCCACCTTCGAAGTAATTATGGTCGAATTATAAACTAGTGATTCAATTTATTGGCAATGTTAGCCACCTACCATCAAGTGGACAGTCAGCTTGTCTGCCGACCTTAACATGGGGAAAAATTTAAATTTTTCTTCCTCTACTTCACTATCTTGAAAACTTCTCTCTTGCCACGTAGTCACAGATGAGAATTAATATGTTTGGACATGGTTTTAAAAAATCTCAATCTGGTCTTGCTCCACTTATTGGTAATGAGAGTTTTCGTGAAGCTCTTTCACGAGACAGCATTGTTGCGTTTGACACTGTTGATACAGCTAAGCTTGTCTTTGGATGAAAGCGCGTCTCTCTTCTGTTATTTCAACTGTAACACTGTTTCATTTGAACGTGCTGTGACCTGTGTGCACATGTTTTGGGTTGCTGTCTAGTACATCTTTATGAATAATTCTTTCTACAATTAATCTTCAACGGGAGCATCCTGTTTTGTGTACCTCATATATAAATAAATAAAGTCAGACCGAAGCTAGATAGAATCTTATCGAAGATTCGGTGCTTTTCTAAAGTTTTCCCTCATTTTTATACATTTACGGAACAATTAATTAGTGGTGGAAGATTTGTAGCACTTTAGGAACCGGAAATCTGAAGAAACGAGTTGTGTAAAAATAAAATTAAAATAACTGGCTCCCTTTTTTTTTAATTTTAAAATAAAATTAAAAAAAAAGTAAGTACCTGCATAGAGAATTATGACAGCTATGCTTTGTATAATCTTTCATTAATGTCTTAATATTAAAGGAAGATACATTACAAGATATTTCCATAATAAGAAAATTGTAATTATTTTTATCAAGTTTAAATTAAAGACCTTATTATTTCAGATGTTTTGACAACCCACTAGATATTCTGTTTGATTCTTGTCTTTCAATAGTGCGACTTCTTAATTAGAAATGTTATTACCTATATTGTGTTAATTTACTAAATTTACCACATCTCGAAAGAAATGTATTTTTTGTAGTAAGTATACAAAATCCGATAGGAATTCAAAAACAATTTTTTGTTTGATAAAGGCTCAGAGCCAACAATTTTTTGTTGTATAAATTTACATTGTCAGTAGAAGATTAAAAGTAAACGAATTAATGCAGCTAGAAAAACATGTAGAGAAAAATTTACTTCGTTTTTTTTTTTAAATAAGAACAAATTTCATTTTCTTTTTCCCCATTCTCTCAATGCCACATATATTACAATAGATACATAGTCATTCTGAACTACCTAATAAAACGAGTAAAACACACAAAGATAACGGACAATAGGAGGACGTAATGGCCACCGGAAGTCGGTGCCGATACCGGATGTTGTCGGATATAACGTCACAACGGTAAATAACAATGACCAGGGAAATACGCTCCATTTTTAAATATTTTCGTCTAAAAATGAAATTTACATGAAAATGCATTTTAAATGTAACAAAATTGGTCGTCGATTACGGTTGCGTGCCTTTTTAAAATAAAAATTTAATGTTTCTTTTATTACACACAATACAACAGACAACAAGCGCAGTTATTTGCAGGGCACACTGCGTTTCGCAGTCATTTGGGCATCACATCTGGCGGCAGTAACCATCCCCTTATCACCGTAAAATAACAGCATTGTGTGAGTGTTTCGGTGAGTGAATAAGGGATGCCAGAGGCGGACCCGTTGGATGAGTGGTTAGGTTAGGTTAGGTTTGCCTTAACGCTCTGTTCTAGGATTCCCGGGTTCGATTCCCGGCGGGGTCAACTTTGAAAAAAAAAAAAAAGAACTTTTTAAATTTGGCTCTGGTCTGGATCTGGAAAGTAGTGGCAGGGCACACTGCGTTTCGCAGTCATTTGGACAGCCCGTCTGGCGGCAGTAACCATTCCTTTACAGAAGACCACCGTGGAATAACAGCACATGTGCTGTTGTGTTTCGGTGAGTGAGTAAGGGATGCCAGAGCCCATTTGCCTATCCCCTCCTAATCCCTTATCCTTAATGCTACTGTAGTCGGCAGCGCACTTGCAGCAGCTTTGGCGTTGCTTGTGTTATACGGCGACGGTAGCCACTACCATCAAGTGGGCCATCAGCCTGTCTACCGATCTTAACATATAAAAAACCTATCCCTTCCTTATCCCTTATCCTTAATACTACTACAATAATTGCAGTGCACTTGCAGCAATGTCTCCTTGCATGTGGAACATAAAAATATATACATATATTGCAAAAGTTAAAGTGCAACATAATAATAATAATAATATCTCCATAAGCCTCATGTTGACCGTAAAACCTCCGTGCACTGGCTACGCTTCGGCAATCTCTTCGGAGAGACCCAGGGTTTTGTCTGTGCGATACAAGATCAGGTGGTCAAGACGCGGAATTACCGGAGGTACATCATAAAGGATGGCACAGAGGACATATGTCGAGCCTGTCGCCATCCTGGAGAGACTCTCCGACATGTCACTTCCGGTTGTTCGGCGCTTGCCAACACTGAGTATATGCACAGCACAATTAAGCAGCCAGGATCCTGCATCAGGAACAATAGTAACCTGAAGCGGTTGGGGTTCCGTGGCGGTTCGCTCCCGGCCCTGATGCAGAAGGCGGTGCTGCTCGATACGGCCAGGATCGTACGTCGGTTTCTATCTTTGTCGTCTTGAACCCCGACTGACTATGCTTCTGTCGGGGGTAACACCGTCTCCCCCTTATTTTTGCTTTTGGGGGGGAGACATATAACCACACAAATGATACACACAATCTTAACCTAAATTGACACATACAAGCAATGGTTTTAACATTGTGAGAGCACGGTGCCTAGCATGTATTCTCTAGAATAGTTAATTATTCACAAATTAATCGATTGTGTTTGACAGAGTATTTAAAGAACGTTCTAACTTTTGATCGGAATGTTTAATTACGTTGGTTAAAATTTAAAAGTGGTAACGGCATAATTGTTCACGAGTTTCCAGATTAAGATTAGTAATTGATTTGATCGTATTATGATATATTTAACAGATTATCAAACTAATTACTCAATAAACTAAATGAACTTTGAGAAGGAATTATGAACCTGTATGAAAAACAAAAATTGGTGTCGATTTGTTTGCGAAAAATGTCGCAGAAAATGGTAGAAAATTTCCGGGACATGTTTTTTTTTCTGGTCACACTAATGCTTGTAATTTGTCTTGTTAGACTGAGTAATACGTTTCATTACCAGGATAAAATAAAATAAAAAATCGAAGTAACAACGTAAATTGATTATTACATTCTACCTGGTGCCTGCGGCTTCGTCCGTTTGAAAAATAATGCTTGCCTTTATTGAGGTTATAGCTTTGCCAGGCGTTAGATGATCCCTCGGGAACAGTACTTTTTTCTGGATGAAAGGTATTGTGAGTATGCAAAATTTCATGACGATCGGTTCAGCGGTTTTGGCGTGAAAAAGTAACAGACAGACAGACATGGTTACTTTCACATTAATAATATTAGTCGTTATTCTGTGGTTTTTTTAAAAAAAATTAAAATTATACCTAATTTAAAAAAAAAACTTGTCTATGATTGTCTATTAACAAATTATCTAATGATATGCATAGCTTTAAATTTTATAGACGGTGTATAATGTAACCAATAAATTGTCCTATATAATTTGTAAATAATTTCTGTAAACACTTTTATTATGTAAATCTGTAAATTTTTTTAAAATAATTTCTGTAATTCTGTAAAATAATTTTATATGACCAAATTTTGTTTATGTGTTTGAACTTTCAGGTTTAATTTTATCAGCAAACTTAATTACACAAACAATTAAGATGTAATATCCGCACTAACTGATGTCAGAGAAGTTAGCATGTACATTTTCGTTTTTAGAAAAACTATTTAGACAGTCACAGAATTCTTTTTAAAATTGAAAAAGTTCAAAGTTACGTGCAGCGCTGACTTGTGCTAGGCTTGTTCTACGTTGTGCCGCAGACCGCAAGTCCCGATCTCAAAAAACGGAGCGGCAATGAGAAAAAACGTTTTTTGCACCAGCATGACCATTTTGTTTTTTTGAAAATATGCGGAATGTGCCGGAATGTGCTAGGCTTGTGCTGCAATGTGCCGCAAACCGTTTTCGATTATCTCAAAAAATGGAGCAGCAATGAGAAAAAAACCGTTTTTGCACCAGCATGACCACTTTGTTTTTTCGAAAATGTGCGGAATGTGCCGGAATGTGCTAGGCTTGTGCTGCAATGTGCCGCAAACCGTTTTCGATTATCTCAAAAAATGGAGCAGCAATGAGAAAAAACCGTTTTTGCACCAGCATGACCACTTTGTTTTTTCGAAAATGTGCTGAATGTGCCGGAATGTGCTAGGCTTGTGCTGCAATGTGCCGTAAACCGTTTTCAATTATCTCAAAAAACGGAGCGGCAATGAGAAAAAACGTTTTTTGCACCAGCATGACCACTTTGTTTTTTCGAAAATGTGCGGAATGTGCCGGAATGTGCTAGGCTTGTGCTGCAATGTGCCGTAAACCGTTTTCAATTATCTCAAAAATCTGAGCCGCTATCGGCAAAAAACGGATTTTTTTTCAGACAGTCACAGAATTCTTTTTAAAATTGAAAAAGTTCAAAGTTACGTGCAGCGCTGACTTGTGCTAGGCTTGTGCTACGTTGTGCCGCAGACCGCAAGTCCCGATCTCAAAAAACGGAGCGGCAATGAGAAAAAACGTTTTTTGCACCAGCATGACTATTTTGTTTTTTTGAAAATTTGCGGAATGTGCCGGAATGTGCTAGGCTTGTGCTGCAATGTGCCGCAAACCGTTTTCGATTATCTCAAAAAATGGAGCAGCAATGAGAAAAAACCGTTTTTGCACCAGCATGACCACTTTGTTTTTTCGAAAATGTGCTGAATGTGCCGGAATGTGCTAGGCTTGTGCTGCAATGTGCCGTAAACCGTTTTCAATTATCTCAAAAATCTGAGCCGCTATCGGCAAAAAACGATTTTTTTTTTCAGACAGTCACCGAATTCTTTATAAAATTGAAAAAGTTCAAAGTTACGTGCAGCGCTGACTTGTGCTAGGCTTATGCTACGTTGTGCCGCAGACCGCAAGTCCCGATCTCAAAAAATGGAGCGTTTTTTCTCATTGCCGCTCCGTTTTTTGAGATAATTGAAAACGGTTTACGGCACATTGCAGCACAAGCCTAGCACATTCCGGCACATACAGCACATTTTCGAAAAAACAAAATGGTCATGCTGGTGCAAAAAACGTTTTTTCTCATTGCCGCTCCGTTTTTTGATATATTTAAAAACGGTTTGCGGCACATTGTAGCACAAGCCTAGCACATTCCGGCACATTCCGCACATTTTCGAAAAAACAAAGTGGTCATGCTGGTGCAAAAACGGTTTTTTTCTCATTGCCGCTCCATTTTTTGAGATAATCGAAAACGGTTTGCGGCACATTGCAGAACAAGCCTAGCACAAGGCAGCACAATGTATAGTTTTTCTAAAAACGAAAATGTACATGCTAACTTCTCTGACATCACTAACTGGTTTTATTAACCTATTTAACATAGGTATGGTATTATCACATATGTGATATTATCACTTTAATGACCGCATTTTATCATTTTACGTCCCCAGTTGTTTTAAAACGCGAACATCGAAGTATTTTACGAATAAAACAGCGATTAAATTCACGGTGTTGTAATTTCGTTGCTATAAATTTAATGTGTTGGCGCGAACTTTGTGGCATTGTCGTCATAATTTATATCTTAATGAAATACAGTTCCGATTCTTATTGATTTCAGAAAACATGCGATGTTAAGGCGAAGTTCATTTCGGTTCAAAAAATTTATTTTTAAAATTCACTAAGCGTTTAGTGAGCTTTTACACCAGAAAAGAGCCGGCGGGCGGTGGAGTGCGCGGTACTGGACACTGCTTATATATGCTCGATAAATGGATAAATGCTATAAATGCCTTGCTCGATTAATGGACTATTTAAAACAAAAAGAATTTTTCAATTCGAACCAGTAGTTCCTGAGATTAGCGGGTTCAAACAACCAGCTAAAGCTGAAGAGTTTGTTTGTTTGAACCTATCAAACAATCAAACTCTTCAGCTTTATAATTTAAGTATAGATATTGTCCTTTCTAAGCATGTAAGTTTCTAAGCTTCATTTTTAAGCTTGGCTCCGACTGGAAGATGTAGTAAGTTCAGTCACAAGGCTCACCTGATATTCTTGGTCCAACAGTGCTTGTGACACAATGTAGGTTCCAAATTCTAGTAAGTATTTAGCTGGATTGTAGTCAACGAAACCTAGTTGTCATTAAATTAAACTCATTCTTCATTCTCAGACTGTAAATTTAGTAGAATGGTATCTGCCCTGTTTAGTATAAAACATAATAAGATGTTCATTTTATATGTCTTATACGTATAATTTTTTTATAGTATATTTTATATTACCACAGTGAAATAACAAAGGCCGTTGTGTTTCGATGAGTTAGTCTATAACATTTTATTCCATCATATAAAATCCGATATTTTAAAAGTACCTACGTGCCATGTGTACACATGCACATCAAACGACATCGTTATGGGCATAGCCCATATAAATTAATATTCAAAGGCGGGTGAATCCGTGAGGCACTAAAAAAAACTCTTCATTTTTGGGAGTGAAAAATAATAAAATCGTAAACGAACCGTGTTTATATATTATTTAAAAAAATCTGTACACGTTGCACTTATTATGTTACAAAAGTCTAAAAATTGCTTTTAGAATTTTTGTCTGTTTTAACCTCAAAAACGGCTTAACCGAACTGAATGCGGTTTTCACTGATGTAGCAAGCTTCCCGTAACATTTAGTGTTTGTTTCATTCCAATCGGTTTGCAAACAAAAAAGTTACGTGAATACCACGCGTACGAAGTTGCGGGCTCAGCTAGTATTTTATAAACCTAACATTATGATAAACGAAATAACGAACAGTTATTTTAAAGAAATTTTAAAGGACTTGCTCAAATAGCAGCAGTGACATCAATATTCAAATATTCCCGGATCTGATATCGTTCCCAATATCCTGAAACCACCGACGACAGGACTAACCGTAGTGAACAGTTCTTTATTTAAGTGAAACTTAATTTATTGAAAATATCATTTAAAGTTATAAATGTAGTCTAATTTATATTATAGGTAACATCTTTTTTCTTACACACAACGACTGTAGAATAAAAGCAATTAATTACTAATAAAAACACTATTCAAACAAGTATTTTAATATTTAATAACTCATATACGTATAAACTAGCTTATATACGTATAATATGTATATATTATAGCTTATATAGATTACCTGTTATCATTGTCAAATGATAACAGGTAGTCAGACAGTCAGAAAGTCAGACAGCAACGCCAAAGCTGCTGCAAGTGCGCTGCCGACTACAGTAGGATTAAGGATAAGGGATTAGAAGGGAATAGGGAAATTGGCTCTGGTATCCTAACTCACTCACTGAAGCACAACAGCACACGTGCTGTTATTTCACGGTGGTCTTCTTTAAGGAGGTGATCACTGCCGTCAGACAGGCTGCCCAAATGATTGCGAAATGCAGTGTGCCCTGCCACTACTTTCCAGATCCAGGCCAAATTTGAAAAGTTCATTTTTCAAAGTTGACCCTGCCGGGAATCGAAGCCAGGAACCCCAGAACAGAGGAACACCCTAACCGCTCATCCAACAGGCTCGTCGAATGTGACATCGCCCAATGTTTTATTATTTGACAGTCTATCTTCCCAGCAATTACCTTCAACAGTGTGTCGGGGCTGTCCCGTACTCTAGTCATCAGGGATGCTATTCTCATTCGCAATATAACCTAAAAATCTGCAACTCTTGCGTTTGCAAACATCCTCGATGCACTACAGTAGCGCGGCAGCCCCAGAAACACTCTGAAGGCATTGTTCTGTTGGACACACAGTGTGTTGTTCAACTTACTGTCATTTTTATGTAACAAGTTTAATTTGCATTAAGATAACCGCAATCATCACGAACATTATCTATCTTATATATATAAAAATGAATCCCCATTTCCCTTGGTCACGGCATCACGCGTGAACGGGTAGACCGATTTTAATTCGGTTTTCACTAATGGAAAGAGGGATAAACGGGGAATGTTTTAGTATATAAATTGCACCTCGGGCGAAGCCGGGGGCGGGCCGCTAGTTATTTATAAATTACTTATTATGTTTTCCATGTCAGATTATCTGTGGTATAGATTATTTTAACCTCATAATTGGTATCAACACTTACTGCTTTATTATTTTACTGTGGCCAAACATGATGTCTGGATAAGCGCAAATGAAACTCCATTCAGTAACCGATACGGAGCGAATCAGAAGACGTTGTTATTGGTGTCTCTGGTGAGGTCACCGGAGTTTTCGTGTATTTTCGGCAAATATCGAATGTTTTTGTATCTGATTATATTTTTCGCATTTCGATGGAAGCGGTTGGGGTGCCATTCTGTTTTTTATGTTGAGTTTCTCCGGTTTGAATATTTGTTTTTTGTTGTTGCACAATTCTTCTGGTGATATTGGTATTATCAGCAAAAATGATGTTATTTTTGAAGTTAATAAAATATTCCTAACTTTCGGGCAAGAGGAATAATAATAATAATAATAACCAGTCCTCGAGAACAGCCGTGCCAAGCTCTACTGGGACCGGCCCATCATCACGGACAGGACTATTCTAGCGAATAGACCTGATATCGTGTTGATGGACCGGGAGCAGTCGCGGGTGTTTTTGGTGGATGTCACTATCCCGCATGACGATGGTCTCGTGAAGGCTGAAACCGAGAAGAGGAGGAAGTACCTCGATTTGGCCCACGAGATCGTCGACATGTGGGCTGTGGCCTCCGCTGAAATCATCCCAGTTGTTCTGTCCGTGAATGGTTTAATCCCGATCAGCCTCAGGGACAACCTGAGGCGGTTAGGATTCCGTGGCGGTTCCCTCCCGGGCCAGATGCAGAGAGCGGTGCTGCTCGATACAGCCAGAATAGTACGTCGATTTCTGTCCTTGTCGCCCTGAACCCCGACCGACTGTGCTTCTGTCGGGGGTTACACCGTCTCCCCCTCGTTTTGGCTTTTAGAGGGGAAGACGAGTCAAAATTTTAATAATAATAAAACTCTTTATTTGTACTATAAACAAAAAATAATAATAATAAAAAGAAAGAAACAACAAGTAATAGTAAAAAAGGCGGCCTTATCGCTTTATAGCGATTTCTTCCAGGCAACCTTAGGGTAAGGAAAATCAAATATGAAAAATAAATATGACACTTCAAGGGAGCTGTAATTAAACTTTTACCATCAATCGGACAGTCAAATTCTATTGTATTCCTGTTCATAAGAACTACAAGAGCCTATACTTCAATCCTGATCTTACCTTAATCTATCTTAAGGTATCTTCAATAGACATTATGACAGATTTTGAATTTCCCTTCCATAATGTAGATACCCGTCTACCACATCCGAAAAAAACAATGTTTCAGCAAAAAACTAAATTTCAATGCGAATTATTGATTGTTTTTAAATATATTTTGAATTACGCGCGAAAACGCTCTTGGTGTCATATTATGGCGTCTCGTCTGATGAAACGTGACGTCGCCGACATCTCATCAGATTTTTCATTCTGTCAAAGCAAAGTCAAGCAACACGATGGCACTTACCTGGGCGTGACGTCATTCGCTCTGATTGGTGTTTCAGTTAACCGATTGCAGTTATTAATACTTCTATTTTATTGAAAATCTTATTAATCTCAATTTTAATACAAAAAATGAGTAATTTTTTAGACTCCTTTCAACATATATTTTTCTCCAAAACCATTTATTCTTTGATTCTTTAATACCGTCATCATGCCTATGACATTAACGGAAACCTATGTTAGCTTTATTGATTGGAGATAAGATAGTAACCGCTAAATAATTAGTTTTAATTAGTTTCTCTAATTAAGGACGTATGAATTCGGTGTATTAATAGTACCAACGAAGTTCCTGTAGAACTGACTGTCTTTAGTACACGAAGGATTTTAGTACACCGTCCTCGAAGGAGTTCATTTGCTATCAAAGTATACAAACTTCGAACAGATCAATGGAGATCAAACTTCGCGTGGCGGCATCTAGAAACTTGTTTACATCAACAAAACAATTAATAATTCATTTGTAAGGTATATATTAAGTTCAATCGGTTTATTTATTTTTATATACTTATGTGAAATTCATTTAAATTCTAAAAACATTTTAGAATTGTTGCGGAACTTGTTATATTGCTGGTAAACTGATGTGAATAACAAAACCCTATCGAAATAGGTACACCGGGTTCTTATTTCTCGAATTATATTAATTAAAATACCGATGATTGATAATGTTTTGATTTGTTACAGATAAACGGCTCTTGGGGACTACCAGCGTTCATGTGCGACATCTACATAGCCATGGATGTCACCTCGTCCACGTCCAGCATTTTCAACCTAGTCGCAATCTCAGTCGATAGGTAACGTCTACAATTCCTATTACTACTACTTCTTTTACAATAAGGTCGCCAGAGAGGCTGACGGTCCACTTGATGGTGGGTAGCTAGTAGTTACCGTCATGCCTATAACACAAGCAATGTCACAGGTGCTGCATGTGCGCTATCAACCACAGGAGGATTAAAAGATAAGGGATTAAGAAATGATACCGCTCACCGAATCGCAACAGCACACATGCTCTTATTTTACAATGTCTTCTGTTACTGCCGCCAGACGAGCCGCCTAACTACTTGATGGGACAAGATTACAGCCAACTATGGAAAGTTCATTTCCAAAGTTGGCCCGGCCAGGATTAGAACCCGGGACTCCTGGACAGAGCGTTAAATGGTATTTTCTGTTTGAGGAACTATGGTCCAACACGTCAGCCTGCTGCGAATTAGCACATATCTTTAAGACTCCGAGGTTTCTACAATCATCATCATTTCTCTATCTTCTTCTTCTTAACATGCCGCTTCTCTGCGAAGATTGGCGACCGTCATGGCTATCTTTACCTAGGAAACTGCTACACGAAAGAGGGAGCGAGTGCTCAAACTAAACCATTTAGATATCTCACATTCTTCAACCTGGATGTCTTTCTCACACTTTATCTACACATAAAAAAGTCTCAAAAATACGGCTCGGTCCAATCACAAAATATCGTGGCGAAATCCGACCGTAATGTCCCTTGAAATATCACTCCATTATATCTCAGTAAATACAATTTTGGAGAAAACAGTGTATGCGTACTGCGGCTAAAGTCCTATGTTAGTTAGCCTCTTTGTGAATAATGTCTAGTGACATCAACAAGTTAATTTCAGAATAATAATTGCTAGACAACCTAATTACATTCAATTTCAAAATACAGACTCATAACTAATTTGCAATTGAAATTGCCTAAGTTCAGACAAGTACGATAGCAAAGTACAAAGTTGTATGTCGGAAACTCGCTAAGATATTAAACTATACGTATTAATTAGTCTTTAACATTCAGCGAACATCTTCCTTACTTTTTTAATAATTATTACAAATTTCCGAAGGCTTTTCGAAGAACTTTCATGAGTTTTAAAAAAAGAAGGTTTTACCACAATAAGTGCAGCCTTTATCTTTTTCCATGCAATCTTTTCTATGCAATGTCGATTTATTCTATGAATTCAAGATGTGAAATCTTATTCAAGATTTTCAAATATTCCGAGAACAAAACAACAATTGACGTTACGAAGGATAATTTATAAATTAAAAAAGTTATAAAAGTTAAAAAGTTTTATTTTATAACTTATAAACTGATCTCAGTTGCCTCGTGATTTATTTTACCATAAAAAAATGTTTGAGTAAAAGATTGTCAACAAATAATTTCAATAAGCTGTCAAAAATGAGCTAGGTACTATTACATCTAAATTCCATTTACGCCATATTACTTTGTGTGACAATTGATTTTTATTTAGACAGATACACGAGCAACAAAATAAGTACAGATCTAACAAATATGCCTCTACGGGTGAATAAACAATTGTTAAAAGCAACACTAAGTAAAAATAGTAATTTAAGGCAAGAAACTGATTACAAGTATCGTGGACTTTTCAGAATCGTGGACGAATTCAATATCGCGGTTGATCAATTCGTTATACCATTATTTTGTTCAATGATGACTATTTGTTTATTTAATTGCAATAACTCCTAATTAAAAGTATAAATTATTTACAAAATTAATTATTAAATACTATACTTCATTATCTACTACGAAAAGCGGGAACTTGTGTGGTTGTGCTGTGGCCAACTGTATAGATCGGGCAAGACGAAAGAATCAGTAATGTGATATTTAGAACCATGTGGTACAAAATCGCTCAGTCCATCGCCAACTTTATAAGGCTATTTAACTACGCCATGGCCATTGCCATGGCCATGGCCATCAATATTTTTGTTGGAAAAATTTCCCAATGCCCTTTATATTTAATCTTTTTGGTATGGCATACCACAACCACCCCTTTAAGACCATCGTGAAATAACTGCATGTGTGCCGTTGTCTTTCGGTGAGTGAGTAAGGGATACCAGAGCCCATTTCCCCTTCTAATCTCATTATCCTACTAAGATCGACAGCGCACGTGCAGCACTAATGGCGTTGCTTATATTAACAGGCGACGGTAGCACCTACCGTCAAATGGATCATCAGTTTGGCTGCCGAATTGTACATATAAAAGTTCCATGTCTTTCTACAGGTACATAGCAGTAACGCAGCCGATAAAATACGCAAAACACAAAAACAACCGTCGAGTTTGGTTCACGATAGTCCTCGTGTGGTTGATCTCGGCTGCTATAGGAGCTCCAATAGTCCTGGGTCTCAACGACACGCCAGATAGGAACTTCGACGAGTGCCTCTTCAACAGTCAGAACTACGTCATCTACTCTTCGTTGGGATCCTTCTACATTCCCTGCATCATGATGATGTTCTTGTACTATAATATTTTTAAGGTATTTAATTTTTTATAAATTAACTCAATCGTAGAAGATAATCTAGTATATGACTAAGTGATCCTCATAGGTGGGTGATGAAAGTTGTCTGCCAACCCTTAAATGAATTTAAGGTATTTAATTTTTTATAAATTAACTCAATCGTAGAAGATAATCTAGTATATGACTAAGTGATCCTCATAGGTGGGTGATGAAAGTTGTCTGCCAACCCTGGGATAAGGGACAAGGAGGGGATAGGGAAAGGGGATTGAAATCTCCGGTATTCCTAATCACCGAAACACAAACGTCTCCTACCATCATAGTCCAATTTTATCTGTTATCCAAAGATTGCAAAAATGTCCCTGATATTTACACAAATGTTTTGAACTTACAAGGACTTGACGAGTCATCCCAGAACAGAAACCTTTGACATAAAAATAGACAGGCGCGTAACACCCAAACATAAAGTTTGAGGAAGATCGGATAAGTAGATTATCCGGATATTGAACCTTTAGTTAGACCTTTGTTTGGTACAAACATATCACAAATAAATATAATATTCAGCGAAAAAGTTATTCCAAAGGAAATGAAATGTCCCATTCAGCTACTTTCTTAACTCTGGTTTTATAACCGTACTAGCTTTTCCTTGCGACTTCGTCCGTGCCCCTTTTTCTTAGTTGTAATCATTATTGCCCATATTATTTTGGTCAGGTGTTGAATATTTTATTTTCATTTTGCGATGCTCCGTTGATAGTACCTTTACAAAAAGTGCAATAAACAAAAAGTCTCTACGATTCATAATAATCGGTTGAGTAGTTAAGGCGTGAAAGCAAAATAACTCACTTTCGCATTTAAATATCAGTTATAAGTTATATTTTTCTAATTTTCTTAATTCTTAACCCTTTGTATGCCGGAACGTGGATCCACGTTAGTAATAAATCATGATAGAACCCCCATGACTCCTTCTGGGAGAACAATTAGGTCAGTCAGAGTCAGTAGTTAAATCGGTAAAAACGGTTGAAATTTGAACAACCTGTATATATCATGGCAAATGGCACTTTAAATGATAAATTTAAGCGCTTGCAGACAAGCGTAATTCGGCTTCCGGCATACAAGTGGTTAATTGTTAAAAATCACTTAAATTGAAAAAAAAATCTCATAATTAGTAAACAGTGAAAAATATTTTTGTGAAGTAATAATTACATATATGGCTGATATACTTAGAAACAAAAACAATTCCTTCTTCACATTGTTTGCAAATAAACAGGCTTTAAGAAACCGAGCGAAAAAACAGCGAGCAGCCAAGAAACCTCCTATATCCGGTGACCCCAACACTGGGGCGACTACAGCTGTGGTGATAGAGAATGTAGCGCAAACAAGAAGATTAGCAGAGACTGTTCTTCACGAAGACAGACCCACAAATACCGGATCTGGTAGTAATGAAGACGATCACGAGGACAGGTAATATTGGCGTCGTGTATGCAATAATCTATAATTTCATTTATCAACGTCTGCTTGCACTTATAGTGATTAGTTAAACGCTATTTAGTGGAAAATTTCTCCATGAAAGAACTATGTCTGACAATATGCCAATATACGTTTTTCATACATATATACCACAGTTCGTCAAACTACATTTGCTTTGTATATCTTTTATCAATGTCTTTGTATGTTATATTTGAATGGTGTCTTTAATTAAAATTTAAAAAAAAGGCGTCAACTGAAGGTTTATTTTAATTTTCTGTAATCGGCACATGGTGTACGGTAAAACTCTAATGAATTTTTGTTTACGCCAATGTTAAGTCAAATGAAACATTATTGTATTAATAAATAATAAAAAATAATAAAATTGGTATAGATTTTAATTAATCTTACGATTTTATTTTAAATAACAGCGGCTACAGAAGCAAGTCTGTTTCTTCTCTTACTTATTTCTCTTAAGTTTAAAGCAAGTACCATATTGACATCTTTATTCTTTTAGCTATTCTTCAAAAATAATTATTATTCTAAATAAGTTCTTTATGAACTCCAAAGTTAAAGAACTAAATATTTGTTAATGATGATTTTATTAAAAAAGAGGTACCTAGCCTGTAAATTTAAATTGAGGAGTGTATGCATCGTAGTTATTTTTCAAGTCTAATCATATAGTAGTCTAATCATATAAATGACTTCTTTCTTTCTTCTTTCCATCATAATAAATATCTTTGTGACATATAAATTAAGAAAGTTTAGTTAAAGTACGAAATTAAACTGTGAAACAATAAGGGATCGGACAAATTTTCAGAAAGTGTTTTAAATTAATCTTCATGGATATTTATTCCCATAAAAAATACTATTTTATTTATTTATGGCCTTTTAGGTACTCAAAATCATGTTTTAATATTGTTTGTTTGAAAATGCCGCCAAAACGCCACGATAGTTCATCTGAGAGCGCGTAACGTCATTTGTGGTCATATCATAACAAAACAGCTGCATTGGCATAAGACAATGATTGCCCACAAATGACGTCACGCACTGTGATTGGTGTTTCAGTATAGATTAAAAATATTATAAATAATAAAATTTTATTTCTACATTTAAAAATATTTAAATGAATTATATTAAATTATTATTCGATAAATAATCGTAAAAAATTATATATTTTCTTTCTGAGTACATTTTAGATTTTAATCTGATTACTGTCCGATCCCCTATTGCTTGAATGCAATTATAATTGCAGAAGACTCCATGTGATTATGAAACTGTCAACATGATAAGTATTTGAACTTGAACTAATTCATGCGAATATCCATTTGCATCTTGAATACATACGAATATAAATTAGATCTCTCCAAGGCCAATGTCAAGGCTAATACAGATATTTCCTCTAGCGGAATAGCGGTATTTTCTCTACAACTCCTTATATTCTTTATTGGCTACGTCTAGCCAGCCAGTCTTTGCCCTCTAAATAGGTCTCGGAACCTCGGTCAGGGCATAATCCCCTGTTTTATTACGTAACATTCACTGCTTTTTATAGATATTGTTTGTATTCAATGTTTAAATCTATAATAAATAAAGAAATAATAAAATAAAATCTTTCACAAAGAAAAAATTACCTATGACTATTTTAATGATAAAGTGCTGGAGGCAGCCTGACATCCACTTGGTAGTTGCAAGTCTGATACTTGCTGATGGGAAAATTAATGATAAGGAATAAGGCGAGGATAGAGGAATGGGCTTTAGCATTTTTTATAACACTCAATAAACATCTTTCTGTGCCTCTATAATTTATTCATAGACGTACAGAAAGATGTTCCATTTATTAGGTACAATAGGGTATTTGACAGATTTTAGGAAAATATCTCAAATTTTTCATTATACCATAATACACTTGCAATTTTATTCATTCTTTGTGAATTTTTTTTTTTTTTTTTATGAAATCGAGGTAGCGCTTGACCACTATCTCACCTGATGTGAAGTGCAGCGATGTGGCCGAAGGTGGACCACGCTTACCTAGTAAATGCCCATTTACCCTAGTTTTGAAGACCCCGAGGTTGTAGTTCTGTGGGAACACAGACGCAGGCAATGAGTTCCACTCCTTAGCAGTCCGAACAAGGAAGGTGGAACTGAAACGCTTTGTTCGTGATCGAGGTACATCGACCACGACTATGAAAATTACAATCAAAGTTTAAATAATAAATAAGACCGCCAAAACGCCAGAATGCCATACATGTGGGTCACGTGATAGTGATATACGTCACATTTAGCATTTAGCAAACATTTAGCTGTAAAATCGTAGTACTATAGAATAAATAATAGTACTAGCGTAGTAGCACGCTCATTACTGTACTAAGCATCGACAACAAAGCAAATGACGCAACTCTATGTGCCACCAATCGCGTGTGTTTTTAATCATGTGTTCAAACATGAAAATTTAATTATTTTAACAATGATTTTTTATGAAAATCGTACACATTTTTAAATACTGTGTTAGTTAATTTGGTTTAAAAAAATATTTACAGTTAGCCTGGTAACAATTTGTTTCATATTTTCATTATAGTCAAATACCGTATTCAGTTCAGACATACAATTCCGTAGTTTAGACAATTCATTTAATTTTATTGATGACATTGTATTCCAATTTTTTTTTATTTTATTATTATTAATATTATTGGGATGTTCCTCTCGACTTTTTATTGGTGCAAGCTGTGCCTTTGTAATTGCGGCGGCATCTGCCATGTGTGGCGTCTCTTTGTCCCTTGCTGTGTGTTTTTGTCTGATTTCTACCTCATTGAGGCCATGTAATAATAAATAAATAAATACTATTTTATATTTTAACCAGTTTCGACAAACGATCAGCAGACCTGGAAGTAGACGCCGACGAGTGTCACGTGATACCGAATGACAAGTCCACCGAGTTCATGCTGGCCACTGTGACTGAAGAAACAACAAAGTTAGTCTTTAAAGTCTGATCTCTTTTCGTTCCTTTTATTAGTATTAGAAAGAATAATATTTTGAGCTCACTAAGCTTTTGCTGAGCCAGATGTTTGTTTTTAATTTAATTTTAGATTGTTCTGGAGATAAAACAATTTATTTGTTTGGGATAATTATTAGAAATTTGGTTTTGCGAAGCGTTATTTTTTAAGAGTTAATTATTTTCATTGCTAATCTTACATGCTATTGATAGTATGAATTTGACCATCGAAACAGCGGACGTTAATGTCCAATTTGTTAATACAGTAATTATTTTGAAATGATTGAAGAAAATTTTAGAAACATTATTTTCTTATTACCAAGTACAAAGTTATAAAAATCACACCCAATATGAGGGGTGGATCTGTTTGTTTCATTATAGCTCCCAAACGGATGGGCCGATCTTGATTCGGTTTTTTCTGTTTGAAAGATGACATTTAATTTATGAAATTTACGAAGTATTAGTTTATTAGTTGACAAAGGAAACTCGTCAATCTTAAAGACCGCGTATTCTCTGTAAAGTATCACCGTTTTCCTATAAAATAACTATTATTAGAGTTTACTCGTTAAGAATCGATTTTCACATAAGACCTCGGTGTGGACATTTTATGAGATAAGTTAATACAAGTTATCTAAAAAGCGTTATGTTTTTATATGTAGTTTAACCCTTATCCGATAGATGTCAACCCTTATCCGCTTCACCTAATTCTATTGTAGTATAATAGATGGCGCGTTTTTATACCCTCTTAAGACTATGTACTTAATGAGTAAACCCACGCACTTTTTTTAAAACCAGCAGAATCTGACATTTATTTTGACATTTTATTTTTAACGAGCTCTATTTTTTAGTTTTTGTTTTTTAAAATTTCTTAAAATTCATTCAGTATTTCGAATCTGTTCCTATTTGATCAAAAAGATTTTATAATTATAAATTACCTATTCAGGACAGCAAATACCTTTATTGGGCGTTGAATTTTAAAAGTTGGGAAAATCTCAATACATTTTTGGGCATTTTTGGGCATACTGTTACTTCGCTGGTATTTTCATGACATGTTAACTTGCTGCAGCATCGAGTAGTCTGCGGATTTGTAAGTCTGATACCCCCAGACTTACAAATCCACTTACAGTAGATATGGCGTGTTTCGGATCATTAGAATGGTCTCAAAAGAAGGATTTATAATTATTAATTATCGCACAGAGTTTTGCACAGAGTTTTGCAAACACCACAAACATTATGGATTTACATATTCATGTACTTTATCATTCAATTAACTTCTTTGAAGTTTTATTTTTGAAATTAGATATTAGTACAAGAACAGAGCAAGCAATGTCACATGAAATTCAAATAAATATTAAGCTAAGTAAGTATACATTTAACTTTTCGCGGGTATTTAATTTTTACTATTTAATTACATAGATTTAGAAATAAAAATAATTTGCTCTAACGGTGAAGGAATACACATGAAAGTGAAGACTGGAAATCTTCAAAAAAACACGCGAAATTCTAATAAAATAGTAGTCGGCACACATGTGAATAAATGTCCTAAGACTTATCGCGTATGTGTTAAGTAAGACCTAAGTTAGAGTATGCACAAAGAGGTACCAAAAGAACTTTCTGGATTTCCTGAGACAAAACTATTGAATATTTTGTTCATATGTATGTAGTGGTTTTTGGACAACTTTTTCTTAAGAATTAGAATGGAAAAAAGAAAGTGCCTACGTATTCTATCAATGTCAGATCTTAGTCAAAAACAGTCATGGGTATAATGTTGATCGTGTTAAACAAATATCGTGTTTTTCAGAACTCCTAAGAAAAACCTTAAAACTGGTACACTACCTGATCCCAACGGCAACAATGATTCAGGATATGCACCGTCCAATCTTGAAGACACAATCAGAGAGCATGTCTCCCCACCGGGATCTCCTGGTGGACGAAACGCTACAGTATTACAAAATATGGCCAGCGATGGGTCCAAGTGGAAGAAAAATGGGAAGTCTGCTAGAATTGAAACAGACTCAAGGTGAGACTTTCTTATTTTATAACTTAAAAGTAGGTATTGTTTTGGCAACTAAAGTTACATGAATGATTGCTTGAAACCATTTTGCCAAAAATAAATAAATCCTTCATTTCTGACATTTTACGATGTCACTTATTTTTGTCTAAATTTCCATGTTGTCTATGTTTTTTTACGTAGGCACATAGTTTTTGTTTTTCTTTGTGTTAGCTTGCCCTTTGACAAAGGCTCCCCTAGAACTCGCCACAATCCTTTGTCCGTTGCCTTTTTTCTATAGTGCACCTGGAAGAATCGCCTAGAAAATTATAGTAACGAAGATAAATTCCAATTGAGTTACTAACTAATCCATTATTTTTTATTAACTTCCTTATATTTAAATTGATAGTTATTATGCCCTATATTTATGCTTATGTTCTCACTTTTTATTTCTGTTCTTGAATTTTGAACTATAAATTTGTTTTGATAAATATGTAGTCCCTAAGAACTTTACGGTTGGCCATAGAACCGTCTCGAAGGAACTCGGGTTGGCGTTGGGGGCATGGAACATTTCGGGAGTTAGATGTAATATTTAATAATGGAAAGTGACCCTGACCACGCCACTTTAAACAAATTCAAAAGGTCTTTACTGTTACGACAAAGGGTTCATATTCCAGGAACCGAAGCACCATTCTAGAATCGATAGATTACTATGTTTACTAGTTTGAAACTTCGAGTACTTTCTAAAACCATCCTACGCGAATATGTCTACGCGAATATAAAAATCGGGATCGACGACCAAGGGGCAGTGTGCTACGGTATGCGATACGGAAGCGACGGTTGATAGTGAGTTAGCGACGACATTGGCGAGTTTAACGGTTTAATCGAGAATCCTTGTGATATTTGGAAAAAAATCTTTGTCTGCTGGAATAAATCGACTCCCTTAACACGGCATTTTTACTCAATTTGATTTAATTTCACAACTAAGTCAGAAATTTAATAGAGTGAATATATCAAGGTACAAAGGCCTATTTTTTATTATATTAAAGGTTTAAGGCTCGAGTCTCCTAAAAATTAGTGTTCTTGCATAATTTACAGAAAATAAATGTTTTTTTACAGTTAGTAACAAAAGAATAAATGAAATATATTTTACATTTATTGAAAGTGATGGATTTGAAATTCCAAAAACACTTTTTTAATTTTATTTTGATGAACATTTTAATAGCTCTATTGGGCGTTAAAAATGCCTCTATTTAGGTTGAACGCGTTGAAGGTCTCATTCAAGCACATGCTACGTAAAAATTATAACAAAAATACGAAATATATTCAGTTTACATTTATTCTCATATCGTTAGCAATAATCTAAACTGGTTACTTTTTTGATAAACGCTTTAGTTTTCTTATTTAAAGAGGTTTAAAAAGTTGTAGTGTCATGAATTTTACCACTGCAAATACATATATTTTTCTGTTGAAATTTTTTTTTAATGCAGTCGCTCTTAAAGCCACTTAGTAATGACCTATTTTTTAATAAATTAATGAAAAAAAAAATACAAAAAAAATTTTTTTAATGTACTTTTTAATAATTGCAATTCATAACAAAAAAGACGCGTGAAAGTGCGCTTAGTTCTGTTTGCTAAGGTAGAGTCGCAAAGCGAGACCGGAGCCTTAAGGCTTAAAAAGAAAGACATTTTGACGTCAAGAAGAAAAACAAGTTAAAGTTAATTAATTAAATTTATTACTCACAAGCGACCCGCCCCTGGGCTCTGGGTTCAATTTTTCTCTTTCTATCTAGTAAAAATCATATCAAAATCTGTCGGGTGGTTAGCAGAAGTTAGCAGAGAAACAGACTAACGACCCGCTCTCCACTTTGTACGCATGCATTTTTTCGGTAAATTATACATAGTAGTGGGGGCACACTGCGTTTCGCAGTCATTTGGGCAGCCCGTCTGGCGGCAGTAACCACCCCCTTACAGAAGACCACTGTGAAATAACATCAAGTAACGTGTGCTGTTGTGTTTCGGTGAGTGAGTAAGGGCAGCGCACTTGCAGCAGCTTAGGCGTTGCTTGTGTTATAGGCGACGGTAGCCACCTACCATCAAGTGGACCGTCAGCCTGTCTACCGACCTTAACATAAAAAAAATACAAACTTTACTCTATATAATATTGGTATAGATATAGATTTCTATTTTTACAAAACAATATTTAAGGAAATTTAAGGCGTAAGAATATCAAGAACGCCTTGTGAATTTAATTAGTTAGCAAATTGTTAAATCTTTAATATGATGCTCTAATTCCCAAGACTCGTAAACTAGAGTCGACGTCATTAGTGAGACCGTTTGGAGACGCCTCGAACTTAGATTATTGGATCGATCTTGAATGTGGGTCGCAATTATTGAAAGAGGATTTACTTCGACAGACAACTTTCAAGAAATAGAAATTATTTGTGAGATATTTCAGATATCATTTTGAATAGCATTCTTCTTTCTGGCATTTGCACTGATTCCTTCGTCTCAACATGGCCGATCATCACTTAATTAATAAATTTAGTTAAAATTAAAATTTATTACCTGCAATAAAGTTTCGTTCTATATTCATTACGAAAACCAAAACTATTCATAATGATTTTTTTGGTTTAATTTATAAGTTTATGGTCTTTAAACGTACCGAGTATGGTGACTGAATAAGATATAGATAAATAGAATTTGGGTTTATTCTCCAAAATTTAATAGCACATGTGCTGTTATTTCAACGTGATCTTCTGCTAGATGTGTGGCATCTATTTCGATTTCGTTGCTGCAAACTTTGTGGATTATTGAAATTGTTTTAATGTTTACAAGTTTTAATATTTTACTATATTGAAAATGTAGTTATAAAATACCTGTTTTTAATTCTTGAAAAGAAATTATATTTTTATCTGAAACAAAGGATTTATGGTTAGATAAGAATATCGTTTATGTTATGCAATTATTTATTTTCCTTCGAACTTATAGTTAATTGAGGCAGTTAGCGCAAGATCGTCTTTAAGCCAACAGTTGTAATCGACCTGAAAATTGATAATTTAAAAGAAGCTTGATTTTAGTTTTTTATTCAAATAATAGATGGCGTTACAAAATTAGTATAGGCATTACTATATTATTTTCTCACGAGCTTAATACAAAGGTGTATTAAGCTCACAGTTTTGACAGTTTAAAAAAAAGTCTTGAAAGTTTTTTTCTTAAGCAGTAGGTTTAGCCGCCAGATGACCAGATAACCCAGTTTATGAATGCGGTACGCAGTGTCATGCCACGCAAACCTATAATGGAAGTTTTGTCACAATATTACTAGCCGTTTGTTGTTAGTGGTTTTAGTAGTGGCAGGGCACACTTAGTAGTGACAGGGCGCTAGGCCTGACCGTAAACAAACAATGAATTAAAAATGGGATGTGCTTTGACCTTGCATCGATACTATCTCTCGCTTTCTTTCGCACACTATTCACAAAGGACGGTCGCACTGGTTCCAAGGTCGTGTTGCAAACCTACTTATTGCGCGAACTAGGTAATTATTACCTAAATAGAAATAATTCCGTTTGCTTAAATTAAAATTTGGTGATTTTTTTGTCAAGTGTGTATAATATACATACAATGTGTATATAACAAAATATCTTTTCTAAAATTAATGCTCAGTAAAATAAAGACAAAAAACTTCATTATAACTGTATTTTCATAGTCACTCGGGAGAAAACTCATAGTGATTATACTAGATATATCTCCAGATCTTATTAGCAAAATTTCACCTTGTGTAAGATTTTCTAAGTTATTTTATTTGAAATTATTAAAAAAAAAAAATTTGTAATTCATTGTATATCAATAAACCTTCAATAAAAAAAGTGATTTTTTTAATACAATCATCTAACTACATAAATAGAATGAAAAACTGAAAATCACTACTATAGAAATTTTTCAATAAGAGATATAACAATTAAATCTTTTAACCCCTATTTCTCGTAACGCTCTTTGCGAGAAGGGGAGAAAATGTAAGACGGGTTTCTAATAAACCTAAACTTCAATCAAAACGAGAAAAAAAACCATAGGACATAATGTGTTAAAAAAATTATTTTGCCCGGACTAACTGCGTTTTCGCAGTCATTTGGGCAGCCCGTCTGGCGGCAGTAAGCACCCCCTTACAGAAGACCACCGTGAAATAACAGCACGCGTGTTTCGGTGAATGCCAGAGCCCATTTTCCTATCCCCCTCCTAATCCCTTATTCTTAATCCTATTGTAGTCGGTAGCGCACTTGCAGCAGCTTTGGCGTTGCTTGTGTTATAGACGACGGTAGCCACCTACCATCAAGTGGACCGTCAGCCTGTCTGGCGACCTTAACATAAAAAAATATTTTTGTTTTTAGAAACGCCTCACTAGCCCTCCGTTCCGAAGACGAACACGAAACCAGTCACTACGACATCAGAGACGGATCCACTGCAAAGAAAGAAAGAAAAGCCAGCGCAGCCACAGCTCGATTCACCATTTACAAAGCCAACAAAGCCAGTAAGAAGAAAAGAGAGAAGTCATCCGCGAAGAAAGAAAGAAAAGCGACTAAAACACTAGCAATTGTATTAGGTGAGGGAAAATGCAAATGATTAAAACTGCTTGGTAATAATAATACTTAAAATCGCATTTCTTTAAACTGCACCTATAAGGTGTTTCTAAAAAAAATTTTTATTGCTCTTACTGTCTTTTGTTGAGGTTGATTTTCTTATATTAAGGTCATAAAACAGGTTGACGATCCACTTGATGGTAGGTGGCTACCGTCGCCTATAACACAAGCAACGCCAAAGCTGCTGCAAGTGCGCTGCCGACCATAGTAAGATTAAGGATAAAGGATTGAGAAGAGATAGACAAATGGGGACATTTTCATATTTTTTGTCTGTCCGCATAATTACATGCAGTTCTTCATTTAAAAAAAAACTCAATGCTAGGTGACTTTAGTATAGAGAATTTATTAAATATTTGGGATAAAGTGAAGGCCCACTGTCGATCCGGACTGCTTCTGACTGGTTCTATTGGAAAATTATGGGGTAGGCCTATGCCCAGCAGTGGACAATGTGGACATCCTTCGGTTGAGATGATGATGATAAATACAAAAGGGAGATAAGATATGTTTTGTTATTCACCATAATATATTTCTCAAATGTGTTTATTTTTAGGTGTGTTTCTATTCTGCTGGGCACCATTCTTCACGTGTAATGTCCTAGACGCGATATGTGCCAAGTTCGGACTTCCGTACTCGCCTGGCGTGACGGTGTTCATTCTAACCACGTGGCTGGGATACATCAACTCCTTCCTAAATCCCGTCATTTACACCATCTTCAACCCGGAGTTCAGGAAGGCGTTCCGTAAAATCCTCAAATGCGGCACCTAGCCCATAGATTATTTGGTCGTCTTCACGCAGTAGATCTCTCAAAGTTTTGTATTTTTTAATTTAAATTAATTCATTTTGTTTTTAAATACTTGCAAATAGGTGGTACTATAGCGCACTCAAAAAAGGGTACTCACAAGTAATGATGACACAAACAATTAAATTAGCCACGATCAAAATTAAATGTAACTGAGTATAAAACAGTAATAGTCGGCACAGCTTTTAATGCAGGTTCCATTTCCGGTCAAGACTGCACTTGTCTTCGACTAGCAAGAGTCTTCGACTAGCACTAGCAAGAGTGGTGTACTTCCCATACATAAGACAAAAAGTATAAAGATCTGTTTCCCGCTATAGCATTTGATACAGATATGCCTAGAATTAATTCCATGAAATAGCTGGAGGTAATCCGAACTGGGTTGATTTTTTTTTGTGGTGAAGTACAGCGGACAGGCTGAAATTCAGAGTGGCTATTAGGATAAAGTAAAACCCCGGAAAGGATATAGGGGAAAGGACAAGACAAAGACAGGGGAATGGCCTTTGGCAAACCATTACTCTCACACCGAGATTGGTTTCATACTTTCCTAGCTATGTACAGGTGACTTTTAATCACTTTTTCTTTTAAGACCATAAAAAATATTCATTTATCTCTCTATAACACTGATTGAAATTAGCATTGAAACGCTATAATATGTTCTGAATGTGTGCTGCCGACCAACAAGCACAACATAACAGCACGTATGCTGTTTATTCTCAATGTCTAATTTTTCTATAAAAAATAACTGACTGAAAATTGACATAATAATTGACATATTATAGAGATAATAATAATATAGTTTAAGATCCCACAGTAAAATTTTGCACCTATCTGTTATTTGATCGAAATGTGATTTCAATAAAATGTTACACTTTGGGTCATACAACGTCTCAAGATTGAATCTTGCCGCAAGTACCTTTACCATAATTGTTTTTGAATATATTTTTTAAATTGCACTCATTTGTTTGGAAACTACATGAAGTTGTAAGGAAACTATCTTTTCTATAATAGGTCTCTTCTCTTTTCTAGCATCTGACAACCCAAGAGCAGACTAAGTGGTGGCAACCTATTTTTATTTTATTTTTTCAGTTATTTAGATCGGTATCGTTTCAACGGAACTAGTAGTTTCCAAACAAATGAGTGCAATTGTTAAAAAAAAGGTATTAAAAATAATTAATTATGGTAAAGGCATTTGTGCTAAGATTTTGCAAAAATAACTTACCCCATATGTTGATAAATTCGGTAAAAACCACATTAAACATAAAAAATTTCTTAACCTATAAGTCAATTTATATAAAAATAAACTTATTTTTTATATAAATTCTTATATTTCTAATTAAATATCCTATAATTCCCCCTATAACTCTTACAACCTACGGTGTTGTATCAACCCACGTGTAATCTTTAACTGAAAGACTTGGGTTCTTAGACTAATGTGTCAATATTAGTAAAGTAAAGAAAATAACCAATAACCCTGCGAATCATCCTTCGTGCGCTAGCTAGTAATAAAACTATAGTTTTAAAGCAATCTTCAAAAAAAATCTGAAACAATTAATTTTTTTATTCACTAAAATTAATTATATTACAACGAAGTGCAATTAATTTGATTTCTATACTTGATTTTTTATGAGTGGTATGATTATAATTGAGATCTACTTGACGACCAAATAATGAAAGACTTTTAAAAGTGTGTGTCATTCTTAATGTGTGAATATGATATATGATTTTTAGTAGCCCTACTAAACGTAGCATATCAAAGTAATTACTGTAAATAAATAATTAAAAAGTATTATATTAAATATATATATTGAAATATTATGTATCCATTGTAATATTAATCTTACTGTAACGCTTAAGTAGTGAGTGCTCATTGAAAATAAATCTAGTCTCATTCAGTATTAAAAATTGTTAACAAAACTAAAATGCCAAAGCTATTATAACGATCATAGTTGATATTAGTTGATTTTGAGGTTGTGATTTTTATTTACAATTCTGCTATAAACAATATCCAATATTTTAATAAATAAGCGATAAAATGGTATTAATAAAATAATGGAAAATACATAAATTTTATGTAAAAACATTTAAAAAGTAACACCAATAATTTTAAGGCGGGGGGTGGTGTCTCTTGTCGCGAGATAATTGCAGTGTTTAAAATTTCTATGTAATCGTTGTTTATTGTTAATTCTTGCTATCTCCGTCCACGTCTTTTTAATTTTACATCAAAACTTATTTTAAAAATTAGCTCTTAATTTAAATTTATATAATTATTTTAATACATTTTTTTTGTTACTTTCATTAAATAAGCTATAATTGGTTCAATTTATATAAAATTTTCACACTACAGTGCCCAGATTTGTGCCTGTGGATATTTTTCTTGTAAAAAATTGTGCTATAATAAATATTTGTTAATGTTGAATAATACGTATTATAATGTTGAGCGCGTCAACTCAACCCTTGTTACTTCCAAAGATATGTTGTATAAATATTATGTAATATCCAATATGTCATATGTCTGTCTGTGACCGACATAATATAGTGCACTGCGTGATTTGATAAGGTAGCCTGTAAAAAATAATAATTGTATCGGCAAATAATAATAATTTTTACCATATCAAACGTCAAGTAAGTATATATCGTTTAGACATATTGTCATTGTAAAAAAAACCATTTATGATAATTCCTTCTTAAAATTAATCCATCTGGATTTTTTTTAATATCTTTAAACTCAGTAATTTAAATTTTTGAAAATAATTACTAAGTATACATGAAACATCTAGATCATCCAATGATAAATTTACTTTAGTATGAATTGAATTTAGTCATTTTGACTAGGTACTTTCAATTATTTGTTGGAATTACTTTATTATACCAAATTAAGTGAATTCTCAAAGATTTTGCTCAAAGTTATATTTTACCTGTACCTGATAATACCAAATTTCATTAAATAAGTTGAAAAAAAAATTGAGTGAGGTTTTGTGATTTTTTTATATAATTTAATGTTAGATTTAATTTTGTATT
Organism: Bembecia ichneumoniformis; assembly: GCA_910589475.2. NCBI lineage: Eukaryota > Metazoa > Arthropoda > Insecta > Lepidoptera > Sesiidae > Bembecia > Bembecia ichneumoniformis. The sequence goes on from OU342535.1 coordinate 17,442,840, forward strand.
TATTTTAACTGAAAAATAAAATAGCAATAAACAATTCATTTAGATAATAATATTGTTAAGTGAAATTACATTATATTATATACATATATATTTTTAACTAGTATTGTTATGTTAAAATAATAATAATAAATTAATTAAAAAACTCAAGTTTCTTAAATTTTAATTTATCATTCCAGAAATGTACTAGTAAATATTGTCATGATTAAATAAAATAAAATGTCGGGCTTAATAGAAAAAATAGTGACGCTATTAGAAAACTAACATAATTAAGTTAAGTATATTAATATAATATAAATTGTTGTTTACTTGTCAAAGTGTTTCTTGTCTAATGGATAAGGTGCATTGTAATGTAGAGAATAAAATAAAATTATTAAGCCAAAATTATTTATACATAATCTGTAATGTATTGTAAAAGGTCTATTAGATAAAGTTTGGTGTACATAATGTATCTAATAGTTACTATTAGTAATATTATCATTATGATCTTTCGCATGAATATTGTCCAGACGATCGCTGTGGTTCTTTTATCAATTTGGAGTATGAAGGCAGTAACTAATCCAGCTATTCCTCTTTAATTCTTTGCTTCTAAGACCAAGGTCTTTGTTTCTAATTAGGCTAGCTAGCGAAATGCTCTCATTCAAACAATTGTTATAATTTATAAGATATTAGGATACATAATCTTTCAAAATTAAGTAGTCACATGATTAGTTTTTTCCATTTTTATCAATACACGCTGTCTATCTGTCCGTTATTCTTGAATAATAATTTCTTTTATATGATCGACCAGACAGGCTGACGGTTCACTTGATGATAGGTGGCTACCATCGCCTATAGCAATGTCAGCCTGTCTACCGATCTTAAAACAAAAAAAAAAACGCTAACCACTCATCCAACGGGCTCGTCAATATAATAAAATATATAATTTTGTTCTTACGTATGAATGAAATTCTGAATCTTTTATCTTTAGGTGCCTAAATTAAATTATTGTTTTATTTATATAACGAGTTGTATAGACAGACGGTTTAGTTGTCGTTTGGCACAATATTATTTTTTACAAAATGTGCGAAACGCCAACTTTAAATTAAGTATTATATTTATTGTAGTAGTCGTTTCGCACTCAGACTATCTCTTGCGTGCGACATGACACCTTCAGAAAATCGTAGGAGGCGATTAGTAGCGATTGGTATTTTACTTAAGAAACTTGAAATAAAAGTACAATACCGGGCAAGGATATATTAATAGTATATTTTTAATAAAGCAAAAGCACATAAACAAATGATAATTAAATAGCTACAAACATTTTTCATGTAAACTTGGTTTTTTTTTATTGTATAATTTTATTATTAAATATATAAGTAACTGATTATGTTGTTCTAAAATTATTTCGTTATATGTAAAATTGTTTCAAAAAACTATAATTAGCATACAATTTTTTTTTTATATTAAAAAGAATAAATTTATTTTAAGAACGAAATTGATTAATTTAATATTACTGACTAAACTTAATATATATTTAAATCTTTACAATATTTCAGTAATATTATAAAACAATATTGAGTGCAAATACAAAACCGTGAGGTACCCCGGCTTCGCCGGGCGTGCAATTTTTATATATATGAATATTCCCCGTTTATCCCTCTTTCCATTAGTGAAAACCGAATTAAAATCGGTCTACCCGTTCATGCGTGTTGCCGTGACCAAGGGAAACAGGGATTCGTTTATATATATATATATATTTAGTCAAAATTGCTCTGTAAATTTTTTATTAATCATAAATTAAATTAATAAATTCATTTTGCTCCATTTTGCAAGAAGCGAATGGATTGAGTAATTAGTTAGGGCATTCTTAAATAGCAAGAGCCACATTGTGGACAGGAACAATAGTGTTGTTTTAAGGGTTCTTAACTGCCTTCACACTACAAAGCTCGATATATTGTGTAGTGTGTTTTGCTATGTTTTGTAGTGTTATAAATATATAATGCGACATTGTGATGATGATTTAAAGTAAAGAATATTCTGTTTTTAAATCGGGTTTTATTTATTTCTCATTTTAAATACGTTTTAAAGTTAGTTAAAGTTTTAGTTTTAATATTATTAAAGAATAAAATTCAATTACCAGTAAATATATATATACACATATTTTCAAGACATATTAGTGTCTAGAATTTAGGATTTGTATGTTACGTATGTAGCACACAATTCCTAAATCCTTATAATATTAGTATAGACCAATATCTAATGCTAATACTATAAAAAGGTAAAGTTTGTATGCTTGTTTGTATGCAGAAGTACTTGTACTTGTGTGGTAGGAAGTAATCGTCGAAACTACACATCCGATTTTAAAAAAACCTTTCACATTAACTATATTTGGAAGAGGCTGACCTATACTCATATAGAAAATATATATATTTTTTTTATTTCAAGATTTTTATTCAAGATATGGTATTAGGAAGGTATAAGTAGGAAATATCCCTTACTCATTCACCGAAACACAACTGCACACGTGCTTCTGTAAGGGGATAGTTACTGCGGACTGCCCAAATGACTGCGAAAACGCAGTGTGCCCTGCCACTACTTTCCAAATCAAGACCAGAGCCAGATTTGAAAAGTTCATTTTCCAAGTTGACCTATCAGATCCGGGAAACCCAGAACAGAGAGTTAAGGCAAGCACCCTAACCGCTCATCCAATGTGCTCGTAAATTATTGATTTATCTTTTTTTTTATTCAATTAATAGCAAAAGCAAAATATCAAAAAAGATTTTTTTAATATAACAAAGATAATCGCAGCACTTTTCTAAGAGTTGCTATACAATTTTAAGTACTAATAGTTTTATTGCACTTTGTTTACGACTAAATCTGAACCCTCATGCACGGGCGAAATTTTGAATTCCAAAGCACTTTGAACCAATTTTAGTTGTAAACAATTTAATTGCACTCAGAACCATTAAAAATAATAGGAAATTGCTATTACCAAATAAAAGCTATTTGCGTCAACTATAAAGGCAATAATTATGTAAATCAGCACGGTGCATGTAACACTGATGGCCAGCTTATACGACGCCCTGATACTGAACCTAATCCATATAAATTTCTTCCCGACAAGCTAACTAGACAGATCACTGTAAAGTGGACTTTCTTACCAGCGAAAGTAGACCGTGAAGATCCGAACAAACACATTAATGTGTCTTTGAATTGAGAGGTCTAGACATGCGGGTTGGTGCAGTCGACGTTGTAGAAGCACCGCGCTTGCACCATTTGCTTTGTATTCGGTACACGAAGAGAATGGCCACTTGGAAGTAATGAAGTTCTTGATTGGAATAGAATAGGGCACGCTGCAATATGAAAACAGGCAGCGACGGAAACAGGCCGGACTGTGCTGGTTCATAAATAGAACAATCTTATCGAATTCATTATGCTTCAAAAAACTTAAAGATGATGCTTTGAAGATATGCTTTGCGAATCTTTCAAATGTTTTGTGGTTACAGTACTCAAAATAAATTAAATTATATCCATAGAAGTAATAATACCACATTAGGAGTAAGCAACAGTAATTTTTACCTTTATGATTATATCGTTTTAAGACATTTCTACCTTACATAGTGGAAACAGTCTAGTAACTCGCATGGTTGTTCTACACAGATGAAATCTGCAATTGAACATTTTTTTTTTAAATAATTATTGGATAGTTTCTATTGGACAGTTAGTCCAATTAGATAGAGCTCACATCGAGAACGAGGTCAATCGTCGAATCCAGCTCGGATGGGCAGCGTTCGGGAAACTCCGAGATATCTTCTCGTCCAAAATTCCTCAGTGCCTTAAAACAAAAGTTTTCGACCAAAACGTGTTCTCCTAACTATAGACCTCATAAGAAAGCTCAACGTCGTTCAACGAAACTATAGAGAGGGTTATGCTCACGGTTAGGCTGTGAAATCAAATCAGGATGAGGAGATTTTAATGCGCCAAAGCGCATTAATAGTCTGGCATTACTGGCTGTTGCTTGCATTAATGGTTTCGGTATTAACTTGAAAAATAACTTTAGCACGTGAAAATACTTATAAGGAAGGTAGTCACGTTGATGATAACAATAAATGTAAGAAGGAGATCAAGAGCTAATGCCGGCAACTGTTCCATTGTCACCGACATACAAGAGTGAGGTTTATAATACTCAGTTCTTTTAACTGAACTGTTGCAAGTTATAAGCGATTTAACTATTCCGGAAACAGTGAAATGAAAAGTAGTTAGAATGTGAAAATAGTTTCAAAGGATTCCCCTCTAATCCCTATACACTTATGCATACGGATAAACCAGCTTACAAAACAACAAAAAAATGCTTGTTATGTAAGCTGGTTCGAAAAATAATAATAATAATAATAATAAAGCCTTTATTTTTCCTTAACTTACAAAAAAGTGAATATAATAAAATATATTTAGGGGTTAAATTATCAAATTTAATTAGTTAAGGCCCCTTGCGGGTATAGGCCTCCTCCAACAGCTTCCAGGTTTTTCTAGTCTTTGTTTTGTCCATCCAGTCGCTTCCAGCTTGATTTTTGATCTCGTCAACCCAGTGTTCCTTGGGGCGTCCTCTGGTCCTCTTACCTTTTGGCCCTGGCCATTTCGTGACTAATTGTGTCCATCTTCCGTCTGTAAGTCTTCCCACATGACCAGCCCACAACCACTTTAGTCGTTTCATATGTTGAAGAGCGTCTATCACATCTGTTTTTTCTCTTATTTTTGTTGATTTAATTTTATCTTTTAGCCTTATGCTCAAGACACTCCTTTCCATAGCACGTTGGGTCTTTTCTATTTTGTCTCTCGCATGTTTGTTAAATATCCAGGTTTGGGATCCGTAAGACATACAGGGTAGTAAACAACCATCCATAACTTTCTTTTTCAGTTTCAAGGGTAATTTAGATTTCATTATTTCTTTTAAACTCCAAAACTTGTTCCAGGTCATATTTATTCTTCTTTCTATCTCCTCATTATTTCTAGAACTATGAAATGAGATTAATTTACCCAGGTAAATATAACTCTCAACATATTCTATTATTTGTATGTTGTTTATTAGTATAGGCGTTTGTGCAGCATTTGTCATTACTTTTGTTTTTGATATATTTAGTTGCAGTCCTATGCTGTTGCTTATTACACAAAGTTCTGATATCATTTCTTGTAATTGCTTTACAGAGTTTGAGAACAGCACGATATCATCAGCGAATCTGAGATTACTGAGGTTTTTCCCATATATGTTAATACCTTTATGTTCCCAGAGCAGGTCTTTCATTATGTATTGTAATACTGATATAAAGATAGTAGGGGATAGCGGGTCTCCCTGTTTCACGCCTCTACATATGTTGATCTTCGGCCCCAGTCTGTCAAGTTTTACACGGCTAACACTCCTGCTATAGATGTCTTTTAAGATGTTTATGTAGGTTTTCGATATTTCTTGGTTATCTAGTGCTTGCCATAGACTATCGTGGAACACCGAGTCAAAAGCTTTTGTATAATCGATAAAAGCTAAGTAGAGGGGTTGCTGATGTTCTTGATGCTTTTCTATTATTTGATCTAAAGTATGTATGTGGTCGATAGTACAGAAGCCTTTCCGAAATCCCGCCTGCTCTATGGGTTGGTGCAACTCTATCTCTGGCTCTATTCTCTTGTTCAAGCAGGCTGCGAATAGTTTGTACATAGTGGGTAGTAAGCTAATTGGTCGGTAATTACCCATGTCTGAAGGGTCACCCTTTTTGTAAAGAAGTATAATCCTCGACTCCGTCCACTGCACAGGTACTCTTTGCTCTACTAGAATTTTATTAAATAGAGTCGTAAGGGGGCTGGCCAGTAAAAATTTTCCTATTTTAACTGCTTCATTTGGTATGTTATCATGCCCGGGACATTTTTCTTCTTTGAGCCTATCTATTTGTTTAATTATTTCTTGCTCATCGAAAGGTGTTACCGATGTTAGGGTTGTTGTCGTTTTAGTTTGACCAATTTCTTTTTGTTTGTTACATTTTTGGTTGCTATAAAGATCTTTGTAGTAGTCTGAAGCAATTACGACGATATCAGTTCTTGTTTGCATATGACGTAGAGTTGTTTTTGATTTTAGCTTAGGAATCCATGTTTTTCCGGTACTTAGTTGTTTGTACGCCCTTTTTTGACTACCAGATTTCAATAAATTTGTCTCAATGATTTCCATTCTATAGTTTTCGTAGTCCTTTTTTAATTTCTTGTTTGTGGTCTTGTATAAGTTTGAGAGTTCTTCTCTCTCTGTCTTCGATTTTGGTTTTTTGTTTTGTAATTCTATTCGTCTTTTTATCATATTTTTCGTTTCTATTGAGATTATTTCTTTTTTTTCCTGTCTTGAACTTATGTTTTGCATACTTTTTATTATTGTTGACTCTATTTTTGTGTAGTAAGATTCTACGTCGTCATTTTCACTACAAAACATTGTTTGTTGGTTGTCTTTTAATGAATATAAAAATTTTTTTGTAACTTCTTCGCCAGTAATTTTTGTAGGATGGTTGTGGAACTTTGCTCTGCTTTTCTTTTGTTTTTTTAAGTTAAATGTTCCACGTATTAATTTATGATCGCTCGGGAATAGATGGTTGTGTAATGTTTCGATGTTCGAGAATTTTTCAGGTTTATTGCTGAGAATGAAGTCTATTTGATTTTTGATTTTTCCATTTGGGCTGGTCCAGGTCCACAGGGTCTTGTTATTTTTCTTGAATAATGTATTTATTACGGTGAATTTGTTTTCTAATGCATATTGTATAAAGCGATCTCCTCTTTGATTTCTATTTCCGTAGCAGTATGGGCCCATTACAATATTTTCTCCCTGCTTTCTTTGTCCGATTTTTGCATTTAAGTCCCCCATTACGATTATTATTCCAAAGGCCAGGTTCTGAGCTGTGTGTAATTGCTCGTAGAAGGTTAATATTTCTTCCTCAGTGGACTCTTGAGTGGGTGCATAAACTTGCATTAGGGATAATTTTGTTTCTTCAAATTTAAGGTTTAATATACATACCCTTTCAGATATTCCTATATAGTTCTCTATGTTTGACTTATACTTTTTCTTGATTAAGAAACCAACACCGTGTAGACCTTTTGTTTCTCCTGAATAGCAGAAAATATGTTCCTCTAACTCCACTATGTTGCTTCCTGACCTTCTCACTTCTGCTAGTCCAATAATATCATATTTTATTTTTTTAAAGATTGTTTTAATAATATCATTCGTTGTGGCGATAAAAGAGATCTTACATTATATGTGCAAATATATAGTTGTTGCTGTGTTGAAGGGTTGTAGTCATTAACTCCCGCGGTGACAAGCCGTGTTGGGAGATTGTGATTGAGAGGGGCCTTTTCTGATTGCTAATCTGTGTCTGGGTGTTCCGCACTGGGTGATGGTTCATGCGGGTTATTTTCAGTATTAAATGAGAGTTTAGGTTTTTGAAGAATATAGTTCTTCATTGTTGTTGTTGTCTTACTTTTTTTCATAGGTTGCTTCTTCTTTTCTATAATATTTGAAGTGTTCACAGATGCAATCTCAGGAGACTCAGATAAATTTCTTTTATTACTAAGGTTTTGTGCAGGGTTATTGTTCTTGACAGGCAATACTATGAGTTTATCGTATTTTAAGAATGCTTTGTTGCCCGCTTCCTTTTCTTCTTTTAGTTTCGCCTGTAAGTCCTTACGTTTTTTCAGAAATTCTAAAGGAAAGTCCTGTTTTATATAATATGGTGAATCATTGAAGAGTTTTTGGTTTTGCTGGATTTTTATCTTTGATCCCATTGTATTAAATGTAACCACAACAGGTCTGACTTTATCACCTTTTTTCCCGAGTCTTCTGACAGCTTCAATACCATTTTCGTACTGTAAACCAAGATAAGTATTTATTATTTCTACTATTGTTTTTTCTAAGTCGTGGTATGATTTTTCTCGTTCTTCTACTCCAAAGAAAATTAAGTTTTTGCGTCTTATAAAGCGTTCCATATTGTTGATTTGTAAGGATTGTTCCTCCAGTTTTTTTTCAAAGTGTTCATTTTTATTTTCCAAGTATTGAAATTTTTCATTTATATTGTTGTTGATAGTTGATTTAATTTCCTCCTTCATTTCAAACATATCCTTTTTTTGTTGCATCATTTCCTTTTGTAAATTTTCCAATATGGTTTTTATTTCATCCATGGTATATAGTTGAGTAGTACTATTATTGATACAGCAACAATAGGTTTTGACGCCCTCTGTTAGCGGAGTGGTGAATTTGTGTATGAACGGAATCAATAGTTAGATCATCCAACAAAGTTGCGATAGATGTGGTTGTCGTAGTTCGCCGAGAGTTGGATAGATGGCGTTAGTTGTTCCACCGAGGTGATTTGTAATATTTTGATGGGACTTTTAAGTTGTGTTTTGATGTTTAAATTTTCTTTTTTATGATAACTTTTCTTCTTAATCACTGTTTTGATTCCTGTTCACTGCACCACTAGATGATTCCTCCTGTTTTATTATTTCGGTGCTTGATTACTAATGTTTTGTTTGCATTACCCACATCCGATGTACATTTGTTATTTCACTTGAAAATGTAGAAAGTTTATTGAATTCGCTTTATTCTTTATAACGTTCACGTAGATTTTGAACTTATTTCGCGAAATTTACACTTTTTGCTTCTATTTTTGGGTATTTACTATTCTTTTGACACTTTAAATACAGACACGATGTTTACAGTGGCACTGCAGCGCCCTCTTCGAAAAATAACCGCCTAAATTATTTTACAAACCTCGGCTGCAGTGTTGAATTTTCACCAACGAAGCATTTTTTACAATGAGAAATAAAAAAATAGCATGGAGCTAAATCTGGGCTGTACGGAGGATAGGGTAACATTTATAACCCCGAATTTGTCAAATAGTCCGATGGTTCTAGAACCATCGGTTTTATCACGATAATGCGCCCGGCGTTATCGTGGGGAAAAAGAACCACGGACACCACGGACTCTGCTTGGACATACAAACTTTGCAATACCATTCACTAGTTACTATTCTACGGTGTTCTAGTAGAATAATTATTGTTACTGGTCCACTGTGTACTAATAAACTCAATCACTTGGGAATAAAATTTAGGATGAACTAAAAATGATAATTAAGGAAAGAATACTGGCGGACAATAGGGAATATGCGTCCAAATCAATGTTCCCTTAGAATTATGTCTGTGTAAATATTTTTTAATATTAGATCGGGGAAGAAGTCTTTTGGCATATTGTAGTATGTATAAACTTATAATAAAATATTTTTGGCTGTACTATTTGTATCTGGCTGGTTTTGATGACATAAAAGTTTACATTTCAAAAAAGAAATAAACTCAACAATCTAATTTAATATAATATATTAGATACATTGTGTTTTCATGCAATGACAATATGGTCAGTATAAGATGTTGTTAGGTGAGCTAATTTCGTAATAACTCAAGACAGAAGGTTACTTAAGTAGGGGCTGAATAAATTAACCGACTTGGCATAACATGGATCTCACAACTTTTGACGGTAGAAGAAGTAGAACTGAGTTGCGAGACTTGGTTTTTTTTTACAAGTTATGTTTTTGATGGCATCTCACTTATTTTTGTAGATAGTCCAATTTTATTTCTTCCTCTTTCTTTTCCGGTACTACTTCCTGAGCTTCAGCTACAGCTTGGGTTTTTCTCGGAGGCTTTGATGTTACAATTTGTGTCAAGTCTGGACGATAAATGCTTTTAAGTCTATTATATTCACAAATTGAGGATTCCTGCGCTTTAATACTTCCGAAGTCGAGATTAATTGATTATCTAGATACTTATCTACACCCATCTTATAATATGGTTTAAAAATATTAATAACACATATACACCGATTCATTAACTGCAAATGTAACTTTGTATTCCTATACTATTTATATGAGATTACAAAGTTATTTATGCAGTTAGTATATCAAGAAAACTGGGCCGAAATTGCAAAATATTTTAGTTTTTCCTTGATTTATACACTAAACACTAATTGTATTCTAAATTTGAAGCTTCTATGTCTGCTATAAGTGCCTTAGAGTTTTAATGATCGGTAAGTCAGTCAGTGAGTGACAAAATTAAGAAACTTTGACTAGTTATAATTCTTAAACTACTGGCTCAAATTCAATGAAATTTGAAATATACCGAGTTTATACAATGCCTACTTGGTTACTGAAAATTCAGGTTTCTAGTTTTATCGCCAACGAAGTTATAGGGGGTTGAAAATGGCCTGAACTGTTTCAAGAAAAGGATGGTACGCCCGTGCCGCTGTTTTTGTTTTGCTCGACTTGGCGGGGGCACTGCCGTGCCCCCAGATTCGAAATGTTATCTCAATTGTATATTAAGTTGTATAAGTAGTTTTTTTTGTTTCAATAAAAAATGCTATTATTTCAAGCAGTCTTGTATAACGTGAAGATTTTTTCATGTTAAAATAATAAAAAAAAGAAAAGATATCAAGCAAACAAAACAAATGTTAGGTGCTTATTAAACCAGGCGTCTGTTACTTGGGCCAGCCGCTATTCTATATGATAGCCGAGTTGTCTCGAATCCCAAAGTCAATTCCGAGCACATTGTCCCGCAAGAAAGGCTCGAGATGGACTCCCGAATGAATTCTACAAATGCACTTTTACTTACATTTTTATTTGAAATCCTCGCCATTATGTTTCGAATCCACTTTTCTCTATTTATCGTCAAAAAAGTCTACCACAGGCACAGTTGGGGAAAAGCTTGTCTAATAATAAAGAAATAATCTTTATAATCGGAACAAAATTGTGTCCTTCAAAATTTATCAACTTTTTTGACACGAGAAATCTTAAGATTTATTATAAGTTACTTAATGTTATATGTATTCACTTCACATTCACCAACACACTTTACATTCAATTTTTTTATGTTAAAATTGACAGACAGGCTAGCAAACGTCACAGGTACTGCAATTGCGCTGCCGACCGTGGTAGGATTAAAAATGAGGGATTGGGACGGGATAGGAAAATTTTCTCTGACATCACTTACTCACCGAAACACAATAGCACACGTGCTACTATTTCACGGTGATCTTCTGTAAGGGGCTGCCCAAATGACTGCGAAACGCAGTGTGCCTTGCCTTTTCAGATCCAGGCCAGAATCAACTTTGAAAAGTTCATTTCCAACGTTGGCCCTACCGGGAATCGAACCCGAGAACCTTAGATCAGAGCTTCAAGGCAAGAACCCTAACCACTCATCCATCGGACTCATTACTTACATTACTTTCTATAACTTACACACATTATTTTCTCATTCAACATACAATCACTACTCCTTTTCAGAAAAAAAAAATTCAAAATAATATAATAAATATTATGTTACTTTTTGTTTGTTTTGTAAATATTATTATTATTATTATTATTGTTTAGTAAATTTAGTAAAATCGTTTACTTACTACTGAACAGGCGAATCGTAGTGTGGGAAACAGAAATTTAATCTGAAAATAATTTTCTTTCTTTCTTTCTACCTCAAAACATTATTATTCAATTATATCCCAAGGAGATGAAATTTTCAAAAATCTTGTCTTAGCGGATGCTTTCGTTATAAAATAACCTATGTTCCAAATTTGAGCTTTCTAGACTAAGTGCGTTGATAAATCAGTCAGGACAAACAATTTTATAAGTATAGATATGCATAACAAAGTAATTACTTAATTATTTAACTTATCAACTTTAAAATTATTTATGTAAGCCATTATTTTGATGAACCAATAATCTACACTATGGAGAGTGTGCATCTATACTGTACGATTTAATCCAACCGGAACCGTTCCATTTGCGGACCACTAGACGTGGGCAGCGGTTTCATCCCTTCGTGGTCGATGTACCTCGATCACGAACAAAGCGTTTCAGTTCCACCTTCCTTGTTCGAACTGCTAAGGAGTGGAACTCATTGCCTGCGTCTGTGTTCCCACAGAACTACAACCTCGGGGTCTTCAAAACTAGGGTAAATGGGCATTTACTAGGTAAGCGTGGTCCACGTTCGGCCACATCTGCACCTCACATCAGGTGAGATAGTGGTCAAGCGCTACCTCAATTACATAAAAAAAAAAAAACAATGAACCAAAATGGGAATTTTTTAGTTAACCACTTGTATGCCGGAAGCCGAATTACCCTTGTTTGCCAGCGCTTAAATTTATTATTTCAATTGCCATTTGCCATGATATATACAGGTTGTTCAAATTTCAACCGTTTTTATCGATTTAACTCTTGACTTTCATTGACCTAATTGTTCTCCTAGAACGAGTCATGGGGGTTCTACCATGATTTATTAATAACTTGGATCCACGTTCCGGCATACAAAGGGTTAAAGTTACTGTTAATTATTAAATAATGACAATGAGTTAAGAAACAAGTGCACTTTAAATTATGTTCCCGGCCCCGCATTTTTAACTTTTTAATCAATCATCAATCATTGCTTCTAGTCAAGCAATGTGTGACTAGTAGTGAGATATTTTAAAATATAATAAGCATATCATTATTTCAGGTAGTTGAAAAAGGCAGAAATAACCCAACCTGACAACAATGATCTTTTCTGAATATAAAAATATTGCTATTCATACTTATTTTTTGTGTCTTAAGTAAATCTGAGTAACTCAGTAATAGGTACTCATATCAACAGTTCTTTGACATCAACTTTTTAGTCAATGTCCTCGGAGCGGCTTGATCGCGTAAATATTAGTGTTCACACAATACTAAAAAAATGTGACAGTCAATTATTAAAATTGACATTCATTTTGATTTCTAATTACATGAGATCTAAAAAAATAGATCTGCCACCTCATAGATTTGGAACCTACGCTACGTCTGCGGCTCAACAGTGGCTCTAGCATGAGTTTACGATTCTACCCTCGCTAGCGAGAGCGTAAAACATTTATATGGAAAATTGACAATTTGACATTGACAGTTCACGATTTTCCATACAAAAGTTTTACATTCTCGCTAGCGAGTGTAGTATTGGTGTAGTATCGTAAATTCATACTAGAGCCTCAGTCAACCGGCCATCGAATTGAGCCACTCTTTACATTTAAAAATCGTTGTCTCCTTTTATTGTAGCAGCCAGGATATAGCGTAGTTGCATAATAAAGAGGCTGCAAACGAAGCGGCGAAGTGAAAAGCACAATAAAGGCGGAGTTAAATCGCCTCGAGAAAATTGACAAAGGATGCTAGAACTATTACTGGGACTATGGTAAGTTTTGAAAGTTATTTCTGCAATGAACACATTTTAATCTGTAATCCTACCCAGCTGGAGAGTCGGATTTGAGAGCTTATAAAGCGACGATTACAGGACACAACACTATAGTATTTAAATGCACAAAAGTACGTAATTTAAACATTAAAAATATTACCACTATAAGAAATGACAATAAGCCATTGGTTTTATTATGATCCGGTCTACACCGGATCCAACGGGAATAAAAATTTACAAATACCGGATCAAACGGGAAACCGGATCAAAGACGACTGATCGAACGGGAAGGACTCATATTTACAATTCATCAACATCATCATCTTATCAGGCGTAGGCGTAGGACTTCCTCGATAATTTTCCAGTAGGACCAGGTCAGAGGCTGCCTGCATTCAGCTCCGAGTCGGAGCCTTTATCAGGTCATCTGTCCATCATGCCGGTTCGTTTGTTTTTGACTTATTTATATCACATTTTTATTAACTTATTACCGCAGTCTAACCATACCTACGTTATACAGTCAGGCAACGAATGTACTTGCGCAGAGCAACGTTCGGCGAACTCACTTCAGTTTGCAGGCTCGAACATTGAGCGTTGCCCGACTGTATGACCTAAGTATGGTTAGACTGTGACATTACTATGTTAGTAATAAAACGACAACACACAAGCACTAGTTTATTACAGCTTTATGTAACTTACATATATATATATATATATATTCTGTGCTCTCAACAATTGTTGTCATGCGTGTCTTTTATTATCTATACTTGTCTATATAATATTGTAAAGAGAATAGATTTGTATGTTTGTAATGAATAAACTCAAAAACTACTGGACCAATTTTAAACATTCTTTAACCTATAGAAAGCTACCTTATCAGCGAAGTAACCATAGATGGTGGGAGGGCTACCTCCCCCCATCTCTGCCCTTTACCACCTCCATACAAAATTGCCGTTTTCCACGAATTAACTCAAAAATGTTTAAAAAATAAATAACACAGGCCACTTAGATAAGATGTCTGTTAGGCGTTTCATTTTTCTACACAAACGAAGTATTGTATATTAACTTCTACTTGTAACCCAAATATAGCTAAATAAAATAAAATCACTAGCAATTTGTGAACAACGAAACTCAATTACTTGTCACACAAATAAAATATTTTTAAGCCAATAAATCTTTGCATTGCATTTTTGTTTGTTTTTTGTTAATTTTTTTTTTTATGTTATGTCGACAGACAGGCTGACGGTCCACTTGATGGTAGGTGGCTACCGTCGCCTATAACACAAGTAACGCTACAGGTGCTGCAAGTGCGCTGCCGACTACAGTAGGATTAAGGATAAGGGATTAGGAGGGGATAAGGAAATGGGCTCTGGCATCCCTTACTCACTCACCGAAACACAACAGCACGTATATGCTGTTATTTCACGGTGGTCTTCTGTAAGGGGGCGGTTACTGCCGCCAGGCGGGCTGCCCAAATGACTGCGAAACGCAGTGTGCCCTACCACTACTATTAAGTTCACACTAATTCTATTAAGTTCACACTAATATTAGCCTGATGTTGCATTATTTAAGTCTTTCGTCAGCCTGTATGTCACTTTTTATCATTAAAATACATAGTTTTAGTAGTAGACTTTCAGGATTTCAGATTAAAATCTCCACGTATTCTGTAAATCCTCCCATAGCGGTAACGTCTCAATTCACAAATCGTATTACTCTCAAACAGATCTGACAATGCTCTCTTTTTTATCTATCAAATACGTATCTGTCTTTGCTGACTTTGAAGGTGGCGTTTTCCTGTATACCTCATGTTTATGTATTATATTATGTTACGTCTTAGAGGAAAAACATACTATTTACCTGTTTTGTACATTATGACTCAATATTATGTAAAAAGAGAACAGAAACATCTTTTGGCATTATGCATTGTTAGCTAATATTCAAGTAAGAACAAAAGTGCAAGAACCGTTATATAATATATCTCACTAGCTGAACTCGGCCAAGCTTCACTGCGGCCCATACGGCGGCGGCGTGCGCATGGAGCACACTGATTATATATAATACTATTTATCGTAGCGTGATGTTGTATAGCCTATAGCCATCCTCGATAAATGGACTATTCAAAACAAAAAGAATTTTTCAATTCGAACCAGTAGTTCCTGAGATTAGCGCGTTCAAACAAACAAACAAAAAAACTCTTCAGCTTTATAATATTAGTAAAG
The DNA here is from genome assembly GCA_910589475.2 of Bembecia ichneumoniformis. Lineage (NCBI taxonomy): Eukaryota > Metazoa > Arthropoda > Insecta > Lepidoptera > Sesiidae > Bembecia > Bembecia ichneumoniformis. The sequence continues at coordinate 17,458,280 of OU342535.1, forward strand.
ATTTAAAAAAAAAAAGTATGTCTGTCAGCTCCGACGTACGATTTGAGTTTATTTCTTTAAACGTATAAATTTCCTTGTGTCAAAAGATACCTAATTACTTTATATTATTTAGTTACATTCTGTATACTCAGATGTCACGTGTTCGAGCAAAGGTTATGTTAGTTACTTTCGGTATACAGAGATGTTACTACATTTTATAAGTTCAAATAGTTCATTTTTTTCAATCGTCTATCGTTCGTTCTCCAACGCGGACTACACTTTTAATACAAGATTTCGAAGTTTGTTTTAATGAGCACAAAGAAATCCTCTGGTGTTGCGTGTTATACTACAACAGAACTAGGGAACATAAATACAGGCGTCAGCTGTCGCACAAATTTGAAAGTGACAGATAACGTAACGCTTTTTAGTTAACGCTTTTACGTATATTAATTTTATTCCTCATAAATTTTCAAAATTTTATGAGGAATAAATTTTATATACGATAAAAATTATATGACATATATATTATATGACATATATAATAGGGGCCTTATATGACAATCGATTCTTAAGGAGTAAACTCCAAAAATATTTAAAAAAATAGTCATTTTTACATAACTTGCATAATTATTCAAAACCAATAAGTGAGTTTTTTGATTGTTACGCTCTCACGCTTTAGTAAAAAATTTGCATACACATTGTCAGGGATACAGAGAAGGACATAGGGTACCTTTCATTAAGAAAAAGTAGTGTTCCTGAGGGATCATCTAAATTTAAAATAATATATATATATATATATATATATATATATATATCTTGTATATAAAAATGAATCCCTATTTCTCCTGGTCACGGCATCACGCGTGAACGGGTAGACCGATTTTAATTCGGTTTCCGCTAATGGAAAGAGGGATGAGCGGGGAATGTTTTAGGGTATATAAAAATTGCACGCCGGGCGAAGCCGGGGGCGGGCCGCTAGTGAGCAATAAAGATTGAATAAAGGTTTCAAAACCTAAGAATTTGGTGTGCGGACGAAGTCTGCTAAAAAGACTATATTGTAATAACTTATAATGTAGACCTTGGTTAGAAAAGTAAGAACATAAGACTTACGCAAGATTTTATTTTATTCATACCTTAAGATGAATTTGCGTATTGCCAGTTTTGACATACGATGCTGAATGTGTGATGGTGGCGTACAACTAAAAAGACCTATGTTCCAACAGTAGCCTTAAATGTGATGATAATAAATTATTACTTATAATTAACTTATCTATACATAATTATCATAACATTGTAAACACGCAATGTTTGTACATTTAAAAAAAAATTGCCCGTGTTGTACTTACGTTACCGAGGTGAAAATAAATTTTTAATTTTTTGTCTTATTGTCTGTTACATTTGCGCACGCTAATCTCAGAAACGGCTTAACCGATTTGAATGCAGTTTTCACTGATACATTGTAGCGAGCTTCCCGTAACATTTAGTGTTTGTTTCATTCCAGTCGGTTTACAAACAAAAAGTTACGCGCTAAGCTGCGGGCTCAGCTAGTTAAATAATAATATTATACATAATAGGCATGATGACAGATTTTGAAATTCCCTTCCATAATACACGTCTACCATATCCGAAAAAAACAATATTTCAGCAAAAAACTAAATTTCAACGCGAATTATTGAATGTTTTTTAAATATATTTTGAATTACGCGCGAAAACGCTCCTAGGTGTCATGGCGTCGCGTCTGATGAACCGTGACGTCACCGACATCTCATCAGATTTTTCATTCTGTCAAAGCAAAGTCAAGCAACACGATGGCACTTACCTGGGCGTGACGTCATTCGCTCCGATTGGTGTTTCAGTTAACATGGCCGATTGCAGTTATTTATACTTCTATTTTATTGAATATCTTATTAATCTCAATTTTAATACAAAAAATACTCCTTTCAACATATATTTTTCTCCAAAACCATTTATTCTTTGATTCTTTAATACCGTCATCATGCCTATTGCAAGAAAAATATATTATTTTCTTTAAACACACTTTTTTAAATGTCCTTATCATTAATCATAAACTCAATAGTATCATGTGTTCAAAGAGATTGAGTTATTAGAGGATGTTAGCATAGCAATTGTCATGGGATGCTTACGTCAATGGACCTGAAATGGAATTCTGAGCCCTTTCAACTGATATCGTTGGGGGAGTTCCGTCAAAATTGGACTGAAATACATACGGGTTGGAAGAGAATACCGTTGTGTAAAGATGATAGGAGCGATGGTATTAACTTGCCCGTTTTATTCAAATGGAAACTCTGTGTTGCTTCGTAGCACATTGAACGATTTTTATAGTATGTAATAGCTTTTAATTTGTGTCGCTTGTATCCTTAGGCGACAGTAGCCAGTAGCCACCTACCATCAAGTGTACCGTTGCGTCGGGTTGACTGCCACCCGTAAATAACCGTAAAAAATGTTATAAATGAGTTGGTTTCTTTGTTCAGTACTATTTCACGCCTTAACTACTCAAACTATCGTCAAAAATCTTGCATACACGTTGTCAGAGATACAGACAAGATATTGGATAGCAGAAAAAAACCCCTTACTGAAAAAATATTGAATGTAAAAATTTAATATTAAATATTGAATAAACGACCCGTTGGATGAGTGGTTAGGGTGCTTGCCTTAACGCTCTGTTCTAAGGTTCTCGGGTTCGATTCCCGGCAGGTCAAGTTTGAAAATGAATTTTTCATTTGGCTCTGGTCTGGATCTGGAAAGTAGTGGGAGGGCACACTGCGTTTCGCAGTCATTTGGGCAGCCCGTCTGGCGGCAGTAACCATCCCTTTATAGAAGACCACCGTGAAATAACTGCACGTATGTTCTTGTTGTGTTTCTTTTAGTGAGTAAGGGATGCCAGAACCCATTTCCCTATCCCATCCTAATTCCTTATCCTTAATCCTACTACAGTCGGCAGCGCACTTGCAGCAGCTTTGGCGTTGTTTGTGTTATAGGCGACGGTAGCAAGTAAGTAGCAGTCTAGTAGACCGACAGCCTGTCTGCCGATCTTAACATAAAAAAGGGGCGCGATTTAAATCACGGATAAGTATTCAGTATAAAAGATAATAAAAATATTTTAGTTAAGAAGTTTTTTAATTAAAACTTTTAACATAAAGTAGGTATAATAAATTTTTCTTCGTAACTATGAAATATGAATATTCCTGCAAGACACTACAGAATTTTTTTACTCTTTGCATACATAAGCTAAAAGAACTTAACGAAGTGAGTTAATTCACGAGCTACGCAGTAAAAGTGCTGCTCTGAAACCAGGCTTGCATTACTTTAACTGAGATGAAAAAATAAGTAAAACTCTTTAGACCAAAGTTCGATCAATACGTTTTATTAAAATTGAAGTATTTATTTTTTATTAGCCCCAAACTAAGTAGAGCTAGTACTTATACGTATATACTTTATATTTGTAAATAAGTATATGGACAAACAGACATATTCATACATACAAATGTTTCTCTTTAGCGGTAATCGAATCCGCGACTTATGGCACGGTATCGGCAGACCGAAATACTCTATCATCTCATAAATACACAATAGGGGATCGGACAAATTTTCAGAAAGTGTTTTAAATTAATCTTCATGGATATTTATTCCCATAAAAAATACTATTTCATTTATTTATAGCCTTTTAGGTACTCAAAATCATGTTTTAATATTGTTTGTTTGAAAATGCCGCCAAAACGCCACGATAGTTCATCTGAGAGCGCGTAACGTCATTTGTGGTCATATCATAACAAAACGGCTGCATTGGCATAAGACAATGATTGCCCACAAATGATTGGTGTTTCAGTATAGATTAAAAATATTGTAAATAATAAAATTTTATTTCTTCATTTAAAAATATTTAAATGATTTATATTAAATTATTATTCGATAAATAATCGTAAAAAATTATATATTTTCTTTCTAAGTACATTTTAGATTTTAGATTTTGTTATCGTACTATCTTAAGTTAGCATAAATTACATTTAACTATTCTATGTACACTAGTTAGGAGTGCAATTTAGCAATTGATTTTTACACATGCACTTTTTTTTTGTATTATTAATTGCATTCTGTTTGTGTACTTTACTAAAATAAATAAATAAATAAATAAATAAATAAATCTGATTACTGTCCGATCCCCTATTAAAGTGAATTGAAAAATTCTTTTGTATTTGATAGCTCAATTTTTGGGAAAAGCTATACGTTTATTATCACGTTACGACCCCATAGGAGCCGAGCAGAAAGTAAAAAAAAATCAGAAACATACAATGTTAGAGTCCGGCTTGTCGACGTGAAGCTACCGTATCGAGTGAAGATGTGGAAATAAATACATATTATAGACAACCCATTAACGGATAAATTGGAATAGCTCTGAAGAAAGCTGTTATTCAGCGTGCTTTTGTATATTTATTTTACCACTATCGTTGGATTCACGACGGAGGAGGAATGGGAGCCAGTAGCAGCCGTCACAGCCAACACTTCCGAATTTCAACGCCGAGGAGGCTTCTCGACGAGATGTCTCCTCGGCGTCGGCGACGGTGCAAAAGAGTAAAAAAACCTATCGGTATGCCAACGTAAATATTGTATATAAATAGGGTAATTTTAGAATCAAATACACATTCCTGTATATACTAATGTATATATAAACGTGATATATACATAAAACCAGTTATTTAGCAGAGTATAATCATTTTTTTTAATCTTTATTTGGGGGCTTTTCCATAAAGGACATGTCGCCTCATTGGGCAAGGTCATACATACACTTTACTAAATTATATATTATCATCAAATCTTTCATAGTAAATCTTTTACAGTTCGGATAACGGGAATGCCAGGGCGCTCCCACTTGCGACATAAATTGGCCTCTGGAAGTATAATCATATATATGCACAATGAATCTTTACAAAAAACAAACTTCCTTTTCTAACAATATTTTGTTACTATGGTAACTGCATTTACGTAATATGATTATCGGCCAGTACTTATTTCCGGTATAAATACTATTTCCAATATATACTACATCTTATTTCACCCATAGAATCGCCAAAGAAGAAAATCAAACGTTACCGAAAATAGCCGAAATCCGCTTGTTTGTGTAAATTTAAATGAAACCACAAGTAAAACCGGGGGCTACATTTAGTTTTTGGATATGAAGATGATAGATTTTATGAACGAGACGCTTAAACATGATACAAAATAACGAACAGCAATTAAAAAAAAAATCGCTCGCAAATCAGCAGCGACATCAATATATTCCCTGATCAGATATCGTTTCTTAGATTAAATTTACTGAAACTACCGACGACAGTGAACCACGAGGTACATACAGCAAGTATACTGAATTAATCCATTTATTTAATACCTTAGTGAAGCTTTAACACCATTGAATCTTGCATACTTTAGTATGTGCTTGGAAGAGCAAGTAAAATACGCGAGCATTAAGAGTTACGTCTCGCATATCAGACAAATCCGGGTAAGTGTATGAGACGCTTATAAAAGCGGGCTTCCGAGCTTCGGCGTCTGAGCGGCTTTTTGATACAATATAATGACATAATACAAGTCTACTTTACAATCACTCGCTTCTTATGTTCTTAAAGATGTTTTCCCGTGAAAAGGGGCTTCGTAAAATGAGTTTCGAGGAAGCCTCAATTCAGCTTCTGTTCGATTGTTCAGATTTCTTTATTCTTCTTTACTTCGCGTATATTTATTGTTGGTGTTACAATATGTTGTGATTGTAAAATTGTGTTTGTAGAGTACAACTATTACTAACCATGACATGTACAGGCTAACGGTCCACTTGATGGTAAGTGGCTATCCGGAAGCGGTGTGCATCCCTGGTGCATAGGGTTCGGGCCAGCTCCAGCTGCATCCTGAGCGCATTTGCTGCTAGGCTTGACTGTCAGTACCTGAACCACTGTTGTATGGTTCATGTACTGACTAATAAACGAATGTAATACTAACATAGATTTTAAGTTGTTACTAACATAATATGATCCTTGTGGTCCAAATAAATAAATTATTATTATTATTATTATTATAACACAAGCAACGCCAAAGCTGCTGTAAGTGCGCTGCCGACTACAGTAGAATTAAGGATAAGGGGAGGATAGGGAAATGGGCTCTGGCATCCCTTACAACAGCACGCGTTCTGTTATTTCACGATGGTCTTCGGTAAGGGGGTGGTTACTGCCGCCAGACGGGCTGCCCAAATGACTACGAAACGCAGTGTGCCCTGCCACTACTTTCCAAATCCGGACCAGAGCCAAATTTGAAAAGTTGATTTTTCAAAGTTGACCCAGCCGGGAATCGAACCCGGGAACCCTAAAACAGAGCGTTAAGGCAAGCACCCTAACCACTCTTCCAACGAGAGTCAAAAACGGGATCGTCGTACAGTATTCTGAGCTCATTTGGTATATCATAATTATACTTATGTTATTTTATGATTTGACATTTTTTTTTCCGAAACCTGGTAAAATATAGACTTCAAAAAAGTGATCTTGTTATCCTATTTTTGAGAAATAAACGATTTGAATTGATTTCATGCAAAAACAACTTTACAAATATCCTATGCGTAAGTTGTATGTTGGATGTTGTGTATTTGTATTTTGTTACTCAATCACGCCAAAACGGCTAAACGAATTTTGATGAAATTTGGCACGCAGACAGTTTATTACCAGAACATAACTTTTTGTCCTGTAAAAATGTTAGGTTCCCGAAGGATGGTCTAAAAACATAATAAAACGGCGCCACCGTTGTCACAGCTATAAGGATGTCAGCGCGGACGAAGTCGCGGGCTCGAGCTAGTTTTATAAAATTAAATATTACCTTATAAACATTTTGATTGTAATTAATTACATACTTTTAATACGCTTTTCATTTTTCACGGGTCTTTGTAATATAGTCCTCATTCAAAAGAAAGTATATCTATACGTCTATACTTAAAATATAATAAAATCGTAAACGAGCCGTGTCAGTACAATAAATATTTTAAAAAAAATGTGCTTATGTTACAGGGGTCAAAAAAATAGTTTTTAGAATGTTTGTTTGTACGTTTGTGCACGCGAATCTCAGAAACGCTTAACCGATTAAATACGGTTTTCCCTGACGTATTGTTGCAAGCTTCTCGTAACATTTTTATGTGTAAGGCTTAACCGATTTGAATGCGGTTTGTATTGTAATAATCTCCCTAGTGTTTGTTTCATTCCAATCGGTTTACAAAAAAGTTACATGCTATACCGAAACCCACGCGTACGAAGTTGCGGGCTCAGCTAGTTACCAATATATTTAAAAATGAATAATTCAGCATATAATCGAATTAAACAGAGAAATGATAGTGAATTTATTAAGGAATCAGTAAATTTTCCCTACCTTGATTCAAAGTTAATGTCGCACAGTTGTTTATCTGCATTTATTTGTTCGGCGAATGAATATTCAGTCGCGCGGACGGCTGAGGTCACTAACGGAGATAGGTTTACTCTGTACTAGTTACAAATGGACATACAGTTGGAATAGAAATAGAAACCTATTGGATGGATAGTTATACAACTCACTAATTCCATTGAAATTTTTTGTAATATAAATTTTAACTAATTTTAAGTGTACCTACGGGTGTTTGAACTATTTTTTTTTTATTATAGATGGGTTTGCTCTTGACCAGCATCTATCCATGTAGGGAGGATGAGGCCGAAGATGGAGCGAGCTCACCCAGAAGATGCATATTCACTCGAACCTTGAAAAGATTTGGGTTATATGAGCTCGGAAATACAGACGCCGGCAGGGAGTTCCAATCCTTAGCAGTGCGCATCACGAAAGATGTTTTAAAGCGCTTGGTCCGAATTAGAGGGATATCGACAAGGTGAGGATGGTAACCAGCCGTACGTCTGCATGTCCGATAGAAGAAAGGGGAAGGCGGTATGATCTCATGCAGCTCTCGAGCACACTCTCCGAAGTACATCTTATAGAATACACACAGACAGGCAACTTTGCGTCTATGTGCCAGGCTCTGCAGCTTAGTTCTTATTAGTGTATCATCGCCAATGAGCCTCCTAGCTCTGCGATCCACCGAGTCGAGTGCAGCAAGTTGGTATTTTGCTGAGCCATCCCAAAGGTGACAGCAATACTCCATGCAAGATCGGACTTGTGCCTTGTATAAAGAGAGGAGCTGTCCAGATGTAAAGCATCGCTTCACTCTATTTAGGATGCCCTAACCACTGATTTATTTTACTTTTTTATTTTACTTTTAGGGACAAATCTAAACTCCAAAGGGAATATTTGTATAAACTATAAGCTTAATAAACAATTACATGTTTTTTTTATGTTAAGATCGGCAGACAGGCTGACGGTCCACTTGATGGTAGGTGGCTACCGTCGCCTATAACACAAGTAACGCCAAAGATGCTGCAAGTGCGCTGCCGACTACAATAGGATTAAGGATAAGGGATTGGGAAGGGATAGGGAAGGCTCTGGCATCCCTTAAAATTCTGCCAAAATATTGAAATCTCCGATTTTCAATTACATTTGAACTAGGTATCAAAATCATATTTTATCTATACTAATAAATTAAATTAAATTTTCTATTTGTAATTTCTAAAGAACTTATTTTTACTAAATGTGCGTATATCAAAGTAAATATATATGGTACTTAAAAATTGTTTATCTGTCTGTTTTTTTCGGCTAATCTCCGAAACGGCTCTCCGAATTTGTCAGATATCTGATGTTATAAGAAGTAACATAGGCCACTTTTATTTTAGAATAAATAAATATAGGGGTTCAGATAATCTATACATAATAATAACATTAATAACATTATACATTAAAGATTTTTTCAGAAAAGCAATTTGTACACGTTGTATGCTTTTAAAATTTACCGAGGTCAAAAAATTGCTTTTAAAATTTTTGTCTGTGGGTTTGTCGATTGTCACTTGTCACGCTAATCTCTGAAACGACTTAACCTCTTCGAATGCGATTTTCACTGATGTATTGCACCGAGATTATTCATTCCAATCAGTTTACAAACAAAAAAGTTACGTGTTATACCGAATACTACGCTTACGAAGTTGCAGGCTCAGCTAGTTTTTAATAAAATTATCGGATGACGAGCTTACTTTTCCCTAAGAGCCTAAAAGCCTAAAAGAGAATACAACGACACTGTCAATCATCCAGGAAGCGACAAGATGAGAGTAGAAGAATGGATCTTATAACCCATTGCTCACGCAGCGAAACGCAACAGTATTGTTTGGTTATTTCTCTATGATCTTTGTTTTATCATAGTATAGTTTTGTCGTGTGTGTAAGAGATATCGGAGCCCATCCCCTTAGAGGACAAGGGCTCTCCCACTTATCCTCATCCTTTATCCTACGTGACCGCTTTTAAGCACAGCTTTAAATGATTGTCTGTCACGTAACACCCAAAAAAATTGTGGATTCCTTTCTGTACGTTTCTAGTTGTCAGTGGATACTTGCCTGTATTAACATTGTGAACTTAAGCGAAGGATATGCAAAGCGAGCACTTAGAAGGAGATGGCCGCAACTCCCCTCACAACCCTGCTCACCATTTTCACTCTCGGTGGCATTTGCATTTTGGATATTCATAATGGTAAAACTCTTTGTAACAAACTCGGTCATATTTCATGACCCCTTTTTCGGTGTCGTCATTAAATAATACTTAATAATTTCATTATTTTAAAAAATAATAGTTTTTTTTAAATTTTCTTTAAAACTATAATATCTAAGTAGCAGCATACATAACTTACCTATATAATTATTGTAAAAAAAGCTCACCTGAGCAACTCATCTCGCTCTGGTTCATCTGAGCTCATCTGGCGATATGCGTATGAAAATTGCTTCTATTTTGTAATATGAAGAGCTCCGGTGGCAGGCGGTTCATTTGATATAACGAGTCTAATGTCGCTTATAAACGGCATCACCAAGATGCAAATGCACTGCCAATTTTGAAAAGATTTTGAAAAGATAGAATTTAATAGATTGATAAATACTGAAATGGATTATTGTAAGGATTTTAATTATTGTGTTATTGTTTTTTTTATTTTGTTTTTTTTTTCGTTTTTGTTTTTTCTTATTAAATTTTTAATTTTTTTTTTTTATTTATTATAGATGGGTTTGCTCTTGACCAGCATCTATCCATGTAGGAAGGATGAGGCCGAAGATGGAGCGAGCTCACCCAGAAGATGCCTATTCACTCGAACCTTGAAAAGATTTGGGTTATTTGAGATTTATGCAAGACTAGTTAAAAATAACATTAAAAAAGAACTAAAGTTGTATATAGGTATGTCATGTGTCTTTTTTAATTTAAAGTATAATAATAAAATGACATTAATGTGTGATAGATAATGGGGTGTTAATTGAGTAATAATATCTATCAATTATGTGTCGATTATTAATGATGTCAAAATTTGCACACCGAATATCTATCGGTTGACCATGTAGGAACAAAAAAAGCTAAGTGTCATCTCTGGTATACCGATACCCATGGTCATGGCAAATAAATTATTATTATTATTATTATTATTATTATTATATAAAAAGTGCATCTTACTATTACATTGAAAGACCTGATATCCTGATATATTAGCATATATGCTGTTATTTTACTAGTTGCCATACATGCTTTCTATAGTTAAAATTCAAATTGAATATTTGTAAAATATATATTAATTTAAGTATTAATTAAATTGTGCACTTAATTTAGAAACTGCAACAAACATGATGCAATTACCAAAATACGTCCTAATCTAATATTATAATTTTCTTATAATCCGAAAGTATGTTAAAATTAAATACACGTTGTCAGGATATTGAAAAGCACATGGGGTACCTTTCATCCTGAAAAGAGTACTGTTCCCGAGGGAACGCCTGGAAAATGATTTTATGACCAATGAAGATTAAATAAATGTTTTAACACTTAAGAAAAAGAAATATCTAGTAGGAAACTACTCATACAATCATGTATAGATCTGGAATTTGGTCATGAATTTGAACATTGAAAAAAACAAAAATACCTGAGCCCGATCTTCGCGATTATCAGCAATAGTCAATTTTGAAAAATAATCTTACAATAAGTACTTTTTCTGTTCTTGTGATTATTGTGCTTTTAATCATAATTTCAATAATAATATAATATAATGTGCACTTCGCACTGTCAATGTTATAGCAGAAGAGTTGGACATATTTACCTGTTCTATGAGTGAATTCACAAGAATATCTTTAAGCATTTTGTGTTATAGGTAGATAATATATAGTGTTTTATATAGTTATACAATAGTTTAGTTTAGTATTAGTTATAATTATTATAGTTAAGATTGATAATGCTTCGCTATCGCATTAGGCATGCCTGCGTTATGGTAGTCGTAAGTGATGTAAATAAATAAATAAATAAAAAATAAAACATTGTCACATTTTATTTACTGTAATACAAAATATGTATTAAGGAACGAGAATGAGATTACCTTACCTGATTGATTTGCTTTGACAAGTATGTTTTATAGAACCAACAACCAGTGAATAAATTATTTTGAATTTTTTAGGTAAAAACTGCTGATTTTAACGTTAAAGAAAGAGAAGTTAGTTTTCACTCTTATATTTTAACAGTTGGTGCATGCAGCTTAAAAAAGTATAACGCCTGATAAAGGATATAACGCCGGATATTGTTATTATATATATTTGTCAGGCGTTGAATAAAGATAAAGAAAAATAAAGATTTTTTGATAGCAACTGCGCGCGGCTTCGCCCGCGTTTAATATTTAACCTATCTCCGTCCTGGAATTCCATTCTAACTATTGGTTGAAGATTTCTTTTAAATCGGATTAGTAGTTTTGAAGATTACCTCCCACATACATCTTCTATCGAGATCTTGTATTTTTCTTCTATCGAGTCCAAGGCCCAAACAGCGGCCAAAAAGTTGGGCATCCTAAATAGAGTGAAGCGATGCTTTACATCTGGACAGCTCCTCTCTTTATACAAGGCACAAGTCCGATCCTGCATGGAGTATTGCTGTCACCTTTGGGATGGCTCAGCAAAATACCAACTTGCTGCACTCGACTCGGTGGATCGCAGAGCTAGGAGGCTCATTGGCGATGATACACTAATAAGAACTAAGCTGCAGAGCCTGGCACATAGACGCAAAGTTGCCTGTCTGTGTGTATTCTATTAGATGTACTTCGGAGAGTGTGCTCGAGAGCTGCATGAGATCATGCCGCCTTCCCCTTTCTTCTATCGGACATGCAGACGTACGGCTGGTTACCATCCTCACCTTGTCGATATCCCTCTAATTCGGACCAAGCGCTTTAAAACATCTTTTGTTATGCGCACTGCTAAGGATTGCCCTGCCGGCGTCTGTATTTCCGAGCTCATACTATATAACCCAAATCTTTTCAAGGTTCGAATGAATAGGCATCTTCTGGGTGAGCTCGCTCCATCGTCGGCCTCATCCTTCCTACATGGATAGATGCTGGTCAAGAGCAAACCCATCTATTCCAAGACACTTGGAAGCAAATAAAATAAAATAAGCAAATTTGCTTGAGTAGGTATATAAAGACTTATAAGGACATGAAATATGGAAAAACGGAATTGATAATTATATTTTCTGCATTTAGCCATTGTTAATGAGGCTACGTTTTGGGTAAAAAAGGCCATTTCTTTGAGATATACAATAGTAGGGGAAATTAAGTCCTTCTATATGGCACATTAAAAAAGGCTTTAATTTACAAAATTAACGCTGCAAATTTGATTCAGTCTAGATCTAATTGTTAGAATTGAGATTTCTTTTCGCAATAATATCAATCAGAAAAAAAAACGGGACAAGTGCGAGTTGAACTCGCGTGAAGATGGTTCCGTACGATGTTACCTATCCGCACAATATTGAGTGATTTACCATGTTACATATTTTAATATCATAGACTTCTTATAGGTTTTCTTATAATCTATAAGTAGAAAACTAATTTCTGTATTTTTTTTCAAAATTTTAGGTTTAGTAGTTTCAGAGATAGGGGGAGGGGGGGGGGAATGGTCGGACAGACGGACACGCGAGTGATCCTAGAAGGGTTCAGTTTTTTATTCGGACGTACGGAACCCTAAAAATGGGAAAAACTCATAGGAAATCCATTGTTTGTTAATAAAATTACACAAAAGTATTTGTGGACTTAAGATCAAGGTCAAAAGCAATTATTTAAATATTTTTACTTTATGAAATTTTACGAAAAACTTACGACAATGGTGTTAGATCGATGCCAATGGCGATTTAATTTTGCATTATTTCGAGACATACGTGTTACAGATAGATCCTTGGAGATCTATAGATAGATGTACAACCAACTGCTCACAACTAGAAAATATGTATAATAGTTACGTTCGAAGGGCTCTATATTCGGAAACCGCGTCTAAATTCCTTAATGGGCTGCGGGCACGTTTCGTGTTCGCCTCCCTCTCTCATATTTAAGTTATTTCTCCTCTGTATGTACATATGTACATGTCTATTAATAGACAGATTGATTGGAAGCGGTTCATTTTCATAGCATTTGTGATGTTGTGTTTCAGTGAGTGAGTAAGTGATGCCCGAGCTCCCTATCCCTACCTAATCCTTGTTCTTAATCTCACTATAGTCGCCATTGTGTTGCTTGTGTTATAGGCGACGGTAGCCACCTACCATCAAGTGTACTGTCAGCCTGTCTGTCGACCTTGACTTGAAAAAAACGGGACAAGTGCGAGTTGAATTCGCGTGAAGAGGGTTTGGTACGATGTTACCTATCCGCACAATATTGAGTGATTTACCATGTTATTTTAATATCATGGACTTCTTATAGGTTTTCCTGTAATCTATAAGTAGAAAACTAATTTCTGTATTTTTTTTTCAAAATTTTAGGTTCAGTAGCTTCGGAGATGGGGAGATGGTCGGACAGACGGACACACGAGTGATCCTAGAAGGGTTCCGTTTTTTTATTCGGACGTACGGAACCCTAAAAATGAGGTAGCCAGTGTACATAACTAGCTAATAGGTTGTAGCTATTTATCCACGAAGGTTTCATCAAAATTAGTTCTATAAATAGATCCATCAAACAGACCGAAGTTATTATATTTTCGGCTAATCAGATGTTAATAGCTTAATCGCCTTTTTGCCCAATGTAACACACACAAAATCTACACCCACACATAAAACGCGTAACAATGTATAGAGCCATGTGTACCTAAGAACACACGCGATTAACTTCTCCCGTTAAATACAGCAAGAACCGTAATAAATCGGCTGTTGACCCAGTAACTTGCGACCTGAAGCACCTCCCAAATCTTAAAAGGAAGGCAGCCAGCCAGTGAATTAATTAGAACACCTCAGGTAACAACTAAGCCTTTGTCTTTCTCATATTAAACAATATATTGTAAGAACAGTGTCTTAATACACATAGAGTACCTACTAACCATGTCTTTTAATTTATGAATGTCATCAATTTATAAAAGTATAAAACTTAAGTCGTCTAAAAGTATATAGTTACGACTTATGCAACACTTATACTCTTGTACCTATAAGAAGTAGAGCCGTCTACAATTATAGTAGAATGTAGGTTTTCTCGGCCGGTATCCATATGAGTTGTGGGTTTCCGGGATGATGGCCCAGGTCTGTTGGAAATTCTTCCAAACGTTTCGTCAACAACTGCGGTTGACATCCTCAGTGGTGTGGTCCGTGTTAGAAGAAAAAGTACATCACATCACTGCACTTCACTTCTGCACTTTTCGACCATCACCCTCAACAAAAAAGAAGAAAGAGAGGGCATTATGACCCCCCTCTCCTAGTGACCACACCCCACCAATTCAACCACGGGGTGGGGATATAAATTTAAATATAGATACATTCCAGTCTCGCTCGAGAAGTCGAAAAGTGCAGAAGTGAAGTGATGTGATGTACTTTTTCTTCTAACACGGACTACACCGCAGTTGTTGACGAAACGTTTCCAACAGACCTGGGCCATCATCCCGGAAACCCACAACTCATACGTCTACAATTATATTCAAATTGCAGGTTTTTTTTTATTTTTATTGAATGGTGAAGGACAGGCTGATGGTCAAATTTATTATACAATCATGTGCTCTTTATGCTAAAAGTAGATTGTTAGTCCTCGAGTTTGGGTAAATATAAGGCCTTTTACTTCTATATCCAGTTACAGAGACCCCTGGACACGTATTAAATTACATTAACTAAAAAAAATATTATTATAATTCACTTATTTATTTTCTTTCTTAATTTAATTTTTTTTATAATATAAGTATTTGTTGTGTTGTGCCTGTGCAGATACTAAGTGTTGACAAGCGCGGAACAACCGGAAGTGACATGTCGAAGAGTCAGGCTCGACATACGTCCTCCGTGCCATCCTTTATGATGTAC
Source organism: Bembecia ichneumoniformis (assembly GCA_910589475.2). NCBI lineage: Eukaryota > Metazoa > Arthropoda > Insecta > Lepidoptera > Sesiidae > Bembecia > Bembecia ichneumoniformis. Next base: position 17,473,688 of record OU342535.1, read on the forward strand.
CTCCGATAATTCGGCGTCTTGACCACCCGATCTTGTGTCGCACAGACAAAACCCTCGGTCTCTCCGAAAAGATTGCCGAAGCGCAGCCAGTGCACGGAGGCTTTACGGTCAACATGAGGCTCATAGAGATAATAATAATATTGTTATTATCCACATATTTATTTATTTTCTTAATTTTAAGTTTTTTTACAAAATAAATATGTATAAAAAAAGGCCAAAACAAACAATATATATGATAAAAAACCTAAAACTAGAACTGCGCAGGTAGCGGGGCAAGGCTCAAGCTACCGGTGATTAGGGCTGCAGAGTGAGCAACCTCCTGATTATTTGTGCCGTGTCAAGAAGTACTGCCTTCTGTATCCGTCCCTTGATCCAACCATCTAGCGAGAGCCTCTTGAGATGTTGGTCGAGGCTCTTCTCTATAAGACCGCTCGCAGAAATGATTCGCAATATTTTCTCTGTCCTGAAATAAATCAAAGATCACATGGCCCGGGGTTTGAGGGGCCTAAGGGCCACTCGTTGACGCTAGCAGTAGAACTTGATGGTATTGTGATTGCAGCTGATGGTATGCAACTGTGGCGTTACACGGTATTTGTAGCACGTATTTTTATAAAAAAATACACACCACCGTGACCAACCACTTGAATTTATCTAGAATTTAATCACTCATTATTAAAGAATTAAAGCCGCCTTATAACACAAAATGTTCGAGATGATAATATATATTGATCCTATATTGTCACGATGAGAGCAGGAACTATTCTTCCTGACCAATTACCCGATGTAAAACATACATCAAGTTGAGTTCAATCGAGTATAAATCTAAAAGATGGAGGATTCTTCTTCGCGCGCAATTGTCGACATAAAATATAGTCTCTCAAGATTAGAAGTAAAATGCTTCCAATAGATAGCGTTTAGCTTGGAACATTATAAAATAATAGACGGGCTGGTTGGGCTTTGTGTTTAGTGCTGGCCTTCTTGCAGTTTCGGGCGAGAGAGGGCAGTAGTAGTTCGCTTGTCGCCGTCCATTGCGGACGCGACCCCGCTCGCCTCTCTTATGAACAATAATTTGCTTAAAACGCTTTATGAACCTAGAAACGCACTACAATCTTAAAGAAGTGTCTTCATTGTGGACAATAATTTATGTTGATGACTGGCGCCGAGCTGAAGTTTCTCATCTGGAGGACAGCTCGACCTGGTTGCATCCGTCGAGCAGGTACTGTTACTGTGTGAACAGTACGCGTTGTGTGAAGCGCCAGCCAATCCACAGGAGACCCCACAGGAGTCCGAGAATTGAATACGTTAAAATGTGTCTCTGCTAGTCCTCTTCGACTAGCAGAGACACATTTTAACGTATTCAATTCTCGGACTCCTGTGGGGTCTCCTGTGGACGCAACATATAACAAAAGTAAATGCAGTTTTTCAAAAAACAATTTATGCACGCTGTACTAATTTTTGTCCGTTTGTGCACGCTAATCTCAATAACAGCTTAACCGATTGTCATGTGGTTTTCACTGATGCATTTTAGTAAGCTTCCCGTAACATTTAGTGTTTGTTTCATTCCAATCGGTTTAAAAACAAAAAAGTTACGCGTTATATCGAAGTTGCGGGCTCAGCTAGTGAAATATAAATTTCTTTGTCTTAAACGAAGAAGGATTTTATTTAACTTGAAGAAGTTTGTGCTGTTTGAAAGTAAGTTTTGTATGGAAGTTTAACAGTGTGATTCTTACGTTCTATTTTTACCAATCTTCAAAGGATTCAGATGCCTCACAGTGTGGAGATAAAGGCAATTTTCCATCCAGTAATTCAGTTTAATGTTAAGAGTTTCTTTGAACTACACAATCCTAGCGCCCGACAACGACCCTTGGTCATAAATATGAAAGTATCTCCAAGAAATATTTCACATAATATCGTTCGCATAAATATTCGACGGACAAATTCCTCGATACCCGCAAAAAGGGCTTACTCGTCCCGCAAATATGTAAAACTTTCCTTTCACATTGTACTTAGGGACCTCCGACAAGTAAAATTATATAAGTACTTAAACAAATTTCAAATAAATAAAATTAAATGTCTGTGACACCAAGTCACTAAACTAGGGAGAAATACTGCATTGTTTTTTATTTCGTACTGTAAAAACTAATATAATAATTTAATTTAATAAAATTTAACAGCAAAATAAATGCAAATAAAATTTGCAATTATTTTGCTGGGTCCAAAATTCTGTTCCTATCGGTGAAATTCAGTAGGATGTTTATGAAGAAGCTCTTTTTGATCATTCAAGTTATCGTATTATTAAAGAATCAAAGAATAAATGGTTTTGGAGAAAAATATATCTTGAAAGGAGTCTAAAAAATTACTCATTTTTTGTATTAAAATTGAGATTAATAAGATTTTCAATAAAATAGAAGTATAAATAACTGCAATAGACCATGTTAACTGAAACACCATCAGAGCGAATGACGTCACGCTCAGGTAAGTGCCATCGTGTTGCTTCACTTTGTTTTGACAGAATGAAAAATCTGATGAGATGTCGGTGATGTCACGGTTCATCAGACACGATGCCATAACACCTAAGAGCGTTTTCGCGCGTAATTCAAAATAGATTTTAAAAAAATTCAATAATTCGCATTGAAATTTAGTTTTTTGCTGAAATATTGTTTTTTCGGATATGGTAGACGTGTATCTACTATGGAAGGGAATTTCAAAATTTGTCGTCATGCCTATTACACATTAAACGGTATTTTTTTTTTTTGTATATTTTTACTTCATTGCAGGTTTAAATAAGGTATGGTTTGATACGGATTGAATTTTGCTATAGAAAGATACGTGTTGATGTTTTAGTAGTAAAATAACAGATCATCGTAAAATAACAGCACTAGTGCTGTATATTTCAGGGAGCGATGGATGCCTACCAGAGTACATTTCCTTAACACCACCGTTTCCTTTTCCTTTTGTTCTTAGCATATACCGCGCTAGCCACATCTAAACAAGAGCATTATCAGCCTACCTTCCACATTTTCATCATCATCCATTATCATCAACAGCCTATTAATTGTCCCCACTGCAGGGGCTTAGGCCTACTCTCTCACCATGGGTGTATGGGCTGTATGGTCCACCACGCTGGCCCAGTGTGGGTTTGTGAACTTCACATGCGTCTTAAAATTTCTTCTTTGGCGTATACAGGTTTCCTCGCGATGTTTTATTTCATTGTTTGAGAGCAGTAAGTAAATACACTTAAGTATGAAAAACCCATTGGTACATGGCATTACCGGGAACTCGGACCTTTCAACATGATAGGCCGCGTTTTCTCACTGCTGCGTCACCGACGCTCACGATCGCCGCCACATTTTAACATAAAATAATTCTGTCATTTCATCTAACGCCTGGCAAAGCTATAACTGCAATAAAGATGTTAGGCCTTACATTGCTCATATATTAAGTCAGGCGTAATTTTTGCGTTGCGGGCACCAGTATCTATAATCCTGTTATAAAATTGGCATTTATTTATTTCTTAGTAGTTTGTATATGGGACTACAAATATTACCGAAATACAAATATTAGGAATGTATCCAATAAATAAAGCATCTATTACTTAGTTCTAAAATAAGAAAATACTTTTTAGTCAGAATAAAATCCGGAAGCCAGTCTGGTTTCGAAGAGATGAGGCCATATAAATGTCGCAGAAAATTAGGTTTGGATGCATTCGCTTTCTGAATATTTGATGGCGATATTTCGCGACTCATATATTGCACTGAAACGTATTATGTACATTTATTATTTTTGACGATAAATATTTGATTTCATTAATAATAATAAATATAAGGAACAAATCATTAACTATAGAAATAAAAAAATTTAACTATCTAATAAGCAATGCTAGATGTACAATTTTGGTCAGGTAATCCAAGAGACATGAATGTTCAACATACCGATTTGTTTGAACATCTCGATAAAGGTGAAACGTGCATTGGTGTATTCTTGGACTTGGCAAAAGCCTTCGACACAGTTTCGATCCCAATACTACTCAAAAAGTTAGAGATGATTGGTGTTAGAGGAGTAACATTAGAAAGGTTTTGGAGTTATCTTACTGACAGAACTCAACGAGTTAAAATTGACAGTAACTCAAGCAAGAAAAGACACATCTCATAGGGCGTTCCTCAAGGTAGCATCCTTGGCCCCATTCTCTTCATACTATATATAAATGACATTTCACAAATCGCCCTCGTTAAAGCGGATGTTAAATGTTTTGCTGACGATACCGCTATCATTTTTCATGGTCCAAACTGGGATAATGTTTTGTTACCTATTTTTCCCCCACTGATGGTGGCGGGATGGTAACAAGTAAAAAAAAATAATTTAGGGAAAAAATAAAAAAATCTGCCCAAGGCGTATACAAAATTTATTAAATGAAAAAAACAAAACACGTCTGATATAAATTAAATTAAATAATCAACTTATCCATTACTTATTGTAAAAATCACATCAAATTTGGTATAGTAAAAAAAATAAAAATTTAGCAGGGTCTTCGTGGAGACCAATCGAGATCTATTCGCCGTCAAAAAGCCCAATTTAGATTGATCTGTCTACTGAAACGCCTATAATACCTAATCGCGGGTAGGGGTATCCGTCACGGGTAAATCGCAATTATGTAAGAAAAAGAAAACGTATCTTTTTGGCGTGGTGGGTACCCTGCAGAAGAGACGTCCGCGCCCGACGACCACGAGAAGCACAGCCCGCAGACAGCGGCCTAGCCTCGACGTGACGAGAAGACGCGGGGAAAGGACTCCACCACACAGGTAGAAGGGACGCGACCGGATCGTTGGCCGGACAGACGGTCAGAAGACCTTGGACAGGTCGGCCAGCCGAGGATAATACGGCGCAGCCCTTCGAGACCCTCGAGGTACCTCCTCGCTTGTCACGCCTTCTTCACCTCACTCCGGACCCCAAACAAAAAAAACCCCCTGAAACACGTCGAAGACATGCCTCAGATGCTATCCTACACCGCATGTACGGCTGTCGCCGCGATGGGGACAGGGATATACACGGTAGACGGCACCTCACTAAATTTCTACTATCTATCCGTCTACTTTTGCAAACCAAACAATTAAAAAAATTAATAACGAATAACGCCCATCAAGAGAACACGTTATCCTTTATTAATACACTAATCAAGGAACACTAATGAAACTCAGTATCAAAAATTTAACCTTTTCACACCATGCGGTGCCACGAAATAATGAAAGGAATCTAGAAAACTACATTCTGACAACCGAAAACGACTCACCGATTTTATTTCGGGGCGTAGATTTAACAGATTTTCTCCGATGTAAATACAAACTGGAAAGTGACGGCCACGAGGCTTGAACACGGTGATGGCAATCAGAAACTCGCTACGTGCTCCTTCGACGGCTGCCAGCTCGGAAAAGAATCCGGGCGCCGTTCGTCGCTAACTCAACGACTCCGCACCTCTCACCTCTTTTGCCTTACGGGCCACGCCCTCTTGCAGATTATACTCCCAAGCAAATACATTTCAATCGACAAAGCGCCTGATTGAATCAACAGCAAAACGACGCAGAACTATTATGGCTATATGAAATTTGTAATGTAACAGTTTATAAAAATACAGTTACAGGGATGGCAAACATATCAGATTGGCTTAGCAATAATCTACTGACCTTAAACGCAGACAAATCAAAGTTTATTTGTTTTCATAAGACAATGGCACCGGCTCCAAAATCCATTCCAGACTGGATTACAATACGCACTTGTAAATTACAAAACACTACTAATTTGACCTGCACGTGCAGTAATAATATTAAAAGATCTGATAATATAAAATATCTTGGTGTTACACTTGACGAGAAGTTCACCTTTAAATCACATATTGTAGCTGTATCAAACCGGATTCGCAAACTTATCTATCCCTTGAAACTACTAAGACAAGTAGCAGACATCTCTCTTCTGGAATCTATTTACAAGGCCCTGTGTGAATCGATTATAAGTTATTGCATCTCTGTCTGGGGTGGAAGTTGTAAAAACAACATGATTCAACTGGAACGAGCACAACGCTCTATACATCCACATTATACATCCACAGAGCGGTGATGAGTGCACACGAACATACTCTCCGCTCTACTCAATACAAGCAATACTTAAAGCAGCGGACTCTACCACATATTAATACTTCTTTTGGTCGGCGTTCTGTTAACTTCTCACATATTTATATTTACAACAAAACAAACGAGCATTGTGATATAAAAGACAAAAATACCAAGAGCATCAAACCTATTGTTCGGAATTGGCTTCTCGGACTTCATTGTGACGATATTGAACTTTTACTGAAAGGCATCCATTAAGTCACAACACTAACTTACTATCTGAAACAGGACTTTGCTGGCGCGCCCACACACACATTCACACATTCACACACACACTCTCTCTCTCTCTCACACACACACACACAGCCAGACACCCGAATCTCCTTTTCTTTTAATGACTATTGTTTAATTCTCAAATTTTATATCTTGTTAAATTCTGGCCTTTACAATACAAGCTATGCTTAGTGTAAAGGTCACCGAATAACTATATGTGTAAACTATCTGTAAATTTATAAATAAATAAATACTTGACCTGTTAGCACTTAGTCATTATTAACATGTTATTAATACAAGCAACGCCACAGATGCTGCAAGTGCGTTGCCTACTTTAGTAGATTAAGAGGGATAGCGAAATGAATCACAACCGCATACATGCTGTTACTTCTCTGTGTTCTTCTGTAAGGAAGTGGTTACTGCCTCCAGACCGGGTGCCCAATTTATGACTGCGAAACTCGCTGTTCTTTCACTACTAAAACACACATATTGGTCTATAATTATTTGTAACCATGTTTTGGTGAGTGACTTTAGCTGAGTGACATTTCGCGAATAAAAATTATAATAATTTGTATTTACTTGACATTTTTTTTAACTCAATTTAATCAATATGAGTTAAATTTATGTAGTATTACGACCAACTATGGAACGTCCTGGAAAAAGCGTTAGCGCCAGCCGAAAGTCTCGAACGTCCTACCCTATCGATGGTAGCCACGCCCCTTACAGACTAGTGTCAAAGGAAATTGGTCCTTATGTTTACAAAGTTTACATTTCAACAGAAATAGCATTCCCGAACTTTTAATGGCTTGTATAGATTTTCTGGAAAACTCGAAATACATCGAGTCGTTTGGCGCCAAGTATAAATAAGAGAACAGGAGGGCAGATGATTTAGTGGTGCGACAACCAGCGATACGAAAGCGACTCTTCGGAGCTTTTGCGAAGTTATCTACGACAGACGGGAATCATCGACGACTTTTGACAAGTTTAACGGTTTCATCGGTTGAGTTTAGTGATTTTGGAAGTCATCTTGGTTTGTGAAAATAAATCGTTCGTTTCGCCCTTACATGGCATTTTAACTCACCCCGCACGTAACAGTTGGTACATTCAGAATGGTTCAAAATTTGTTTTAACTCCTCTAACTTATTCGTCTATCTATATCATCTTTAAAACACTGTCTTTTTTTCTATAAAATTAACAATATTTGGCTTACTGTCTGTACCAGTGAGCTGGAATGCCAAAAAGTTATATTATTCCAATGATCTGCACCTAATTTTTACGGACAATCAGGTAATTATTAGAACACACAGGTACATAACATCAAATATGAACCGGCCTAATGAACTATCTCACACAAGACCAATAACCATTTAATCCTTGTCAAGCATACATTACTTGAGACCTAAACAAACAGACTCATGCTGCGGTTAGCCCTCAACCATGAACAGTTAAGATTTGCGTCAGGATTCTGTTTGCAGAGTCCTAATTACATTACGCTTTGGACTTGTATAATTATCGGAAGAGTTGCGTCGATGAAAGCTATTAAATGTATGTGGAATGTTGTTCAAATCAGTTCATTTTTTTAGCTATTAGTTAAAGAAAAAAAAACTAGTGAGTAATGACGAAAGAGTAAGTACCTAAGCCCAGAAATGGACTCAGATCTGTTCCAGTATGGTTAGCCACTAGGGCTAACCAGTCGTAAGAAAACGTCGTCCTGAAACCTAGTGCGACTCGCCGCTGATTTTGCCAGGCAAGATTTAAATTATTCGCCCACAAAATCAGTGTCTAAATAAAACATCGTACCGCGCAGACTCATCAACCGATCTCGCCACGCGAGATTTTAACCCACAAAACAAGCAGTGTGCTCATGTAATCCACCAAAAGTCACCCGGTCTACCTTCAGTTATTTCGTTCTTGCAACCTACAACAAAGTTAAAATTAGTATTATTGAAATTTTGTTCAAAGTATAGTATAGATCAGCAGGCTACTTGACAATGCACTTGATGGCAGGTGACTGCCGTTGCCCATTAACACAAGAAGCAACACCACTAGGAGGCATACTGGATAAGCTCTGGCACCCCTTACTCGTTTGCTATCCAATTCCTGAATGACAACTCTCTGATCCCAAGCTTCTATCTATAATAAATTTTATAGGTATTTTTATGGTAAAAGGCGATTATTCGAATGTGATAATAAATAAATCGATGTGAATAATGTTGAAAAATAAAATGTGTAAATGCAACTAACAGTCTTTTGAGCGTGGAAGTATTGTTAGAAGGAACAATAAAAGCTATCTCCAAGAACCGTTCTCTCAACTTACACAATGGGACCGAAGAAATTCACTGCGACAATTTTATAGTTATAATAGCTAAGATAAACTGTGGATTGCTTCTGCCTCCAATTCTTTACGGCTTGTGTCAAGTTTTCTATCGTAATCTGTTATTCTTATAGACGTTTCAGTATTTAGATGCTAGAATTTTTGTCACATCGAAAGCTTTCTGTTCTTGGCGAGACTATTAATTTAAAAAGTTCATGTCAGCTCGAAAAAGTATATTGTATGTTCTACCTGCGGCTTTGCACGCATAATAAGTGAAAATGTAGAAAGAATTTTTTGAAATCGGATGAGTAATTTAGACGAATATCTTCTAGATATGTTTACAAATTTTATGCTAAATTTTACTTTTCCTTTTCTGTTGCTAAAAACTAAGATAACGCCATACTTAAGTAAATTCTCTATAGTAAGTATCCCTTTAGTGATTTTAGAAAAATATTCTTACGTTACGGTTAGCCGTAGAACATTCTCGAAGGAACGTGAGCTGGCGTTGGGGGCATGGAACATTCAGTTAGAAAAGCAATCAGTAGCAATAGATCATGACCACGCCCCTTTAATCAATAGCAAATGGAAATTTGCATTACGACAGAGGGTTCATATTCCAGCAACTGAAACACTATTCTAGAACCGACAGAATAACCGACGCCCTATATTTTCTAGTTTGAAACTTCGAGAACTTTATAAGACTATCCAAACTGTCTTTACACGAATATAAAAACGGGCATGAGCGCTCGAGGGGCAGTGTGCTACGGTACGTGATGCGGAAGTGACAGTTGAGAATATTTGCGAAAATTTCTGCGACAGTGAGTTAACGACACATTGAAAGAATTAGGGAGATTAACTGTTTAATCTAGAACCCGTGTGACATTTGGAATAAATCTTGGTCTGCAGGAATAAATCGACTCACCCCGCACGTAACAATATTAAAAAAGTAGTCTATTTCCTTCCCTATAAGTGAAGCTATCTCCATGTGAAGTTTGATGACAACATCGGCAGAGAACATTTTGTAATGTATTAAGTGGTTACATTTACAAATTTAAGTAACTGGGTAAAATCTATTATGACAGAACTCATACTTTAAGTTACATTAACAGTATGCTCTGAGGTATGCATGAAACTAAATAGCTCAAGTCCATTACGAAGGGATCCTCACCCGCTCACCCGCCCTTGGGAATTCAATTAATTAATTGACTAATTCGCTGTACATCGACACAACCTCCAAGGGAGGTCATCCCTTATTAAGCTGCAGTCATAATATTAAATCATTATAATTTACAATTTATGGAAATTTTCACTATTACAGATTTTAGGATTAAGTGCAATTTATAGTTCTTAAAAAATATTTTTTTCATTATGGAACCGAGGTCAACCCGATAAGAAGGTACAAAATATTAAACAGACGTAGATACATACTTGTTATAACCTAATTTTGGTTTTAATTCAAAAAATTTGACCTGTTTGCAACTATTCCACAAAAATATAGAAAATATATTATGAAATCAATACATTAGCTTAATGAGTTTTTGTTGTTGTCTTTTATTGATTTTTCTCTTATGTCCTCCCTCTCTGTATAAAATTTGTTTGCCACTGTAGAAAATGTTGTTGAATGCACTATTATTTAAGTTTATGTATATTTTACTTTTTTTTCTTAGTCTAATATACATGGTGTAATTGTTTGTTTTCCCTAATAAAATAAAACAAAATAAATAAACGCTTTTATCCCTTCACAGACAATATAGATATTGTAGCAAAGTATTTATTTAATGGGTGAGTCCACTATGATCCTCTGAATGAATCCCCCAATGTAGCATTGACCGGAAGAAATAGTCTACTGCAAAAACACCTTCTTGTCTTCTACAACGCCACTTAAAACCCTGCAAAACTACCACTTGCAACCCCTACCTACATTCTGAACCACTCTGACCTTATGAAATTAACTCTGACCATACTTATAAAATCGTTTGTCCTGACTATTAAAAAACACCCAAAACTGTTTAGTCTAGAAAGTTGCTAAAAACGGATTTTTGAAAATTTCAACTCCATGCGAAGACGAAGGCGGATCGATAGTTTCATAATAAATTTTTAAACTTACTGGCATTCTTGTTTTTCTTCGTCCCTTATCATCATTATCATGACTCATCAATTTAAGTTAAGTAATTGCATTTATTACAAATACTAACATTCCCTTGTCGGCTGGAACTATAACTGCTGTATATAAATATGAATTAAGATTCTATAGATGTGCGTTAGTGACCGTGCAAGTCAAGGTCAGCAGACGAAACCGATCCAACTGCGAAGAAGAGTTCGATAGGGGGATGTTATATCCCCGAAACTGTTTACCAACACGTTGGAAGATGTATTCAAGACGCTAGACTGGGAAATGCAAGGAATTAATGTCAACGTCAGATATCTCACTCACCTCCGCTTTGCTGACGATATAGTCATTCTGACACTGTCGCCGGAGGACCTCAGAGGGATGTTGGAGAGCCTCAAAGTCGCCTCTCGGCGCGTAGGACTTGGCATTAATTTGGACAAGACGAAAGTCATGTTCAACGAGCATATTGTTCCGGGACCTTAAACTTAGAGGGATTACGTTAACTTAGATTAACTTAGATCCTAAGTTGTGTAGGATTACGTCTATGTGAGACAAACGATCCAGTTAGGCAGGAACAACTTTGAACAAGAGATTGACAGAAGAATCCGTCTGGATTTAGGAAACTACGACAACTGTTCTCGTCACCACTGCCACAATGTCTGTCACACCTGCCAGTTATGACGTATGATGCCGAAACGTGGTCGCTCATGGCAGGACTAATCCACAAGTTTAAAGTCGCTCAGTGAGCCATGGAGCAAATCTACGCTACGAGTTTCTTTGGTGGATAGGGTCAGAAATTCTGAAATTCGCCGAAGAACCAAGATTGTGGACATAGCGAAAAGAATTAGCAAGTTGAATGACAGTGGGCCCAGATACATCTGTCGCAGAGCGAATAACCAATGGGGTAGAAAAGTTCTCGAATGGAGGCCACGAATTGGAAAGAGCAGGGTGGGACGCCCTGCGACTAGGTGCACAGATGACCTGAAAAGCTTTGAAGATGACCTGAAAAGCCTGGAAGCATTGAAAAGATGAGAAGGCCGGAGGATCATGTGTGGCGAGCCTTGGGAGATGCTTACATCCAACAAAGAGCAGCAGAGATGATGAGACATGTATTTGTGCAAATAAAGATTTATTATTATTTAATTAAATGAATTAAACGATAAAACCATGTGAAATTGCCTTTACACCACTCGGGCTTATAATCTGAGAATTATAGCAAAATTTGACGTGACCTTGCCTGAGTATTGACATTGGAATTGTTAATAATTTCCCAATTATGTATTACATAGGTACGTCGGTCCTTCTAATAATATTAATAGTAGTTCTAATAGTTATATCGAGTGACATGACATGTACTAATCGAGCGAACGCCAGTCGTTTAGACTGATTTAATTCGTATAGAACCACGAGTCACTCTGAAGTTAGCTACAGTCACTACAGTCAACTCGATATAGTTTGTAGTTATGATGGCGCCCATGCCCGACTTCACACTCGTTCATCGTCTCTTTCTAAAGTTACACCAGAGACAAAGATTTGATGATTATTATGCGGAAAATTAGCAAGCGCGCAATACAACATAACTTATAGGAATTATATGTATGTTTTTAATTTGATGGCTTAAACGTACGTATATACATAACCATGGGCGGATCGTGAATTGTGGGGCCCTGGGCTGAAACAATTTAGGGGCCTACTAAATTATTCAACTATAATAGCCATTTTGTCAAAAAACTGTTTTGACAACATATATGATGTAGATATCAAAAAACAATTTCCAATTTTGATATTATTACCCCATCGGGTACTCCGATGATTCTGCCAGGAGCATTAAATAGAAAGCGTTCTGTCATCTGTCACTTTGACATATGTGCGACAGTTGACGCATGTATTTATGTTCTATTGTAGTATATAAAGCAACACCAGAGGGTTTCTATGGGCTTATAAAAACAAACTTGAAACATCCTTTGATAATTTCGTGTAAATCTAATTCGGCCGCTTCTACAACTACCAGAGCAAGCTTATTATTTAAGAAATAATTAAGTAATTATTATCAATGATAATATAGAGTATATTAAAAGTGTATGTACCTAGGGTATGTTTGCAATAAATTTAGCTTGCGTTGAAAACACCGGTGAGTGCCGCACTCTCGAGGACGTCTGTCGAATTTGCGACCGAATTTGAATAGCAAATGTGCAACACGTTACTCGCTAGCGACTACGGTTTCGATAGGTTTTTTACTTGTGCAACTCATACTACCGATTTTAGTTCTTTGAGTGGCCGTTAGAGGCGCTGTACAATTTTCCATATAATTATTTCACGCTCTCGCTATGGAGGGGGAGACAAACCCTAAATACTAAAAATATACATTGTTTAATGAAAATGTTACAAGAAATGGACAAGACAATTGCTTTGAAAAAAATATATATTATACTTAAACATGTGAAGAACCAATTGTATTAATTAGAATTTTCGTTAAAATAATAGAAACTCCACAAAAAAAGTTAGAACACAAGAAGAATTTGACTTTTACTGAAAATTCTCTCGAAAACGGCTTATTGCACGCATATGAATCCTGCACCTATTAATAAGTTAATATCAGATTAAAAAATTGTATTAATAAAATTTTTTATTTTGTGTATTGTTCTAATGGTAAAAACAGAAAAACACCATTTCTAGGCCTGTTGAATTGGATCCGCCGCCAGCGAATTCTATAGTAAATGTCATTTGCCTCAGTGAAACCCTTAAAAACTCATGCTAGTACATTAAAAGTTGGCTGTAAACTATTGTTATAATAAAATTGATTATAAAATAAACTTTATTTTAATATTCTACGTAATATTATAATTATATGAGAGAGTTTGTTTGTTTGTTATGTTTTCATGCTAGAACTACTCAATTAATCATGAAATTTTGGTTACACATTGTCAAGTAAAGGTACAGAGATGGACTGTTCCCGAGGGATCATTTAAAAATATGAAAAATTCAAAGCCTTACCTACAGAAATGTATATCTTCTCTATATATTAAAATGAATCCCCATTTCCCTTGGTCACGGCATCACGCGTGAGCGGTTAGACCGATTTTAATTCGGTTTTCACTAATGGAAAGAGGGATAAACGGGGAATGTTCATATATATAAAAATTGCACGCCAGGCGAAGCCGGGGGCGGGTCGCTAGTGAGCAATAAAGATTGAATAAATTTTATTGCACATAATTATATTTTTATCAGGCGTTTATTTATTTTTCAACCCTAAAAAAGGAGCGTGGGCGAATCCGCGGGCATAACCTTGTTCAATGCATTTGTTCAAAGCAATTTTATTGTACCTTACCTACAAGGTACAATAAAATTGCTTTTAGAAGACCACTTGATGATTCTAACCTAAAAAAAAATAAAACGTTTTCGGAATATGAACGTGAGGTACAATTGTAAAAAATTACATGGAATTCTCTCGTGACTGACGTGTTTTGCTGCGATTTAGGCGTTCTCATGTAGCGGACAGGCTGACGTATGTGGCCACATACCCACGTATGTGGCCACCGTCGCCTATGACAAGCTACGCCACGTGTATTTTTTCCAACCCTACCGCGAATAATTTTTCTACCCATAGTCCGGTTGAAAAATTGGCAAAACAGCTTGTACAGTTAAAAACGTAATCGCTTGCCTATTGAACGCATTGAACGCTATGGACTTCTATAGAACTACTTTACTATAAGTGCATTGCTAACATTAGTAGGATGAAATGATATGGGATCACACCTTAACACTGTTTATTGTTATTTTACGATGATATTCTGTAAAGGGATGGTTACTGCCGCTAGAGGGTCAGCCCAGTTTTCAACATTGCGAAACGCTATCTGCCCAGCCACTACTTATTATTCGCCGAAAATATAATTAATGTGATATTTCATTGCTCACAGTAAATACGGAGTGGACAACAATAATGAGTCGAGCCAAGCCGAGCGCTTATGATTTCCCACCAGACCTCACACGATTCGACGCAGTTCGGTATCATATTTACGTCAACAATTGATCTTTCACTAATATACCATTAGTAAAAGTATAATATTCTGTACAAAAAAAAACTCAATTCAAATGTATGTGTGAAATAATCGTGTCTTGTTCAATTATTATCTTCCTTTGGTTAGTTAGATTTTCCATTAAAACTGTGGATTCAGAATAATTGAGCTCAATTCATAACACTTGACAACACTGATATGATGACGTCAGATAATTCATTCTACCTCGAGGTTCGAGGGGATTCCCCTTAGATTGTTTTTAGTAGTAGCGTACTTTATGTCTTTAACGCGTCTATATCCTTCATATCCTTGATATCCTTTATGTCCTATATCCTTGATAACGTGGTATGCAAAATTTCATGATGATCGGTTGAATAGTAAGGCGAAAGTTAACAGACAGACAGAGTTATTTTCACATTTATTATACACATAATAAAATCGTAAACGAGCCGTGTCTGTACATTAAATGTGTCGCCTCTAGGTGTTATAAAAAAAACCACCAACCGCTATCAAAAATACAGTATATTAAAAAAAAAAACAGTCGGTAGGGCGGCACAAATTTTTAAGGACGTGGGTACTCGGCCTATCTGTTCTCGCTCGCAGCGTAGGTACTCTCCTGGGAATCCAGCCGACGAAGATGGTAGGTGCGGCTACTAGTCGTCAGGCGTGAAGCATCTCCGACAGTATGCGGCCGTGCCGGAGAACCGCGACAGTGTTGAACCGTGGCAATGTCGAAAACAGCGCAGGGTTGTTTGTCTGTGCGTTTGTGCACGCTAATCTCTGAAACGGCTTAACCGATTTGAATGCGATTTTCACTGATGTTTTTTCGCAAGCTTCCCTTAACATTTAGTATATGTTTCATTCCGATCGGTTAACAAACAAAAAAGTTACGCGTTATACCGGATACCACGCGTATGAAGTTGCGGGCTCAGTTAGTTTATAATATTAGTATAGATTACGATTACGAACACAACTTATTCATTAAATTCAACTCGACGAACTCATAGTGTATTCGCTTCGCGAGTTATTGCCTTATACCATGCCGAAACCACAATATACACAAAGATTTAGAGAATCTTGGCTTCAAAGCCCACATCACGGTCAAGTGGTAAAATGAAAATTTTGTGGTACGATTTTAAGAAGTCGAGTCGATGGTAGGATTATAATATTCCGATAGACGTTGTCAAACCAGTCGATTCTAAATGGAATCTCACCAATCTGAAACCGATGATAATGGCCGCGATAAAAGTAATTCATCCGAAGAATAAGATTTAAAAACCATCATTTCAGTGATGGTTTTTTACTAATTTTCTACTTTATTGAATAAACACAAGCAACGCCAAAGCTGCTGCAAGTGCGCTGCCGCCTACAGTAGGATTAAGGATAAGTAATTAGGAGGGGATAGGGAAATGGGCTCTGGCATCCCTTACTCACTCACCGAAACACAACAGCACACGTGTTATTATTTCACGGTAAGGGGTGGTTACTGCCGCCAGGCAGGCTGCCTAAATGACTGCGAAACGCAGTGTGCCCTGCCACTACTTTCCAGATCCAGACCAAAGCCAAATTTGAAAAGTTCATTTTTCAAAGTTGACCCTGCCGGGATTGGAACCCGGGAACCCTAGAACAGAACGTTAATCTACTCTACTCTACTCTCGATTCGTAGAGCCCAAAATAAACAAATACACAACTCTGCTACCAGATTTGTTAGGCCAAATCAATGATTAAATATGAATATGAAGCAAGCTACTAAAACATCATGACTCCCCAAAATATCTTGGTGTACCGTCTTCTGCTACATTTCTAACCTTGGGGGCCCTAGTATTACACGTCACTCTTCGATCACCTCTCAGACGATTCAAAACATCTTTAGTGCTAATATTGTCCCAAGAAACTCAAACGGCCGCCATTTGACGTTGCCTTCAGGCAGATATCCATAAATCGAAACTAAAATCCCTCTTTGCTTTATCTGACACGGATCCAGACTGCATACAGTATATCGTTACAAAAATCGTACCAAAAACCGTATAATATTCATTTTCAACAATTAATATTCTTCCTGATAAAGAAACACGCCCTTCGTCTTCAAATAAATTTCACCATCATGTTTTTTTTTGTTCAACTGGCCATAAACAACCTTAAGTCACATACCGCGTTGACATCTATGTTGGCCATTCAGTTCATTGACATAGAATTTATCGACGGCTACCGAACATAAATATTTGCTAAATCTCAATATTACATGTTGTAATATTTTTTATACGCTTGGCGATACAATTAAATTTCGCAATTTAAACAATGAAAGTATGGTTGGCAATATGCTAACAAAAGATCGAAATGCGCTGATAACCGTGATAACAAACGCCAATGGAAACCATGTATATTTCTAATGAATATACGCAAATGTTACGTACATCTGACTGTCTTAAATATGATTTATCCTTTCTGTGATTTATATTCAAACATAAATTTAAGGGCAACGAAGAGGTCGTCAATCATTTTAATAATGACGTTCGCTTTCAAATGATGTGACTCCTGTTATCTTCATTTCGCGAAATGCCTTTTATTAATGTAACAATGTTAATGATATTTTTGTGTAAGAATAAAAAAATTTGCAACGTCGTCACTTGTCGTGTACTACAATTAGTTGCTGAAATGGTTCCGTGGAAGATAAACTGGAAAGTCAGTGAAACAATGAATAAAACATACATATAAGCGAAATCCAAGTGAGTAAGAGGTTATACTAAGAACAGATTATACTAAGAAAAGGAATGAAATGATAATATGTAGAAAGATATCATTGAAATAAAGAATGATCTTTTAATACGTTTTGTAAATAACTAGTGTTTTCTCTCTGGACGCAATTTGACCAAAATCATTTTAAGTGCTTCCATTTTTTTATTGCCCATCAATGTCAGTTCACATAAAGAAGACAAAGTTTTTCTTTTTTTTTTGTTTGGAATCTGCAATCAGTCCTCAGGACTACAAGCGGATCTGCTGTGTTGAGGAAGATAGATCGATCTTTTTCAGAGGGAGTGGACCAGCGCCCAGTCTTCTCCGTCATATTACTTGATGTCTCTTTAGCCTATTGATTCCATTTGTAGTGTCCAGCAGCTGAGTGGCAAGACTATTTGGATGACTACGTAGGCGTTCAACGTGTTTTTGTTCTGTTTTTTCAATTTCTTCTGACAGATGTTCATCGTTCTTGGGAAACCACGAAGACAAAAAAGGTTACTTTTGCCAGTTACACCCCATATATGTAGACCGTATGTCCATAATGGGCTTCAATATCTCTACGTATAGTAAGAGCTTGTTGTCAACCGATAGTAGAGTTAGGTCCCATGAACCAAAGCTTACTTTTAAATTTGGCCGTCATCTAACCTCTTTTACTTTTATTGATATGTATTTTACAAGTAAGTCTACGGTCCAGGTGGAATCCCAAGTACTGTCACACCCGGATGCACCGTGGGACAGTTACCTTTTCTGAGTATAAAAGTAATGTGTTGTGATTTATGTGGGCTAACACGAATACGCCATTTCTAAAGCCATAGGTAAGTTACGCCAAGTTACTAAATTGTTATGTCTTTACCTATTCTGGATATATATTACTATAAATATAATTATTTTGTATGTTTCATACACAGCTATCAGAAATTCAAGAGTGAAAAGGCACGGAGATTAAACAAGGATAGGTATTTATTAAGCAATATTAACCTTCCGGATTCGAATCTAAATTTGTTGGTGTACCTACCAAGCATTCTACTGACTTAGTAATAAGCGTTGAGGTTTAGAACTACAACAGCATAATATGTGCTGTTATTTCAGGCTTTACTTCTTAGTGGGGAAGGGATTATTACTTCCGCTAGTTTAGGCAGTCCAAGGTAACGACTTCATAAATCAGGATCTCTTACTGTTAACTAATCATATCACACACAATTTCGCAGAATTTATTTTTCGTTAAAATGTATACTTAAGAGAGAAGTAAAATTTAAAATCCTTGTTCTAAGTTACTCAGAAAAGAAAGCTGATTGTTCACAATGACCACTTCAATAACTTGAAAGTGAATAAATGTCGGGAAAAGAAATCGAATACAAAAAGCACTGAGAATATTTAACAAGAAATACGAAAGTTGAAAGCTTGTGTTAAAGAAGAATCAGAAAGTCTAATATCGAAATGAGCGACCTATTTGAGTTGCAGTTCAAAAAGTGAAACTTGATGTCGAATGAAACCACTACCATTTGCCATCCAATGAACTGTTACAATTCACATTTACTTGCAAATATTGCCATAACAGTAATCACTGTTACAAATCGTGATTGTCGAGTCTAAAATATCTGCAGTTTTTCGATAGGAATTCCAAAGAATCTGATCCTTGATTGATGTTTAAAAGGGGTCCCAAAATATCTATCATGTTTTCACATACTGCCATGTAAATCTATATATATGTACTAATATTATAAAGAGAAAAGATTTGTATGTATGCGTGTATTTTTGTATGTTTGTAATGAATAAATTCAAAAACTACTGCACCGATTATAAAAATTATTTCCCCTATAAAAAGCTAGATTAACAGCGAGTAACATAGGCTACTCACCCTCCCCCATCTATAGTTATATAACATATTTTATGTCAGAAACCAAAACATTTACGCAGTATATAATTTGCAGTCTAGATTCTTCTGCAAAGTATTCTATCACAGAAATCACTTAAAAATTATTATCGAATGTTAATTCGGAAAAACAAATTTTTTTAACTTGCTAATAACAACGTAAAAAGCCTTGACTTCTAAATAACAGACTTCATTTTTATGAACATTGTGTGTAACTTGATTTACTAGTAACTTTGTATATAATTTTCTACGTACTGTGACATTTAGTTAGCTATTTATTTATTTACTTATTACATCTTTTATATATAAAAATGAATCCCTATTTCTCCTGGTCACGGCATCACGCGCGAACGGGTAGACCGATTTTAATTCGGTTTTCACTAATGGAAAGAGGGATAAACGGGGAATGTTTTAGGGTATATAAAAATTGCACGCCGGGCGAAGCCGGGGGCGGAACGCTAGTATACCATAATAATGGACATAGAATAGATTTAAGAAAAAATATAACCACAATTACCCAAACTCTTAATTCGATTTGCAGTCTGTGACTGCAAAACGAATAAAGATTTAATTTGCTCTAATAACAAATTTAATATTAAAATAATTTATGTAGAGTTAAAGATAGTCGCTTAGTAGAAGAAAATTCCCAGCAGGTAGTAAAGAACATTGAATCAAAGTCGGGCGGCTGAGTTTCGTTATTTGAGTTGTGCCACCTGATGTAAACAGACGCGAAATTTCAACACGAAAAGCCTTTGAAAATTAGATTTATCTGGAAACTTTCCGCCGTTCGGAATTGTCTAATCGTAAAGTACTTTCGAGTACTACAGATAGATATTAAATACTCGGCGTTGATTTGACGCATTATCTTCGTATTTTACATCTCCGCTATTATACTGAGCCGTTCTGTATAATTGTATCAAGCCTTTTGTGAATTAATATAAGTATATAACATAATACATAACTCTGAATTCACATTACATAATTATGTATAATTATATTAACATTAATTAAAAGTCAACACTATTAACACAAAAGCAACATCGTACGTGACGAAAGTGTGCTCTAGGTGGGCAATGGTTGGGATCTCTTACTCATCTTATTTGCTGCAGAGAGTGGTTTCTGCCAAATTACTGGCTCCTCAGATTGTAACTGCAAATAAAAAGTTATTTTTTCAATAGAAATAAATAAATTTTTCTCGTGATGTCTTAAATAACTTTGTACATATCAGTTTGCGTCTACTCCTGTCGGAATACAATTGTCTACGATTCGTGGAGCCCAAAATAAACACACAACTCTGTTACCAGATTTGTTAGGAATTTGTCAACCACTAAATATGAATACTACACTTTGTTACTAAAATAAAAGACTTGCAAAAATGTCTTCACGAACCGTCTTCTGCTATATTTCTAACCTTGAGAGTCCTCGTTGGTATCTGAAAGAGGTAGCTGCAAGAGAAGAAGTATTACGCGCCACAGTTCGTTCGTCTCTCAGACGATTCAAAAGGTCTTTAGTGCTAATATTGTCCCAAAAAACTCAAACGGCCGCCATGCGATGTTTCCATCAGGCCGATCCACATAAATTGATACTAAAATCCCTCTCGTGACACGGATCCAACCTAAATCCAGCAGACCGTTACAAAAATCGCATAAAATCCGTATAGTATTTACTTTAAACAATTAAAATTCTTCCCGATAAAAAAACGCGCTTCGCGTTCAAATCAATTTCGCCATCATGTTTTTTTTTCAACTGGCCTTAGACAACCGTAAGTCGACGACCGCGTTGACATATTATGTTCGCCATTCAGTAACTTAGAATCTATTGACGGCTAGGAGTGATAAAAACCAAACATTATAAATATAAAATGTTGAATTTTATGATAGCGCCATAATGTAGTCAAGATGTCATAAAATAAATTATTATATAGAAATGTCGTAAACCAAGAACTTATAATTTAATAATATTTCCCGACCATTGATCATATCAATTACAAGGTGCGAAAAAAAAATCTTCCCAATTTTTTGTCCCATTGCGTTTTGCTGACAGTCCGTAACCAAAGAACAGATAAATAACTTTCCCTGTCTGTAACGACAGCTTCGCTTTCTGAATAACTGCATGCAATTAACACCATGTCTTTTTTTTCTTCTTTTTTTTCAATTAACATTTCGTTTAAGATTTCTTTAAAAAAACATGATCAAATAGTCTAGCATGCAAATGAATAAAATCAAAACAATCTGTTGCTAAATAGCACGCTAATAATACGTATGTCGAAAGAACTACCTACCGGTTTTATTGTCCATCAAGTTATCAATAGTCTGATAAAAATTATATACCTACTTTTTAAATTCTGTGTAAAACCATATTAATAAATTTAAATAAATAAAATAAAATAAATATTTATTTGCGCGAACACATGTTTACAGGATTTTAATTTGTATACAGCAGTTACAGTACAAAGTATGTTCTACCCGCCAAAGGCATGCAAATATTTGTGTTTAATTGTTTGTAAACTAATATATTAATAAAGGAATTAATGTTTCTTATTATAAAATTCTTTAACATCATAATAACAACAATCTAATAACCATTTTGTTAATGTTCTTGTAAATTTAGGATCCGGCAATTCTTTTATATTACTAGGTAGTTTATTGTATGTTTTAATTGCCATAACATAAACATTTCTATTAAATAGTTCTAATATTTAGGTTTAATAATAACTTCAAAAGTAAAACATCATAGCACAAAATTAAATCTCAATCGCTTTTAATGCTATCCTAATAATAATATTAAAAATGCAAAAGTTTGTATGTGTCCATTTTTGTTGCCCAGTCACGCAAAAATTGCTATTTTTATGTTAAGATCGGCAAACAGGCTGACGGTCCACTTGATGGTAGATGGTTTCCGTCGCCTATAACACAAGAAACGCCGCAGCTGCTGCAAGTGTACTGCCGACTATAGTAGGATTAAGGATTGGAAGACAACAGCACACTGAAAGACAACAGCACACGTACATACTGTTATTTCACGGTGGTCTTTTGTAAGGGGGTCGTTACTGCCGCCAGACGGGCTGCCCAAATAACTGCGAAAAGCAGTGTGCCCTGCTGAACTTCCTGGTTTAAAATATATGGTACATTTTATCTTGGAAATATATATATTAGGTTCCTGTGGGATTTTTAAAAACGAACTACAGCACGTAACAGTCAAGTCGCGGACTTTGTACCTTATCCCATAAGAATAATGTAGAATTTTAAAAATGTTAAAATAAAGGTAAATTAAAATAAATAAGTACACATGAAACTTATTCTATTAATGAGTAAGTGATGCCAGAGTCATTCTCTTATCACCACCGTATCCCTTATCTCTTCATCTTATAACCCTTTCATTCCTTGCAAGTGTTGTAGCCACCTACCATCAAGTGCGGTCTACATCAGCATGTCTGCCACCTTTTTATTCCATTTACATATTAAAAAAAATGAGCCGTCACGGGTCGCCTGGTAGATGTGAAACATCGAGTGAAATAAAATGATGACTATTTAACGTTTATTTGTATTGAATACAAAAAATTAAATATTTATTTCAAGTTGCAACAACCACCAACAATCACAACAACAACAACTGTGCTACTATCATAGCTACTATGCATAGACTGTATATGTATATACCATTGTATAGCGTGGTGACGCGTCGCCACTGACTGCGTCGCCACGCTATCAATCAGTTTCACCCGCGCCTATAGATGTTTCACATCAAAATCGTGCATTTGAGTCATATCTTATTACTGTTATCTTAAGACTAATAACTGTGAGGCTATGAGATAAAATAAAAGAAATTACCGAAAGAAAATATTAGCTGTGTCGTCACACTGTAAGTAACTTAATAAGTGAATCGTGTCATGTCATGTCTTGTTAATAAGGTGGTTGGGTCGGGTCTTTAATAAACAATATGAGCACAGTGTTTGTACATTTACGCGTGTACTCGCAATAAATGTTGTTAAAACCACAGGTGGGACTGTCCCAAAAAAAATCCAGTGATTTTAGATCTGGTAACGGACCCATTTTTTTTTTGCGTAGGAAATTCTGCGAGCAATGGGGAACCATGGGGAAATCGCGGGGAGATCGATGGGGTATGTGGGACTTCTACCCACTAAAAAACGGGACAAGTGCGAGTTGAACTCGCGTGAAGAGGGTTCCGTACGATGTTCGTATCCGCACAATATTGAGTGATTTACCATGTTATTTTAATATCATGGACTTCTTATAGGTTTTCCTATAATCTTATCTATAAGTAAGTTTATCTATTAGTAGAAAACTAATTACTTACTGTATTTTATTCAAAACTAGCGGCCCTTCGCCCGTGGTGCAATTTTTATATATTAAAACATTCCCCGTTTATCCCTCTCTCCATTAGTGAAAACCGAATTAAAATCGGTCTACCCGTTCGCGCGTGATGCCGTGACCAGGAGAAATAGGGATTCATTTTTATATATAAGATTTTAGATTCAGCAGTTTCGGAGATAAGGGTGGAATGGTCGGACAAACGGACACACGTAAACACGAGTGATCTTATAAGGGTTCCGTTTTTTTATTCGGACGCACGGAACCCTAAAACTCACGGTGCTTCCTCGCGCCGTCTATGGGCGGGGGGTAAGGGATCGTGGAAAACATGCATCTGCCTCCCCCGCCAGACGAGGCCCGCGCACTTGCGGGCTCCTCCTCGATTAGGCGCGGAGTTTGATCTCCGCGCCGTGGAGAGACGTGCCGGAAACACACAGCACGTCTTCCCTCGTTGCCCGGTGTTGTGATGACGGCGGACAACCCCATGTCCACCGCCCCTGGGCAAAGCGTCAAGCCGCCCATACTCACCTCTCGCAGCGGGAACTGGTAACGGACCTCAGGTTATTTTCTAATTGTTGTCACATATTCCAAACCAACCAACAACTAACCAATACCGGGTTCAAATCATGTAATGTTAAAGGACCTTGTTGAACAGGAAACAATTAAGGGGGATATTATGTTGCCCTTAAGTCCAACATAACATTCTCCTTGCGACATGCGGACGCAACGACTCTTAATAAGATTCCTTTGCTTTTTACAACTACCGATACGAATACGATACGTGCAAACCATAAAGCTACATGACGAAAAATCTAGACATAATTATAATAAAATCGTAAACGAGCCGTTAAAGATTTTTCAAAGAAACAATTTGCACACGTTGTACGTACTTATGTTACCGAGGTCAAATAAATAGTTTTTATTTGCACGATAATCTCTGATACGGCTTAACCAATTTGAATGCAGTTTTCACTGATATATTGTAGCAAGCTATTGGTTTACAAACAAAAAAGATTTTTTTGTTACTTTTTTGTTCGGATCGTTACCGACAGTCCTAAACCGAATCAATTAGTTTATACTTAATGTAAGATAAACATTAAGATAAACATTTTAGACGGCTAGATATAGTGTTTTTTTTTTTTTTTTTTTAATGAAAATAAAGGTATTTTCAAAGTATTTTATTATATTAAATTTCTTATTAAATAAGTACACTGCGACCGCTCCCTATACCCGCTACCGCCCCCGTGAAAAGCTGCAGTGCCCACTAGGGGCCGGTACCGCCCCCGTTGGGAAACTATGCTTTAGAGTAATTGCATTCAATGCAGACCATCAAGTTCATACCACTGTAAAACAGACAAAAAATGTGGAGAGCTCATTCGCTGAGTGCTCTTCTGATTTAAGAAACTACTTTACTTGACGAGCCCGTTGAACGAGTGGTTAGGGTGCTTGCCTTAACGCCCTGTTTTAGGTTCCCGGGTTCGAATCCCGGCATTTGGTATCTTGGCTCTGGTCTGGATCTGGAAAGTAGTGGCCGGGCACACTCGCACGTTTCGCAGTCATTTGAGCAGCCGTCTGGCAGCAGTAACCGCCCCCTTACAGAAGACCACCGTGAAATAACAGCATGTGTGCTATTGTGTTTCGGTGAGTAAGTAAGGGATGCTAGAGCTCATTTCACTATATCTTACCCTTAATCTTACTGTAGTCGGCAGCGCACTTACAGTTGCTGTGATGTTGCTTGTGTTATAGGCGACGCCACCTACCATCAAGTGGACCGTCAGACTATCTGCCGATCTTAACATTTAAAAAAAAAACATATTTTTATCCTACATAATATTACATCATTTTTGGTACTGATTGTGTCTCTAGGCGACACCTACTTTAAAAAATATAGAATAATAAATTAATTAATTCAATATTACTTTAAAAGTGAAAACTGTTTTTTTTTAGTAAATTTGATAAAAATTATCACAATTTATTCAAAACGACTTTTTCATCGTACCTACATTAAAAATAATCGTCAATTATAAGGAAGCTTGTGAGCGATGAAGCTGGCGCAGACCAATTAGAAGCGACAAGTGCTTGGAAATTACCGAAGCAGCTTTCGGCAACGAGCATGGGAAATTATTGTTATGGATACATAAAATATTATGAAAATCGTCACTGAGAACATTACAATATTTATTTTTTCATTCAAAATTTTCAATCACTGGCAAGTAGTGAAATGTTGCCCAGTGAATGAAACGCAGGTTCAAAACCCGGTTAGCCTTAGGTCCGAGAGTTTTATTAATAAAACCAAATTTTTTTTTAATGTTAAGGTCGGCAGACAGGCTGACGGTCCACTTGATGGTAGGTGGCTACCGTCGCCTATAACACAAGCAACGCCAAAGCTGCTGCAAGTGCGCTGCCGACTACAGTAGGATTAAGGATAAGGGATTAGGAGTGGATAGGGAAATGGGCTCTGGCATTCCTTACTCACTCACCGAAACAGAACAACACACGTGCAGTTATTTCACGGTGGTCTTCTGTAAGGGGGTGGTTACTGCCGCCAGATGGGCTGCCCAAATGACTGCGAAAACGCAGTGTGTCCTGCCACTACCAATGTCTATATGTAAGTAATTTATAGAGTAAGTTTGTATGGTGTCCAATGAGTCACATACGGTGCTGGCTGAAAATCAGCGCTGTAGGTGTTTGTCTAGCACCTCAGCACAATGCTGAGCCAGTATCCGATTCGCTGCGCGAGGACACACACACGTTTTTTATTAATTTCTGTCCTGTTCTTGTATATAATGTGCCTTTCGTGCAGGGAATAAAAGTCTTTCTTTCTTTCTTTCTTTCTTTCTTAACACCCACTAAAGATAAATGTAAGACAAAGCAGATAGCATTCAGCACTCATAAAGAGAGAGCCGGTTTAGCGAGAATAACCTCATGCTGTGTTTGCGTGGGTTTAAGGTTTCCGAAGTTCATTCACCTGTGTCCAAATTATCCTATGTTTCCTGTCTATGTTTTCAGAATCTGCAGAGCAGTTGTATCTCTTTTCGTGTAGTCTTCGTGTAGGCATGTAATCCATAGCCGCCATTGATCATAAAATAAAAGCCGCCATTGATCATCAATGCAGGAGTACAGGCCTATCCTCTCGACAAGGGTGTATGGGGTATATGGTCCACCACGCTGGCCCAGTGCGGGTTGGTGGACTTCACATGTGCCTTTGAATTTATTCTTTGGCGTATGCAGGTTTCCTCGCGTTTGAGAGAAGTCAGTAAAATGCACTCAAGTTTAAAAAAAAACATTGTTCAATGGCATGACGGGGATCGAACTTGGACCTCTCGACATTATAGTCTTTCACACTGCGCCACCGATGCTCTTTAAATAAAAATAATACTGAGTATTCTTAAAATGCGACAGCTACCGAATTTGTGCTCACATTCCAAGTTATGTTAAAAACATTTAATTTTTTTTTTATTACTTAATCAATCGCGAATCGCTTTATTTTTCGGAAAATAACCAATTTGAAACTACCGGCTAATATATTTTCAAAGGTAAACAAAACTCAATAAGAGAATCTCCCTGAATTCCAATAAATTTGTTTGTAAAAATGTTGGCAACCGTTGTTAATAATGCAGGGAATTCCTAAATCTTCGAAAGGGTTTTTTGAATAAATCATTGACGATTGGTTTGTACTGTACGCAAATCAATTAAAAACAACTGTATAATTTAATGGTAAACGATAACATGTCAAAATAGTAGTTCATAGTAATAATGATAATGATAGTTTTGATAGTGCAATGGAAGATCATTACGTTGGATTTTGCCTAACTCCGAGAGTAGATTGTATTGTTATATCGATGAACAGTATATTCTGCACTATGCCTTATGCGTTGGCCATCGTCTAGGTCGATCGAATTGGTAAAGAACCATTTGATGATTGAGTACATAGTATACACGAATCGTATAAGAACACTAAACCCCCTGTCCATTTATGTTTGGCTGAAGCTTTCATCAAAATTTATTCAACCATCCTACATTGGCAAGTTGTGAAGGGTAGGTACGCAGTGCCCTAATGAGACTTCTTGACCCTCCTTTAGGGTCAAGATGTCTCAGTCCGGTTGAAGCTCTTCTTCGCTTAAATTTAACAATTTGGTTGCTAAAATAATTTGTATAATATACTACCGGCATAATTATAATAATCCCAGTACAATAGGGGATCGGACAGTAATCAGATTAAAATCTAAAATGTACTTAAAAAGAAAATATATAATTTTTTACGATTATTTATCGAATAATAATTTAATATAATTCATTTAAATATTTTTAAATGAAGAAATAAAATTTTATTATTTACAATATTTTTAATCTATACTGAAACACCAATCACAGTGCGTGACGTCATTTGTGGGGCAATCATTGTCTTATGCCAATGCAGCTGTTTTGTTATGATATGACCACAAATGACGTTACGCGCTCTCAGATGAACTATCGTGGCGTTTTGGCGGCATTTTCAAACAAACAATATTAAAACATGATTTTGAGTACCTAAAAGGCTATAAATAAATAAAATAGTATTTTTTTATGGGAATAAATATCCATGAAGATTAATTTAAAACACTTTCTGAAAATTTGTCCGATCCCCTATTTCACAATAAAAAAAATTAAATTGCAACTTTTCGAGACCAACTCAATCTCACTGAAGTTATACAAAACAAATATTTTATTAATTCAATTTAACTATATGTTAAAGTAAACTATATATATTATTATTCATTTACGGTAGAACCAGGCTGCTTCTGACCGGTTCTATTGGAAAATTATGGGAAATAATTGTCTATGTCAAACAGTGGACTTTCTACAGCTGTGATGATAATGATGATATATAAAAAAAGTTTATAAGCACGAACTTCATCCTGTATCAAGAATATGGTATTACCTCATGTATTTTATAAAAATCATGTTCACTTACCTCGGTTATAGTAATATATGTCATCTAAATTGTACAAGAAGCATGGCTTATAATTTAAATGGAACAAAAATACGAGTATACTCTGAGAAACAAAATAGAGTAGTAGGAACTATAGTAAAACAGAGGAATCATCTATAAATACACTCTTGGAATAGTTCCACGAAGCCTCTCTCTGCACCTACATAAATACCTTTTATATTTAAATTAAGGCATTAATTTTATATTTAATTTTAATTTATTTTTATATTTAAGGCATTAAGTTCGCCTTTTGTACGATTGTGCAATAAAGTTTAAATAAATAAATAAATAAAGTTGATTGAGGAAGGATATTATTCTGACGTTTTGTATTAAAAAACTATTATTATTATGTAACCATCACTTTTTCATGGTAACTGCTGCGTATGACATGTCCACTTATCGTAGAAAGATTATTTTCTCGCAAAATAACATTTACCAGCGGTTTCTTATTTCCTTTTTAGTGTTCTGAAAAACTCTAATAACATGTTATTTTCTTTTTCTTTTATATTAAAAAGATGAACCGGCTAATAGACCACTTCATGGTTGGTGGACGTAAGCAACAAATGTATACCATTGCTATCGACACTCAAAGAATTATTTGTTTAGGTTCTGTTGAAGACTTTCATATTGTAGCAAGGCGGAAACATCTCATTATAAAGTTTTTTCCTAAGTTCACTTGTCCGGACTATATTATAATTCTATGTTTATATACTTATGCGGTGTCTAACTCCCATAGTAAGTTAGACACCGCAAGTTGACTAAGTAGGTTTATTAATTAGATTCACAGAAATAAGTAAATATAAGCGGAGAGGATTTTTGATTTATTGCGCGTGCTTCCTTCGACAACAAGATTTTCCAACTGGCTCGAATGACCGAGCTGCAGCAGGCGCGGAGTTCTACTCATGCGTAGGTTGATGATGCGGCAATATAAACAAAGTCACTGTTCACGTTCGTCTTTTCTCCGATCACTTCTTCTAAAGCACCCAACAGAGTCTTCGCTAATGTAAAAAGAGGGAAAGCTAAACAGGGAAGCCTTGTAAACAGGGAATGCTTTTCACATAAAAAATTGCATCTGTGTCAAACCTGAGACGGGTCGCTAGTATCCAAATAATGAGGATGATCTCCGCGTCTGTGACGCGCTGTACGAAACTGCTGTAGTAAAATGCTGTACAATTTCCATTTTACAGGACGTAGAACACGCAACACGTTACATAGCTTCTTATACTTAGGGGTGTGTTCCAGCACTCCTTCGGCAAAGGTTAATTATGCTCTAACCACGGATACACGAGCATAATTTGATCTGGACAGTATTTGATCATTACCGTTCCGGGACCTGTCAGAGCTAATTATGCTCTACCTGCCAGAACGGGTATGATCAAATGACAGTAGAGCAAAATTAGCTTTGGCCGAAGGAGCGCTGGAAACCTGGGGTCCTAATTCTAACCGCATCCAGAGCTTTTAGAACTTAATAATTCTTGATTGTAGGAGCTTTATTTTTGAAAAAGTGTGGTAGACAGGATTACGTCCGTAATAACGTAACAATTTTGCTTGTTTTTACGGGAAGATGAAAGTGCACTATCGACATCATCAAATGTTGAATATCTGCCTAGATTTATATAGGTAAGCCTAAATTCATGATAGTCTTGTCTAAAAGGTTGTTATTGCCATCAAAATATTGTTTGAAAAATGTTCATTGTTTAAAAAACCGTCAATATTCTCTTTGAATGTTGACTGTACAAAAGCCAATCTGTACAATCAAAACTGGCACGGTAACAAGTGCACTCCGCACTGACTCTACCGGGGATAAACCCTTTCACATACATCTTGCGGGACGACATCTGGTGGGCTGACGACGACAAACGGCCCACATAAATTAGCCAGACTTACGCACGACACTTCACTCGTGCGCCTATTACACCTCACGACACGTCGACGACAAGGTTACGATTTTATCGCACACTACAATAGCACTAGCAATGGTAGAGATTGTGATGTCATAACCCATTTCCCTATCCCCTCCTAATCCCTTGTCCTTAATCCTACTGTAGTCGGCAGCCAATTTGCAGCAGCTTTGGCGTTGCTTGGTTATAGGTGACAGTAGCCACCTACCATCAAGTGGACCGTCAGCCTGTCTGTAAATTTTAACATTAAAAACAACTTATCAGGGTCTACAGAACGGTTGTACTTGGATTCCTAGGTGACGGTAACCATCAAGAAGGACCGTCTATCCTGCTTGCTGCATTTTATAGTAAAAATTTCATTAACTTTCTTAAGTTTGAGATTCCGTACGTTTTTATTTATTGCGTCTACTGAGGTGATTTAAATATGAACATAAATCTTTTCCTGTAGACATAATTGACGTCCTGGTGTTTGTAAGTAATAATTCCTAGTTAGAGGGACTTTGAATTTTCTTCTCATTTAGTCGTTAATTATTTTTCCTTGCTTTAAATTTCATTTAATCTGTTATAAGGTGGTTAAATGTCTATTTTAGTTTTAGTAATATAATGGCTAAATAAATAAAAATTATTTTAAATAAACAAAATAGTGTCTTCAAGAGTAAAGTGATCACTAAGCACAACATAGGTGGCGTTTTGTTTTGATTTGAGATAGAAAATTACATTTGGGAGATACAAAGTAATTTTCACTTTATCAGTTCATCCTAAAGTTCATCTTTCATTGCATAATGTTTGGAATAACTTTAGAGAGAAAATATATTATGTTGTTCGTAGTGTCGACATGATTTAATAACCAAGCAATCTTATTCTTCTTTTTTGAACATTTTGTTAAGCAAAAATAATTACATATTGTAAATTTTTCAGTGAAAAATACACATGATTTCGTGTGAAATAAATTTTGAAAGTGGTCTATGAGAAAAAAAAATCTGGGAAATCAAGTAGACTGTAGTCTACTTGATGTTAGGCGACAACACTCGTCTTTAAACACAAGTAGTACCACTTTGAATTTCTAGCGTTCGCGGTAGAAACGCTCGGCTTGTGGTCGCCCGAAGCAAAAATTTTCGGTAAAAAGTTGGGGAAACTCCTGATCGAAAAATCGGGCGACCGGCGCGCTGGGTCTTTCTTCATGCAACGCATTGCGCTGGAAATTCAAAGGGGGAATACGGCGTGCGTCCTGGGCACGGTAGGGGAATCGGCGGAGCTAGACGAGTTGTTTTTCTTGGCACAATAGCCTTCCGCCACGCTTCTGCCACCTCAACATGCACGGGATCACACGGTCTTGTATTTAATTTTTTTAATTTGGCTGTATATAGATTCTAAGTTAGTTATGATTTTAAAGGCAGATCATATTATATATAATAGTACATTTAAATATAACTATGTAAATATTTAAAATAGATGAAAGATGCATTAATAAAACACACATAATTAGTTGTAAACTTCTTTTAGAACATCTGAAAAATATTCAAAACTGAAATTGTCATCTTTGTATTTATTGCTTCTTCAATCGATGACAAGTTAAGCCACGACATGTCAATTGACAATGTTACTGCAATTGTAATATTTTTAGTATTTTTTATAGGTTTAGCAAATTGTTCTAGTAACAGACTAAATAGTCGCCATTTAATACGGGATCCCGCAACACTCAAGTTTAGTGCTAAAGGTGGTAACGTAGACAGAGCTAATGCAAGGATCAATAAACGTCAAGATTATGAAGTTATTGAGGCAACGGGAACGGACGACCAAGTGGCGGAATTCGACCTTGCCAGCTTCATACAAAATTCCCCAGATAATGAAGAAAATGTGTACAAATATGCTGAAAGAAATCGGTAATACTTGTCGATTATTCCTTGTTTATAAAAAGTATTAAATGACTTTTAGTAATTTTTTAAAATATTTTATAACTGGTTTTAAGGCGGCTTGGTTATCTTCTATTGGTTTTCTATTTGATAAGTTTTTCCAGGTGGTATCTATTCGGGATCTTTGCAAAAACTCATGAAAATTCGTAAAGGCTAGAAGGCAGGCTGACGATTCACTGGATGGTAGGTGGCTACCGTCGTCTTAAATGCTATAATTGTGTTGCTGACCTTAGTAGGATTAGAAAGGAATAGGATATGCAGTAGGATTAAGGATAAGGGCTTATGATAGGGAAATACGCCCTGGCATCCCTTACTCACCACCAAAACACAACAGCACACGTGCTGTTATTTCACGGTGGTCTTCTGTAAGGGGGTGGTTACTGCTGCCAGACGGGCTGCCTAAATGACTGCGAAACGCATTGTGCTTTACCACTGTTAAAGGCGTGATTACGTTTTTTTTTTTCATCATAATCATAGTGTCATCATAATTAATCGGATTGACTCGACTAAGGTTTAACCAGCAATTCTTAGCCTTCTCTATTTCATTTGTGTATTATAAAATAATTATCATTTACTCCAGCTACATTTTACTTTAATAGTAATATTTATTTATTTATTTATTTATTTACACATTCACTCAAAATCCACAGCTCTCAATAAAATTGAGTTTTAAACATTGAGTTTTAGATACGTATAAGTATTACATAATATATATGTTTGTATGTAAATATTTTATAATAACTATTATGGAAACGATGATTTTAAATTTTTTCACTGGTCTACTGAGCTGAACTATCCCAGAATGATTTATAATTGTTTTTTAGTATTATTTCTCTGAGAAGTGTTTGAAAAATAAACGACGGCCTTAGTAGCCTCTCAGAAGCTTAAGTGGCTACTAAGGATTGATTGAAATTTAATTATTAGTGAAAAGGAAAGTGAGAAGCATTAATGCGGGAATCAAAACACACGCACCTATAACACAAGCAACGCCAACAGGTTCTGCAAGTGCTGCTCATTGTAGCTATTATACTTTGCAGTATGTACATAAAACACCGTAAATAAATTAATGGATTAACGTAAGTGCAAAATATTCTTTATTGAGTTGTATTATTTAGTTAGACATTTTTTTCCTTGACACCATAGATACTCGCTAGACACAGCTCAAAAGTTAACATGGGGTTGCCAGTTGTCAGGTTATGACAGTAGCATTAAGAATAAGGTAATAGGAAGGTATAGGGAAATGGGCTCTGTTATCCCTTACTCACTCACCTAAACAGAATAAATATCACATATGCTGTTAATTCAGGGTGGTTTTCTGCAAGGAGTGGTTACTGCCTCCAGATGGGCTGCCCAAATGACTGCGCAAAGCAGTGTGCCCAGTCACTTTGAAAAATTCATTTTTTTAATGTTAAGATCGGCAGACAGGCTGACGGTCCACTTGGTGGTAGGTGGCTACCGTCGCCTATAACACAAGCAACGTCAAAGCTGCTGCAAGTGCGCTGCCGACTACAGTAGGAAGGGAAAGGAGATAGGGAAATGGGCTTTGGCATCCCTTACTCACTCACCGAAACACAACAGCACGCGTGCTGTTATTTCACGGTGGTCTTCTGAAAGGGGGTGGTTGCTGCCGCCAGACGGGTTGCCCAAATGACTGCGAAAACGCAATGTGCCCTGCCACTACTAAAGTCAAAGTCAAAGTCGGTCTAGCCGGGAATAGAACTCGGGACCGCTGAGACAGAGTTAACGGCTCGACTATTATAGTTTCTATGTAACTTTTCTGTTACTCTTACTGTGGTAGCGAAACCAATAGAACGAGGTCACTATAATAACGTAACCAAACCGTACTTCTATATTTTTTGTAGAAACTACAACGATTACGACTCCATCATTGATGCAGATCTGCTTGATGCTGATAATTTGAATCACAATTTGAATATGGACACAGAAGATAACAAAGATTCAGCAGACATCGATAAAAAAGTTCACTCTTATAATTCAAAATATTTCGATTATACTACAAAATCAAGTGAATATGAAAAACTTCAGAAGGTATCACGCGCCGTTGCGAATGAAACTAACCCTTCCAACAAATTCAAAAGCATTGTGAGAAATAAAATAAAAAAGTGGTAAGTGTTCATCACTTTTTAATTTATTACTAGCCATTTTGATATTTTTTTATGTGTTGCCCTTAGTCGAATTACCAAAATGACTTGAGACGTAAAACTCTCACGTCTCTACCTAGTTATGTATATCAAACCAAAGTATACATAACAAGTATATTGGAACTGCTGGCGTCTGTGTTTCTGTGTGTGAGCTCGCTCCATCGTCGGCCTCATCTTTCTTACACGGATATATGTGGCCAGGAGCAAATTAAGTTTTAATAAAAAACATTATGCAATGAAAGATGAACTTTAGGATGAACTGATAAAGTCAAAAATTAAACAGGAAAACAATTGCTTTATTACAAGCAAAATATTTTAATTTAAACAGATAGTACATAAGATCGAGGCGAAATTTAATTAAAACCGAAGTAGCCTACATTTTTAAAACTTCTTAATTTCACTAGTCATCCTCGTACAAAAATGATGTCTATGTGCAATATGTGCGTTTTTATGATGGGTAAAAAATGTTAAACTCGCGTCAGATCGAAAACCTGATAAGACGCTGTATATCTGGGTCCGGGGTCTAGTTGAGTTGGCTGGCCGTAATGTAGTATATATTGATTTTTATTGGGTGTAGATAAAATGCAGTATATGGAGTAATGTCTCCTCAAGGTTGAAGTTTTGTGTTGCTAAGGGTGTTGGCGACCGTCGCCAATGTGGCCACCAGTGGCCAAGTATGAAATTGGTGTAATTGGGCAAGTTTAGAGTGTATGATTAAGTGGGATAAATTCTAGTAGGAAAGGTGTTGGCGACTGTCGCCAAAGTGGCGTCCAGTAGCCAAACCTTAGCAGTGCGCAAAAGATATTTTAAATTGCAAGCAAGGACCAAGGTTCGAATTAAAGGGATTTCGAAATATGTTCAATACATAAATATATAACTAAAGATGACAGAGGAGAATGTTAAAATGATTTTAATACATTTATTTTAAATTTACAGTTCAATGAAAGATATGAAATTTCCGTTTTTTTTCCATAACAACACACGAAAATCTAAGCCATCCACTAATAAGAGAAACTTTTTCCACAAAAAAAGCAAGCCTTTGAAAACGTCAACGATGCCAGTTGTCAGGTCCGAACTAAATACAATAAAACCCGAACGTGCCAATGAGGATCCAGACAGCTATTACAGAATAAGTAAAAGATCATTCCGCGATTTTTTATGTCCGCTGTGTATA
Source organism: Bembecia ichneumoniformis (assembly GCA_910589475.2). Lineage (NCBI taxonomy): Eukaryota > Metazoa > Arthropoda > Insecta > Lepidoptera > Sesiidae > Bembecia > Bembecia ichneumoniformis. The sequence continues at coordinate 17,509,564 of OU342535.1, forward strand.
AAAAATCTGAGTAAAATGAACAATGCCTCAAAGACTAGTGATACTACTAAGAAACATAAAATACACAACGCCCGACAATTTTATCAACACTTTGACGATGACGCTCGGAAAGCTGTTGTAAGTTCAGATGAAGGCACACTTAATCAACAGGACTATAACAAATTGTATACTGATCGCAAAGATTTTTCTGCAGAAAGAAAAAGCAAAAGAGATGATAATAAACTAAAGGCTAAACAAGAAAAAGAGATAGATGAAATTCAGAAAAAGGTGGAGGAGTTAGACATTGCCCCCCCAAAACCCAAGGACCAAGACGAAGCTGTAAATGAAATTTTTACATTATGGCATTGATACTTAAGATAGTTTTTATTAGGTGCACTTACATGTTTTAATAAAATGTTTATTTTAGATTTAATAATAATTTTATTTTTTAAAAATTATAAAACATTTATTAACTAACTTCATTAAGAAAACTAAAACTTCACTAAAGTCCATGACATCAATCTTAAATCTACCTTTATCTGAGTAAGAAAATATAGGCTACATTTTCCACTTGTCTTCACCGCAACCTTGTGTGGAGCAAGTTTATAAGTTGAGTACAATTATTTCTTATCAGTTGTAATTTTTTTACATGTAAATAGTTTAAATACTTAAACTTCTCAGAAACCATTTGAGTGTGGGTTATTTAGTAAACAATGCGTGGGCTAAGTGGATATTGCATACATTGGACACCTAAAGTATATTTCAGTGCACGAGCGAGCAGCGCAGATGCCAGCATTTTTTGTATGATTGACACATCATAATACTACATAGACACACACATTATGCCCAACATTACACTAAATGAAGTTGTTGGATTTCAACTTTTTAAAATAGAATGTTGGGATCATAATCATCAGCCCAGAAGCTTCTTCGTTGGTTACATTTATTTGAGCACCACTCCACACTTATTCCTCCCCCTTCCTCATCTATTTACGGCCAGCCGCTTTCTTGATGTTATCGACCCATGGTTCTACGGGCCTTTCGACCGTGGTCTCTATTCCAAGATTAGTCTGCCCGCTACACAAAATAACTTGTATCCAGCCTATTCCCATTTGAGCTGACCGGTACTTTTTACATTTAACCATCGTCTGCCAGCGCTATTATTTAAATAATAAAATCAAGTTATTCCGAATATATATTATTATAAAAATAAACAATAAACATTTTATTCAATGAAACACTGAAATAAAAACATTTGCTATTCATCTGAACCAGTGGGTGCCATAAGGCGCCATTACATCTACGGACTGTGGGATTGCCTTGGCTATAACGACTGTAGATATCTAGGGGTGGTAGTTTATCAGTCCATCTATACGAATGATGTTCGAACGATTGCTATTATAGCCGTGTCAGTCAATTCAACTATCTCAATTCATGCTTCAGCAACAATAACATAGTTTGCTAATAATAAATAATATTTTACGCAAACGGTTTCAAGTTTGTGGTTACGTCCTATGGCTTTACAGACCTTAACCCCTGTTAGATCACCATGCGATGTACTGGTAACAATGAAGATCGTTGACTTGAAACCGACGAGTAGTATGACTCGTTCGATTTTAAAATTTTGTTACATCCTTCGGATTGTAAAATGAAATTTGCAACAGGTAAATACGTATGCTATCAGAGCATGACTATTATCAGTGCTCAAAAATATTTCGATTAAAAAAAAGTAACTAGTGGGTTTACGGCCATTCAAATACAAGCAACATTTTAGAAACTAAGGTTTGCCATTTGGACTCCAATAAACTTTGTTCATAACCTCCTCTTTGAGTGATCGTTCCGTGAGCGCCTAGAACATTCGCAACACGTGTCTTGAAATGTTTAAAAGATTCATCTTAAATAGTATAACATAGCACTTTGAATTCTACCAAAAGACAATTGAATTAAGTCGATTTATGTTGTTTACAGCCGGCATCTCTCCACTTGAACCACAAGACGGGTACAAGCCGAACAAATTGACAGTAATCTTCGTACATTTCGCTTCGCGAAAATTTCTCTCGATATATCAACACATCAAATAAAACCTCTAACGCACTCCATGTTTTTATCTTCTTTTCGGTTCACTAAATCGTAATATTTAGTAATCGTAATATTACTAATTCGTACTCATAATATTTAAATCGTTTCTTCTATATATTATTATTGACTTCTAGATAGGCTGATAGTTCACCTGATGGTAGATGGCTACCGTCGACTATTTGCACAGGCAATCCCTTAGGTATCACAAGCTCAATGCCGATCTTGGTAGGATCAAGCATAACGGAAGTGGATAGGAGAATGGGCTCTGGCAAGATGGTCTATTCCCATTAGTTCAATTCCGAGTTCTTTTGATTGAACTACTGGGACTTTTGTTTACTCGCCGAACCATTTTGTTGAACCACACACCGAACCATTGAACCACACACTTTTATTTAGCAAGAATCTTCTGTGAAGAAATCTTTACTGCCGGCAGACGGGCTGCCCAATATATAGCATTGTAACATCAGAACTCGTCTCGCAACCAACTGCAAATACCAATAATAACGGACGAAACATCTCAATTTCCTCAAACTTTAGTAACCCTAAAACTATCTCGCGAAGTCTTAACTCTTATAAAAATATAAAATTTACAATTTTTGCTAGAAATTAATGCCACAATAGATTTATATTTGCTTACCGGAACATGAGATTTCGTTAACTTTGAAGTTAATCCTCTCCATCGTATGTCTATCATTTGATCACTGTTACAATGTAATGTAAAAAATGAAAGTTATAATCGTAAAATCTTAATACAAACCTATTTAGATATATATGTATATGCTATGTGTATTTACTAAGCACAGGTTCCGTACAAATTATGAGTCATTTAACCAATTAATTACAGTTACTAGTTGTATGTCAATAGTCATACTATTGTTTTAGGATTAACTTGACACGTTATAATACTATTAAACTTGGCCTTATTTATCCGTTATTAATTTTGCACATACAATTATAATTCACGCATAAGAAGAAAGAAAGAAAGAAGAAAGAGCCAATTTTCTTATCCCTTCCCAATCCCTCAACTTTAATCCTACCGTGCTCAGCGGCACACTTGCAGCACTTGCGTTGCTTGTGTTATAGGCGACAGTAGATATATACCATCAAGTGTATTGTCAGCCTGTCTGTCGACCTTAAAATTAATAAAAAAATTATAGATGTTCTGTTAACCTAAACTAAACTATATAATAATATTAAGTTATAATGATATTAAAAAGGAGAGACAGGCAGGCCTTAACGATGACGGTCAACTTGATGGTATGTATGTTGCTACCTAAGTACACAATTGACAACAATATTCTAGTGACCCTGCAAAAATTTGTTTACAGTATACTTGAAGAGGTCCGTATTGCAGCTAGGAGTAAACACCTCATAAGGGATATTGTTCCCGAACCATACCCCGCGGCACTTTTTAATGGGGTATACTATGCTATAAAGACTATTATAATGAGCCCAAACACGGTATATTTGCTGAAAGTTGCTGAGTAGTTAGGTATACCGCAGAATACTTGATACTGCACCACCAGGTCAGGTTGTACATTTATTCATAAGTTTGAAAAGTTGAACTCTTACTTGTTTTGCGGTAATTTTAACGCTCTGGATATCATGACTTGAACCCCGTTAATCCATTGTGAAGATGAATATACTTTTAAACCTTCTTCAGTCGGTATAGTTATGCAAACCAACGCCTCTATAGAGAAATGATATTGACCGTATATTGTATGTTGTCCTTGTATTACTTTAAAGATATCATCGCCTCTCTCTTTTGCATCGACTGATGAATAAAGATCGACTCTGCTGGGTATGTCCATGGCTATTTTTATGTCTGTAACGGCTGCCTTAACATTTTCATATTTCACTTCGATTAGCTTCGTTGCAATTTCAGCTATATGCGCTGTTTCAGCTACTAAGAGCTACCAAGAGGTTGATCATAACATTTAATGGAACCTGTGTAAAGTACTTCTTCGTTGGCTGTATTAAGTGGAGGTGAATCTCCGGGAGTAAACGAATTTGCACCTGGTATACCTTCATAGTATAAAAAGCCACTACTCCTGGTAAATTCTACAAATAGTAGGTACTAGTAGTTTAGATTGCTAAAAGATATATTACATAAAATTAATATAAAATTAACAGTCTTACTAGTGCATGCTCGGCATTTATGTTAACAAATTGTGGTAAATCATCAGTGTTTAGCTTCTCCACAACATTGAATCTGCAAAAGTGTAAGAATAAGAAAAATATGCTATTTTTTCCACATTGATACACAGAATGACGATACCGTGTCAATTCTGTTGTCTCTCCTCTGCGTGTGATCTCAGCGAGCTCAGACGAAATTTGGAAGAGTTTGAATATCTTCGACTTTTCGAGAATTCCTTGAAATTTTTCTAATCTTCTCGGTTCTACAAATCCCTTACAAAATACTCTCTTCTGAAGCATGTGGTCTTTATTTGTGATATTAATTTACACTTAAATTTGAAAACACCCAAGGATTCAAACATCTGTATGACATTACAAAAGCCGAACATTCCAAAAGGATTGAATTTAAAATACGTACCAGAGCTTCCACTTTTGGAACAGGTTGATTTAAAGGCCATATTTGGGGATTATAACTGACGACCTGATGAAAGTTGACGCGATTCATGAAGTTTAACAGCGCCAGAACGGTAACGTGGGTTAAGTATTTCTACAGGACAGAGTGAAAGCAAGCTCTGAAAAATATGAAATAACTTAATTCGTTTTGGAAGTAGCCTATATTCAGATGGACATATAATGCAATAACATATTCAAAAAAACATACTGCTAAACCAAAAAAAAATACTTATTATTATTGCATTATATTTTCTTCTTCTGACAAACCTTATAAAACAAGCTCAAAGCTAATTGTTTTCTATACTCTATTGATCCTTCCAGTGGGTTTTCTGTAACCAACAGCTCTTTATCCAGAAGTTTTACAGCTATTTGTAACGTTACATTGGTAAATAGCTTCTGCCCAATTAGCTTTTTTTTCTGTTAAAACTGCTCTGTTGAAATTAGATGATAACCCCCCATAAACAATTCTTGATTGTATAACCCTGTTGTCAGTTGTTAATCTCTATAAAAAGCCAGCGTTTACTATAGCTTTGGCATTTTCTGATCTGGGCATCACCTGCAATGCAATAATGAGTTTAATAAATGATATTAGAAATCGGAATGAATTTAGATTTATTGATGAGTAAATCAATTAATCTAAATCGAAACTAATTTAACTTGAATCTGTGCATGTGTATATTGCATATTTTGAATACTAAAATTAATTATGATTAATAGTAAATTTAATCAATACTGTAATTTAATTATACTATTGTAAAGTATAAAATAAAAATGTTTTGGTAGAGTACCTTAAAGGTTTCAATTTTGAATTCATTTGTCAACGGAGGCAGCAAAACGTTTAAAATGATTAATCTTTTCAAATTCAGATTTAAAAATTGTTGCATTGACACCTCCCTTGTTATTAATGGTGACTCCACTGAAATTAATAATGTTGATTAATCTGTGTCGCCTTAAATGAGGCTTTAATGATTGTTTCTAACTTCGACTTTCCACTCAGACTTTTGTACTTACTAATTGTTATTTGAGCTCCAACAGTTTCGAATAGAAGGTACAAATCCGAAGGAAACTCTTTGTACTGATTTTTTATCGTCAAATTTCCTCCAATTGTTGCTAACTGTATTCAAAATAATCATGTTAAAAAACTATGCGAGATAAGTGCGAGATAGTACACATACAATTTACTAATATTAAAATTGGTATAAAACTAATATAAACTAATATAAACTATAATCGAAAGTCCTAATTGTAATATAAAAACTAAAATATATTATTAAAAGGAGTCCCTTTAGGCAAGGTTCCGAAGATACTGGCAGCGTTCCCCCTTTGAATAGCTAGACTAATTCTTTGTCCGAGGCAGCTGCCAGCTCTTCGGTCTCCTGTGATCTCGACTAAACTTTTTGCTATTTCCTTAAAAAGCCTTATAGCGCTAGGGCCCCACGGACCAAGGGTCTCGACACCGAATGGGACAAAATCATATTCGGAGCCTAGATCCCTGTATTTGCATGCTTTAGCTTTTTCAGCCGCTTCACAAGCCGCACCAGCTCTGTTATTGGTTCCATGTAGATGGAAAGGGGCAGCGTGTCTGAACAGGTTGCATCCCATACCAGCACCCGACCCATCTTTCATGGAATCAAACTCATACCAGTCGGTTCAAGTAGACTTGGCACGTTGACAGTGGCAAGACGTTGACGTGTATTCTTGTTCATCACATTAATCTGCATAAGCCTAGATAGGTTACTCGCATTTATATTAAGTACCAATTACTGAGCATCCTACTGAGCATCAATTACCATTTCAGCAGTGGACATCCTACTGCTGAAATGACGATGACTGAGCTGAGCATAGGCCGCCATGCAGTTGCACACGTCTTTGAAGAAGAAGACACACGAATATTTCCGCAAAATGTTATCGTTATTTTCAACCAAAACACTCTTACACAGTATAAAGTGAAATCGCTGGCCGCATAAGTCTGTCTGTCTGTATATCCGCTAACTCCTCCTAATCCACCTAATGGATTTTGATGCGGTTTTTACTATCAGTTAGATAATTACTCACGAAAGTTTTCTATATATCCTAAAACCTAATTGCATCAGCGCTAGTTTAAATATAAAAGCTTAAAACTGCAGGTCCTATCAAAATTTAAAACTGCACCTACGTCGAACTTACGTTTCTTTCTACTGGGTTATAAATGAATAATTACGTACTTACGTTTCTAACTGCAATGTGTGCAACTAATCTTAAATGTTCTATAAATTTATTAAGGTAACTGAATCCTGGCGAATTTTTGGTTCGTTCAAATATTTCGAGGAGATCTGTCAATGTAGTTCCAGCTCCAATAATTAAATTCTGATTGATTACGTATTCTTTAAGTGTCGATATTCCGTTAATATCAATCAGGACGTCAGGATATTGTAAAATTGGATATACACCTAAAAAATAAACTACTATTACAGTCTAACCATACTTACGTCATACAGTCAGGCAACGCATGTACTTGCGTAGAACAACGTTCGGCGAACTCGCTTCAGTTTGCAGGCTTGAACAGTGAGCGTTGCCCGACTGTATGACGTAAGTACGGTTAGACTGTGCTATTACGAGTATGTTTAATTTTTATACCTTTCACCATTTTGCCATGCTAACAATAAATGCAGTAAGGAAATTTTTTTCGATAAATGAGCTGTTTGAAGCATTGGAATGCTTAAAACGAGATTTATAACTTTTTCCTTAGACGAACGAATATTTCATGTGTGATTTTTTTTTCTTCTCACGAAAATTCAGTGAACATTGAGTTTATTTATACTTTCATAAATTATTTACTTTCTCTACTAGGCATAAAAACAGTATCACAAACATTTACTTAATAGTAACTGCAGTGAGTAGTAACTACATGTAAAACAATTTATTATATTTAATGTATCGTCGTTGTCAAACTAAAATCTGTACTCTTGAGATAATTATTGACAAAAAAACGTTTTATTTAAAAAAAATTATGTGGAGGTTTTTTTAAGAATTTTATTTGAAACTTAGTGTTGTTATAAACATATCAAAAAAGTCTAAGCATCACATACAAATTTCAATTTTACAATGTGTTTTCGCATTAAATCCTTAGTGTTTTCTTATTTATATTAATTTTTAATGCTTTTTTGATATTAAACCTCAATTGTTTTTTTAATAATCTTAATTAAAAATAATTACGAGTAAGTACTGTATGTACGTAGTACAAAGTAAGGTGCCTAATCAACTAAACTTAAACTAAAATTGCATAAATTAATACAAAGTGTGGCCTCCTCTGTTATTGAGAACTTGCTGGCACCGATTATTCATAGAATCGATGAGACTGTTAATGTTATCCTGCGGCAATTGTTCCCAATGTAATTTTAGTAAGTCCATCAGTTGTTGGGTTGTTGTCACTCCATCCGAGTCCTTTAAAACACTTCTCTGGAGCATGTCCCATGCATGCTCGATGGGGTTGAGGTCTGGCGATTGTGCAGGCCGAGGCAATACCAGGATGTTTTCCCTTGCCAAGTACTCCCGTGTGTGCAAAGCTGTATGCGAACGCACATTGTCATGCATCAACGTGAAATCGGAGCCAAGCGTTTGTGCGAATGGACGAACATAAGGCCTTAGAACATCCTCAATGTAATTTACAGCGTTCATGTTACCATTCACAAAAATGAGCTCAGTTCGTCTGTTCTTCATAATATCCGCCCATACCATAACTGTTGAGTCGTTGTATGGATGCACTTCCTGAACGCACCTCAGTCTTTCGGTATTTCCAGGACGACGGTACGCTCTTACCCTTCTAGTATCAGGCTTGAACCCAAATCGAGACTCATCGCAAAATAAAATTTTATCCCATTGTTACCGGGTCACTACCGGGTCCATGTAATGTGTTCCCTACACCATTCATTTCGACGAGCGCGATTACCGTGACGTATCGGTGGGCACTTAATTGGCCGTCGTGCTCGTAGGCCATACTCATGAAGTCGATTTCGCACAGTTTGGCAGCTAACAACAACACCACTTGAATTTTGTAGCCTTAAACCTATCTCTCGGGCGGTTAACATCGGCTGGCGTCTTGCAGTTAGTTGTATGTATCGATCTTGCCGTGTGGTTGTACACCTTTCTCGACCTGGGTCCTGCTCAGCAGGATCTCCCGTGTTAGTGTAACGCTGATGAAGACGGCAAATAACGCTTCTGTTGACACCAAAATACCGAGATACCTGAAATTGACTTCTTCCCGCTTGCAACATCCCTACAGCTCTTTGCATTCCATCTGCGTTCAAATGACGTCGCTCCATGACGTAAAAAATGTCTCAAAATCCAAATTTGTTCAAAACTTTTTTCAAATTATTGTTTAAATCATAAAATTGATACAGAATACTAAATTTTAATAACCAAAGAAAACGCTATAAAATTCGGACAAATGCATTCGCTTTTGAATTTGTGAAAAAAAAAACAAATGATACTCGAATTTTTTTTACAACCAGCCAGTATGTCCTCTAGATCAAAAAAGTTTACATAGGTATTAACTACTTGGTAAGAAATGATATAATAATTGATTAATAATAATTTGAAATAGTATGTGTTGCTTAGACTTTTTTGATGTGTTTACTTATTAGTATTTTAAACATGAAAATTTATTCGTTTGTTTATTATATTGATAAATATAGTAAATTTTGCACATAAAAGATTATAGCTGCTGCACAGAGTACTGGGTCGTAGTCCGACAAATAGTGCTCGTAAGCAATTAGCGATTTTTTTATACGATAGATAAGGCAATGAACTATTCACTAAGGTCAAGATGTTGGAATCTCAAAGAAGCGCACAAAGCAGATTTTGGTCTAACAATGATATGCCACCTTATAATTAAAAGCCTAAAATCACATTTAGAAGAATTTTTCTAGTTAGTAAGTAGACACAGAATGCATAAAATATTATGAAAACTTTCTGCAAATGTATATGATAAATGTATATAAATATCTCAACCTTTTCCAGTATTTCCAGCAACGAGCATATAAGAACTATCTCCCTCTCTTTCCAAAATCTCATAAATGTCTCTTAAAGCTCTTGCTTTATACCAGTTTTTGCCATCCTTCAAAACAATCTCAGGTGAATAATTGTCTCGTATTTCACCATCGTCTGTTACCAAACACCAATCGTTGTCTTTGCGGCACATATCAGTTTTCGTACAAACCATCAAGTCTTCTATATCTGGTATCGGATTTTCCTCGGGCGCATCTTTAGCAAATGTCTTAAAAGCATCAAGAATTGGTCTATATCCAGTGCAACGGCAAATATTGCTGCCTAAAGACTTCTCTATTTCGATCATCGTCATGTCCTTTAAGTTCGGTAGTTGGCTAAAACATATTATGTACTTCATTATTCTTATTCTTATATAAGGTGAATGATTACTCTCTCTAAATTATATCAAAAAACGGCATACTTTTAGAATATAGCATAATTACCAAACAAAAATTGTATCTATCAAATAGTCCTATAGATACCTATACATGGACATGATCCATCCTGGAGTGCAGTATCCGCATTGTGTGCTGTTGTGTTCAGCGAGGGTCGTCTGCAGCGGATGGTAACCGTCCAGTTTATTGCCTACCTTCTCTATAGTCGTGATCTCCCAATTGTCGCAAGACGTCACTGACACTAGACACTGGAAACGAGATGAGCCTTATTGGAGTAAAAATGATCTATCAGTTCAATATCACGTAAAAGTTATTACATATTTTTGGCAAAAAAAAAAAAACAAACAGACTGATCTTTTACTTGATGGTAGACCGTCTTCTATAAGTGCACCTTTTAATTTAGATATTAAGTTTCATAGCCCGTCTGCTAGAATAATCGCACCCTTACAGAAGACCAGCATTTGTGCCATTATGTTACTGTGAGTATGGGAGGGATGCCAGAATTAATTTCCCCTACTAAGGTTGGCAGCGTACTTGCAGCACCTATGACTTATTGATAAGCAAGGATATCCACTTGACCAGCCCGTTGGATGAGTGGTTAGGGTGCTTGCCTTAATGCTCTGTTCTAGGATTCCCGGGTTCGATTTCCGGCAGGGTCAACTTTGAAAATTTAACTTTTCAAATTTGGCTCTGATCTGGATCTGTTCTGTGAGTGAGTAAGGGATGCCAGAGCCCATTTTCCTATCCAATCCCCTATCCTTAATCCATTTGCAGCACCTGTGGCGTTGCTTGTGTTATAGACGACGGTAGCCACCTACCATCAAGTGGACGGTCAGCCTGTCTGCCGATCTTAATATAAAAGACAACTTACTATGAAGTGAACTGTCACCTGCTTGTCGAACTTTTTATCACAGATTTTAAATTAATATTTGAATGATACGGCTACTTAGGATTGATGACAAACAAAATTCGCTTTCGTTTATAGAATTAGCATTCCTAGACAGCCATAATTGTAAAGTCAAAATTAAATTTGACGATTGTAATGACGAAACTCACCGAATTGATAGCAGCAGCAGATGTTCCAGGTCTACGAACGGTGACTACACACGCTCCGCAGCCTCCCTCCCTGCACATGTACTTGGTGCCGTGAAGTTCTAAAGTCTTGCGGATGTAATCCAGTAAGGTCACATCTGATCTCACTTCGCATCCAACTTTTAAAAAAAATATCTAAATTTGTAAAATTATTAAAGTGCTTTCAATAATTATTGTGTACTTTTTTGTAGTGAAATGTTATAATTTTTCTAATATAGGACTCTATATTCCGCAAATGTGAACATAATCTTCTTATGGAAGACTATTTTTTGAGTTAGACTGCTATAGTTTTAAGAGATACCACAATCCCATACATTTTAATGGTGGTGCAGACTCGGTGATGATTATTTGTATATGAACATCTTTACTAATATATAAAGCTAAAGAGTTTATTTTTTTGTTTGAACGCGCTAATCTCAGGAACTACTGGTTCGAATTGAAAAATTCTTTTTGTATTGAATAGTCCATTTATCGAAGAAGGCTATAGGCTAACATTACGCTACGATCAATAGTATTATATATAAGCAGTGTCCAGTACCGCGCGCCCCACGCGCACTCCACCGCCGTATGGGCCGCAGCCAGCGAAGCGTGGCCGAGTTCAGCTAGTATACCATAAAACAGCTTATGACATTTTAATACATTTTGTTTTTAGATTTTTAAGATTTAAAAGTGAACATTTTTGTTCTATTTATGGGCTGACTAGCTGAGCCTGCGACTTCGTACGCGTGGTATTCGGTATAGCGCGTAACTTTTTTGTTTGTTAATCGATTGGAATAGAACAAACACTAAATATTACGAGAAGCTTGCTACAATACACTAGTGAAAACCGCATTTAAATCGGTTAAGCCGTTTCTGAGATTAGCGTGCACAAACGTACAGTCAAAAATTCTATATATTTTTTTTATCTCTATAACACAAGTACATCGTGTATAAATTGTTTTTGATAAAATATTTAATGCCGATTACAATTTTATTATATGTATGGATTTAGAGGTGAAATAGATCAATTAATTTGGGCTTATTAATAATAAAAATATCAAAAATTTAGGATTCTACATGCAAAAATAATGTAAATGGTCTAGAAATAAATTAGTTATAAGTTTTCACTTAAGTTTTCCAAAAAATAAATAAAATAAATTGTAAATAAATACCTGAGCACTCGATTCCATTCACTTTATACTTTATCCGATTCGCGGTTTCCATAATTTACTTATGTATTTTTTGTCCGCAAGATTTAACAAATATATTTCCGGTTAAAGTTGGAAGATAAAGTAGTTATTTCTTAAAAAAAAAATTAGCTCAGTGCAACTTGAGTATCCACACCTCAGTCTGATTTGCTTACCTACTGCGTAAAAACGTTTAAAATGATGTCACCTGTGCGAGTAATACTTGAAAATCTTTACCACAGCAAAATGCATAACTAACTCGTTGCTAATAACGCATTATACTCGTAAGCTGATGAAATCAAATAAATTGCAAACACCAGATATTAAATAAATTTGTAAAACAAATTTTAATTTGTTAACATGACAAAATGTGAAATAAGCTAATTATTAATATTCACGATAAATAAACTAGCGTTTCCACCTGGCTTTAACTTGTTTTTTTTAATGTTAAGATCGGCGGACAAGCTGACGTTCCACTTGGTGGTAGGTGGCTACCGTCGCCTATAAGCAAAAGCAACACCACAGCTGCCGACCACAGTAGGATTAAGGATAGGGGATTAGGAGGGGGATATGGGCTCTGGCATCCTTTACTCACTCACCCAAACACGACAGCACACGTGCTGTTATTTAACGGTGGTCTTCTGCAAGGGGGTGGTTACTGCCGCCAGACGGGCTGCCCGAATGACTGCGAAATGCAGTGTACTACCTTGTTATTATTTCTTCTTATGTATGGTACTACTAGAACAAGACCAGAGCGAAATTTGAAAAATTCATTTTTCAAAGTTGATCCTGCCTGGAAACGAACCCGGGAACCCTAGAACAGGTGTTAAGGCAAGCACCCTAACCACTCATCCAACGGGCCCGTCAATCATTATTTAGTGTTGCCTCCTCTTGCTTTCAAAACTGCTTGCATCCGTCTCTAGACCCACTTTTTATTAAACTTTGTGGTATTAGGTTCCTTTTTCAACCAATGCCGTTTTGAGATCCCTTAGCTTAGGTGGTGCTAGATTTCTTTGATTAATTTGTTTTCCCAAGCTATCCCAGTTTGCCCCAAGCATGTTCTAACGGATAAAACCTGGATTCCGACCTCAGTAAGATACTCCGAAACTACCGCCGGAGTACGAGGTCGAGTATTGTCATGCATGAAAAGAAAATTATCCTTGATGAAAGGGGCAAAAAGCATCACAATCTACTCTAAAATATCTGTTATGTATCTTGCCGCAGTCTGGGAGCCGTTTTCTACGATCTGTAGCTCTGTACGTGCTCCTAAGCAAATGCCGCCCCATGCCATTACTGACTCTCCACTATAATGTTACACTGAGCGTCCTTTCTCCGGGTCGTCTCCATTCTTTGGTCCTTTGGTCCTGCCATCATCAAACTTAAGACAGAATCTGGACTCATCGGTAAAGAGTACTTTTCCCCAAGTTCGTCATCCAAATTTATATGCGAACGAGCAAAGCTGGACCGAACTACTAGATGACCTGCGGTGAGCAACTACGTATCCAAGAAATTTACAGATACCAAAAAAAAAATGAAAATCCTAAGTAAAATATTTCTATTGAAATCCTTCTTTTATCAAATTAAATAATACTGGTATAGACGGCCAGTACTAAATAAGAAAATATTTTTAATTTTAATTTGTACGAGAATATACTTTTAAAATAAAATAATCTTATATATTAAATTAAAACAGCATTATGTTAATTGTTAGGATACATTTAATACATTTAAAGTTAATAAATCATAATAAAAATAAATTAGTAAATAAGCTTAATATCTTAGTAAAATATAAAATCTTCATAATTTGTTTTTGAGGCCAAGCATATTTTTTCTGATGTCCAAGGTCCATCTGTAAATTAGATTAACTTAAGTATTTTTGTGCCCATTTTGTCTCATAATGGTGAAAAAGTTTTAAGATTATGATATTAAATGACATGGAATCTGCAAGGAAACTCATCCGAGTGACAGATTTCTTTGCTACTGTGTTTACTTATCTGATGACTAGACTATGTTAAGGGTAGATGCAGAGAAGACGGCCTGGCTAGCAATGAATCATTGGATCATTCTTAAGGCGAAGACTTATCAGACAAGAGTTATTTTCGTGACCCATTTCCTTATGCCCCTCCTAATCCCTTATCCAATCCTACTGTAGTCGGCAGCGCACTTGCAGCAGCTTTAGGCGTTGTTTGTGTTATAGGCGACGGTAGCCACCTACCATCAAAGTGGACCGTCAGCCTGTCTGTCGACCTTAACATAAAAAAAAAAACTTGTAACAATAAAATTAAAACTTAGATAAAAATACAGGGTATAATAGACTATGTTCACAAACAAAAAAAAAATCTGAACAAAAAAAGTTTCTTGTCACAGTACTAAAAAGTTTTTAACTACGTACAAAATTTTTCAAGCTTTTTTTTATTAAAGATGGGTTTGCTCTTGACCAGCATCTATCCATGTAGGAAGGATGAGGCCGAAGATGGAGCGAGCTCACCCAGAAGATGCCTATTCACTCGAGAGATTTAGGTTATATGAGCTCAGGAATACAGACGCCGGCAAGGAGTTCCAATCCTTAGCAGTGCGCATCACAAAAGATGTTTTAAAGCGCTTGGTCCGAATTAGAGGGATTTCGACAAAGTGAGGATGGAAACCAGCCGTTACCTATTATTAACTTAAGTTCTGTACAATTTTTTAATCGATTACTTTTATTTCTTTTACTCAAGAAAGCTTATTTCTGCACTTAAGAAAAATCTACCAATTTTAAATCTGTTTAGGAGCACATTGAATTAAAAAATATTTACCAATTTGAAACCACTGTGATGTTGGTATGCCACTGTCGAGCCTGGACGAAGAAACAGCTTCTCGTATGGCAAACGCTACGCCCACTGACAAGGCCATCGGAGGCTCTCCAATACCTGCGTAAATAAGTCCCTCGTTTTATTGCTGTTAACAAATAATTAAGGTGTGTAAGTGTGTAAAGGAGAAATTAATTTGTAATAAAGGAGTAGCTCTAATTGATAATTATTAATAAACGTGTAGAAGATAGGTACAACGAGCTCTCTCCGTGCATAAAGGAGTTCGATCTTATTTTAAACAGCAATAAATGGAAGTCTTTGACATATTAAAATTGACATAATTAGTTGGGCTTGTGTTTTTTTTATGTTAAGATCGGCAGACAGGCTGACGGTCCACTTGATGGTAGGTGGCTACCGTCGCCTATAACACAAGCAATGCCAAAGCTGCTGCAAGTGCGCTGCCGACTACAGTATGATAAGGGATTAGGAGGGGATAGGGAAATTAACTTATCAAAGATATTTGCTTTATTTTGGTGAAGTTTGAAAAGGAAACTTCTGTTGCTTTTTACGTCCTCAGCTATTATTCGCAAACAGAGCTTATCTTTGGAAAAAAAACTGGTATGATGATCCTTTTTCTCTTATATCATACACACTTTGCATATCATTAACGTCGGCATGATCCTCAACTGCGGTCACATTGCACAGTTAGAATCAGTCGACTACTTACTTTTTCAATAACTTTAATTAACAATAAATTCGAAATAAACCTGATGTTCTATTGATAAACAACTTTCTCTTGATATATTTAAGAGCCCATTTCCTTATCCCCTCCTAATCCCTTATCCAATCCTACTGTAGTCGGCAGCGCACTTGCAGCAGCTGTGGCGTTGCTTGTGTTATAGGCGACGGTAGCCACCTACCATCAAGTGGACCGTCAGCCTGTCTGTCGACCTAAACATAAAAAAAAAAAAAAAAAAAAAAAAAAAAAAAAAAAAAAAAAAAAAAAATTAAGTACTGCGGTGTACTTCCCATTCAAATAAAAATTGAATACAACCTCCTTATTGAACAGTACTTTCGTGATGAAGTTCAATTGCACAAAAATTATTTAATTACTACCAGAAGCATCACTTACAAATAACTCAGAAAAATTTAAATTTAATAATGAATATGATAAAAGAACATTAGTAATTCCCAATCCAATTAATAAACTGCCTATAGAAATAAAAAATCAAATCACACCGAAAAATATTAAAAAAACAGTAAAAACACATTTTGTGAATATTTAAAACTCAAAAATTAATAATAACTTAAAAAATGTAATATTAAGTAACTCATTTTGTTAACATTAAAAAATAAGATATAAAATTAAAAATTGGAGGAAATTGTATGCAATCTATTAATTATTATTTATATGACTTATTGTCTAAAATTTATGTTTATTTAACTTAGTATGTATGATAACTCATTGTCTAGACAGCCCTATCAAGGGTTTAAGACATTACCCACAATCTTATTACAATGTAACCTTTTGTATATAAATAAATAAATAAATTACCTGAGTATTGTTTAATTGTTAAAGACTAAATACAAATATCTCATATATTTAGACTGATTGTAAAGGTTTAGAATTACCAAAAAATTAATTAAGTGGTAAATTTTTGTGATTTTCTATTAGAAGAACTTCAGTTCTATAAGACAAAAAAATATTATTAAGTAACATTTGAGAGTAACACATATTTTTTGTGATAATATAATTAAAGTTTAAGCAAGATTAATAGATTTTTTAATTACCTAGTTTGAATCTACCACATGATGTACGTGGGATGCGTTCGTACGAATATCTTATTCCACAAAAATCATTATAATTCATTACCCTTTTAACTTAACAGCTTCAGGCTTTTTTGTAATTAACTGCGATATGTTTATTATACTTATTTACATAAACTAGATAAATTAGTCAGTTAACGATAAAATAAATAAAAGTAAAAAGTGTATAAAAGGTGACCACTTTCTATAATTTGGAGAAAACACTTAAAACCGCGCGAAGCCAGGAGCAGTAAATAGAAAATTCTAATTTTATACTTAAAAAAAAAACTTCTTTACTTTTAGCTCCGAGCGCAGGTATAGTACTAAAAGATCGCTCCTTAAAGTAGACTCTGAAGTCAAGCGGAATATCTCTAGCTAGAGGAACTTTGTAGTTCCACGTCCTGTTGGTGAGTAACTCTCCTGTATTGGGCTCATAGACTAGATTTTCACATGTCCAATATCCTAGACCCATTATAAATGCTCCTTCCACCTAAAATGTAGAAATTAAATTGATTTTATTAGCAACAAATTCAATAAATCAACAAACTCCTCACTTTATTTTTTTTTATGTCCCACCTGACCAATATCAATAGCAGGGCTTATACTTCTTCCGACGTCTTGTAATATATCAACTCTCAATAATTCAATTTCACCAGTCAACACATCCACTTCTACTTCAGCGAGTGACACACCGTATAAATTATAATTCTGAACATCCGAACTGTTGACCGAACCGTGTGCTTGTAAATCAATGCCTAATAGATAAGCTCTTTTTATCAGTCGCTCCCAACTTGGATTTACCATTTCTTGTCTAACCGGTGCTAGCCTATTCAGTAGTTGTTGGCAGCATTTTTGCACGCCAATGAGCACGAACGTCGATGTTATGCTGCCCCCTGTTATGCTACTATTTGGAGTTATTATGGTACTGTTCATTTTCACTTGGATTTTCTCCATTGGTACATTTAACATATATGCAACGACTTGTATTGCTTTTGTGTTTAACCCTTGTCCCATATCAACTCCCCCGTGAGTCAGAACAATGGTACCGTCGTCGTGGTATACCGACAGATTGATGTCATGATAAGCTGATCCCTGAGGCATCCACCTTAACAGAGCAAATCTTAAACCACGTTTCTTCCATCTATTTGTTTCATTGTGCCGGTTCAGGGAGACTTTTCTTTCGTTGTATTGTGCATTCGTTTTCATAGTGTCCACCATGCTTCTTAAGACTTCATGATCACTCGATAGATTCGACAAACGAACTTCAAGTGGATCGACAGATACTTCGTACGATATTTGTTCCAAAATCGACTCTGCCATTACAATATGTTCAAAAGTTCCTGGAAAAGTGTTTAATGTGTTAATTTATCATAATTAAATATTTTTTCTCACAATTTTGATTAAAAAAAAAAAAACCTGGAGAACGACACCAAGTATTGCTAGGTGTGTTTGTAAATGTGTTATAAGATTTATAATTCCATTTAGGTTTTTCATAACAATTGTAAAATAGATCATTTCCGAACATGATTAGAGGTTCATTTAACATGTAACCATTATCTTCATACACGTTTTCGTTTATATATTGTATCACTCCAAGCTTATTCACTGCGACCTGTTAAATAATTTCATGTTAATTTTATTTTAAACTAGTTGGTGCCCGCGACTTCGTTCGCGTTGCAAAATAAAAATAGATCAAAAATAATTTATTCAATCTTCTAATCTTTTATAGGTTTTTATTTGTCTCGGGAACAGTACTTTTTTCTGAATGAAAGGTACCCCATGTCCTTTTCTATAACCCTGGCAATGTGTTTGCAAAATTATAAGATTATCGGTTGATTGGTTAAGGTGTGAAAAGGTAACAAACAGACAGAGTTATTAGTGTAGATACAACATAATATAAAGTTTTACTTGAAATCATACTTCAAACTCGACAGTACATGGAAGTCTTTTTCCTACTGCCCTCATAGCAGTGGTAAGAGGCATAATAAAGCGACATGGTTTGTTCAATTTATTAGTCACTAAACTACAAGCGACCGCTACTTGAGTTGCTCGTGATATTTTTATTCCAAACGATCCTCCCAACCGGCGAACATATACATCGATTCTGCAAAAAAAAAAAGTGGAAAAACTAGAAGAAACCCTTCAAGATAAGTTTTATCCCACTAGGATATTTCCTTACTTATTTTGCTGCAGGTTCAGTGCACGCGATATCATCAATTGAACGCCGTGTATCCACTGTGATGCAACATAAACTTCCATTCCCTCTTCTGTGGGTATACTTACACACACCAAAGTCTCCATAGCAAAATGATATTGTCCATATATAGTATCACTTCCTTTTACAATCTTATGTACATCATCACCCTTTTCTGTTGCATCAACCTGAGCTTGCGCCTTAATTCTGCTAGGATCTTTAATAGCCGCCTTAATGTCTACGACTGGATAATCTACATTGCTATATTCGATTCGCACAAGCTTCGATGCTTTTTCAGCTAAGTACTCGGTTTCGGCCACAATAACACCTATAGGCTGATTGTAATATTTAACAACGCCCGTACAGAGAAACTCTTCATCAGCTGTGTTTAATGGAGGTACGTCGCCAGGGGTAAAGGCGTTAAGACCGGGTATATCTTTAGCTGAATAAAAAGCCAGTACATAAGGCTTAATCTGAAATTTAAAAAAAAAGTTAATGTTGCTAAACAAATAATAGAAAAATGTTGTCTTAAATCTTACCAAGGCTTCACTGGCGTCAATGTTAACTATATTCCCTGTAGGCACGGTACTCAGTACAAACGCAGCGAAAACTTCTTGTGGAAGACTTGGCAGATCTTCGGTATAAAACGCTTCCCCAGAACATTGAATCTGTAATAAATTATTTTCATTAGCATTCTTTTTTGATATTCAGAAAATTGTATTATAAAATATTAGTGCGTTATTTGATTTTACTCACTAAGGCTTCAACTTTTTGTACTGGTTGGTTCAAAGGCCATATGTTAGGGTTCGTATCGTATAGTTGTCGACCAGATGAAAGCGAACGCGAGTCGTGAATCATCGACGCGCCAGATCGGTAACGTGGTTTAATTATTGCCAGTGGACATAGAGAAATTAAACCCTGAAAAATTATGATATTTTTTTATCGTCAAATAGGCTGAAGATCCATTTGATGGTAGGTGGCTACCGTTGCTCATAACACAATCAACGCCACAGCTGCTGCAAATACGCTGCCGACTATAGTAGGATTAAAGATAAGGGATTAGAAGCGGATAGGGGAATGGGCTCTGGCATCCCTTATCAGCTCATCGATATACAACAGCACACGTGCTGTGATTTCACGGTGGTCTTCTGTGAGGGGGTGGATACTGTCGCCAGACGGGCTGCGAAACGCCCAAATGACTGCGACCCAAATGACTGGAAAACGCAATGTGCCCTGCCACTACTTTCCAGATCTAGACCAGAGCCAAATTTGAAAATTTTATTTTTCAATTCATTGACCTTGCCGAGAATCGAACCCGGGAACCCTATCTACGCATCTAACGGGCTCGTCAAAATCCTATATCCTATCCTAATAATAATAATCTAGTACATAAAATTCTCGTTGTTCTTGTCCTTCCTCCGTAGTTTTTGTCCAACGAGAATTGAAAATTGTCGGATAAAGATGAATTGTTGAATTTGATCCACACGGGAAAACTGTATTAACAATAAGTGATATAAAAATATATTAATATTATATACACTTGTGTTTGTACACTGCGTTACACAGTCATAATCTGGACACTCGTCCTTATTTCTTACACTTGAACTGAGTATGGCGAAAAACTGCAGAACCGAATCATGTGGCAGCATTCGCTCTGAAAGAAATTTCACCAACAGTCCCCGAGATAGATCAGCTCGCGTTGGTTAACTGGCTTCGATAAAAAGAGGAGGAATTATTCAAGATGAGGAATTATTGGCTCATGAGGTGATCGCCACATGGGATATAAATTCGATTACCATAGTCGCGACACTTTCAACGAGGTCTTGTAGGGAAAAACTTAGTTTAATGTTTTATGAATCTATTATTATACATACTAGACTATATAGACTATTTATATAGACTAGGCTCTGTACTTCTTCACATGGCTTCCGAAGGATCTTCACTTTGTGTATATATTTTTAATTATTATAATAGTTTTAACTATTATGGCGTTATTATAATGTTTTTTGTTTTTACAACATTATAAGAAGTTTAAATTTCATAACAATAAAAAAGATAAAAGGTCATTTAGATATTAAGTACTCTTATAATAATTACAGTAATATTAGTTATCAAAGAAAAAAATATTAGAATAACTTTCACGTCGATTACTATGAATATGTTGTTACGACTAACTATGGAACGTTCTGGAAGAAGCGTTCACGCCGGCCGAAAGTCTCGAACGTCCCATCCTATCGATGGTAGCCACACTCCTTCCCGACTAGCGTCAAAGGACTTTATGTTTACAACATAGAGTTTATATTTCAATAGAAATAGCATTCCAGAACTTTCAATGGCTTGTTTACGATCTTGTTTAGATTTTCTAGAAAATCGAAATACATGGAGGTGTTTGGCGCCGAGTATAAATAAGAGAGCAGGCGGGCGAAATGGGTTAATGATGCAACAACCAGCGATACGAACGCGACTCTTCGGAGCTTTTGCGAAGTTATCGGCGACACATTAATGGAATCATTGACAACTTTTGGCAAGTTTAACAGTTGCATCTGACAAGTTTAATGATCTTGGAAGTCACTTGGTTTGTGAAAATAAATTGTTCGTTTTGCCCCTACACGGCATACCCACTCACGCCGCACGTAACAATATTAACAACGTGTCATTAAATCCTTAAACCTATGTTGGTATCTAAAATAATGCCCACCTTATAAAATAATCCTATAGCCAGACGACGTCTATATTCTGCTGATGGCTCCGGAGGATTCTCAGTAACTACTAACTCATTATCCATTATCTTAATAGCTGCTTGTAAGATTTCATTCTTGAACAGACTCTTACTTATTAAAAACTTTTCAGTCTGTGCTGCCCTTACGAATGTTGACGAAAGCCCACCAAAAACGATTCTACATTCATTTACAATTTTATTGATGTTTAATTTGTATAAAAATCCCGCATTCACTATAGCTTTACTGTTTTCTGAACGAGGCATTACCTGAAAGAAATCCGATATTATAATTATAAATTCTTATTTTACTTTGAAAAACACTTTTTTTAAAGATAGGATCTCAATATTTAAAAATAATTATAAATATTGTAAAGCAAGAATACTAGATTCCAAGAAAGACAAAAGATTGAAGAAGTAAAGCACCGAAGTAAAAAAAACTTATTTATCACATCAATTTCATAATCTATAAATAGTCCTTTTTGGATTTTGATGAAAAGCATGGAACATATGAAATCAAAACCATTGGATATATTTGGAAATGTAACATGTTTAATAATATTTTGTTTGTTTATTTGGTAGGTTCTTATTAATTACTTCTAACTTACTTTATATGTCTTAATCTTATATTCTTTATTATTCAGCGGTGGTAACATTATGTTCACTATAACATTGCCTTTCATGGATGTTTTTAGAAATATCTGCATATTCATTGTATGTTTCTTTCCAGATGATTGCACTGAAAATTCAAAATCTATTATTACTGCCGGCATTTTTAGCAATATTTAATCAATATAGTAGAAACAGGGCACACGCCATAGTCTACGCAGCCCGTCAAGCGGCAGCAACCACCCCTTTACCGAGGACCACCATGAAATATGAATACATTTGCAACCCCATTGCCATTGCTCGTGTTTATAAACGACAGTATTCATCTACCATCAAGAGTACCGTCAGTCTGCCTGATCATTATATGAAAAAAAAAAATTACTTTGCTCTGAACACAAAATAAATAATTTTTGAACATAAATTTTTATTATAGCTGTTCAAATACTTACTTATCGTTACTTGAGCACCCACTGTCTCAAACATTAGAAATAAATCAGACGGGAAATCATTATGTTGATGTTTAATCATCAAGTTGCCTCCAATTGTTCCAATCTACAATTATAATTAAAATGTGCCATTAATACATAAAAGAAATTAACGAAATTAAATGTGTTCTTTTATTGAATTAAATGTGTTATTTTATTAAATGTGTTCGTTAAAATTACTTACATTCCTAACGGCAATGTGAGCAACTAACTTCAAATGTTTGTAAAACTCCTTGAGATATTCGAAATAATCGACAGCCATGAATCCCTTAAATATTGTTAAGAGATCAGACAACGTATTTCCTGCTCCTATTATTAGATTTTGATCCAAATAAAATCCTTTAAGCTCCCTAATGCTACTTAAGTCTATTAAAACTTTTGGATATTGGATTATTGGATAAGCACCTGAAAATAATTTCAAGACACATTCAGAAAATCAGATTCTAAGCTGCTTAAGGTAAGGCGAGTATATTCAAACCTTACCTTTGGCAGTATTTCCTGCTACCAACATGTAAGAATCTACGCCTTCTCTTTTAAGCAGGTCAAACAAGTCCATTACCGTCTTCACTCTAAACCATTTCCTACCATCACTCAAATTCGTCTCAATGATTGTATTTTGTTTAACCTCGTCTATGGAAAGCATACACCAATCAAATTCGTCGCAGTTCTCTTGTGAACATACTTGTCCAGATTCTTTACAAATATGCAAGTCTTCTATGTCAACTGTAGTACTATGCTTGGGAGCATCTTTGGCGAACGTTTTAAACGCCTCAAGAATGGGTCTGTATCCTGTACAGCGACATACATTACCTCCAAGAGATTGTTCAATTTCAAGCATTGTTATATCTGGACTAGTTTTTAAAAGGCTGAAATTCACAAATAAACGTCAGTTTACAACAAAATTTGAACTAAGCATTGGTTTGAACGCATAGCAAGATAATTCAATGAAGTAACTTCTCTCTTTACTCAATAGCCATAGTATTACTAACAGAAAAGTACTTTAGTACTTTTAGTAGTGGCAGGGTAAACTGCGTTTAGCAATAATTTGATAGCCCGTCTGGGGGCACTTACAGAACACCACCGTGAAATAACAGCATTTGTGCTGTTGTGTTTCGGTAAGTGAGTAAGGGACACCAAAGCCCATTTCCCTAACCCCTTCCAATATATTTAACCCTACAGAGGTCGACAGTGCACTTGCAGCACTTATGGCGTTGCTTATGTTATAGGCGACGTTAGCCACCTACCATCAGGTGGACCGTCAGCCTGTCTGCCGATCCTAACAAAAAAAAAGAAAAAGATTTGTTTAAGATGAGATTAGAGAAGAGGGTACATTGGTTTTAAAAATAGATCGATGGTATCAAATAAAATTATTTTTTTACTAGCTTAGCCCGCAACTTCGTACGCGTGGTATTCGGTTTAGCACGTAACTTTTTTGTTTGTAAATTGATTGTAATGAAACAAACACTAAATGTTACGAGAAGCTTGCTACAATACATCAGTGAAAACCGTATTCAAACCGGTTAAGCAGTTTCTGAGATTAGCGTCCACAAATACACAGACAAGCAGACAAAAAATTTAAAAACCATTTTTTTACCTCAGTAACATAAGCACTTTTAAAGTACAGACACGGGTCGTTTACGATTTTATTATTTGTATAGGTAAATTATAATATTAGCACGTATACGTTTGTCTATTGTTATTTGAGCACATAAGAAAATTAGGTTGCTTACCTATACATGGACATGATCCATCCTGGAGTGCAGTATCCGCATTGTGTGCCGTTGTGTTCAGCGAGGGTCGTCTGCAGCGGATGGTAACCGTCCAGTTTATTGCCCACCTTCTCTATAGTCGTGATCTCCCAATTGTCGCATGATGTCACCGACACCAGACACTAAGGATGGAAAGGACAATGAGTTTTAACTAACATAATATGCTCCATTCGTCTCATTACTCACCGAATTGACAGCAGCAGCAGCAGGTGTTTCAGGTCTTCTAGCAGCTACGATACACGCTCCACATCCTCCCTCCCTGCACATGTACTTGGTGCCGCGAAGTTCCAACGTCTTGCGGATGTAGTCCAGCAGGGTAACATCGGAACTCGTCTCGCAACCAACTGAAGAATGTTGTAGATTTTAAAATATAGTCTGAGTATGCTAATTCGTAATATTTATTTCACTAGCATTTGCCGGCTACTTCGCCCGCGCCCTCTTTTCTTAGGTTTTAAAACATTTATTTAGTCTTTATTGCTCATATATTTTTATCAGGCATTCATTTTTTTTTACAAAAAAAATTGAATGAAAAGGGAATGAAATTTTCTGTATACCTAACAACGTATATGCAAAATTTCCTGACGATCGGATGGGTAGTTATCGTAACAAACAAACAAACTCACTTTCGCATTTTTAATATTAATTAGTATTTTTAATATTAATACTCGTAGTCAAGACTAGTTGAACCCGGCCTCGTATTCGCTGCGGCGTGGGCGTGGTGCACGCGGTACTGGACACTGCTTAAATATATATTTATGACACTTCATATAGTATTAGCTATCTGCAAGTGAAAGTCCCGTCAAAATCAATCCAGCCCTTTCGAAGATTAGACGGAACAGACAGACAAAAATTTGGAAAATTGTTTTAAAAGTACCGTCGGGAACACTCAAGATTTTTTCTCAGTTTATTTACATTTAATTATAGTATATATGTGTCGTTTTGTTCGATGACTTTTTGCCATCTTGTTGGTATCATGATCGCGTTCCTGTAGAAATTTTGGGACTTCTGACCAAAAAAAAAAACGCGACAAGTAGTTTTGGCAGTCCTCTCTTGACGTTAACCTGACACTGCCTAAAGAATTCTGAAGAGACCGAACTAGGTGGAAATCTGAAGGTGGAAGGTTAGGTCTAAATGATGGATACATTAAGTATCTCCCAGCCAAGCTATCTTAATTTTTGCAGTGTCTAAGGATATGTGTTGTCGTGATGAAAGATCACACACTTTCTATTGAATTCCGGCCGCTTTCTCTAAACTTCTTGCTTCAATCTCATCAGTTGTTGGCAGTTGAGATCCGAATCGATGTAACCGGTGGTAAAAGTTCACAATAAACAATGCCTTTCCAATCACACCATACACACAGCATCACCATATTGCGAGTTAACCCGGGTTTTGGCACAGTCTGTGAAGCCTGACCGACCTTTGATCACGACCTTTTTTGCACGTTCTTGTCGTACGTGATCCACTTTTCATCACCAGTTATCAATCTCTCCAAAAACGGTTCGTTTTCATTACATCTCAATAAAGAATCACAAATGAGTACACGATTCGTAAGCTTTCTTTCAGTGAGCTCGTGTGGCACCCAAATATCGAGTTTTTTTATGTACTCAGCTTTTTTCAAATGTGTTAAAACTGTGTTGTGGTCAATTCCCAGTTCTTCAACTATATTGTAACTGCTGATTTACCGATCATGCTCCACTTTTTAAAAAATGTGGTCCCTTTTACTCGTTACAGGGCGACCAGAGCGAGGTGCATCTTTGACATCAAAATTCCCGGATTGAAAACGCTTAAACCAACTTTGTGCTACTCTTACTGACACTGCATTAGATCTATAAACTTCCCTAATTTTTTTTCACGGCTTGCGTTGCATATATCCCTTTTTTGTATTAAAATTTTAAAATGTATGGAATTTCTTCATTGGATTAACTCATTATGACAGAAAGAAAAAACCTTTAACCTAAGAGTTTTCTTACCTGAAAACGGAATGTCGTTTACTTTAAAATTATTACGATCCATTTTTCAATTGATTATTTGAATAAACGCACGTTCTTCACATAATATGAATTTGCAGCAAATGCATTAAAATTGCAACAAGAGGCCTAATTTATATTGTTGCCTAATGCGGTAAAGGGTTCCGCTGTAATCTATAGTAAATATTAATTAGTACTACTGTTTGTAATGAATAAACTCAAAAACTAGTGGAACGATTTTAGAAATTCTTTCACCAATAGAAAGCTTTTTTCTTTAATGTTAAGATCAGCAGACAGGCTGACGGTCCACTTGATGGAAGGTGGCTACCGTCGCCTATAACACAAGCAACGCCAAAGCTGCTGCAAGTGCTGCAGTAGGATTAAGGATAAGGGATTAGGAGGGAAATGGGCTCTGGCATCCCTTACTCGCTCACCGAAACACAACAGCACACGTGCTGTTATTTCACGGTGGTCTTCTGTAAGGGATAAATTATTTTAAGTTAATGGTATTCGGAACAGCGCATAACTTTTTTTTTTATTAAATCAAGGTAGCGCTTGACCACTATCTCACCTGATGTGAGGTGCAGATGCGACCGAAGGTGGACCACGCTTACCCAGTAAATGCTTACCCAGTAACTTTTTTTATTTGTAAACTGACTGGATTGTAACAAACACTAAATGTTATGAGAAGTTTTCTGCAATACATGAATGAAAACCGCATTCAAATCGTTCAAGCCGTTTCTGAGATTAGCGTGCAAAAACGCGCAGACAAACAGATAAATAGACCAAAAAATTTAAAACTATTTTTTTGACTACGGTAACATAAGTAAAAGTAAGTACATTTCTTTTTTTGATTCGGCTCGTTTACATTCACTA
Source organism: Bembecia ichneumoniformis (assembly GCA_910589475.2). Taxonomy (NCBI): domain Eukaryota; kingdom Metazoa; phylum Arthropoda; class Insecta; order Lepidoptera; family Sesiidae; genus Bembecia; species Bembecia ichneumoniformis. Next base: position 17,537,100 of record OU342535.1, read on the forward strand.
GTTCACCTTGAACTCTTTGAATTTAGAAATTAATAGATGAAAAAACTATGATCCCATAGGAGCCGCTACATGGGAATGAAATGGAAAGAGGCAACCTTTCCAGAACTGTAGCAGACCTGGAAGGACAGACTTCTTACCATAGCTGTCCGCCAGATTAAATTCATAATAAAACAAGGTTGAAAGACTAATTTTAAGTACAACGCCTACTGAACCCAGAAACGATTGCACTGTAATCGCTTTGAAGTAATACATGATTTTATAAGCAATAATATTGCGTCAATTGTTGTGATTCTCAGAATTATTACGAACAGTTTTAAATATTACCTGAATCATGTAGAAACTAAAATAAGACGTTAAAATTTTTATCATAGTAGGTACTACATAACAATTGACTATATAATCACAATAACTGCTGTATATCAACGAGCCCGTTGGATGAGTGGTTAGGGTGCTTGCCTTAACGCTTTGTTCTAGGGTTCCCGGGTTCGATTCTCGGCTGAGTCAACATTGAAAAATCAACTTTTCAAATTTGGCTCTGGTCTGTATATGGAAAGTAGTGGCCGGGCACACTGCGTTTCGCAGTCATTTGGGCAGCCCGTCTGGCGGCAGTAACCACCCCCTTACACAAGACCACCGTGAAATAACAGCACGTGTGCTGTTCGGTGAGTGAGTAAGGGATGCCAGAGCCCATTTCCCTATCTAATCCTAATCCCTTATCCTTAATCCTACTGCTGTCGGCAGCGCACTTGCAGCAGCTTAGGCGTTGCTTGTGTTATAGGCGTCGGTAGCCACCTACCATCAAAAGTCTGCCGACCTTAACATAAAAAAAAAACTTTATTATATAATGAAGCAATATTTATTACATTATTTCATTAAAAAAATTAAGCTGACACCTTAATAGATTTTCTCAATTTTTTTTATTTTTCTTAAAGATGGGTTTGCTGTTGGCCAGCATCTATCCGTGTAGCAAAGCTCACCCAGAAGATGCCTATTCACTCTAACCTTGAAAAGATTTGGGTTGTATGAGCTCGGAAATACAGAAGCCGGCAGGGAGTTTCAATCCTCAGTGGTCCTTGCTCGACAACTTGAGGACAGTAACCAGCCGTACGTCTGCATGTCCGATAGTAAAGGGTACCTATGATCTCATGCAGCTCCCGAGCATGCTTTCCGAAGAACATATTATAGAATACACACAGACAGGAAATTTTGCTTCTATGTGCCAAGCTCTGCAGCTTAGTTCTTATTCGAGTGCGGCAAGTTGGTATTTTGCTGAGCCATCCCAAAGGTGACAGCAATACCTACTCCATGCAAAATCGGACTTGTGGCTTCTGGGTGAGATGTCTGAACAAAATTATCATTGGTGGCGCCTCTAACTTGTTTTATTTTGATATTTCCTTTAAAACATTGAGCTGTTAGCGAAAATACCGAAATATAAACTTTTGCCCACAAATTCGTCGGCGTAATTAATCTAAACAAAACACTTTCTGCAGTTTTTACGTGAAAGATCCTCAAAAAACTTTAACATTCTTAATATTAATAGGATTTTTCTGTAGGCGAGGGAAAAATGCCAGATCCCTGTCCCCAGTCTTATTCTTTATCCTAATAGGGTTTGCATCCTTCTACAATGTTTCTGTATATAAGCAACAGTAACCATCTTGTTCGCAAACAAAAATGTTTCAAATGAAAAGTAAACTCCCTATCATTTAGATATGATTTGAATTGCGTTAAATTTTATATAATTAATATCTTTTGACTTAAAATGTATATAACTGTAAAAATGCTGTCTCAATTGTGTTATTACCTATTTTCTTATAGCTGTAGGGTTTTTGTTAAAATAAATAATAATTTTTAAATAAATATACCAAAAATGTTTAAACAAATAAACATGTTTATATAGCAGCAACCAAATATGCCAGCTCTTTTTCAATATATGCGGCACAAATTCAATTAATTTACAAATTGAATTCAAAAAGCGCCTGCAAATCACCGGCAATGTAATCTCCTGGCTGCGTTGGTTTGCATTGTTTTTTACCGTAGGCGCTATCGCCCGCATTATAGTTCTGACGTCACTGTATGCTTTTTAACTGTTGAATGGGGATTTCTGACGAAACAATTCAATTTAAAGTTAAGTGAATTCCTAGTGCAGCTAGGGCTGAGTTCACAACAGTCAAGAGCAAACTGAACGCGTTCAAATAATGCATTAGTAAGACTAAAAAAAGGTGATTCATAATACAGCGTACCGTTCGCCGTTTGCTTTTACGTGGATGGAATGAAAAATACTCGGCCTAACAAAGGAAATAAACACGACGTATAAAATCAATTCTATTTTTATTTTTGCACGTTCAATCAAGTTCAAATGCACTTCTGCTACCTCCCCTTCAAAGCATTTAGACCTTTGAAAAAAATTATTCTTCCTGAGAGTCTACTTCTGCTTTGACCTCGTCGTTTGTTTAAAATTTCTGACCTCCCAAGTGCTTTTTTGGGTTCCGTACGTCCGAATAAAAAAACGGAACCCTTATAGGATCACTCGTGTGTCCGTCTGTCCGTCCGTCACAGTCAATTATCTCCGAATCTACTAGACCGATTAAGTTGAAATTTGGTACACATATCAATTTTTGTGACCCAAACGCAGAGGTGTGACGTGAATAGATGAAATCTGTATATGGGAGGTCATTTTTTTTTTTATTAAATCAGGCTAGTGCTTGACCACTATCTCACCTGATGTGAGGTGTAGATGTGGCCGAAGGTGGACCACGCTTACCCAACAAATGCCCATTTACCCTGGTTTTGAAGACCCCGAGGTTGTAGTTCTGTGGGAACACACACGCAGGCAATGAGTTTCACTCCTTAGCAGTCCGAACAAGGAAGGTGGAACTGAAACCCTCTTTTGGGGGGAAGGTGGAAAATTAAAAAAAATGTTTGAAAACTGCATCGTGTGACATATCAAATGGAAGGTCTTGTTGTGAAGAACTTAAATGTATTTTTTTGTAATTTTAAAATAAATAGTTTCCAAGTTATTCAAGAAAATAGACGAAAATTGACCATTCCCCCCCCCCCCTTATCTCCAAAATAAGCCTAAAATTTTGAAAAAAATTACATGGTAACTCACTCAATATTGTGCGGATAGGTAAACATCGTACAGAACCCTTTTCACGCGAGTTCAACTCGCACTTGTCCTTGTTTTTTAGGTTAGGGAAAAGAAAAAAGTCGGATGTTGCCAGATCAAGTGAATAAGACGGATGCGGTAACAGTCCAAAGCCACAGTTGAGAATTGATTACACCAGATGTGTGAAGACGGGCATTATATTGATGCAACAGGACTTTTCTTCATAGCATTTCTGTAAGATTTTCTTTTATTTCCTCACATAAACGACGTAGTAAAGTGCAGTAGTAATTAGAGTTTATGGTCTGACCTTTTTCAAGATAATATACCATAATCACACCATTTGAATCCCAGAATACTGAAGCCATCACCTTATTTGCCAACAAAATTGACTTAGCCATTTTAAGCGGTGGTGAACCGGTGTTAATTGTTGTTTTGTTTCCGGTATATTGTGATGAACTCATGTTTCGTCCATAGTCCGTCCATAGCGATTCAAAAAATCATTTGGATCGGCTTTAAATAACTCGTAAAGAGTCGCGTGAAATAGTCAATCGCGTCCTTTTTTGTTCGGCTAAAGCCAGCAGCTTGTGGAAACCCATTTCGTTGATTATGATATTTTGGGTTCTTTTTATGAGATGCCTGTAATCTCGGTTATCAATCTAATTTTTATCTGCGGTCTCCAATAATTAAATCAAGTACCTCTAATATTTTCATTGGTAGTGGACTTCGAGGACCTTCCAGAGCGGGTTCGTCTTCCACACTCTCTCTACCACGCTTAAATTCTGCTATCCATTTTTTGAATCCGAATCCGCTAATATACTGACCATCATCATGGGTATCCTTTGGTGTTAACCCATTCTTGTCGAGGTACTTGATGACAGCACGCTGCTCAATTTGTTCCATTTGCAAAAATTACGTCGGATTGCTAGACAAATAAATTTATAAAATCACAACTAATTATTGCATACGCTTTGAACTTCGCACAGTTAACTAGCCTGAAATGAACTAAATTATGTGGGTAGTTTTGATTTTAGGAATTGAATGGATCTGTGTCTGGCCGAGTGTTTTTCAATCCACCCAGGCATAATAATGCCTTTAAGGCATCCTATTATCTTAGGATATTACCTATTATAGAGCAATATTATCCTCTAACTAAAGCATAATAGTGCTTTTACTTTGACATGCCTTTATTTTCTTAGAAATAAACTCGCATCAGCATTTTACAATTATTCCGCGGTATTGCCCTATTACCAATGTGTACTTACTTATAAATTAAAGTATGTAGGAAAACTAACAAAAGTTAATAAAAAGTACTAACTCGAGTTAGTACTGGGTATACTGTGGAGTTAATATATTGGGTAAATTTAAATACACATGGTATTTGCGCACACATTCCGGTATTTTTTTCGTTTTGAATTTTTCATAGGCGCTACTCCCCCTTTTCTCTGGTATATCTTACCAGTTTTATTATTTAAAAAAATGAAAATGAATGTTTATCCTCTATGGGTTTCTGTGTCTTTCATCAGGATGTGATAAAACTTCTGTGGCCTATTAAAAATTTAACCCACGATGCCCATTCAGTAGGTTAAAAATATTACGACACACCACTGGGGGCGACCTTTCCTTAATGTGACGAGTTACATATGTGGTTCACTATACTAACCACAAGTGATCATTATTCCTAACACATTGCCAACATTTAATACACTCAGAGATGCTGTCTCAACCGAGATTCGATACTACTTAAGAAATTCCCGTTTAGTCGAGCATGAGACTGTTCAATAAGTAATTAAGTAATTCCAACATTCCAGTGATTTAGCCCCCCATCACCGCATCTTATTACTGGTACCGGATTAGTGAAACTTTGTTATAATATTGTTGCTATAAATCTGTTCTGAGCAATAGCTCAGCTGCTCAACTTTCAAAGGCACACACAATTCTTGGCCTACCGTAACCTAAAAAGGTAAGCGCAGGTACGGTGTGGTGTTTGAAGTAGTGGCAGGGCACATTACGTTTGGCAGTCATTTGGGCAGCCCGTCTGGCGACAGTAACCACCCCCTTACAGAAGACCACCGTGAAATAAAAATATGTGTGCTATTGTGTTTCGGTGAAGGAGTAAGGGATACCAGAGCTCATTTCCCTAATCCTTAATTCTACCATGATCGATAGCGCAATCACAGCACATGTGGTGTTGCTTGCGTTATAGACGAAGATAGCCACCTACTGTCAAAAGAACCGTCAGCCTGTCTGACATAAAAATTGTTTAATATCCTCTTGAATTGGGGCATTTTGAAATATTTACTGGCTAATGGTCCAATAGATAGTAGGTTGTTACCGTAGTTTAGGAATACAAACAGTATCAGGGATGGTGTGAAAGCGCTTTTGAATTAAATAGGATAAAAGATAAGGAATACAGATGGGAAAATGGCATAATTTGTTAGAATGTTGAGCAATATTAAATTTAAGAATATTTCCCGAAAACAAAAATAGTTTTCGTGTATAGTATTTTACAGTACCCGATGGTGCGTGGCCTGGTAATATTTCAGGAACACAGGCGCACCCTTACCTCTAACGACCCTCTTCACAACGCTTCGTGAGAAATACATCTCGCTGAGAAAACATTAGGGCGGGCGGCGCCAGTCCGACAAGAAAAACTTTTTCAAACTTGTGACGTATCAAAAGGTGACTTTCCAAAGTGGAGTCAGGGGCGTCAATGTTCGCCCGTTCTGCTTTTAACCCGCACTTGCGAGATTTACCTCTCTGAATACATTTTTTTTTTCTTTCGGCTCCCGTTTATTTTGCATGGCGTCAATAATTCATTTATGCTAATGCGCCTTCGCCACACGCTTTCTCGTGGATACGCGATTGTTTTTACTTTTTTTTTTTTTCAACAATTTTATGTAACTGATCACGTCAAATATGTTATCGAAAATGTTCGATGGAGAAATATGGACTGTATTTTTAATGATGGTACGTGCAATCAAAGAGGGCGAGGAAACGAGAGAAATCAGGATGCTGCAACATACTTGGTAGATGACGGCGGCGGGCCCGTCACATACGAGATCAGATATATTCCGGCACACTGCACCCCTTCATTCGAACTCTCGGAAGGCACTATCGTTTGTTGATTATTATAAAAGCACAATGCTTGGATTATTTGCGGGTTGTAAAATCAAATCATGCTTGCAGATTTGCGCAATGTGTCACCGACGTTGTCGGCACGACGTTTTTATTAAGACTGTCATTGGTTTCTACAGTAACTGCTTATGAGCGACTACTCGCAGTGGCAGGACTGGCATGTCCATAAGTATAAGGCATGAGGGAGACGGAACGTACCATAGTAAATTTATGATCAGTTAGTTTGGGTTAAGAGAATTTGGCGTTACCACTTATGTACATATTATTTCATTTTACATGCAAAGAAAAACACTTATACCTTTGGAAATAAACTTTTCATATTTGGCTCTGGTCTGCATCTAGCAAGTGCAGCCCATCTGGCGGCAGTTACCACTCCCTTACAAGAAGACCATCGTGTCGGTGATGGAGTAAGGATTGCCATAGCCCATTTCCCTATCCCCTTCTAGTCCTACTGTGGTCGTCAGCGCACTTGCAGTACCTGTGGCGTTGCTTATGTTATAGGCTACGGTAGAGCCACCTACCATCAAGTGGACTGTCAGCCTGTCTGATGATCTTAACCTCCAATCCACTTGTCTGAACGAGACAGATTTATTTAGTTACATTTCGACTAACTGTTTGGTATTTATAGCAAGCCGTCTCGCCGAGGTTTTACACGCAGAGGTTAAATTTAGATTATCGCCCCGGATTTATGCTCCGCCCCCGACCCCCGCGCAGCCTCTCTTTCTCATCAGATATAATTCAGAGTCGGACCAGTAGCTCCTTTGAATTGCTACATATCGACTATAAAATATTTTTTTATGTACGTATAGTTTCTAGTAATATTAGGGATAGACATTTTCAAGACTTGATCGACAATACAATTGTGTGAGAAGTAATGTTTATAGTTGAACTACGCCTACTTGATATCTTACGCATTTTATCTTTATGATCGAAAACTGTTTGATTAAAAACTTGTCTGACCTTTAAATAAATAATAATAATTCCATCATGATTTTGCTATTTTTCTATAATGAATTGATATTTGTGATTTTTTTGTATTTTTTTCTAAATAGTGAATTATTATTGTGGGTACTTAAGACGCCTCTTTTTTGCGTTAATGTGATTGACGCTTGGCTAAATATACATACATATTATCTAGATCTATTCATATATAATAAAGTCGATGTACATTTACGTCTGAACCTTTTCAGAAGCACCCAACGGATTTTGAAACAGTTTCCACTAATAGAAAGAGCTATACACGAGGAGGGTTCGTGTATATAATTTGCAGGAAATATTTGCATTCGTGCGAATTTGTAATAAAATTCTAATATTTGTCATTAATACACGTACCATTCATATTCTGAATGCATTGTGTAGTGTATGCGATTATTTACTCTCTTCCTCACACGGGCAAACACTGACTCGTTACGCAGCACGTGAGTTGACGCCGAGACATGGCTGAGATTAGACGTGTCGGCAGCCCGTCCAAGAGTGCGTATCTCGAGCCTGTGATCCATCCCACGACTGGGGGGCTGCTACACATAGTATAATAACTATTAAATATATGTATAATCTGTATGAGATAAACTAAATGCCAAATATTTTTATTACTGTCACAGTTTATTTTATTTATTGTTTATATTAATGGAAAATATATTATAGTGATTTTTGTATTAAATTTTCTTAAAAATCTAAAACAAATTAATTTAAGACCATTTATATGTTATCGTATATAGAGTCTATATAAAAATATAAACCATTTGTAAACAATATTAGCAATCAAAATAAAACCAAATCACAACTTACTTAAAAAGGAGTAGGTAAGTACAAATTACTTTAAAAAAAAACTTACTTTCACAACCATACAACTTAAAAAAGAACTTTAAAAAAATATAGGATAACAAAGAAATAATTTGCGGTGCAGAGCGAGAACTATGAAACCAAGATTTAGGCAGTAATTCCTTAATTTTGCTTATCTTAGATGCAGAGATCTAAGAAAGAAATCCTATAATTTGCTGCGCATTGTCTGAAACTTAAATATAATACTTTCCAAACAGTCCTACTAGGAACCTTTAGAATCAACAATGTTTTGTACAATTTTCATTAGATTGTCTGCGATGATACGCCTTTCTATAAGGGGAAGAATCTATCCTTATAATCATCGTCGTGACACCTACATTTGAACTCTAAAAATCTTAAAAACTATCTATGAATATAAACATCATATTGGGGGTCACATACCTGTGAACAACACTCGATATGTTGCGCACTAAACAGCAATACAAAATTTTAATAACTTTAAATTGACCGCTTACTCTCTTTAAAAATCCCATAATTCTATAAGATTCGAAGTCATCTTCTAACACATCTATAAACACCAAGATCTCGGATTTATTCCACGGGTTGGAGCTCTTTTCCTCTTATGAAGTATTTGATTTTAAGACTTTAACTTTATGAGTATAAACAATATTCGTCAAACGAAGCACGTGTGCTGTTGTGTTTCGGTGAGTGAGTAAGGGATGCTAGAGCCCATTTCCCAATCCCCTTCTAATCCCAACTTTGGCGTTGCTTGTGTTATGGGCGACGGTAGCCACCCACCCTCAAGTGGACCGTCAGCCGTCATAAGTCTCGACTTTCTCATGAAAGAACAACTGTATATAAAATAGAAAATTATGTGAAAATATGCAAGGAAGATTTAGCAAACATATTTTTATGTTATTAGTCTTATGATACTGCTGATTGAAGATTAAAGGCTATAATTATCACTGATGTAGCTCGGAGAGAACTTTTCAAATTGTTTCCTTTCCTTGGAAATTCATTTACCTAAAATTGACACAGAAGCACGATTTGAAAGTGACGTGACCCACTAATTGAAAATGTGGAGAAATTTCCCCTAAAAGGGTTACTTAAAAACGTGTAAATGAGGTACACTCGTACCTACAACCTCGGGGTCTTCAAAACTAGGGTAAATGGGCATTTACTAGATAAGCGTGGTCCACCTTCGGCCACATCTGCACCTCACATCAGGTGAGATAGTGGTCAAGCGCTACCTCGATTTCATAAAAAAAAAAAAAAAAAAAAAAAAAAAAAACCTTGTACAAATTGCATATTTTTCCTTACCCAAACGAATGTACCGTCGGAATTGGAGCTTTTGTTGTTACTAATAACAACCTGTACCAAGCGCTTTCACCTGTCGTTTAATTTAAAGGACATCAGATTCTTCCTGTCCCTTCGGTCTCTTTAGTCCGTACGCAAAGAAAAAAAGTTTGTATTTAAAATTTACATTAATTCAATATTTTTTGTAGTTTGATTAAATATTACCTTGTCAATGGCATTTTTTCTCCAAAAAAAAAAGTTCAATTTTTTTCGAAAATCATTTACTTTCGATTTCGATGTTTCTTTATTCTCATTAAAGCTTATAGCTACTTACATGAGAAATTCTGATAAAAAAAAACTTAAATAGGTAACGATATTTCGCGCTGATTGTGATGAGGTAGCAATAATACTCCATAGGTGCAGGAATCTTACACGAATGTCTCATCACTCATGATTTTTTTTTTTTTTTTTTTTGTTTTCGAGAGAGGAAACCTTCAAAAGGTACCTGCGAAGGGATAAGACAGCACTGTGGACTGCTTATATTCTCATGGTTATGTGAGATTTTTACACACTAAAACCTCTCCCGGTTTGCTTAGCTTTTAGTCCTAGGACTTTTAAAGCGTAAACGGACCTTGCCGCGAGCGTTTAAAAACACTCAGCCCTGCAAACACAGCGATCGGGAAAATCGCGAAATAGGAAGGGGAAAGCTGACAGTTAAAGGAAGCTTAACTGTTGCTATATGGAGACCCGGGAGGGTCACGGAGGTTAACCTCTTTCTGGCACTCCGTATAGGCCTAGTTGTCGGTTGAACGACATTAACTAGGCGGTGGGGAGCGGCTTAATGGCCGTGAATGGGGACATCGGTATCCCCGCCTCATTGTATGAGGACGGGGGCTATTAGCGTTGAGAAGCGCTAACGCATGGGGCCACGGAGACGTCTGGGAGGTCTACCTCTCCTTCTGCCTCCGTGTGGGCGTCTAGGTGCCGGTTGTACGGCATCATCTAGAGCATAAAGGACGGCATTTGCAGCCGTGATGTGGTCGTCGGGGTCGAGGAGGGCGTGCCTGGGCCTCCTACAGGACTGGATGTGTTTAACATCGGGATCGGGGGTGTAAGATAACGAATCCACGATTAGTGGATTGGGGTGATGAGGAACTTTGTCGTAGTACTTAAGGGCGAAATCCTTAATGCACTCGACTATAGACGGGAGATCCAGGTCGTAGTGAAGATCTACGTTGCGGACATACCATGGACAAGCCACGGCATTTCGCATGAAACGGTTTTGGATCCGTTGGAGAGTATTAATGTGGGTGCGGGCAGCATGTGCGAACACAGTGCTGGCGTAAGTCATAATAGGTCTCACGCAGACCTTGTATAATGTCACCTTATTAAGAAGGGACATTCTACTGCGCCTACCTAGGAGACAAGATAGGCGACTGAGGATAAACGCTGCCCGATCGCGGACGCGCTTGATGTGGGGTTGGAAGGTGAGCCTCGAGTCGAGAGTGACGCCGAGGTATTTGGTCTCGTTCACCCATGGGATGACTTGACCGTGGAGAGAGATCTGACCGAGAGTGAGTCGATCAGTGGCTTTTGGGTGACGAGGGACGTCAGGGAGGGGACGAGTCGGCTCCCAAGAAAAGAACACTGCTGCGCTTTTCTCGGGATTAACCTCGATCCTCCACTTGACGAACCAGTCACCCAGGGAGGTGACGGCGGATTGGAGGGTACGCGTTAGTAGCCCTCGATGTCGGGCGGAGTAGTAGAGACATGTGTCGTCAGCGAAAAGGGACAGTTCGGCCTTTTCGGTGCGAGGGATGTCGTTTGTGTAGAGGGAGTATAGGGTAGGGGAGAGGACTGAGCCCTGGGGGACACCAGCCCTGATGGGTCGGGGTGTTGAGAGAGTGCCCTCCATTCTGTAACGGAAGCTACGATCGGTCAGAAAGTCCCGTATTATAAGTACGAGACTTTCAGGCAGTCCGATTTGATATAGCTTGTATATCAAACCGGCGTGCCATACCTTGTCGAAGGCCTTCGCCACGTCAAAGAAGACAGCTCCGGTGCTAACACGTTTGCGTCTGTTCGTCAGTCCTGTGAGTATGTGCTCGACTAACCGATGCACCTGATGGACACTCGAGTGTTTGGCTCTGAAACCAAACTGCTCGTTAATAAGGACACCTTTCGAATTTAGACAATTCGAAAGGCGCGCCATTAGGATTCTCTCGTAGAGCTTCCCAATGGAGCTGAGGAGGCTGATCGGTCTATAGCTAGACGGATGGGATCTGTCCTTGCCCGGCTTTGCAATGCCGATAACTATCGCTTCCTTCCAGGCGGCTGGAAAGAAGCGATCTTGCAAGGCTGCATTGAAGATGCTTAGTAGTAGGGACAAAAGTAGCTCCGGGAAGATCTTCAGTATCTTGTTAGAGATACCGTCGATTCCCGGCGATTTATTGGGGCTTAAACTCCTTATGTGGTCCACCAGTTCCTGAAGGGAAACTGGGTCCAAGGAGTCGGTGGGGGTTTGTGAGCTGCGACGCTCGACCTCCTCCTCCACTCGGGCGACGTGGTTTACGTCTACCGGCTGGAGGCTGGGCGAGCATTGCGCTTCGAGCGAGTCGGCAAGGAGTTCGGCCTTCTCGTCGTCGTCAAACGCCGGAAGGCCGGAGGGTCGGTTTAGTGGTGGGGTTTGGGTCAGGTTGGAATCCATCTTCAACGATCTCGCCACCCTCCAGTACGCTAGATGTGAAGGCGAGATGTCGGACAACAGACGGTTCCAGCTGTTGTTGCGGAATTCCGAAATGCGAGCTTTAACTTCCCTTTGCAGGGAGCGTAGCCGCACCCGGTTTTCCACGGAAGGGAATGAGTCATAGGCACGAGTGGCGGCGTTCTTCGCCCTCAGCCGCCGCCTCACTTCTTCAGGGAGCTCCCATCGGCGATCGTTCGCCGCTGGGACCACCCTGGAGCAGCTGCTGACGCAGTCGTGGAGGTGACAACCGAGGCCTCGGATAGCCTCCGCCGCGCCGTCTGGCCCACTGATTGTGTCGGGAATCTGGTCCAGATGCTGAGAGAGGGTCCCGAGGGACTTCTTCAGTCTTTTCCAGTCGATGGTCGTGGTGGATTGCGGAAAGCGATCGGTCTGCCGGCCCAATTTGAGAAGGACAGGGCGGTGGTCGGAATTGAGCTCGTGAAGCGTCTCAATTCCTGTTAAGTGAAGGGAGATATTACGGAGAAGGGCAATGTCGAGTATGTCTGGTCTGTGGTTCGGGTTTGTGGGGTAACGCGTGGGCGTTGTCGGGGCGATGACATTAAAATTGAGAATGTCAGAGAGTCTGCTCAGAGTCCCGCCGTTTGGCGTGGCCCCGAGACAGTTCCAACTGGCGTGCTTGCAGTTAAGATCTCCCGCTAGGATGACAGAGTCACCGAGGTTGAGGAGTAACTCGAGGTCACTTCTCAACAGTGGCTTTGTCGGGGGTAAATAAACTGACGCTATGATGACTGACGGATGGTCAGTCATGGCAAGACGACAGACCGAGGCCTCCATGTGTGTAAGAGGAGGTGTGTCGATGGGAATGCAGTGTAGGGACCTCTTGAAGTAGATGAGTGTACCTCCACCGCGGGCGGGAGTACGATCGTTACGTACTATAGAGTATTGGGCAATACGCGGGTCGCGCCTGCTAGGTTTCAAGAAGGTTTCTTGAATTAGCATGACGTCGACTTGGTGGGAATTGAGAAACTCCTGGATCTCCGTCTTTTGGGCAGTGATGCCATTAACGTTGAAGAACGCTAATGACAGTGAAGAGGGAGCTAATCTTTTGGCCGGAGGGGCCATTTAAAACCTATTAAATGGAGTACCCTGGAGTCGTTCCAGGGCCTCAAATACGTGCGCGTATTGCGCAACTAAATTTAAAAAGGAAAAAGTGTCGTTGCACTTTTGGAATTCGAGAGAGACTGCGATGAGCTCTCTCATGCTAACAGCCTCGCCGAGCCTTCTCGCGAAGTCGACGAAGCTGTTAGGGGGGGAAGACACAGGAGCTGGTCCCGGTCTGGGGGGGTGAGGCGCAGATGCCTTCGGTGGTTGGGGGATGTGGGCCCTAGGGTCCCTCTGTCTCCAGGCTGGTGCTGGAGCGGGTGCTGGCTTTGGCGTGGGCCTCGGCCAGGCGGGTGGAGTAGCCACTGGTTTGGCCAGTGGCGGGAATTGGCCAGCGCTGTTGAGCGCTGGCGGTTGTGGCCTTTGGGAGGGCCGATTGGAGGGAGCACGGCGGGAGGCTTTATGGGCCTTCCGCTTAGGTGCTTTCGGGCACCCGCGGTAGTTGGCGGGATGCCCGTGTTCTCCGCAGAGAACGCACGCCGGTGGCTCTGACGAGTCCTTCTGGCGTTGGCACTCGGAGGTGCCGTGGTTGCCCAGGCACTTTACGCACCTCGGCTTCGCAAAACAATTGCGAGCCGAGTGGCCGTAATATTGGCATCGGTGGCATTGGCCAATGATGCCGCGCTTGTAAGGGGGCTCAAATTTGAGTCCCGTCAAGCCGCAAATTTGGGAAGCGCCGAAGAAGCGCTTCCCATCAGGGTTGTTACTTAGTACGACAAGTACTAAGTTGAGGGGGCCGCGTTCCCTGCAACGAAGTCGGTGGACTTCGAGGACCGGGAAGTCCTGGGCTCGGACATCCTCGAGGATGTCGTCATCGCCTAGGGTGGCGGGAAGGCCACGAACAATAACGCGGAGGTGGCGTTCCTCCGGGAGGGAATAAGTATGGAAGGAGACGGTCTCCTTCCTTAACAAGTCGGTGAGGGCGCGGTATTCAGATACCGTTTGCACCTTCACGGTGATGTTGGTGCCACTATTTGTGGCACGGAGGGGGATGATTCCCCGTTGGGCCATCGAATTTCGGATCGCGGTCCATCTGGCCGTGTCCTGTATGACTACAGGCGGCGGAGCCTTAGGGGCGGGCGGAGGGGTGGGTTTTTGTCCTGAGACGGACGGAGAGGAGGCCTTAGGGGTCTCCTTCGATGGTGCCAGCTTCTTGGGCGGCACTGTGGCGGGGGCGGTATTTGTATGCGACCGCTTCTTGCTCCCCTTCACCTTGATGAAGCCGTCGTCCAGGGAATCTAATTCCCCGTGCGACAGCTCATCGGCGGAGGGGGCATGGCTAAGCGGCGCAGGCGTCGGGGCGCGGAGGGTAGGGGTCGGCGAAGGCGACCGCGAGCGCGCCGATGACGCATCCATCGGCGACTCGGGGGTCAGCGGGATTCACTCATGATCTTTATTTACACCTACTTATATAGTATATTTACAGTGGCGTGCCGATAGAATATTATTATTACTGACGGAATAATAATAATTAACGAAGTTAATTGTGATTGGCGCGTGCCAATGCGTATTGCGTTCGCGCGCACATATTTTGAACAGCGCGATGATATAAATACGGGCCGCGTAGGTATGCAACCCTTTTGCCCGTCGACGCCGTGGAGGCAACATCTCCTCTTTAGAAACAACAGCGCCGGACCTCGGTCGGAAGCGCTGGCCGTGACAAAAAAAATAATAATAAAGGAAAATTAAATAAAATTTCATCACTGCTATTGAAACATGACATTCAAACACTTAACATAACATGCTTAAACAACTTGGATCTAAATTCTCCGTTTGCCTGTTTTATATCCAAGGATAATTCATTAAAAAGTTGTGCTCCCTCAAAAGTAAGAGTTTTCTTGCCATATGTAGTTCGTACTTTTGGTAAAACCACAAGATCTTTTTGTTTAAGCAAAGTAATATCGGAGTGAATTGATTTATCTAGTATCTTTCGAACGAGTATACATATATTAAATTTATATAATTGACTTAAATTCATTAATTTTGTTTCTTTATAAATTTTGTTGGTAGGTGTTAGATAGGGATAATGAAATAGCATTTTAATAATTTTGTTTTGCGTAATTTGTAATTTCAAAATGTTCAAAATAAGTACAAAAATTATTAAGTAGGTAGGCCCTGTTCTCTTCATCTAATATATAAAACCATTGTTTGTTTGTTCGTATTTTATCAGCTGCAACACCGTCTCGATCCAATTGCATGTTCAAAGGTCGCGCGTTATTACCTCATATCAAATTAATTTCTGAGTTTATTTTTTTGATTTTCAAAATACTATTATTGTTTCGGAAACATAATGGCGTCCTATAAGAGAAGAAACGGCGAAAGAAACTCCCCAGCAACCGCTCTTTTTAGTCCCATGCATTTTGATCTGCTAAATAATCATTAAATTGTATAATACGCTTTTTTAACAAGTTTCCGTTTTACAAATGTTTTACAAATCGTAATTCACGTATGACTTCAAGGATTTTATTGTAGTAACTTACACATTGTCTTTAAAATGATTTATCTATTTTGGTTAGCCTTGTTTGGATCAAAGCTAGATCATGTTTAGTATTACAATTATGAATTTTTTTTAAACGATCAATATTTTTATAAAAAAAAATTGAAAAAAAAAATATAAAAAATATTGTAGTGGCAGGACACACCGTTTTCGCAGTCATTTGGGCAGCCCGTCTGGCGGCAGTAACCACCCCCTTACAGAAGACCACCGTGAAATAACAGCACGAGTGCTATTGTGTTTCGGTGAGTGAGTAAGGGATGCCAGAGCCCATTTCCTTATCCACTCCTAATCCCTTATCCTTAATCCTACTGCAGTCGGCAGCGCACTTGCAGCAGCTTTGGCGTTGCTTGTGTTATAGGCGTCAGCCTGTCTGCCGACCTTAACATAATTTTTTTTTGTCAAATGTGTATTGTTAATATGTTTGGTCTCTTTAAATTTATCTCTTAATGTCCGTCTATTGGATAAATTATAAATTGCTCGAACAGCCCTTTTCTACAACACGAAATAATTTCTCCGATAAATTATCTCTATTGGACGATTAAATATTTTTTCTATAGTTTAGTTAGTAGATACTGAATAATACTAATTTTAGTACAAACTTTATACTTAGTCGCTAAAGTGCTATATTTATGCGGTTTCCATTTTGTAATAATTTACCTACTTATAGAAATACATAAGATGTTTAACTTCTGCTCCTGATTCTCTCTTTCGTAGCCAATTTTAATCATAAAAAGAAATAAGGACGCGAACAGTCCGTTCCAGAACGAGAACACGTAATCTCGTCGGAATTAAAATATACGCTGAATATGTAAAACAGCGAAGTGCGAGAGTTAAATAAAAAGGCTCATACACACCCAATAAAAGTCCGTGGGACGATACTGAGGCTTGGTACGCTATGTAGAAGCCTCCACAGAGGGACTCGAGTGGACTACATTTCGAGCCGCGATTTTTTATGCCTACAATTTATACGACATCAGCTTACCTTTATTGGGTTTTCGTGACGGGAGTAGGCGTTAAAATTCTAGGACTATTATTGTATTGCGCAAAATTTAAAAAATAAATATTTGATTCATAAATATATCGATATTTATGAATCAAATATGGCCCAAAAAAAACCCTGTTTTCGGAATGTTTTATTATTGGGTGGAGTTGTAAATAGTGTGTTTTGAAAAGTAAAATCATCAAGGATCAAGGTTAATTTACTATAATGTTATGACTAACTATGGAACGTTCTGAAAAAGCTTTCGCGCCGGAAAGCTTTTTTCTCGAACGTCCCATAACATTCTGTAAGGTATTCTGTAAGGGGGTGGATACTGCCGCCAGGCGGGCTGCTTAAATGACTGCGAAACGCAGTGTGCCCTGCTACAACTTAACAGATCCAGATAAGACTGAATTTTGGAAAAGTAGATACACACTATAAATTTGAAAATGTTAAATTAAATTGACATTTAAAATTTGTAAATTGAAGAATCATTTGAGACAGGTTTCTCGCTGGTTTCTTACCTGTAGAAATCGTTTTTCTAACCAATAGCAGATTTATTTTATTTTATTGTCTATAAACTGTCTTTGGAAACATTGATAAAGAGTTATTGATAGAAAATATTGATAGAAAATTCATAACAAGTCTAAAAATAACATTAAGTATTTTCTACCGGCTCTACTTCACCGGTATCTACGGTGCTTGTAAAATGCCGCTGCGCACGATCCGGATGATTCGATCTTCGAAAATCCCTCGAACTTTTGGAACGACTCTTTCTTGAGAAATATCTGACTAGATATATTTTTTGTCTTAAGCTCGGCAGACAGGCTGACGGTCCACTTGATGGTTCATAGGAGCCGCAAGTGCGCTGCCGACTACAGTAGGTTTAAGGATAAACGATTGGGGAGAGTTAAGGAAATGAGTGTTATGAGTAAGGCCTCATAAAACAACAGCACACGTGCTGTTATTTCACGGTGGTCTTCTGTAAGGGGTTGATTACTGCCGCCTGACAGGCTGCCTCAGTGTGCCCTACCACTACTTTCTAGATGCAGACCAATGCCAACTTTGAAAAGTTAATTTCCAAAGTTGACCCTGCCGGGAATCGAACACGGGAACCCTAGAAGAGAGCGTTAAGGCAAGCACCCTAACCACTCATCGGACGAGCTCGTTCAACATCGGCCTCTTCAATGGAGCTGTAAACTAATTCTTGAAGGGTCGTTGTCTCCATCTCTGCATCTCGTAGTGTTGCTGATATCCCAAATCTACGGTAGCCACTTATTGTTGCCTTCCATGTTTTATAAAATAACTAGCTGACCCAGCAGACGTTGTCCTGCTAGAACCCGAAAATAACTCCGTAAATTGATTGTGGCGCCACCTATCGGGTCCAATTTTATTTTCAAACCATATGTTAAAGTAAAGACCTATTCTCATACCTACCAAATATCCAAAAAAAAAAATCGTAAAAATCGATGTCACTTTGTGAAATAATGTTGCCATGTTCAATGTAATAGTGGGGCGTTCAGTTTTCGTTCAATCACAGGAAATGATGATATGAATGAGTACATCGCTAATCTTATCTTACTATACAAAAAAAAAGATATTATTTCTATTTTACTGTATCCGAATGTTGTATGGATAAATTAATCTACAGCAGGCCTACCACGAATGTCATTCCAAGTTTTCTCTCTCTATCGTACTTATGTAAGAAGTTGCAAGTGGGACACAGAGGGTAAACTTCGGATGCCGTTCATGGTAGCGAGGCAGAGCCATCTATTAATAATTCATCGAACTAACCTATAAATAGATACTTTAATTTGCAATAACAAATATTGATGTCAATAATTAAGATAAAAACTATCCTATCTTTTAAGTTGGACCAAATAACAGATACTTACGAAGTTTTATCAAAGTCGGTTTAGTAGTTTCAGAGTTTATCGCGAACATACATCCTGACACGAGATTTTTATATATATATATATATAAGATAAATACATAAATGTCAATTGCTAAAAGAATCACAAAGTTATAAGAGAGGGAGTCGAGACATTTCGGAATATTTTCGATGTAGATTCTCGCGAAGAATATATTGATATATTTAGAAGCGGTGTTGTGTCATTGTTAGTACTGAGGAAACAGCGCGTAAGTTCGCCACAAAGGAAGTAAGTTTCAAAGTGAAACTGGAAACCCCTGAATATGTTTCACGACCCATTTAAATTACGCATGAACGAATCATATTTCAAAAGCCACAAGTTAATGGCGCCTCCGGGATTTACAACTCCTACATTATTTATTCTTTCTAAGATAAACGCGTCGGAATACACTCGAATATCGTCTTTTATATTCAAAGATGCCCTTAACTCGATTCAAATGATAAATGATTGGAAGGAGTAAAATGAACACAATAAGTGAGCTTATAAAATGTAGCTTTATTCACAAAAAAAAAAACTCTCGGCTTGAAATTCATATTTAAAAAATTATTTCAAAATTTACTGTCCCTTAATGTTGGTAATGGACCATGGACTTGAATCTAATGTTAAATTATGGGTGTAATTTTAACAATCATCAAATCTATACTAATATTATAAAGCTGAAGAGTTTGTTTGTTTGTTTGTATGGTTGAACGCGCTAATCTCAGGAACTGCTGGTTCGAATTGAAAAAATCTTTTTGTGTTGGATAATAAAGAACAAGATGGATAACAAGATAACAAACAAGATTTAAAAGGACAAAGTTATTTAATTGGAGATAAATATTAATACTATTTTAACAGATTGAATTAAATAAAACAATAATGCTATTTTTGATACAAATGTACTATTATTTAAGTTTGCACCTTATTTTTTGAGTACAAAGCTTTTATTCACGCAAAATAAAATAGTAATGGAACATTCATTTTACACATTAATTAATATTAACATTTTGACGATTTAAATTTGGATTCCATTCTGATTAATTTAATAACAAAAATATTTGCTAGGTAAGCATAATTAGTATAATTTGGGGATACAAATTGGTGACAAATATCAACTTTGCTCACATAAAAATTTGCTGCGCGTAGGACTTGAGATAAATTTGGACAAGATGAAAGTCATTACAACGAGCATATTCTCCCAGAACCTGTTACCGTAGAAGGTGTGACTCTTGAAGTTGTGCAGAATTACGTCTATTTGGGACAAACGATCCAGTTAGACAGAAACAACTATGACAAAGAAGTTGGCAGAAGAATCCGGCTGGGTTGGTTATGCTGCATTTGGAAAACTACGTCATCTGTTCTCATCAGCATTATCGTAATGTCTGAAGACCAAGTTATAAATACAAGTGATGACGTATGGTGCCGAAAAGTGGCCTCTCACTGCAGGACTGATCTACAAGTTTAGTGTTTGGAGCAAGCTATGCTCGGAGTTTCTTTGATGGATAGGATTAGAAATTCTCAAATTCGCCGAAGAACCTAGTTTGTCGACATAGCAAAGAGAATTAGCAAGTTTAAGCGGCAATGGGTCGATCACATCTGTCGCAAAGCGGATTGGGTAGAATATCATAGAATATATAGAATTATGTAATAATATAATAGAACGGATGGGACAGAAGAGTTCTCGAATGGAAGCTTTTAATTGAATAGCGCAGCGTGAAACGCCCTGCGGCAAGATGGACAGACGATCTCAAAAGCTTTGGAGGAAGCGGTGGATGCGAAGAACGGAAGACCGTGCGTGGTGGCGAGCCTTGGGAGAGGCCTACATGCACAACAGTGGAGAGAAACAGACTGATGATGATGTTGATGACGACAGAAATAATATTGTTTACATAAATAAGTCTCGACGTCAGAAGCATTTTGTCGGAAGTGCCATTTTGTTAACTTAACCAGAGAGCAAAAAGAAAGTTTTGGCATCTATTAATTCGCCTATTATTAATTTATTTGCTCTTTAAGTAAAATAAGTATCCAACTACAAGAAAACCAGCTATTATCTCTCATTGAAGATAAAAAGATTGTTTTTAATGCAATCCCCAGATAGATACCTACCACCTCATGCTTCTTCAAAAGCGAATTCCTTTAGGGCATCTGTTACATGGGTTAAACTGTCTATTTTAATGATATGGCCAAATGACTTAAAAAAAAAATTTCGGCCGAATTGCACATCCACAATACATAAAAAATATAGCAATAAAAAATGTAGATTATGTATAAATGTAGCTTTATTTACATAAAATAACAGCTAAAAAATTCGTTCTAAAAAAATTAAATCAAAATATACAATTCGTATACACGCTGGCAGTGGTGTAACCTTTTGTGAGTATTAAAAAATATTTTCAAAATTTAATGGGTTGTTTTGAATTTTGAACGCAACATAGCGTCCATTCGGAGAGCTCTAATGATGTCCGTAATATCCAATGCCGTGTCCAAGACCACCGTATCCGCCGTAGCCTCCGTATCCCAATCCTTGTCCGTAACCGAGACCATAGCCGTGTCCCCCGTATGAGACTTGATTAGCGTAGCTTACAGCTGGACCACCGTAGTAACCATGACCGCCATAACCTGACAAAGTAAGAAGAAAAAACATTAATTTATTTGGAACAAAGAAGTAACTGGTTTGGAATCTTCCAAGTAACTAATAACTTTTAATGAGCAATTCTTGGTATACATATATATATATCTAAATTTAGTATGTCGGAAACGGTTTTAACGATTTCAATAATTCGATCCCCGGTCATGCCATGTACCAATGGTTTTTTTTTAAAACTTAAGTACATTGTACTGACTGCTCTTAAATAGTAAATAAAAACATCGCGAGGAAACCTGCATACGCCAAACCTGCCCCTGAGCCAACGTGGTGGACCATAGCCCTTTGTTGAGAGGGGAAGCAGGTACTCCTGTAGTGGGGGCATATAATAGGTCATGTTGGTGATGATGATGATATGTTGACCATAGAAGTTTGGTCCACAGACAGGCTAACGGTCCGCTTGATGGTAGGTGGTCACCGTCGTCTATAACACTAGCAACGCCACAGGTGCTGCTAGTACATTGCCGACCATGTAGGATTAACGATAAGGGATTAGGAAGGAATACTCCCCTACTCACTCAGCGAAACACAACAGCACTTCCGGTCTTCTGTAAGGGGGTAGACTGCCCAAATGACTGTGCGCAATGTGCGCTGCCTGAACATTTTTACTGATATTTTTATTTCAGGATTCTCCATTGTAGGTAATTGTTAAATACAAATTGCGATACAATTACGATATTAATTTACGTACTTTTGAAATGGTATTTTTTTAACATTTTTTAACAACTTAACATGTTTTTTGTAAACAATGTAATTTATTCTGTCATTAATTACTTTTATGAATAAAAAAAAATCTTCTTTTGGCCATATTTTAACAGAACCCACTCTAAAAGCTAGGGTAACTGGACCAGGGTACCATTTTATCAAGGTTACTTATTAATATTTGTTTCTGTTTATTGTACTATGTTTAATCTTTTGTCTTTTCTTTTCATTTTATTTATGTTATTATGTTGGTGCGGGAATTAAATGTTTCTTTCCGTATTGACTAATACAGGCCAATTTATACTATAAAATCCCAAAAACCTAGAGACCACGTGGTATACACACGTAGATACCTACGCGTTGACAACTGTTCATTGTACGATGAATTAATAACAATAATAAATGAAATTGTCATCAGTTTGGAGGTCTCACACGTTTCTAGTTCCCACACTTACCGAGACCAGAGTATCCAAGGCCACCTCCGTATCCACCACCAAGGCCGGAGTATCCGCCGTATCCACCGAGGCCATGCGCTGTTGAATAAGCCACTTTACTTACGGCAAGAGGGGAACCTTAAATAGAAAAATCATTTTTAATAAAAACAACATCTTAACAGCCTCCACTAGACAAGATTTATTTAGAATGTCGTTCTTCTTGGCGAGTAGGTTTCCTCATTTTGCAGCGATTATAGGTAGCTTTGCCTCACTTATTCTTTGACTTAGTTTCAGCTTGTTACAAAAATGTAGTGGCAGGGCATACTGCGCTTTGCAGTCATTTGGGCAGCCCGTCTGGGGGTAGTAACCAACCCCTTACAGAAGACCACCGTGAAATAAGAGCATGTGTGCTGTTGTGTTTCGGTGAGTGAGTAAGGGATGCCAGAGCCCATTTCCCTATCCCCCTCCTAACCCCTTATCCTTAATCCTGCTGTACTCGGCGGCGCACTTGCAGCAGCATTTGGCGTTGCTTGTGTTATGGCGACGGTAGCCACCTACGATCAAGTGGACCGTCAGCCTGACTGCCGATCTTAAAATAAAAAAAAGTCAACATTTGACTGAAATACTCAAAACTAAGAAACAATTATATTTTCGTCAATGATCCCGTTGTCCAAAATAAGTTCATCCTAAGTCCTAAGTAATATTTTAAAAGCGAAAGTGATTTTTGTTACACTTTCACGCCTTAACTACTAAACCGATCATGAAATCCATACTAATATTATAAATGTGAAAGTTACTCTGTCAGTCTGTCTGTTACCTTTTCACGCCCAAACTGCTGAACCGATAATCATGAAATTTTGCAAACACGTTGTCAGGGATGCAGGAAAGGACATAGGGTACCTTTCATCCATAAAAAAGTACTGTTTCCGAAGGATCATCTAACGCCTGGCATAGCTGTAACTGCAATACAGATGTTAGACATTACATTGCTCATTGGGCAAAGCCGCGGACACCAGCTAGTTTTGAATACATATGGTCAGGTGACAGGGCTCCTCTGGTCCAGAAGTCGTGGACAAAATTAGTTGCTAATATTTTTAAAACAAACAGTTTCTAAAATATTCCGGTTTTTTTTAATCAAAAACAAACCCCAATTCGAGCCGACCGCCGCTAAATGTGTAACCGATAAATTAAAATTTAATTAAACTCTTTCAGGAAGGGTTATATGGTTGCTCAGCACATGATAATCGAGTTTTTATCGACGCCACGCATATCGAATTAATAGTCGAATCGAAAGGTCGCCACAGCAAAAAAGTTCAATGGTAAATGGACATTATTATGGTGAGTAAAAAATATATAAAAAAATATTTATCGTTTCATTGATTGTAAAAATTGCTTTATACATGACTGCACATGTTTGCAGCAAGCAATTGTAATTTAAAAAATAAACGTATTTATAACTATTGAATTTAATACAGAAACTATTGAAATATGTACAAAACATAGAAAAATACACACAAACATTGTAAAATGGGCACACCCTCTTCAAAAACGTTCAGCACGTGTGCTGTTGCGTTTAGATAAGTGAGCCAGGAATGCTAAAACGTATTTTAATTCCATCCTTATGCCTTTATCCTTTATCCGACTTGTCGGCAGCTCTCTTGTACCACCTATAGCAATTGCTTGTGTTAAGGCGACTCGAGCCCAAAAACTCGTCCCACACTGAATTGACGGGACTGCTGAGGGGGAGTCGCTACTTGCAAATCTCGGAAATATCTATTTAAAAATTAAATAAAGTATAATTCAAATTTTTCTTTTGATGAGACTTCAGAAAGTGGATCTTAAAATTTATCTTAAGAATTAGCTATTTAAAATATTGATTATTAAGCAAATCGCACGGTCACAACATCGATATTAGACCGCAAATTAGTAATTTTTTTATATATATAATTAAATATAATTTAAAAAATAATTATGATGATCCCCTTTCATATACCCTGCAGATGATTTGGGTATTTTTTAAATTATAATTATTATGATAGGTAATTTAAAAGGAAAACGGTTACAAATAAGTGGATTTTTTTTATCATTAGGGGCTGGAGTCGCCTTAAAATAGTCGGCTGTAACTTACCATCAAGTGAACCGTCAGCTTTTAAAAAAATTACATCGAAACATTACAGTAACCTTAAATTAATTTCAATTTCCGTTTGTGCCTAATAATAAACAATTGCCTAATTGACGTAACAGAAACGGGTACATTTTATTTTACGCGATACACCTAACAATAATAATTACGTGCGTTGTGAGTAAAGAAAATATGTATGTCGAGGGCGCAGGCGTTCCCACGTAGTCATTAAACCTCCTCACATTGTCACCGATGGTTTTCATTACGAAGCACAGAGTAATCATTATTCTCTGACGGCTAATAGTTAATTTAATAATAGCAGATGTCATTACAAAAATTATTCCAGTTTTCTGATTTCTGGTTTACAGTTTTCTGGTTTGCAATATTACAGCATTTATAAATTTCCAAATTCAAATATAATTTATGTTTATTATTTACAATAATCCATTAAGCATGTATTGTAACAATATTTTAAAATATTGGATTTTATCCGTCTTACTACAAAAGATTAAATAAGCACTGTCTAACTAAACACGCGCTTACGTAGACAATGTATAACTATTTAAACATTGTTAGGTGAGCGCTTAAAATGTCCTTACCACAAAACCTTGTTTAGCGCTTGTTTTTGTAGATAGTGTTAAAGTACGAGAATGATATTGCATTATGGCAACCCTGACAAACATTCATTCAGTCACTCGCCCTGAATTCATGTCGTTTTCATTTTACGCAGATTTTTGTTTTCACAAGCTATTATTACGGACTATAGTAACGATATAAGTAAATTATCAAATTGGAATAAGGCACAAATTACAACAAATACGTTAGATTGTTTATAAAATTTTGTTATATCAAAAAACATTGCGCTTAATGGAACGTAACTGACACGGGCGTAATTGTCAAATGTCAAGTTGGATTTGTTAATTTAATATTCTTATTTTCATAAATTCCAATTATTATTATTAACATGGATAAAAAACGTGAGCGCGGCGTTGCGTCATCGTAATATTCGAATGGATTAATTCGCTCGCGATGTATCCTATCTCACAAAATTATATATCCTTATAAATAATTCATATCCTCCATACGTAATCAATTAAATTTAAAATACCCATAGTCATTTCAAAAATCAAAAGAAATCTTTAATATTACGCAAAACGATTACAAATTTGACAGCACGTCCAAGGAGAAGCCGCTAACTAGATAGACACTTGTTAATCAAGCATCTGGCGGTATTTAAATTTAAATAATGCTCAAGCATTGTCTAACCCTAAACAATGCCTAGACACTCTTTTGTAGTAAAGTTTTATTTAACCACGTGTACAAAGCCTGTTTAAAGTATGTTTACTGTTTTTGTAGTAAGACGGTATATCTCTATAATTTACTAGCTGAACTCGGCCACGCTTCGCTGCGGCCCATACGGTGGCGTGCGTATGGGGCGCGCGGTACTGGACACTGCTTATTTATAATACTATTCATCGTAGCGTGATGTTATATAGCCTATAGCCTTCCTCGATAAATGGACTATTCAAAACAAAGAGAATTTTTCAATTCGAACCAGTAGTTCCTGAGATTAACGCGTTCAAACAAACAAACAAACCTTTCAGATTTATAATATTAGTATAGATTTACGACTAGCTGAGCCCGCAACTTCGTACACATGGTATTCGGTATAGCGCGTAATTTTTTTGCTCGTAAACCGATTGGAAACAAACACTAATAAATGTTACGCAGCTTGCTATAATATATCA
The DNA here is from genome assembly GCA_910589475.2 of Bembecia ichneumoniformis. Lineage (NCBI taxonomy): Eukaryota > Metazoa > Arthropoda > Insecta > Lepidoptera > Sesiidae > Bembecia > Bembecia ichneumoniformis. The sequence continues at coordinate 17,563,323 of OU342535.1, forward strand.
GTGAAAACCGAATTCAAATCGGTTAAGCCGTTTCTGAGATTAGCACGAACAAACGCACAGACAAACAGACAAAAATTCTAAAAATTACGAGTATTTTTACTTCGATGAAATAAGTAGGTTTACGATTTTATCATATGTATAGATTTGCTCACTTGAACTGAATAAAACCAATCTGAATACTGCTTGGAGTACTGTAAAGCTGCTGCATAATTACTGATTCGCTTTTTAAGCGAAATAACGAAATAATAGGCATGTTTTAAACCATTCGAAACTTTGGTGTGTACTAAATAAGCTTTAAATTGAGATACGGAAGTGTTCTGAAATAAGTTATTTTTTCTAGTACATTTCGCCTCTATTGTTTGCGGCGCTTGATACGTTTATTTATAGACTAGCTGAGCCCGCAACTTCGTACGCATGATATTCGGTATGGCGCGTAACTTGTTTGTTTGTAAACCGATTGGAATGAAACAAACACTAAATCTTACAGGAAGCTTGCTGCAATACATCAGTGAAAACCGCATTCAAATCGGTTAAGTTGTTTCTGAGATTAGCGTGCACAAACGCACAGACAAATGTCGTATTATCTCTTTAACCGTAGGTAGGTCCAAAATACATGCAATAAAAAAAAGCAAAAATCACGCATATTAAATACGTGTGACGATAAACTTGCTGATTTTTATATGAATTCATAATTTTGTTGATTATATGACCAATTTTAATTTTTTTTAAATACAAAAAGTAGTTATTGTGGGTTAAATATAAAAGTTATACATATACTTTTAGGTATATGGTACTGTAGGTATAAGGTTTATCTCATAATATAAAATAAAGTCGCTATCCATTTCTGTATGTTTGTCTGATTTGTATGATAAACGGAAAGCGATAAACGAGAAAGGTTTCTGTACAGAAATTGCGGAAAAAAAGGATCCCTGTGCAGCCAGGAGCTGGTCGTTTTATTATGTTCAGATCAGCAGACAGGCTGACGGTCCACTTGATGGTAGGTGGCTACCGTCGCCTATAACAGAAGCAACGCCACAGCTGCTGCAAGTGCGCTGTCGACTTCAGTACGATTAAGGGTTAGGGAAATGGGCTCTTGCATCCCTTACTCACTTACCGAAACACAACAGCCCATGTGCTGTTATTTCACAGTGGTTTTCTGTAAGGGAGTGGTTACTGTCGCCAGACGGAATGCCCAATTGACTGCTAAACTAAGTGTATCATGCCACTACTTTTCAGATCAGAGCTAAAAGTTCATTTCCAAAGTTCACCCGGGAACCCTAAAACAGAGCGTTAAAGCATGCACACTAACCTAACCACTCATCCAACGGGCTCGCAAAACGGGGGGGCTATTTTAGAGTAAATTAATGACTATATTATTAACTAGCGACCCGCCCTCGGCTTCGCCCGGGGTGCATTTTTATATATATAAACATTCCTCGTTTATCCCTCTTTCCATTAGTGAAAACCGAATTAAAATCGATCTACCCGTTCACGCGTGATGCCGTAACCAAGGGAAATGGGGATTCATTTTTATATATATAAGATAGATGTATGCTCCTTTCAAATAAATTGAAGGATTCTAATGGTTATTAATCCACAATTGATTCGATTGTTGAAAGAAAAAAAGTTTCGTTACGGCTACGTCTAAGAGGTTCAAGTTTAAGTTTAAAGTTACTCCCTGCCTAGTGGAGCTGCAGTCAAGCTTTATTGAAACCTTTGCTCGAATGTACGAGATCAGTTTAGTTTCTCAATTCGGTTATTCGATTTCACTTAGCTATGAGGTTCATTCGGCTAATTGTTAGACCGTTTTACATAAGATTTAGTAAGAGTAAATGTGGCAGTAATACACCGGTTTCTTGTGCCTTGCGATTTTATAATGAAACTAGTTTTCGCCCGCGACTTCGTCCGCGGAGTGTCGCGGTGTGGTAACCCCCGGTGACCCTCTATGACATTCCGCAAACCGGGTCTCTCTCGGGTTCATAGTTTCCGAGATCCCGTCGCCGACTTTTTACCAGGTCGAGGTAGCGAGGTCTTTGAATTAATTTCTCGACAACTTTATTCGTACTCCACGACCGGCTAAAGAGACAAACCCCCCCACGGCTCCTTCCCGGTTAGAAATGTCACTAGATCAGTGAGTCAGTGAGTGGTATTTCGGCTGTATAATTTTGTAATATTTCACAAGTGTGACATTGACATTTTTTATTATAAAATTAGACAATTTAAAAGGGCTATATACAGTGTATCGTAGTAATTATCATAACTTTCTTTTTGTTGTTATATATATTTATTTTATTTTTTGAGTCTGTGTTGTGTTGCCTATAATTTTGCTTTAATAATGGTGTGCTTTCCTGTAATTTAAATTCTACTTATAATGTTTTTTTTTTTTAAATGTGTTGTTATGTCTAAGTATGTATTTAGTTGGTAAGCCTTGTCAAATAAACAAATAAACAAATAAACAAATAAAGGCAATTTCTGTATATTTTATTTATTTATAGGGACCTTTTTAAAGGTGTTCTTGGAATTTTTAGTATGTTTGAGGAAGTTACGCGCGCAGATTTAAGACACCGTCAAGTTTTAAAATTAACAATGGATTACTATGCACATGACTGATATTTATCCCTGTTAATATTGCGTTTTTATTTATGAACACTTATTTAATACTAACTTTAGCGCGCGATTTCGTCCGCGTCCCTTTTCTCTGGTGTTAAAACATTTATTATAATGGCTCATATAGATTTGTCGAACGTGGAATTTTTTTATTTTTATTTTTAGACTAACTGAGCCCGCAATTTCTTACGCGTGGGTCCTATTCGGTATTTATTCTTATTTGTAAACCGATTGGAATGAAACAAAGACTAAATGTTACGGGAACCTTGCTACAATATATCTGAGATTAGCGTGCACAAACGCGCAGACAAACAGAAGATAAACAAATAAAACTTGTAAAAAGCCATATTTTTGACATCGGTAACATAAACATACATTTACGTGTATAAATCTTTTGTTTTTAATATTTAAGATGATTCCCAGAAAAAAAAAATCTCCTTTACTGTAGCCCCGACAAGTTGTATGCAAAATTTCATGAAGGTCGCCATGAGTAGTTGAGCCTTTTATAATATTAATTAGGACTGTATAGTTTATAAATACTGTTATTATTGTTGTTAATGTTATATTTGTAAGATTAAACACTTACATGAGTACACACTGCCAAAATGACGCGAAACGCAGTGTGCCCTACCACTACTTTTCAAATCCAGACCAGAGTCAATTTTGAAAATTACATTAAAATTTCCAAACTTGACCCCGCCGGGAATCGAACCCGGGGCCCCTGAGACGTTAGGCAAGCATCCTTGCCACTCATCCAACGGGCCGTCTATTTTATTATGTATAAAAGTTCGTTTTTTAAAACAAACATACCATGTATGCAATACTAGATAAATTTTGCGAAATCGCAGTGTTATTTGATCGTAGTTTTCTGAAAGCGATAGTTATTATCCGCAAACAGTCCGTCCAATAATCTCTTAAAATATATTTACCGTAACCGCCATATCCTCCGTGGCCCAGTCCACCGTATCCAACTCCGCCGTAACCGAGTCCACCATATCCTAGACCACCGCCGTAGCCGAGGCCATCGTATCCGTAGCCACCACCGTACCCGAGGCCTGCGAGTCCTCGTTTTTCAGTCTTCTTTGCTTCTTCCGCGCATACGGCGGTAATGGCAAGAGCAGCTACAATCTGGAAAAACAAATTATTACAAAAATGTTTAAGATAGAAAAGTAGGTAATTCTACTAAGAAATGCAATGGTAAGCATCCGCTAAGACGACGAAGACTGAAGCGAATCGCTAGTTATGTATATGACTACTTTCAATGTAAGCCTGTATGTTAGAAGCAAAGTTGCGAGAAAATCTAATCTCGTTATTTGTTTGGTAACTATTTATTTATTTTTTACTTAAATACTGAATTTATTATTCAGTAAGTATATAAGATAAAACATATATAGCTCATTGTTGAAAATGAATAAAAAATAAATTAAATTAACTGAAGATCACATAACTGGTCCATTTTTCTTTAAAGTTAAGATCGCTAAACAGGCTGACGGTCCACTTAGGTGGCTACCGTCGTCTATAACACAAGCAACGCCAAAGCTGCTGCAAGTGCGCTGCCGACTATAGTAGGATTAAGGATAAGGGATTAGGAGGGGATAGGGAAATGGGCTCTGGCATCCCTGCGACTACTTTCCAGATCCAGACTAGAGCCAAATTTGAAAAGTTCATTTTTCAAAATTGACCCTGCCTAGAATCAAGCCCGGGAACAGAGCGTTAAGGCAACCACCCTAACCACTCATCCAACGGGCTCGTCAATTTTGAAAATAGGATTGCAATTATTTTATAACGCCCAAGTATTTCATGATATTGAGGTAATTCAAGGGCAGGAAATTGCGTCATTTTGTAACGACGTCTTTATTGGTACATAATAACATGCAATTGTCGTCGTACAAACAAGCGAACAGTTATTATGAGTACTAGCAGGACTTGAACAGAAAGTTTTGAAATGAAACGACTATTAGCAAAGAACCGGCCCTATTGTGCCCCCTAAGTGCCTCAACTACTAAAAAATTATCCATTGAACTGTGGTTAACATTACTGAAAATAGCAATGAAAAATAAATTCTATTTGTTATTTGTTGCTATTTTATTATTGCCTAACAAATAATAATAATACGAAAGCCTAATAAAGGCCGTGGATCCACGGTGGACCGTGGACCAGTCCAATTGGAAAATTATGCGAAAGGTCTACTCTCCACGTCTTACTAATGAGATGATGATTGCTTGACATTTTTCTTTCGTTAAAAATGGTATTTATTAAGGTCAGACAAATTAAGTCAATTTAATATTTAATTCTGACATACGTTGTAATTACAAAAATGTTTTAATATTGAGTCAGTAACATTACTCTCGCGAGACCTTCCAAAATAATAAATTAAAACACTTATAAAATTATGTCAGTTTCGTAAGGAAGGTGGTTTCATGCGACCACTCCTTTGGGAGTTTTGGACTGGTATTAAAACCGTGGAACAATTGTTTCGACTCGCGAAAGACAAGGAGAGATTTAAGAAATTGACTGCCGACCTTCATTATTGGAGAGACACAGAAAGAAGAAGATGACCTTATAGAACATATTCTTTTAAGGTGCGATCACCTTATAAACATGTGTGGTTAAAACAGTGTAAACGATGATTCAGAATATAGAAACATGCTTGTAAAACTTATTTCAGAGAACCAAACTAAAACTAAAGAATGAACTATAGAAAGAGTGATTGTTAATTCGATTTCAAGTAGCCTAGGTAGGCTAGGTAATAAGAGGCTCTGGAGGACATAATATCTAGAATAGTACACAATAATTTTAACACTAACTTAAAAATACAGTAAGCAAAAACTAGATCAATGCAGTGCAACCATTTCCAAGTGGTTCAATAGTTGAAAGCGCGATTGGGAACTACCGCTCGATAATCTGCATCCTCATTAACTTGGTTCACAACTAACATTTACAAAGGATTTATGCATAGTACAATGAACAGGAGACTGGGAAATTGTACGCTGTTGGATTTTAATCGGTTAATACTCGTGGAGCTAATGTCTAGGTGTTCATTGTATTACAAACTGTTTCCGAGGTCGTGATTCATTGAAAACAAATAATAGCTATGCCATGTGGATTCGGGTACTTTAAAATGTACAGCTTATAAAAACAATTTCCATGAAAGGACCCTGACATTGTAATTCTTTTCAGTTTCCTTTTTTTTTTTTAAATGTAAAAGTCGACAGGCAGAAGCAGAACTAGCAGAAGTAGATAGGGAAATGGACTGCGGCTGAAATTTCGAATATATCACTAACATCATAATATAGAAAGTTATTATTAATATTTTAAAAATCAAAAACGGTTCTATTTAGAAGTACCAAAAGTGAAAATATTTATAACTTAGAATGACAAAATTTACTATAAGTATTACAAAAGATTATTGATTAGATAAACGAAAAGAAAGAAAGAAACTGCATCAAACTATTTTTATGCAGGTGTTTAGAAAAACCAAAGAAATTATAGTAAAATTGATATTATTTTTATGATAAAACCAAAATGCAATTTCTCACATTTAGAAATTACGTAAATATTAAATTTAATTTTTAAAAACTTTGAAGTAAAAATTTAAAGCGATTTATATTCAAAACGTCGAGTTTACTAAACCAAACTTGTCTGCCTTATTTTATTTGTGAGCCTGCATTGAATCCTGGTCACGTATGGAATCGACGTATCCTTACCAAGAATTTCATGTTGTCTTAGACACTTCACTGAGCACTGAGTGACTGATGATCGACTCACGCGCAGAATGCTTTTATACTGTTTGCAAGCGAGTGTGGTCACTTGGCATTAGTAAGAATTTTTTCTTCGTCCAAGGATATTGTATCGTGCTTTGTTTTGTTGGGGATGTTATACATTGCCACTGAAATTATACATTGCCACGATTATTTGAGGCACCACAAGGGGCAAAAGATAAGAAACTTAAAAACAAAATAATATATTGAAAACAAAAGATGAGACGTAGATGTAAGATTCGCGACATAATTAATTAAAAAACTTCTTAAATTACTGAGATCAACTTCGAGATGAAATTGTACAATTGACTGAAAAACAACATCAATATTCTTTGCATATAGTTAGAAGAAATAGGGAGATAGAAATCTATTTTGTTTCAAGATAATTAGCAAATGAACGGCACGACATATCTAGTAATTATTTATTAGTAAATAATAATAGTAAGTTTAATAATGTTAAAATAAATTTACATAACAATCGAATCGAGATATTTCTCTTTTATAAAGAATAGACATATACGACTAGCGAAGAAGAAAACGGTTCAATAGATGAGATGGCAAAAAATTCGACACAAAAAAAAACATGTGTGAACTCGCCACGATTCTATTTTTATGAAGTTGATACTTATACAGATTGCAGAAGACCGCAGAAAAAAAAACAACCCTAAGAAGAATAAAATCGCCTATGGACCAATACAACACCAGGGTTACGCAGTAACGCAATAATCACCCTAAAAACTGCGTAACTCATGCATTCCTCGCATCATCTATGTTTATTTAGATGGAGTGTCCTGTCACGGCCATTAAAAAGAGAAAAGTGGGGAAAAAATTAAATGAAAAAATAATAATCTATGTAAAATTGGTCCATCGAGACAAATAACTAAGCCATTGACTTTTTATGAATTGAAATCGTCAATTAAGTTGTTTCACCAAACAATAAACCTGGAAATTGTCTGTAAAATTGTTTAGGAATTAGAAAATGTCGGCAGCGTTTTCCGCCCATTGACATTCAATTAATCGCTTCAAAGTTCACCGAGTGAAGTTTTTCCCCAAAAAAAAAAAATACTTTTCACAAACGTTTAATATATAAATTTATAAATATTCCCTACAAGATATATTATGTTGTGAGTATTGTGAATCAGTAGGCACTTTATACAAGCAATCCACCTTATCCATAGTGAATCTTCATGCAGTTCACTTTCTCATTGTATACATTTGCTCAAACTACTGATCTTAAATATCCAAGATACACTTCATTACACTGAGTTTGCACTCATGAACTAGGTAACCCAACTGGCGGCAGTAACCAAACTCTTACACAACAGCACAGTTAAATAAATTTGTTGTGTTGCGATGAATAAGGTATGTCAGTGCCCATGTCCCTATTCACTCCTAATTAAACTCTTTTTTAGGCCACCTACCATTAAATGGACCGTCAGTTTGCCTGCCGATCACTATATAGATACCTATAGGCTGCTTCTCATCCTTATTATGAAAATACAAGGGAGGACCATAATACCTTTGAATTTGGACTACACAATTGACGTTAAAAATAATTTAATTCCACATATAATTTCTTGTGGCTTAGAACTGAAACTAAAATAATTGGTAAAATGATTGTTCCACATTCCATATAAAGTGTAGAGAAGCTTCACAATTGTTGAATCACAGGCGGTATTAATTGCGTTGTGCAGATCCCATTACAAGATATTGCGTGTTTGAGTTTTACGCAATTTCGTATTACAAGCCCTTATATCATGCCTTTGGCATCATCCTTGCCTCGCTATGAACCTGTACTTTTCTGTGACTTTGCTTGGCATTATTTATAAATTCCGTTTCTGTTGACCTAACATAAAACCAATTTAACTATGACGATTATAAGTGATTGAAACATAGTCCAATATTACTGAAAGGAGTTTTTTAGGCAGGCCACACTAGGCAGATCTACTACAGCGTCCAAGACACCAGTGCGACTTGTCTTATAAGAAGTACAAGACGCAAAGTTGCCTGTCTGTGTGTATTCTATAAGATGTAATTCGGAGAGTGTGCTCGAGAGCTGCATGCAGCTCTCGAGCACACTCTCCATGAGATCATACCGCCTTCCCCTTTCTTCTATCGGACATGCAGACGTACGGCTGGTTACCATCCTCACCTTGTCGAAATCCCTCTAATTCGGACCAAGCGCTTTAAAACATCTTTTGTGATGCGCACTGCTAAGGATTGGAACTCCCTGCCGGCGTCTGTATTTCCGAGCTCATATAACCCAAATCTTTTCAAGGTTCGAGTGAATAGGCATCTTCTGGGTGAGCTCGCTCCATCTTCGGCCTCATCCTTCCTACATGGATAGATGCTGGTCAAGAGCAAACCCATCTATAGTAAAAAAAAAGTATATGTAGTATGCTGCAGTTGACAAGTGTACTGGTATACTGACCGTCTGAAGCCAGCAAGAAGCAAAATTCTAAAAGGAGATGGATGTATTTAAGAGTAGGTCCCGTGTATCTCTTATATCTCCAGCAGAGTTTTTCTGTTCTCGGAATGTCCTGTCTGTGTGTATTCTTTAAGATGTAGAATCGGAAAATCATACCGCCTGCCCAGACGTACAGCTGGTTACCATTCTCACCTTGTCGAAATCCCTTTAAAACATCTTTTATAATGCGCACTGCATTATAAGGATTGGAACTCGCTGCCGGCTCTATATTACCCAAATCTTTTCAAGGTTCGAGTGAATAGGCATCTTCTGGGTGAGACGTTCCAGACGTTACTTGAGAGTTTTTTAGTACAATCAGTCTTCAGCAGAGTATCCCCGATATGATATTCACTGTCAGTTCAGTAATGAATCATATTCAGTAATGAAGTATGGTCATAAATAGTGGCAGACACAATGCCTTTGACAGCCATTTAGTAGCGCAGTAACCGCAGTAATCCCCTTACAGAAAACCACTGTGAAATGACATTGTGTTTGCTTGAGTGAGTAAGGGATGCCATTGCCAGAGTCCATTTCCCTATTACTTCTTAATCCCTTATCCTTAATCCTATAATGGTCTGCAGCGCACCTTACAGTACCTTACAGGCTTTGCTTATGTTATAGGTGACGATAGCCACCTACCGTCTGGGTCAAGTGAACTGTCAGCCTGTCTGACAATATTAACATTTAAAAAAATCAAGTCCATTTCCACTGAACGTAGATATTCTAAAAAATAATTTATGTTTAATAAATTTTTACAAATAGAAACATAAATGTTTATTTACTTACAATGTGAGTACAATTAAAAACTAATTAAATGAACACCCTATAGAATAAATAACATTTTAAATAAAATGTCACAAACTCACAATCTTAACCCAAAATGAAGAAATTATTATTTTAAAAGCCTTTTATTTTTACCTATTGAGATCCCGTGTAGCATAAATATATATTGTTTTCTTATGAATTCTATTGTCTATTTAAATATTTATAGATCATCAAACACAAAAAAAATATTTAATCTTAATCAAAAGTTAATTAATTAATAAAATTAATTTACCAATTCTGTAAGCTGTTTGATTCAAATAAAATTATTTCATTAACAAATAATGAAAATACATTAAAGGTCAATCCACATTTATGCCAGGAAGAGAGTTTGCTCACTATGCTAGCATATTTTTTTAAAAATATGTATAAAATGTTTTATCACAACCCTCAAAATGTTATACAATAATTATCGTTAATGGTTATTGTCACAACTGTCGCCTTCAACCGAGTCATTTCATTGACAAATTCGTATTATTTTCTTGTGTTGTTTTTTATGAGCAACTTAAGGCTCCGGTCTCGCTTTGCGACTCTACCTTAGCAAACAGAACTAAGCGCACTTTCACGCGTCTTTTTTGTTATGAATTGCAATTATTAAAACGTACATAAAAAAATATTTTTTGTATTTTTTTTTTCATAAATTTATTAAAAAATAGGTCATTACTAAGTGGTTTTAAGAGCGACTGCATTAAAAAAAATTTCAACAGAATAATATATGTATTTGCAGTGGTAAAATTCATGAAACTACAACTTTTTAAACCTCTTTAAATAAGAAAACTAAAGCGTTTATCAAAAAAGTAACCAGTTTAGATTATTGCTAACGATATGAGAATAAATGTAAACTGAATATATTTCGTATTTTTGTTATAATTTTTACGTAGCATGTGCTTGAATGAGACCTTCAACGCGTTCAACCTAAATAGAGGCATTTTTAACTCCCAAAAGAGCTATTAAAATGTGCATCAAAATAAAATTAAAAAAGTGTTTTTGAAATTTCAAATCCATTACTTTCAATAAATGTAAAATATATTTCATTTATTCTTTTGTTAGTAACTGTAAAAAAACATTTATTTTCTGTAAATTATGTAAGAACACTAATTTTTAGGAGACTCGAGCCTTAAGTTGATATTACACAAACGCAGCGCCCGCCGTAAGGTTGTTCCCACAAAAAACGGTGTTTGATCGCGTACGTCCTTTGCGAGGTCGGCCCAATTATCTTATAATATCGCCTCTTTATTCTTTTCACACTTCACTTCTTTGCACGTGGTTTTGTACAACTTATTTACGATGAAAGTCTTCACAAGCACAAGCTTTACAGAGCGAAGCTTTACTAGCACTAACACGCGACTTCGGACGCGCTCTTTTTCTTAGGTGTTAGAATATTTTGTCAGGCGTTGTATTTTTTTTGTAATTGACAGACAGGCTGACAGTCCATTTGATGGTAGGGCCATCGTCACCTGTAACACAAACAAAGGCTCTGCGAGTTCGCAGCAGATCATATTAGGATTAAGGATTTTTATTTTTAGAACAGTTTTTCTGGATGAAAGGTGACCCGTGTATCCTTTTATGTATCTTCCGTCAATACATGGGCAAAATTTCGTGATGATCGGTTGAGTAGTTAAGGCGTGAAAGAGTAACAAACAAATGAACAAACTCACATTCGCATTAATAACATTAGTTAAATCAAGTCAAATCGTTCATTTCTCAAAAATAGCATAACAAAGACAATCTTTTTGAAGTCGATTATATATTTTACCAGGGTTTCGGAAAAAAATAATCAAGATGATGAAGATTCATAGAAGAAAGCCCGAAGGAAACTCAGGATACCATTCTTTTTGTCATCTTTAAAATAACATATAAAACAATTACAATTATTATACACAAATCACATTATATTCAATACTACCTTAGTATGAGCTCAGAATTGTTTAAATTAAGGCTTCATTATCGGTTCAATAATCTGCGATTCTATAATACCCTTTTGAACAGAGTTTGGTTTTGATTACATTTTTAAATTAATTTAAAAAAATTATTAAATTTATAAAATTAGTTAGGATGAAAAAGTGGCATGCAGCTTGGCAGTCCACTTGATAGCACAGTTTACGTGTCTACAGTAAGGGCGCAGTCGATTCTAACAATTTCACGGGATGAGGACAAGAGGATCGACTTAATTAACCGTTATGCAACAGAACACGCGCTGATTCTTCAGAGGTCTCCTGAACAACTGTCTTTAGGATAGCCAATATTAGCCGGTATTGACCCTTAGGTAAACCATTTATGAAATAGAAAATACTAATTATCAAAAGTGCTTACCTTTTTATAATTTAATGAAATTATTTGTCAAAGATTCAAGAAAATGGGTTTTCCAATTTGCTGACACGTGGAAATCACTCACTGCTTAATAAAATATCTTCCAAGTGAAATGACAATATTTTCTTAGGATTTTAAATCTATTTGAATACATTGAACACACACCCCGCAATTGAGTCCTAAACCTACTAAAATAATAAATGCGAAAGTGAGTCTGTTTGTTTGTTTCGCTATCACGCCTTAAATACTCAACCAATCATCATCAAGTTTTGCAAATACGTTGTCTGGGATACAGAAAAGGATATGTGTACCTTTCATCCAGAGAAAAAGTACTGTTCTCGAGGGATCTCAAAGTTATAACTGCAATGAAGATGTTAGGCGTTACATTGCTCATATATTTAGTCAGGCGTTATTTTTTTAATTTTCAACGCGGCCGAAGCCGCGGCCACCAGCTAGTGAGCAATATAGTTTGAAAAAAAAAATGTTTTAACACTTGAGAAAAAGCAGACGAAATCGCAGGAACAGCTAAGACTAAAATAATATGTTAATTATTCAAAATTTCATATATTTTGTGTGTTACACAAAATGTATTCAAAGACAATGAGAAAAGTTTAAAGGTGAAGCCTTAATCCTAAAAATGGTGAAAGGTATTTTGGACTTATTCGCATTGCGGTCTAAAGCGGCATTTATCGTGTGATCACAGGCCGCATCGGGGGTGGGCTTACCGTACATCGATACTATCATGGATTCCGAGCACAGATACCTGCTCCCTACCACTGGTTTCTCGCAAAAGTGAGACCAATACGAATTTGTAATATACTATTAGAGTTTTATAAAATACTAGCCTTTACCCGCGATTTCGTCTTAAGTTTTGAAATATAAAAATATCAACGCCTGACAAAAATATATGAACAAATATTTATTCAATCTTCATTGCTTATATATTTCTGTCAGGCCCTGATGTATTTATATTTTTATAATAATTGCCTTAAATAATGCTCTGTTCCTGGGTTCGATTCCCGGCATTTGGCAATTTGGCTCTGGTCTGGATCTGGAAAGTAGTGGCAGAGCACACTGCGTTTCGCAGTCATTTGGGCAGCCCGTCTGGCGGCAGTAACCATTCCTTTACAGAAGACCACCGTGGAAAAACAGCACATGTGCTGTTGTGTTTCGGTGAGTGAGTAAGGGATGCCAGAGCCCATTCCCTAACCCTTCCTAATGCCTTATGGTCGGCAGCGCATTTGCAGCACCTGGCGACGTTGCTTGTGCTATAGGCTATGATAGCCACCTACCATCAAGTGGACCGTCAGCCTGTCTGCCGATCTTAACATTAAAAAAACTTTAGTAACAATAAAATCTAAAAATATGTACTGCAAAGTTGTCTTAAACATATGACTAACACGTGATGCTTAATGCTTTTATAAACAGTACTGACCATATCTGCCATTTTTTTACCAATTTTCTTAATAAGATAATAATTAGGAATACGAGTTAACAACATTTGAATTGTTTTGCTTCAATTTTTTGGTAAAAGCTGCGTCGTTGATCAAGCATTCACAGAAAAAATATAGAGTAAAGGAATTTACTATGTATTAAATAATTAAATATTTTCTCAAACAAGTATTAATGGTTCATTGAAGGATAAAGTTGATATCACGCTTGATTTCTGTAAAGGGGTCTCCTTGTTGTCCATAATGAATTGCTGTCCCAGTTTATGACTGCGATCGTATCTGGGCTGTCACTCTTAAATAAAACAAAAAACAAATTCATTAACTAGCTGAGCCCGCAACTTCGTACGCGTGGTATTCGGTATAGCGGTAAACAGATTGGAATGAAACAAAAACTAAATGTTACAGGAAGCTTGCATGAGTGAAAACCGCATTCAAATCGGTTAAGCCATTTCTGAGATTGGCCTGCACAAACGCACAGACAAACAGACAGAAATTCTAAATATATTTTTTTTGACCTCGGTAACATAAGTACAACGCATACAAAATCTTTAATGTACAGGGCAAGACAAGACTCGCTTACGATTTTATTATATTATGTATAGAATGTAGATAAAAGTTATTATAGCCGTTTGTCCAATTAGTTCTTCAAAAGTCTATGTTTTATACCCTTTGTATTGGACACAGTTATTTGCCAGAAAAATTGATGCGTACGATTGTTGTGCCCGTTGTAAAAAACAAAACTGGCGACTCATCTGATATGTCTAATTACAGGCCTATCTCGCTTGCTACTATTATTGCCAAAGTACTGGACAGTCTGCTTGACAAACAACTAGCCTTACATTTAAACATTAATGACGCACAATTTGGTTTCAGGTCTAATTTATCTACTGAAAGTGCTATTTTGTCTCTCAAGCAAACCGTTCAATACTATACAGTCAGAAAAACTCCTGTCTACGCCTGTTACCTAGATTTAAGTAAGGCTTTCGATCTTGTATCGTACAATGTGTTATGGGAAAAGCTAAAACTCGATACTAGCTTGCCTAATGAAATTATATGTTTATTTAAGTATTGGTATGAACATCAGAAGTGTCGTGTAAGGTGGGCAGACTCTTTATCAGATGAGTACGGATTGGAGTGTGGAGTAAGACAGGGGGGCTTGTCGTCGCCTCGACTTTTCAATCTGTACATAAATCAATTAATAGAGGAGCTCAGCGGTACCAAAGTCGGATGTCACATTGACGGTGTCTGTGTCAATAATATTAGTTATGCTGACGACATGGTCCTGCTGAGTCCCTCCATTGGTGCGATGAGGAGACTGCTTGCCATTTGCGAATCTTATGCGGAGACCCATGGGCTTAGGTACAATGCACAAAAAAGTGAACTAATGGTTTTTAAGGCAGGCAAAAAATGCTTTTCAGTTGTACCCAATGCTACACTTTGTGGTGCCTCTTTAAAGAAAGTTGAAAAGTTCAAATACTTAGGCCACTGGGTCTCCGAAGATTTGAATGATGATATTGATGTAGAACGAGAGCGCAGATCGTTGGCTGTCCGGTGCAATATGTTAGCTCGTAGGTTCGCACGTTGTAGTGATGAAGTCAAAGTTTCACTCTTTAAGGCATATTGCCAAACATTTTACACGTGCAGCTTATGGGTAGACTATTCACGACGGGCATTTAGTGATCTGCGCGTGCAATACAATAATGCGTTCAGGATGATTTTGGGTCTGCCAAGATTTTGCAGCGCCTCGGGTATGTTTGCCGAAGCGCATGTCGATGACTTCGCAGCTATAATTCGTAAGCGTTGCGCTTCTGCCCTGAGACGCTTGCGTGCTACCAACAATACCATCCTGAACGTATTCACTGATAGGTGGGACTCTCCGATACTGGGGCGTTGGATTCGGCTGCATGCTGCTGGATGGATGCCCTGGGGTCGGGATGCCCAGAGATAGGTACTAATATTTCACTTTAATTTTAACTTTGATTTTTGTTCTTGTTATTAATTCTAAATTAAGTTCCCCTTTTTGTATATGGATTGTAAATTATCCGAAATAAAGAAATATTATTATTATTATTATTATTATTAAAAGTAGGTACGCAATAAATGAGATTTTTACCAGCTTAATGTGGATAACCCAAAATTAAAAATAAATGTATAGGTACAGAAAATGAATCTGTTAAAAAAATTTAAAATTAATAAATTTAAATTTTTGTTTGCCACTGGGACAATGCAACCAAGTAGACCGTCAAGCTGCCTGCTACTTTTAATCAATTATGATTAAATGTGGCCATTGTTATTGTTATTAAGTTGCTATTATTATTATTATTATTATTATATAAAAATTTATAAAGCATATAAAACTGTTTCAAAAAGATTTAAACTTTCCTGCCTACCTCTAAAATGATCATTGAAATATTTATTAAATTCAGTTACACCCCAGCTAAGCCCAACTCCGGCTATAATGTGTTAAAATCTTTGTAACACCCCATTGGTTCCATTGGTAGGGGTAATCTGGTGAGTTTTAGAAACATTTTCCCATTTACTCGCGATCCTTTGTATTCGATCTTCGCTTGCACGATAAACATACGATCGCTTTCTGGCTTCTTTCGCGATTCCCACAATTTCCTACCGCCGAACGTATATTTGCTTATCTCTTTTCGATTTGCTGCAATGTTTTCGGGAGACAGACTCATAATTTGCCAGTTTTTATGGCGGAGGAGGGCAGGAAATGAAAATATGTATATTAAGTCGGATTATGGGAACAAAAATTATGGTAGGAAATAGAATGCCAGAAGGGAGGCATTATTTAATAAGTCACTGTTTATTAAAAAGATATCTTTGGTAAAAAAAAAAAAACCTATATTATGGTATTGTTACTTGCGAGGTGAGTAAAAATGCCGTGTAAGTGTGAAAAGAGTCGATTTATTCCTGCAGACCAAGATTTATTCAAAATATCACAAGGCTTCTCTCGATTAAACCGTTAAACGCGCCAATGTCGTTGCTAATTCGTTCAATGTGTCGCTAACTCACTGTCGCTTCCGCATCGCATACCGTAGCACACTGCCCCTCGAACGTCGATCCCCGTTTTTATATTCACGCAAAGTAGTCTTAAAAAGTCCTCGAAGTTTCAAACTAGTAAACATCGGGCGTCGGTTATTCTAGCGGTTCTAGAATAGTGCTTCGGTTCCTAGAATACGCAACCCTATGTCATAACCGTAAAGACCAATTACCTTTTGCATTTGTTTAAACGGGTGTGGTCACTATCCATTGGTATAATTTATATTACATCTAATCAGTGAGCTAATACTGCATCTAATACTTGAATATTCCATGCCTCCAACGCCAACCCGCGTTCCTTCGAGAAGGTTCTTTGGCCAACCGTAACAGTATAATTAAATTTATGGTATATTTTCTTAGGTTCAAGGAAAAACGAGAAATATTGTCAACAATATGTTTTTTTACTGAAGATGCCTAATAAATTTAAGCATTAATAGAATTTACTTACACTCAGGTTCCCCAAGAGCCGTTTAAGCTATCAGGTCTCTGTTGTCCAAAACATTAAAAACATGATATTATGATGATGGAATCATCAACTACAATAAATTCACGGAAACATTTAAGGAAAACATTTAAACAATGCTAACAAACTTTACATTGAACTCATTAGAGAGATTATTACCGTTCACTTGTACAGTGGAGTGGATTGAGGTACATTTTTCAAACTAATTAAAGTTAATGTTGTGTGAAAAACCTTGAGACTAATAATAAGTAAAAGTGAATACCTCTAAATCCTTATTAAGGCTTCCGCAATCTTGAATTTAAAAGAAATTCAAATAAATACTTAAAAATAAAAAAATCGCTTGTGTCACATTTTATATAATACTAACCAGTTTTTCTTCGCGACTTCATTTTCCTTTAAACAGTTTTTAATTTTTTAACGAGAGTTTTAATTTTTTTATAATGTTACTCTGATTTCTAACTACATAATCGTCATTGTCAAACCAAAATCTGCTATGTGCAAAAAGTATACTTTTGAGATACAAAATACAAAATAATTTATTCATAAACTTAAGCATAGGTACAAAAATTTTATACTTAATATAAAATTTTACAAATTTTACAAATTTTTATACTTAATAGGGCCCCCTATTAAGTATAAAAATACTTGTATCAGGAGAACCCCGAAATACTTGTATCAGAAGATATTGACAAAAAACGTTTTCTTGCAAAATTTTACATGAATATTTATTAAAAAAAATTTTTACTTAAACTTATAAACTTAAACTTATAGGTCTTTCAAACGTGAACATTTAACAGTTTATTTATTATATTGATAATAGAGTGTGCAATTATTTTAAATTGCTAGGTCAGCACATAAAAACTCAAACATAAAAATCTTTAATTGCAATATTATTTATTTTATTTACATTTCAGACAACATGATACTAATTTACATAGATCATATAACATAAAACATAATTTAGTATGTATAAATCTAACCTAATTAAATATATTTACAAATTTAATAATCTAATCTAAATATAAATCTATATATTCTATAAACTAATATAAATACTTATAAATTATTTAAACCTATTAAACCTTTGGCAGACGGAGAAGTGGCCAGAATGCTGGCGGCATTGCCCCGTTGAATGCATATGCTTATCTTCTGGGCAAAGTAACAGCCAGCATTCTGGTCACCCGACGCCTCTACCAAACGTTTAGCCAACTCCCTGTAAAGTTCATGAGCGGCTGGCCCCCACGGACCCGTGGTCTCTACCCCGAATGGCACAAACATGTAACCCCTATCTAAGTATACATATTTGCGCCGCCTGAGATTTTCGGCTTTATTAGCGGCAGCACCAGCCTGTAACGTGCTTCCTGGAAGATGAGAAGAAGCCAGGGTGTCTACACATGTGGCATCCCATACCAGGGGGCTTCCCAGCTTCCAGGGAATGAGGGTCATGCCGTCGGGTCTCTTGCCGTCGTCTCTCATTAGTCCGTTAGGTTCTAAAACTGATGGCACGGCGGCACTAACAAACGCCCGACGGATGATGTCGTTCAGTCCGTGATGGCCGAACCGATCTACTGATAATAGAGTAAATTTTGCACATAAGAAATTATAGCTGCTGCACATAGCATGAGGTCGTAGTTCGACGAATAGTGTTCATAACCACCTAGCAGTTCTCGTATACGATGGATAAGACAATGAGCTATTCACTGAAGTCAAAATGTTGGAATCTCAAAAAAGTGCACATAGTAGATTTTGATTTGACAACGACGTTATGTAACTGAAAAACTTCATCATTAATCTATTCTATATCTATACACTATACATATAATAATAAAAGCTTAAACGAGCCGTGTTTGTAAAATAAAAATTTAAAAACAATTTGTACACGTTGTAGGTGGGTACTTATTACCGAGCTCAAAAAAATAGTTTTAAGAATTTTTGTCTGAATTTTTGTTGTTTTGTCGCACAGGCGTTTGTACACGCTAATATCTGAAGCGGCTTAACCGATTTGAATGCGGTTTTCATTGATGTGTTGTAGCAAGCTTCCTGTAACATTTAGTGTTTGTTTCATTCTAATCGGTTTACAAACAAAAAAGTTACGCGCTTTGCTGAATACCACGGGTATGAATCTACCTGTACGGGTTCTGCCGTAACTACTATGTTGATAATTGGTGAAAAGAGGATAAACTTGTAATTTAAACTTAATAAAATAGAAATGGATGATTTGTAATGAGAACGCACGACGTATTGTTTTGGTGGACGCGAACGAACTGACTTGATTTTTATGAATAATTAATTAAATGTATTTACAAATGTAGGTTAATATAATGATGACGAGACGTGTTGTACGCGCTTGCTCGTACATATTCCCGGGCGAGAAAGATGATGTTAGTATGACTGATGGGATGCTGATAGTGAATACAAGTTGATGCAATTATTGTTTCTTATAACTATAGTTTCCCCAGTGTTAGTACAAGATGATTAACAATTTATTTCCTATGCTTAATTAAGGCGCTCGTCTGATATGTCTGACACTCGCGAATTCGTATCGGGCACTTCACAACTGTCACGACACTTGTTATACGCACTGCACTGAGCACTACGCTGCGCACTTTGTGCACCTTCTCGTGGTGCCGGGAGCGGCGCAGGCGCTGCTCGCTCTCGCCACCGCCTCTGCTTCTGCAGCGCCGCCATGTATACACGATTAACACGATGCTCGCGACGGCGACCAATGTGTAGATGGCCGCATAATGATGAACATCATGGTAGGACACTCTGTCTAATAAATCAGGGCTTCCTTTCATGATTTTCAGCTTTTCTTCGATCTCCTGAAGTTGAATATATGGTTTCTGATCTGATTGATTGATCGAAGAAATAATTTGTGGTGAAAGAATATTGTGGCTCGTACTGATTTTACTGAATTCATGCCTATGCGAGTAAACAAAGAAATCAGCTGATTTTATGACACACCTTCTATCGACATTAAAAAATCCAGAGTGAGTCATTTGCACCGTTGATTAGACCACGACGGCTCCGGTGTCCGGTGACGTCGTTCATGTTATTGTTATGATGTACTTGACGTATTTTGCTAACGCTGCATTTCCTTCGTAATAAGGTTGTGTGTCATAGTAGACAATGAGGCGCCAGTCGTCTCGTATTATGTTTATATACATACTGTTTTGGCTTGGTAATGCTGTCATATTGTAAAAACAATTAATTGGTTGAATAATAAATAAAAATAGCATCAAGGACGAAGCCATTGTAGTGATAAATGTTGGAGATGGTTTTTCTGATGATGAATCTTGGTTTTCTTTTTGTTAAAATTGGGTTTCCTCTTGATTTGTTGGTAAATTGAAAAGCTTAAAGATTGGTAAGTCTCCCATCAGTTGATGTTGCTGAGTGGTACTGTACTTGCTGCATTGGACACATGAGTGCAGGCGCTTTTTGATAGCATTCTGGCCTCCAGTCAGCCAGTATTTTCGGCGTATGAAAGCAGTAGTCAGGCGCGCGCCACCATGGTAGGTACTTTTATGCGCTTGATCGATGATTAGGGCAGCCAGTTTAGTTTGGCTTGGTATAATTGCCGGGTGTCTCATTTCAGGGTCCATGTTTGCGTTCCTGAGTCGACCGCCGACACGTAAGATGTTATTCTTATCTAACATGGGATTTAAGTTGTATAATTTGCTTTTCTTGCTTACGCTTTTGTTTCGTAATAAATCATTTATTTCTTCGCTAAACTCTTTATGTTGAATATTTTTTACTACAATTAATCTTGCGTTATTTAATTCATTTGTTGTTAAATAGTTTTGCTTTTGCTTTTTGTTTTTTAATCTTAGTACCCACGCTAATACTCTAATCGCTTTTGTTAATGTGCTTTGCTTTTCTAATATTTGTTCCACAATTTCACTTGCGCTTGATACTTGCATGACATTAACTTGCTTTGTTTGTTTTATGTCAAGGTGTTTATGTTTTTGTTTTATGTAAGCTTGTTTTTCTTCATCTTTTGTTTTGTAGATACTATTTGATTTTAGCCACGTAGGGCCTTGCCACCACAGAGAGTGATCTTTGAGTTGAGAAGGAGTCAGACCTCTGCTAGCGCAGTCGGCTGGATTCTCTTCTGACTTGATGTAACGCCAACAGCTTGATTCCATCGACGCTATGACTTGTTTCACTCGGTTGGCATCACCATTGAGCCAGCCGAGTACGACCATGGAGTCTACCCAGCCATGGACTATTGTTTCATGATTACTTAGGCATGTCTTGATTTTAGCCATGAGTGTTGATAATAGTAATGCCCCACAAAGCTCTAAGCGAGGCAGAGAAATATTTTTGTTGATAGGAACTAACTTTGTTTTCCCTGCTACTAATACAACTGATAACTTATCTTTCTTAATTGTTTTACAATAGATAACGCAAGCATAAGCTTTTGTGCTTGCGTCACAAAAACCGTGCAGTTCAATACGGTCTCTATATGTGGTTTGCAGCCATCTTGGTATTTGGTATTGATTGATAATTTCCATTTCTACTCTTAGATTTTTCCACTTCTCACTGATTTCTTTTGGCACTGGTGCATCCCACTCCTTAGTAGCCCTCCATACATCTTGGAAAAGTATTTTCAGCTTGATGGTGAGGGGTGAGAGCCAGCCTAAGGGATCGAATATCTTCGATATAGCTGACAGCAAGGATCTTTTAGTAATGATTGACGACGACGAAGGAATTTGTGATTGGAATATGAATTGATCTTGGTCAGGGTTCCATCCGAGCCCCAAAGTTTTGGTTGACTCAGGTTGTTTAAAATCAAAATCTTGAGGTTTTTGATCTGTATGTACGTCTTCTAGAAGCTCGGCTGCGTTGGATTTCCATTTCCTAAGATGGAATCCCCCTGATTTTAAAAGGTTAATCATTTCTTTCTGTAACTGTTTGGCAGCTTCTAGTGAATAAGATCCATGGATGAGGTCATCCATATAGAACGACTCCTCCAGGACGCTTGGCGCTGAGCTGTCCTGATAGTTCCGCCTCTCATCTCGAGCTAACTGTTTCAACGTCATCATTGCTAAGAATGGCGCTGCTTTTGTTCCGTAGGTCACGGTCACCAGTTTGTATTCTCTAAGCTTCTCTCCTGGGTTATCTCGCCACATGATCCTCTGTAGGTCTTGGTCTTGTTTGTTGAGCCATATCTGTCTAAACATTTTTTCCAGATCAGCTGTAAATGCGAAACGATACTGTCTCCACTTGATAATGATACTCTGAATGTCTTGCTGGAGATTGGGACCACTATACATTACGTCATTCAAACTCAAGCCTGACGATGTTTTGTCGGAAGCGTTAAAAACTACTCGCAATTTTGTTGTCGTCGAGTGCTCTCGTATGACGCAATGGTGAGGTAAATGACATGTAAGGCCGAGACTGCAGTCGTCAGCGGGTGTCATATGACCGAGCGAGATATATTCATTTATAAATAACTTATATTCTTTATCGATGTTTACATCTTTTGATAACTTTTGTTCTAATCTATAAAATTGAGCCATGGCTTTTGTTTTGGAGTGGCCTAATTTTTCTTGATAATCAGGCTTCAGTGGTAAGCATACTTCATATCGCCCGTCTTCCCTTCTTTTAGTGGTCGATTGATAGAAGTCGATACATTTTTGATCTTCTGTGGAAAGATTTACCGGCTCAGCGATTTCCTCTATCTCCCAAAACCTTTGAATCTCGTCAATATTATGCATTACTATGTTACATTGGAAGGTCTTTGCATTGCCACTTAGAATCCACCCAAGTTGTGTCTGTTGAGCTGTTGGGAGGGTTGGGCTTGCTCTGCAGATCCCGTCCATTAAAATCCTTGAATAGACGTCAGCGCCTAGTAGAACATCTATGTGTCGGCTGTGGCTAAAGTCAGGGTCGGCTAGACTTATATGATTCAGGTAAGACCAGTCAGGTTTGATGAAGCTATGATTTGGTAAATTCTTGACTAGTTGTTTCATTATGAGAGCATCTGTTTCAAAAGTAAAGTCACTAACTACTGATGAGCATTTCAGATTGATCATGCCCTTGCAGTTGTTCTCATTATCTCCTATGCCTGAAATAATACCTTTGCATCTAATTCTAGGTATCCTTAGAAGCTGAGCTGCATGCTCTGTGATAAGAGATGTTTGTGATCCTTGGTCAAGCAACGCGCGCATTGTTAGATCCGTACCATCCGCTGCTTGAATCTTGATAATTGCAGTTGGTAACAGAACTTGGACGGGTTCATTGTCCGATTCGTGTTTCACTTTTGAGTCGTTGTTAACTTGAATTCCGGCGTTAGCATTTTTGCTTGTGCTTGCCCCGCGCTCGTCCATTGCCCTCTTTCCGGTCTCTGACGTCAAGCGGGGCGATTGCGAAAACGCTGCGTGTAACAAGCTATTGTGGTCTTTATTACAGTCACGACAAACTTTATCTGATAAGCATGGTTTTCCCATATGATTATGGAGACAATTAGTGCATAGATTCAAATTTTTTATGGTTTTAAGTCTATTGTAAGGTTGCATTTCCAGAAATTTTGGACAGAAGAAAATGCCGTGGTTATTGTTACACAACATACATTTACCGCTTGTTGTTGACACTGCTCTCTTGTTGTAAGTAGGTTGCGAAGTAATTTTGCTACTTGTTAAAAATGAATGTTTAAATTGATTTATTTTATGATTATTACTTTGATACTTTGAACCCTGATTTGGTATTAGCGTTTTTTGTGTAGATTCTTGTTTTCTACGAGCTGATTCTAAGATTGTAAATTTGGTTTCTAAGAAGTGCAGCATTTCATCGAGGATTGGTAGTTCTCGGGGATCTTTAATAGATTCCACGTAATCTGTGTATGATTCTGTATCTAATTTTTGTGTCAAAATGTGCACAAGAATGGGGTCCCACGTGGTGATGTCAACTCCCAAGTTCTTGATGGCGTTGAGACATTCTAGAGTAGTGTCATGAATGCGTTTCAGGTGTCCTGCTGTTTGCTGCTGTACCACTGGGATACTCATCATGATATTCATATGAGATGTAAAAATAAGTTTTTTATTATTGTACCTCTGGTTAAGGATGTTCCAACATGTTTTATAATTATCAGTACTCACATGGAGGTGTTGTATGAGTTTTTCTGGTTCCCCTTTCACTTTTGTCTTTAGATATTGCATTTTTTGTGCATCGGAAATAGATGAGTTATTATGAATGGCCTCGGTGAATAGGTCTTTGAACGAAACCCAATTGGTGTAGCTTCCTGTGAAGGTCGGTACCTCCATTTGTGGGGTGGACCTCTCTTGGTGCGCTACAGACCACATCTTCTTGTTGATGGCCTTTTTAATGTTTTCGTATTCTTGTTCATAACTCGTGTAGGCTTCCTCATAATTCTTGTTTGACCCATCGAGTTCACTATCCAGCTCCCAGTGTAAAGAATCAATGACAGTCCAACGGGATTGGAGAGTGCTTAACAAGTCTTCAAACTCCCATTTATCTGTTACTGAAGCTATGTCTATTTTATCGACCGTCCTTTTAAATGCCTTAAAATTACTCTGCTGTTTTCGTAACCTCTCTTCTGTACTGCTTGCTGTTGATGAAGATGTTCTTGGTGCTACGTTTGGCTCACTCGGACTAGGAGCTAAAAATGTCGGAGGTTTTACTGGTGTCTTTGGTCTTTCCTCCCTTTGTACTGCATAGGTCTGAATCTGAGCTCTAATGATATCAAATCTATCTCTTAATTGTACATACTCTTGATCTATCTTGTTTCTGCTTGCTTCATCCAAATCTAATTGTGATAAATTGCTATAGTTTTTGCCATACTCGAACCAATAGTTGTCCAGAGTATCCAATCTACGCTTGATATAATCTGATGTTTTCCTATCTGACCCATCTTTCTTGAAATTGCTATACACCGATTCAATTGCTGAGAATATTTGCTGTTGGGTAGCAAGAATATCTCTGGCGGAAGTCATCGTAGATAGGTGTTGGTAAAAAAGGACTGATCTTACTTGATTACAAGATACTGCCTTTAGCTTCTGCTGAAGCTGCTGGTGTGCCGATGCTGATGCGGCGAATGCTGTGGTGGAGATGCTGATGCCCCTGATTGCGCTAGGATAGCACAGTGATGAAGTTCGTTGACACTTGAACACGACACGTGGACAATGTCCCAATAGGCTGCTTGCGGAAACACTTGACACGTAATTCAGGTCACTGAAGAACACGTGTAAGAGGTCCCGCCACGGTAGCTCGAAGGACCAATGTACGGGTTCTGCCGTAACTACTATGATGATAATTGGTGAAAAGAGGATAAACTTGTAATTTAAACTTAATAAAATAGAAATGGATGATTTGTAATGAGAACGCACGACGTATTGTTTTGGTGGACGCGAACGAACTGACTTGATTTTTATGAATAATTAATTAAATGTATTTACAAATGTAGGTTAATATAATGATGACGAGACGTGTTGTACGCGCTTGCTCGTACACTACCAGTTAATGAAAATGTTTTTTGTTTTGTTTAAGAGTGACAGCACAGTGATCGCAGTCATAAGCTGGATCATTCATGATTTAGTAGTTTTTTTCGTGAAAGAGTAATATGCAATCCTCAAAAACTTTCTCCTTTAATGATAACACTGGCATATAAGCTAGATGAATAATTTCCAAGAAACCTCCATAAGCTAGAATAGTGAAAATTATAATTTATTTCATTATATACTTGAGGTTTGTATCTATACAGCCTTCCAATTATACTTTTAATTAACTTATGAATATTGCTATATTTTAAAAAAGTGCATCATTTACGAGGCCGTGAAACAGTGACTAATAAAGTGAAAACAAAGTTGGTGTGATTGCAATAGATGTTAATTCCTAGTATTGCCGACTGCTCTAATAATTTGTTTGAAAAAATTATCCAAAAGTCTGAATTTAGCAATTTGAAGCACTCGCTCCTTCTTTCGTAAAGCACTTTAAGACTTTAAGAAGAAGAAGATAAAATTATAATAAATAACAATGAACATAATTTAATTTTTGTTTATTATTTTTCCAAATTTATTTTGTACTAGCTGAGTCCGTAACTTCGCACGCGTGTCATTCGCGCGTAACTTTTTTGTTTGTATACCGATTGGAATGAAACAAACAATAAATGTTACGAGAAGCTTGCATGAGTGAAAACCGCATTCAAATCGGTTAAGCCATTTCTGAGATTAGCGTACACAAACGCACAGACTAACAGACGAAAAATCTAAAAACTATTTTTTTGACCTCGGTAGCATAAGTAATACCTGTACTGAAAGGAAAATACCTATCTTAGTTGTTGAAAGTAATTCTGTCTGTCTGTTACCTTTTCACGCCTTAAGTACTCAACCGATCATCATGAAATTTTGCATACACGTTGTCTAGGATGTAGAAAAGAACATAGGGTACCTTTCACGCAGAAAAAAATTACTGTTCCCAAGTGAACATAAAAAAATATAACGCTGATGAAATAGATAAAATACTACATAAAATATTCAAAGCAAATGTATCCATTTCCTATTCCTCCTAATCCCTTATCCTTATTCCTACTGTAGTCGGCAGCACACTTGCAGCAGCTTTGGCGTTGCTTGTGTTATAGGCGACGGTAACCACCTACCATCGAGTGGACCGTCAGCTTGTCTGCCGACCTTAACATAAAAAAAGATGAACTCATAAAAGGAATATGTGAATATTTAAACCTATGCACTAACACCTCAAGCAAATGCAAGCATTGTCTTAGAATATCATTAAGCCAGTTTTTCTTTGTCGTTATTAAGTTTTGTATTTAATCATTTCTGTTAATTTTCCTCTCTGTTGCAATTTCACCGCTGGTGTACTGTGGTACTGACGGATACAACCAACAATTGTTATGTGAATCATCGCATGTTGCAAGTGGACTAGCGGAGTGAGGCGGAGCAGGCAGGTTGCTGAAACACCCATCACTTGCACCATGACCACTAATTATCACTTTGTTTTTAGATCTCCTTTTATCACTTTATCCAAACTTGGTATGCAGGTTGAGGTTATTGCCTACAATCTGAACCATCAAAGCAATTGCATTGCTCAATTACCGTAACTGACTCGTACGTCGTCCCATTTTCTTTCTGCCTTATCGTAACTGAAAATAAAGGAAATTAGTAAGTACGCAGCATGTACAACACCATACAGTATCTGGAGTCTTGAACACCGTCTTGCAAATTGTTCTTCCATTGGAGGCAGTACTAAATAACGACAATTGAATGTTAAATTACTGTAAGTACTGAAATCACGGGTCTAGGACAATTCACCGCCGCCATTTTATCGCTGGCCGTTTCATCGCTAGCCGATTCGATGCCGGCCATTTCATCGCCGTTTAGTTAAAATATCAGCATCAGCATCACTTAAAATAATCAATGTCAGCACACACGTTTCCAGTACAATAAGTCTTGTAACACATTTTGCAATAGACAGTCTATTTGCCAAAACCAGTATTCCGTTTATTCCAAAATCACATTTATTAAAATTAATGTGATTTAAAAGTAACTATGTCATTAGATAAAATAAAACTAAAATACATCACATTTTATGAAATTTACGTCCTTTCTGACGATAAACATCTGATGGTAATTCTTTTGCTTTCTACAATACTGCGCATGATAAACAATAGACCACAACGAACAGCGATGAAATGGCCGGCGATGAATCGGGCTGCGCTGAAATGGCTTGACGAAGAATCGGCGGCGATGAATCGTCCCATCCCGTGAAATCACACTATAATTAAACTAAAATTTTGTCTCCATTCAAGAACTTCCCAGCGGCTATCGGCTCTCCGTAATGTGCTATTGCCTCTTCAACTTACCTAATATATATTTTTTACGTCAGGTTCCTTAAACAGGCTGATGGTCCCTTAGTCAGAGCCCTAAAGCAAGCTTAAATAAGTTCGTCAAAGTACTATAAAGTACTTACATGACGCCAAGATTGCTGACAGAATAGAATCGACACAATTGTTTCATCATAATATTTGTGTCATCGGCCCTAACTAGTCCGCACCAAAGTCTGTGTCGTTCTTTGTAAACGGTTTTTACGCTCGTTGGACACTTCGTGACAATGAAACCACCAAAACTAACAACTTAGCCAATTTATCGTAATATCAACTACGCTATAGTACTATTAGGTAGCATTCTGGTGACTTGTTATATCGAGCATCATCATATCAGCATCATCTTTTTTGCCGATCACCATGTAAGTAGGCACATTAGTATTCACGGAGACTTGAAAGTGTTTATTCATGGAGAAGATTTTAATTATTATTGTTAGAGATAAAAAAAATGTATTGTACATTAAATATTTTCTCAAAAACAATTTGTATATGTTGTACTTAGGTTACCGAGGTAAAAAAATCCGAATACCACGCGTATGACGTCGCGGGCACAGGTAGTACCAACTAAATCTTAGGTTACCGAGATAAAAAAAAATTCAAAATACCACGCGTATGACGTCGCGGGCACAGCTAGTGCCAACTAAATCTTATCTTGTGACTTCAATAATATCTTTTTACTTTTTAGGAAACCCAATTGTAAATATTGTACACTCAATCTAGTTTATAAGAGTCATGAAAATCAGTTAAACAGTTTAAATAAAAATAATTGGATTTTGTCCCAGGTTTGTAGTGTTGACAGTCAAACCATACACAAAAGTTTCTCACAGCAAGCTCAGATACATTTGTTTTAGAACAACATGTCATTCACAGCACTTTGCATGACTAAATTTTAGCTATGACTTTGCACAATTTGTCTAAGTAAACATAATATTTACTTAAAATATTTATTCTCTTGAATTTTTCTATTGTGATAAATTTTATTTCTATTAATTGCCGTTCATTTTAGTTTTACCTGAAAATGTTAAAATTGTTTAGCTCGCATGGTAACCCCGAAAATAGTTATTAATAGAGGGCATTGAGCAATCTTAAAGCGTTCTCTTCTGGTCAATAGGACAAACTTTAACATAGAATAAAAAGTTATAAATTTGAAACCTCGTTACTTCGAGAAAGGTTCTATGGCCAATAGTAACAATATTTAAAAAATCCTTTGTCTTTGTCCGCCTAGAAAATTGACAGCATAAAAGGTTTTTATGTTGTCTGATTTCTAGATATAGAATAAATAAATAATAGAGGAAATAAGGATAACAGAATGTTGTTGTTGTTCTTACCTGTTTCTTATCCTTTAGAATACATTACCATCTACCATTAAATAAACCGTGAGCTTGTCTACCAACCTATCTATAAAAAAAGTACATTTTAATACAATGTACTTTAAATGTTTTTTTTTTTTTTCAAAAAGAAAAGACATTTTATACACGTTGCACTTATGTTACCGAGGTCAAAAATTAGTTTTTAGAACTTTTGTTTGTTTGTTTGTATGTATGTGCACGCTAATCTCAGAAACGGCTTAACCGATTTGAATTCGGTTTTCACTGATGTATTGTAGCAAGCAACCCGTAACATTTAGTATTTGTTTCATTCCAATCGGTTTACAAACAATAGGGAATATGTCTAATTCAAAAAAGGCTTAAATATATTTTTTTATCAACATTTTTGCTTTAGAATTATGTCTATGTAAATATTTTTTAATATTATTTCTTTTTCGTTAAGAAAATAATTATTAAAAAGTGCATAAAAATGTGGGAAATTCAAAATACTTGAAACGGTCAGATCGAATGTGACGTCAAAGTCTATGGAATGTGACGTCAACGTCTTTGTGATTTTTAACATTTGATTGTTATTGTAGACTTTGACGTCACGACAAGCGCGCCAAAAGGGCGGGTGTTTAAAGTGCCTGTAGCTGTTAGTTAATTTTAACTTTTTTTTTGTTACCAAATTTCTGTTCTTTGGCGCTGAATATTTTTTTACGGTTATATAACGATATAACCTATCGTATGAAAATATATAAAAAAATGTACGTATCCCTATTGTGTGAATCGATATCGACAAAATTAAATTAAATAATAACACCTCCCTAGTCATGTGATAACAGTCACCACGATTTGTCTATAATTTGATCATAAATGTTAAAAATAACTAATACAAAAAAATCCGCTTTAAGTGAGTGAACAGAGTTACAAGTGAAACTGCGTTGCATAAATGGAGTAATAAAAACGTAAGTGAACGCCGTCGACTCAATGAACTTGACCGTGCGCTTGTTGTCATTGTGACTCATCGCACACTACACCCCGTACTTGAAAAGACGGTGCGATCTTATTTTACGGTCTTCATCTTAGCGTGTAACTTATTTGTTTTTAAACCGATTGGAATGAAACAAACACTAAATGTTACAGTAAGCGTGTTACAATACATCAGTGAAAACCGCATTCAAATCGGTTAACCCTTTTCTGAGATTAGGGTGCACAAACTCACAAACAAACAGACAAAAATTCTAAAAACTAATTTTTGACCTCGGTAACATACGTGCTACGTGTATAAATTGTTTTCTTTTTAATATATAATGTACAATAGTTATACTATAGTTTAGTTTATATTAGTTATAATTATCACAGTTAGGATTAGTTAAGACTGATAATGCTTCGCTATCGCAGTTGGCATGCCTATTATGATAGTCGTAAGTGTGGTAAATAAATAAATAAATTATAAAAAAAAGTTATGCTCATTTCGGTGTATGAGTAAGAGATGTCAGAGCTCATTTCCCTAAGCCTTCCCACTTCCTAACCCTTAATCCTTCTGTAGTCGGCAACGCACTTGCAGCATCTATGGCGTTGCTTGTGTTATAGGCGACGGTTACCATCAAGTGAACCGTCAACCTCTCTGCCGAACTTAACATTTAAAAAAAATAGATTAAACCGATGCAACTTGTATCACTTAAACGATTTTACCTTAATGTTTAACGTTAATTTATATTAAGTGCTTTCTTTATTTATCACCCACGCGAACTAGGGATTAGTTACAAAATAACTTAGGGATAAAGTTGTATCTAAGTTACATTTGAAAAAATATAATATAACAGTTTATATTGGTTTGGATAATTAGATGAAATATTTTGTATGTTTAATTTTTTTTTTATAATTCTTTATTTCTTGAATTAAAATAATTATTTATCCCGAAACTAGGAAACCTAAAATGCATAGCTCTTATTTTTAGGTTTAGCGACAGATCCAGCTTTTGTTTAGAGTGGATTAACGTCTAGGGGAATACAGAAAAAACCTATTAAATCCACATAAAAACAAAACCCATTCCCGGTAAAGCCGTAATAGTGCTAACACATCGGGAATGGATCCCTGTTTGATTGAAAGCAATTACAGGTAAATCCGTGTAATTCGAAGATAAAGAACAAATGACAAAATCCGAAATGGACTCGTACGAAATATAAAAAAGAAATGCCTTATAGGTACGTTGTGGAGATGATTTATTGAGATACTAGCTTCTTAATGCGGCTTCACCCGGGCCTGTGGAATATTTTAAAAAGTATCTGTCTCTATATACCAAATTTCATCACAATCTTATCAACGATTCGAATATGGAAACTAAAGTTTTACAAATATTTGTGAAACACTAGCGGCCCGCCCCCGGCTTCGCCCGGCGTGCAATTTTTATATACCCTAAAACATTCCCCGTTTATCCCTCTTTCCATTAGCGAAAACCGAATTAAAATCGGTCTACCCGTTCACGCGTGATGCCGTGACCAGGAAAAATGGGGATTCATTTTTATATATAAGACTAGCGACCCGCTCCCGGCTTCGCCCGGGGTGCAATTTATATATAAGAACATTCCCCGTTTATCCCTCTTTCCATTAGTGAAAACCGAATTAAAATCGGTCTACCCGTTCACGCGTGATGCCGTGACCAAGGGAAATGGGGATTTATTTTTATATATAGAGAAGATTGGTATTGTATTTAAAATGTTGTATTAACTTATTAGCTGAATTAAATTAAATTCCTTAATAAATGAATAGTCAAAATGAATTAAGTTCCATAAATGTATCAAAAGGAATGTATACAAAAATCTAAATGAAAACTATTTTAAATACATTTAAATGAATGTAAATTCTCTGTTGAAGCGAATCGAAATAATTCGTGTATCATTATTTTTGTATCTGTTAAACAGGATTAAACTTTGCTAAACCTATTTTTCTTTTAAGTTGACAGACAGGCTGACGGTCCACTTGATGGTTGGTGGCTACCGTCGCCTATAGCACAAGCAACGCCACAGCTGCTGCAAGTGCGCTGCCGACTACAGTAGGATTGGATAAGGGATTAGGAGGGGATAAGGAAATGGGCTCTGGCATCCCTTACTCACTACCGAAACCCAACAGCACGTATATGCTGTTATTTCACGGTGGTATTCTGTAAGGTGGTGACCAAATGACTGCGAAACGCAGTGTGCATTTTTTAATTACTCCTACAATTCAAATGATGAATGAAAATAATCGTGTAAAACTGTAAAAAGTGATGCTTCAGTTATCATAGTGGTCGGAATTTTGTGGGATTTTATGATGTTATCAATTATGGATATGCCCTTTAAATCCCACTTCGCAGGGATATATATATTTATAGCTTAAAGGATTCGAATATTATCGCGAATAAATAAAACCGACTAGTTACGAGTTCTAAGCCCACAATATGTTTCGGTATGTACTAATTAAACTTCGTTTATTTTGACGCTAGGTTTTAACGATATGGAAAAGTATGGATCCAATAAATTCTAAAAAATTATAGTTAATTATAATATTTATTATGGTGATAGTTGATAGTTGAACGATGAAAGTTATCGTTACTATGTGCAAGAGAAAGAGACAACATGATATTTAGTAAGTGTTGTCCCTTTCTTTTCTATTGTCCAATGCAACTGTGATTTCGTGTCACTTACGTTTCTTGGTTCAATCTACGTAACGCATAAACAACCTAGAACTGTTGAAGGAACTTTTTATAAACTCAAAAAGGAAGATTAATAGTGAGTATCGCACATTAACAATCGTGTAAAGCCAGCTTTATACAAAAAGTATTTAGAAGTCTTTTTGAATCTAATACTTTAAAATATTAAAAAATACTACTTGTATAAAGCTGCAAAATCCCGCAAACCGCAAGGCTTATCCATGTTAATATAACGTTTAAGTTCATTCACACTAATTGTAATACCTATCAGAGTCCAGTTAAAATCTGACTTAATCTTAAAATTTAACTTAATCTAATAAATCAATATTTATACATATATTAGGCAATCCATATTATTTCGGCAATTTTCCAAATTAAAGAGAGTACACAAAAGTACGAGTTATTTAAATGTTAATGTTCGAATAATTTTGCAAACAGCACTAACAAAGTCCTTTGTTTCGATTTTGTACAAATGTCAGCCAGTATTGCATTTGCCAGCCAGTGTGACCTATAATTACATAACTACAGAATCTAACAAATTGATACTCCTTCAACGAGCCAAGTCAGATCGCGTGCTCGCGTTTTCACTAGGGTAAACGTCCTATTAGATACTTTGTAAATTATGTATATCAGTATTTACAATAGGCACGATGACGGTATTAAAGAATTAAAAAATAAATTATATTTGAGAGATATATTATATGTTCAAAATTTTCTAAAAATAACCCAGTTTTAATATGAACATTAAGATTAATAAGATATTCAATAAAATACTGCAATCCGCCATGTCAACTGAAACACAAATCAGAGCGAATGACGTCACGCTTTCGTAAATATCACCGTGTCGCTTGAATTGTGTAAACTGTCAAGCTGTTCCTGAGTTAAGAAAGTGTGACGTCACAACAGACGACATTGTTATTTATACGTTTTGGCGCAAAGTTTAAATTGTATTATTTAAAACATCTATTTTTCCTTCAAAATATTTTTTTTTTGAAATGAATTTTTTTAGTCATCATGCGTAACTGATAATGTCTTAACTGCCTGTGTTATTTCATTGACACTGTTTTTTATTACTAAAAGCAGCAGATAGGATGACAACACACTTGACGGGAGAAGTACCCATCGTTGTCGAGGCAAAGAGTCGAGCAAGTGCGCTACTGACTCTCTTTCTTTAAGGATTAGCTAAAGATGTGGAAAGAGATTTTGCCATCCTAAAGTCACACACCAGAACATAACAGCACATTGGCTATTATTTAACTGTGGTCTTATACTCGTATGAGAGGTTTAGATGTAAAACCGTCAGGCTTGCCCAATTTGACATTGCGGAACGTCACCAGTAACCCACTTTTATCCACTGCTGGACGTAGAGCTGTCAACTAGTGGGATGTAGTGACATGGAAGGCTTTTCTGTCTTATAATTTCCTTATTCCATATAACACGATACTAGTAATATGACAAGCTCGCTGTCGCTTGCCTATCCTGTCGACTGTATCGGTGAACCCGTCATTCTAAAATCATTATCATCAACATATTTCATGATGAATGTCATTGGTCGGAAGCGGCTTGGATCCAGTGTTGACCTGTTGCCCTTATGAGGTCATCTATCCTTCTTACAGATAATTAAAAACGTACATATTGCTGTAATAAAGGGTAAAAATATCGATGTTATCTACCTTTAAAAAAAATATAACTCGTTCATCAGATAAACACATTGAAGCAATAGCCAGCCGAAATACCGACAAAATTTAAAATGATAATTTATGTATATTAAACAATTTATTAAAGTGTGATAAGTTAAAATTAAGTTAAGTCTAATTAAAATTAACTTTATCGTAAGATCTGAATAATTATTTATAAACAGTTACCTACATTTTAAAAAATAAATAATGATTATTCATAGAGAATGTTATTTACTTAGAACTGTTAGGACTGAAGTTTAAATGGTACTTAACGAATTACACTTTAGATCTATTCTAAATTTCCTATTTTAAAAATATTTACTTACATTTATTGCTTACAAGTTTATAAAAATAAACAAAGCATTACCAAAAGTTAAAGTTGTACCTAGTGACAAAGGCCTCCCCCTATACAAAAGTTATAAAATTATGTTCACAAATTAAGGTACCCATTTAAATACCTATACCTACTATATTATAAAGAGCCCTATAACGTTTTTAAATCTCTCTTATATATAAAAATGAATCCCCATTTCTCCTGGTCACGGCATCACGCGTGAACGGGTAGACCGATTTTAATTCGGTTTTCTCTAATGGAAAGAGGGATAAACGGGGAATGTTTTAGGGTATATAAAAATTGCACGCCGGGCGAAGCCGGGGGCGGGCCGCTAGTTTCATTTTTTAATATTGAAAAATAAAATATTTTATTCATTGAATTTTTATTTCATTTTTTAATATTGAAAAATAAAATAAACTAAGTACAATATTTCAAATTGCAATGAAATATATTGTTTTATAGACAAAATACATTTTATAGACATTTTGTTTACAGAATAAATTTTCATTGTGAAATTGTCAAAATGACATCGTTTTAATTATTCCATTAACATAATTTGCATTAAGAATTTTGTTTGTTCACCTATATTTTGTTTACTGTTCACTCACCAATTTCCATCCCGAAATCGTATGGAAGTAGGTCATGCGCGTCCTGGGGTATCCAGTACATTCCCAAATGGTCACTATCCGATTTAAAGGATGATTCACATTGCACCGTGCCGTCATCGGGCCGTGCGCTCGCCGTGTTTTTCTCAAAGGCCGTGGCACGGACACGGCCCGGTGAAATATGAATTGGTTCATACAAAAGCATGTATCTTGACCGGGGCACGGCCCGGTTTAATATAAATCCATCGTTACTCAAATGAGTCTCCCATCCCTATTCCGAATACTCAAATTTAACATTACATTTAAGCTAATCGAAAAGTAGCGTGCCTATTGATTTTCTATTGTCTACACTATAGAGAGTGTGCATCTATACTGTACGATTTAATCCAACCGGAACCGTTCCACTTGCGGACCACTAGACGTGGGCAGGGGTTTCATCCCTTCGTGGTCGATGTACCTCGATCACGAACAAAGCGTTTCAGTTCCACCTTCCTTGTTCGAACTGCTAAGGAGTGGAACTCATTGCCTGCGTCTGTGTTCCCACAGAACTACAACCTCGGGGTCTTCAAAACTAGGGTAAATGGGCATTTACTAGGTAAGCGTGGTCCACCTTCGGCCACATCTGCACCTCACATCAGGTGAGATAGTGGTCAAGCGCTACCTCGATTTCATAAAAAATAATAATAATAATAATAATAATAATAATAATAATCGTCCCGATAGTCGTCTCGGCGAACGGTTTTATAGCGAAGTGCCTCGACCAACATCTTAAGAGGCTCTCGCTAGATGGCTGGATCAAGGGACAGATACAGAAGGCGGTACTTCTTGACACGGCACGCATTGTCAGGAGGTTCCTCACTCTGCAGCCCTAACCACCGGTAGCTTGGGCCTTGCCTCGCTACTAGTGGACACCTAATTTTAAGTTTTTTATAATATTTATTGTTTTTATATACATATATATTGTAAAAAATTTAAAATTAAGAAAAGAAATAAATAAATGAATAATAATAATAATAATAAAAGTTCAAGTTTAAGAATTGTAAAAAGAGGATTCATTTCTAAACCCAATTAATTGTATGCTGTTAGACAAACGTGCCGTTAATGACTGTAAAAGAGAATTGCTGTATTTTTTTTTACTGTATCGGTCTTCTTATAATACTCATATCCCACAGCTGGGACACACGCCACTTCACTGCTTAAGAAGGTATCGGCTAGGGTCCACCAAGCTAAGACTGAAATTAATATTCCACCCGTTAACTAAAAGTAGTTTCGACCAACTCCCAACTTTTAATTTAATTAAAAATTGGTGAATGTCTAAAATAGGCATATTTACCTTAAGTCCTTCATTCTACCAGTTGTTCTAACTGTATCGGACCATTTCGTGTGAACCAGGAAACTTCAATTATGTATTGTATCACGAATTCATTCGCTTATTTCATTTTTTTTTTGTTTGTTACACTTTATATTATTATTTTACTTATTATCGGGAATGCTGTATTAGTTCCGGGTACACTTTTTTAAGGTGGTACACACGATGTTAGGTGACCACCGTTGTTTGTAAATACAACTGACAGTAGAGAAGACTCAAATGCGTTGCGTCTTTCCAGGTGTTAACCTTCCCTTATCCTGCCCTATAAAGGAGCAAGGTAGAGAAACACAAGGTGGAAACATGGAAATGGACACTTGTAGCAAGAATTTTGAATTTTGAATGTTGATTAAGTTAGATTAATTTTGACTGGACTGGCGATGTTTGCCTACATGATTCCACTCATTTAAAATCTGCGACAATGTGATCAAAAAAAGTTGCTAGTAAAACTTATTTTATGGCTCTGTTCAAATATAAGTTAGTTTATGTTAAAACTATTAGCGTGGCTAACTTAATGGACAAACTTATCTATATAAACTTTGACAGGTATATATCTTATTACTTAACTAAAATATAATAAACACTATGAAATTTAATTAATCTACCATAGATTCGTAAAGTCGTTTCTAAGAGGAAGAAACCAGAAAGAAACTTCGTAGTTACTATCATTTTTTTTTAATAGATTTAAATAGTAGAGAAAAAAACAGCACACAAGCACGTATGCTGAAGTGTTTCTTTTAGTAAGAAAGGGATGCTCGACATCATCTCGCTAAGCACTGCTAGTCCCTTATTATTTTATCTTCATGAGGTTGGCAGCGCACTTAAGGGATCTATAGGTGTGCCTGTGTTAATAAGTAAATAATAGGAGAATTAATTAAGTAAATAATAAATATTAGTTCAATGTCAAGACAATGACATTGTGAACGAAAACAATTCACTTCTATACGTTTTGTCAGCGAGATAGTTTGCTATAGGTACCATAGTAGACCTTAATCGGCCTCATTAAGGCCTTGACCCTCTATTGTTACCCCGGTAAAGCCTGAGTGTCCGTAGTGGTACTGGTTTATATTATTTATTATAAATAAATGTATTAATTACATATATCACCTCATTTTCAATTACTCCTTCATGTTATTTATTTATTTTTAATCAGTTTCTTTTTTAATTTTGACAAACCTTGGTTCTATAAATGAATTCAAAATTTTCGTTGTCACAAAATTTTGTCGCCTTCGCGGAGAGAGCCCTTCTGATTTTGACTGTGTTGGTTTTCGTTTAGAGTATATATATTTTTTTTATGTTAAGGTCGACAGACAGGCTGACGGTCCACTTGATGGTAGGTGGCTACCGTCGCCTATAACACAAACAACGCCTAAAGCTGCTGCAAGTGCGCTGCCGACTACAGTAGGATTGGATAAGGGATTAGGAGGGGGATAAGGAAATGGACTCTGGCATCCCTTACTCACTCACCGAAACACAACAGCACGTATATGCTGTTATTTCACGGCGGTATTCTGTAAGGAGGTGGATACTGCCGCCAGGCGGGCTCCCCAAATGACTGCGAAACGCAATGTGCCCTACCACTACTTTTCAAATCCAGAGTCAATTTTGAAATTACATTAAAATTTCCAAAGTTGACCCCGCCAGGAATCGAACCCGGAGCCCCTGAGACGTTAGGCAAGCACTCTTTCCACTCATCCAACGGGCATATTTTTTATTTATTTTTGTATTTTCAATATACGGATTTATTCACCGATTTATTTCTTGGGGAACAAGTTCAGGAGTAATAAGGATTCTCCGTAACTGTTAATTATTCGAGCCTGGAATAACGATATTCGAGCTTGTAACCTGGTGCTTCTGGGAGACGCAGACGCTACCATTGGATTTTCCTACGACACCGGATGAAGTCAAGCCGAGCCAATTCCAGCGGATTTTAACTTTATTGTCGAGCTCGTCCAAATTTTCCCGTTTCAGTTAAGTTACTTACATTAAATATAATAAGGCGCCAATTATGATTCAATGAGGGTTTTATATATAAAAATTTAACTTCACGCACAGGGCATTTATAGAACTCGCTCACCCTGATTTAATTTTGTTGTAATTTTTTTTATGTTAAATATATATTTCAAATTGCTTAATTACCGTTTTATTTATTAGGTAATTAGCTGGCGTCCATCTTTATTTATTTTTTTCTTCCACTGCCGATTGCATATTATTATGCCACCATAAGGCGGCTAAGATACATAATAATTCAATAATTTAGCATCCAAATACTTGGAATTTAATTCTAAATCTCAAACATTTCAAACCGATTTTACCCAATTTTATGTTTGTACACAAATTAACTTCATTATTATTGTTTAATAATAACTATACTAAAATAAATAATAACTGAAATATAAAATTATACAAAATTCCTCTGTGTCTTAAAACAAAAGTTTTCAAAACCAATGTGTGTTACCAGTGATGACTTATGGCGTTGAAACGTGGTCTCTAATTATGGGCCTCGCAAGAAAGCACAACGTCGTTCAAAGAACTATGAAGAGGGCTATGTTCGGAGTTACACTGCGAGATCGAATCAGGAATGAGGAGATTCGTAGACATAACCCGGCGGATTTAGTATGTTGAATTGACAATGGGCAGGACACATAGTTCGGACAGCCGACAGCCGCTGGGGCCGGAAGGTTCTCGAGTGGAGGCCTCGGATCAGCA
Source organism: Bembecia ichneumoniformis (assembly GCA_910589475.2). Taxonomy (NCBI): domain Eukaryota; kingdom Metazoa; phylum Arthropoda; class Insecta; order Lepidoptera; family Sesiidae; genus Bembecia; species Bembecia ichneumoniformis. The sequence goes on from OU342535.1 coordinate 17,602,810, forward strand.
AGCGCAGCGTAGGACTTCCACCCATAAGATGGACAGACGACCTGATGAGGGCCGCTCTCGAATCTTTAAGAAAATGTTTCCAAGTTCCTTGAAGCGTTCAAATCTCAATTTATAGCAGGATAGAAACCTGTTAGTTTGTAGTTTCAAAAGTTGATTACATTTAATTACGTACCTAAATGAATAATTCATATAATATCCCTATAATTTGTTTTCGTGAAATCTAATTCTATTATATAAAATTTGTTATGAAACAGCTACAATAATTAAATAATTACTTAATGTACTAATATATACGTTAAAAAACCTCTATAATTATATTACTTAGATATAATAAATTTAGGTATCTAATGTTGAAATAATTATAATTTTACACCGATTTGTGTCTTTGCTATACGCTTGATATTAGGCGCAAATGGCGTTCAATCTTATAAAATAGTTATAGCAAAATAAAAATAGATAAAGAAATATTGCTAAACTAATACGCTGTGTGACTAATGTTCACGGTGTTAGCGAAGGTTCTTAAACAGATCAAGTGGGTATAATTGTCCCTTACGATTATTTTTATAATAATGAACCTCATCGTAAGAAAGAAACAGGGGTTGGATCAATACTTCAAATACGTTTGGGTTAAACCGACAATTTTTTAATATGTACGATCCTTTCTCAGATGGGCATCAACAAAATGAATCGTAATAGCGACGCGACACTCAGAATAGCAATCAGTCCTAGGATTGGAGGCACGCTGGGTTTACTAATACTGAAGTTGACACTCTACAAACTGCTTTAAACTTTAATTATAATTTTGTTAATTGCTTAATTAACTTCTGGTCTAAGTGCGTTGTATAGTGAAATGGTAGATATTCTTTCAATACCATTTTTTTTTAATTCAAGTTGAGCATGTTTGAGCATGTTTCTTTATCTTAAAACATTTTATAAAGGTTTGTTCTCAAAAGGACATATTCTCAAAAAGACAAAGTACATGTAAGCAGAAAAGAAATTAAAACCAGAAAACATTACAACACAAAAGTAAAAGACATTTCATTTATTTTGTGTTTTAAATTATCAAAAATATTTGAAATAACATTTTGTTAACGCATGCCTAAAAAAGTCACTCACCTAAAAAAAGAGCCTTTATTTTTTACGGGTTAGGTCATGGCACTAAAACCTGCTAGCGTCTTTGTTATTGTTTGCTTAAATTATTTATCTATGATATGAAATTAAAGAATTAAAAGATAAGAAAAATCAACCAGATTTATTCACCCATTGAATTGCAGTTATCTTTTATCTTTATAGGTCATATACCTAACACACAATAACTTAAAACAAAGATATTTGGAAATCAGTAGTTGGTTTCTATTTAAGGATTTGTGACAATAAACTGGTTGTATCTAAGTATCAAAATAAAACATCAAGTGTATTCTCCGTGAAATTGAATACGCCCACGACTTTGAGAACAATTCAAGTTTTACTTCAAATATTTTAATTTTAAAAGGCCAAAGTACACTGCGTCCTATAATCAAAAACTTGGCAACCAATCATATGGCGGTGACCACGCTTTACTCTAAACTTATCCCATCATAATCACTTATCCTTAATCCTACGATGGCCGGCACCCCATATACAGCACCTGTGACGTTGCTTGTATTATAAGATACGGTTAGCCACCTACCATCAAGTGGACCATCAGCCTGTCTGACGACTTTTAACTTCCTGAGATTTTTGTAGACGGCTCTCACGAGCACAAACTCGCCATACCCGTACTCTTCGCGAGTCCTTATGGAAACCGAATTGGGACTCATCGGTAAACAGCACTACAGACCACTGGTTATCATCACAGAGCAATGTTAACGAGCGCACTGTAATCTTCGTCCACGATTTCCTCAACGTAGTGATGGAGTACGAAGCGGTCTATGAGCATGAAGGTTAGCTTCGTGCAGTCTTCTCCTCACAGTTCTCCGTGACTGGAGCCTTATTTGAATCAAATACATGACCGTAACATTTGGTTGTCCAGCAACTGCAAGAATTGGTCTTCTCGTTGGGTGGTCATGCGTTTTGTATTGTTCCTCTCTATAGAACAATAATTATCTCTATCTCCTCAGCACTTCGTGGAGTAGCACCAGCTTTGAGCATGCCCACTGCCCTTAACATTTCCTCTCTCGTTAAATGGCGCCATTGCATGATGCATACAATGACATGAATTTGAAATTAACCTTTTTTTTTTAAACTAAATTTGACACCAAAAATCACCAAAAACTATCGTAGGAATTGAAACCTTCGAACTTCACTAAAGTTCTGCCGGGTAATCTTTTGTTTTTAATTTATTTTTCAAATTCAAATTTGGAATCATCCAAAAAGGCCTACAAAAGAAGCTTTCTTCAAAAGATTTTAAACCGGCCAATAGAAATTTATACAAAATATCCCTAAACGGTGTTGAAGTGTGTATATTAGGATTTAATTCAGTTTCGTTAAAATCTGTCCTTTTGAGATATTTATTTAAAAACACGTTATTTATAGCATTATAGAATTATTTATAGCATTAAAAACACAATAACGTTTGTTCCAAATACATAATGGTATTTCAAAAGTCATTATATACCGTGTCAATACAACTATATAGATTCAAATTAAAGTAGTGTATTGACAATCTAATAATTATGTATCAAACGGGTATAGACAATATTTTTTTTAGTTTTGCTCTAGAGAACTCGCAATTTGTTTTTCTATTCCGTGTTGAGGCAAAGTCAACCTTATTACAAGTAATGATTACATATACTTTTCATAATTACTACTACACCGGGCGAGAGTTAAACTGAAGTAAGACATTTGATTGCATACGCGGTACAACGAGGCAGTGAAAACATACGGCAATATATTTTATGACAAGACGCTTTAAAGTGGTGGGAGGGCACACTGCGTTTCGCACTCATTTGGGCTGCCCCTCAACTACCCCCTTGCAGAAGACCACCGTGAAATAACAGCACGTGTGCTGTTGTGTTTCGGTGAGTGAGTATGGGACGTCATAGCCCATTTCCCAATTCCCTCCAAATCCAAAATAAATTTAATCCTACTGTCGTCGGCAGCATTTGCAGTACCTATTGCGTTGCTTGTATTATAGGCGCCGGTAACCGCCTACCATCAAGTGGACCGTCAGCCTGTCTACCGACTTTAACATAAGAAAAAAACTTTTTTGTTTTATGCTATACTATTACTGACATGTATGTAATTCTGCCATAAGTGTGTATGTCACTGAAATCCTTCTAAACTGCTGACCCGATTTTAATGTGTTTTTTATGTGTTCAAGTTGGTCCCCGGATTTAGAATTGAATCCCGGTAGATGGTGCTGCGATCAGGTTAAATAAGAATTCGTTGATATCGTTAATAGCGGCAAGCCAATATTAGGGCCACTAGCAGTACTTTTTTTTTTTGCTTGCTTGGCGCTTGATTAATAGTAAGTAAGATTCCGCCTACTGCCTGTCACTCTGCTCACATCCATATTCAATCTCTTCAAATTGTCCAAAAGCTATTCCTGCGGAGAGCCGTGGCGCCGCATGGTACATCCGCAACGTCGATCTCCACCCCGACCTAAACCTCAATCGTCAAGTGTATCAAGGACTTCTCATTGAAGTGGTACGACAAAATCCCTCGCCACCCCAACCCGCTAGTCGTTAGTTCTCTCATTTATACGCCCGATACTAACAATACTCTTTCTCCTTTCAGAAGAAGACCTCGACACATCCTGTTGGACCAGGATGACTCCATCACAACAGCAAATGCGGTGCTTGCTGGTAATGACCTCGGTACGCAGCTGCCCCGACACCGAGAAAGAAGAAGAAGACCGCCACGCCGCTTCTTACCTTCGAAGCGCCACCAGAATACAGCGCCTGCGAGGGACTTCCCTACCCGGGGACCACTTGTATCGGCCGGTCTCTCATAATTAAGCATTAGTTAAGTTCTTTTTTGTAAGGGCCGGGCGCGTCACGCCCCCCGACGACCGGTGACGGTTCCAATGTCCCCTATGGACTAGAATTACACCCATCTCTCGAGGGGTGTTTTAGTGCAACAAAATTCCCACAAAATTTATGTGCATTACATGCGGTTTGTTCATAGACCATCTTCTGAAGATGTCTCCTCTCGTAAAAAAAAAGAAACTGTGCTGAAAAAAGATAAAACCGCACCGTTTCGAAGTGTGAAATAGTCCCGTGTGTATACACAATTCAAAGATTCCTGTTCATTTTTTAACGGTCTCTATCTTAGTCCATCGCACACGACCGCTGTGAGCAGACATGGAAAGAATAAATTTTTGTGTTAATGGTGAACCACATTCAGGTAATTCAATGATACAGTTAAAACATACCTAGCATAGCATATAACTCATTATGTTATTTTCATTAAAGTGCCTTCGCTATAAGCTATCAATTTAAGAACCACCCACTTAAAGAAGACCACCGTGAAATAACAGCATGTGTGCTGTTATGTTTCGGTAAATGAGTAAGGGATACCAGAGCCCATTCCCTATCCGATCCCTTATTCTTATTCTTACTATGGTCGGCAGAGCAATTACACCACTTGTGGCTTTGCTTGTGTTATAGGCGACCTTACCATTAAGAGGGCCGTCAGCTTGTCTATGGACTTTAACATAATAAAAATCCAATGCGCAAGGAATATTCTCGAGGCCGAGACGGACAAGACGATATCAGTCAATCCGTTCTCGAGATAATACATTCCATACAAAATGTATGAGAAAATTTTCTTCGTAATATTTCCGATGTTTCGATAGTTATCCTGCTATTCGCGGCTGACAATTTCAACAACATGAAAATCGGTTCAGCCGTTTTTGAGCTACAAATGGTGTAACTAACCCGAATTAGTTTTATATACATACATATAAATTTTCGTTAGTCACAGCCACTAGAACGTCAGAGATATTATTTTTTGTTGCTTTTAAATGCACGACCAACTTTGATGCAGTTTTCACAAATATTTAAAGATATTTTTTTCATGTCTGATACAAGTTGTTAATTTAACATAATGATTATTGTTTTATAATAACAATTAATTGAAATTCAAATATTTTTGTATTTTGTTTAAATGTTTAAGTTTTAATATATAAAATTCGTAATACTTATGCAAGATAAAAAATAAAAGATATATTGAATTATTTTAAAAGAAATAGGTACTAAAAGCTTAAATGAATTTAAAGAAATACTTTTAAATGTATAATTTAAAAAAGAATTTTGCATTTAGCATGTCTTGTAATTGAATATCTCAGGAAATTTCTCGGCTTTAATTTCGACCCCGTTACCCCGTTTTAAATGTTACATTTTTTCCTCCTGTTATTGCGAACAGAATACACGAAGCATCGCTTTCTCTCAAGTGTCATTTTAAGATTCCATACGTTAAAGTTTCCCTTTTTAAAATAAAATATAATTTAAAGTTTCTTGTAATCCCTTACTTAGATTTATATTTTCGACAAGTAAGTAAGTAGGACCAAGTCGCATACAAAAGCTAGTATTTCTATAAACGCACGAGTAGTTACTTTTAGTTTTCATAATATTCGTATATATTCTATGTAGTTGGATGCGAGACGAGTTCTGATGTTACCCTGCTGGACTACATCCGCAAGACGCTGGAACTTCGCGGCACCAAGTACATGTGTAGGGAGGGAGGATGCGGTGCGTGCGTCGTCACGGCTAGAAGACCTGGAACACCTGCCTCTGTCGCTGTCAATTCGGTGGGTAATAGAACTCGGTGGACGAGATATCAATGTTTCGAATCATTAAATTTCTGTACATTCGCAATAAAATAATTCCTCTAATAGAGCATTAAGAAACATTGCAGTGTGTCCCATATAAATTACGATATCGTCGTTGTCAAATTAAAATCTGCTATGTGCACTTTTTTGAGATTCCACATTTTGACTTCAATGAATAGCTCATTGTCTTATCCATCGTATACAAGAACTGATAAGTGCTTATGAGCACTATTTGTCGAACTACGACCTCATGCTATGTGCAGCAGCTAAAATCTTTTATGTTCAAAATTTACTCTATTATCAAAATAATAAATAAATTATTAAATTTTCATATTAAAAAGACCAATAACAACCCCAAGTTACTAATAAAATACTATTCATAAAAATAAACCTTCATATAATTTTTTTCCAGGAAAACTTCTTTTGTCAATATCAAGAAGTAACTTTTAGCACACAGCAGATTTTGGTTTGACAACGACGATATTTTATGTACAAATACACTATCAAACTACACTTGGAATACCTAGTTCAGGTCTTATGACAAACTGTAAACACTAATCTGCGTTTATAAGTAATAACTCAAAATAAAAATAGGTATAATTATTCTGTTGTTAATTAGAAAAATAGAAACAAAAAATAAATTATCAAAAAAGGAAGTAACAAGTAGGTACTATAACAGAAATAATGATAGATTTGATAAAATGTACCGGATTTTACCTATATATTAATTCTCGCAGTTTAAATGAAAAATATCTTATGAGAATAAAAATTGTCTATGTAAATGTAAAACTTAAACTGCAAGCCATGTATTTGTATAATATCGCTCAAAAGCTATGAAGGTTACACTCTGCAAGATCGAATCAGAAATTAAACGTGTCAGCGACGCGACCCGGCGAATCCACTCACAATATGGACAAGACGACCTTATAAGGGCTTGTTGGTTCGCGCTGGATGTAGACTGCTTCCTATACCTCCGTCTGAACCGAACTGATGACGAATTGTGTAAAATTAATTTAAAAAATATGTTTATAAATATTTTTATTTTTTCTAGATTGCTAGTTTTTAAAACTTTTGTCTACAAATGTTACTCTTACGCCTTTAAAAAAAACCTGTTTTTATGTGAATATTAAGAGAACAAGCAAAAATTATTTGCTTACTAAATAGCCCCTAATGATAAAAAATCCACTTATTTGTAACCGTTTTCCTTTTAAATTATCATACTCAAATAATCTGCAGGATATATGAAAGGGAATCATCATAATTATTTTTTAAATTATATTTAATTATATATTTAAAAAAATTACTAAGTTGGGGTTTAATATCGATGTTGTAACCGTGCGATTTGCTTAATAATCAATATTTTAAATAGCAAATTTTTAAGATCCACTATCTGAAGTCTGAGTCCCTCAGCAGTCCCTCAGCAGTCAATTCAGTGCGGGACGAGTTTTGCGACTGGAGTCGCCTTAAAGCTGTAACAGTGGCGATGTATACTCTTACATATATCTTTACAGACTTATCCTAATGCGATGTAATTAAGCATGTAATCCAATTAAAATAAAAAACATAAGTTGATTTTTAGGAGCTTAGTAAAAATTTAATGTTATCATTATAGCCTGCAAAATATAAGTACGTGTATTTGTTGTTTGCAGTGTCTGGTGTCAGTGACGTCATGCGACAGTTGGGATATCACGACAGTAGAGAAAGTTGGCAACAAACTGGACGGTTACCATCCGCTGCAGACGACCCTCGCTGAATACAACGGCACACAATGCGGATACTGTACTCCAGGTTGGATCATGTCTATGTACAGGTAATACATTATTATTTGTTTATTTTACAACCTTTTGTCACATACCTACATATTTAAGAAGTAAAAACTTAAAAAGAATTACAGAAACCAGAAATTATCTTGTAATCTGTGTGCCTCGGGGCAAAGGCCTCCTCCAGTCTTCTCCAATCTTCCTTCAATGTTGCCAACATTAAAAACTCACATTCTGCTCGCCATTGCAAAGATTTCATCATCCCACCTTCTGAATGGTCTACCACTTTTGCTTTTCCTGTCTCTTGGGTATGATAAGTTTAAACCATTTCTCCCGGCCTCTTATGACGTGACCAGTCATAATAATAAAGCATTATTACTATTATTATTATTAAAAAATTCTATTAATTTTAATTCTATATATTGTAAAATAATAGAAGATTATAGACTAAGTTGTTACGTTGCTTGGTATTTTATTTATTAATTAAACAAAAAATAAAAATTTAAACAGTTTAACTGGTGGGATCAAATTATCTCGCACATATATAATTATATGTAGCCTTATTCTAAGTTTGCATGTGATCCAAGAATTTAGGTAAAACAAGTAATCTAAAATTTAAACAATATCATCTAAGTAACATTTCATTGATCAAAGCAATATTTAATCAATTTATTTTTGAACATAGATTTCCTTCCCCCTTGACAAGTCCTCAGTTAGGTGGCCACCCCGTCACCTACAAGCAAAACTAATGTCAGATGTGTAAGGAAATTAACCACACGTTAAATCCATAATTTGAGCGCATTTTCATGGCCATCATAAAAGGTTTTTCTCAAAATGCCTCATGAAGCGTTAAAAAATGCCGATAATGAAAATTTGGCACAAGCAGATATTAAAACACGTTCTACCGATACTACACTAAATTTGAATACTAATTAATTAGCACAATTAGGTGCTTTTATCGCACTCCGTTTGTTTTATTGCAAAGAAAGTATTAAATTTCAAAGTGTCTATACAATTTTAACTCTATTTTCATAGATATAATGTGTATTAGGAAATCGTGGGTGTTCGGGCGATATAAAGGGTATTGTAACGGAACCGACCTTGAGGGCTTTGAAGCGACCCTTATTGAGCAAATAATTATTACATCGATTGTTTTACTTTGTTACTAATTATTATATCCAAGCAAAACTAAACATAACAATAATAAAATAAATTTGAGTATATAAGAACTTATAATTAAAGTAACAACATTGTTGATAGATTTAAACTATAGTTGACGTATCTTTAGTTTCATAATATGTAACTAGCGACTTGCCCACGGTTTTAAACGGAGTTGAAATTTTCTAAAATTCTTTTCTTAAAGAATACTTACGTTATAAAATAAACTTATATTCCAAATTTTAGCTTCTTAAACTTAGTAGTTTTATAAGTATTGATGTACAAATTTGTTTATGAGTAATCACGGAATAGGTTTTCTAAATTTTCAACAAAACGAGATGGTCTAAGAGCCGGTGAAGACCGACCTTCACCGATCTGATAACTCGATGATACATATTTTTTATCAAGTATAATTTATAAACAAATATGCCTATAATAACTTGCCTATCGAAAAGTGTTCATAGCTATTTTTAATTTAATTAATTTTAATCCATTTTCTTTTAAGGTGATGAAAGAAATACGGATATTAAAATATCTTACCTATGATATCAATTTCGATTGGTTAACAGATCGGTGTAGTTACCTATATTGACTTACCTGTTCACATCTGCTTGCCAGGTAGCCATGCACAGAAATAAGTAGGCAAGCTTACCTAGGCATACTCTGTGTGTTAAAAACTATCAGTTGAGATAAAACTCATTCGTTTATCAAAAGAGTGAAGGTGATGAAAGAAAATGGATTAAAATTAATTAAATTAAAAATAGCTATGAACACTTTTCGATAGGCAAGTCATTATAGGCATATTTGTTTATTAATTATTATACTTGATAAAAATATGTCTCATCGAGTTATCAGATCGGTGAAGGTCGCTCTGCACGGTCTCCTCTACTAAGAAGGAAAACATGAGAGCAAAAGAAAGGCAAATAGATTATTCAATCAAGATTCTAATATTAGTAATAATATGAGTAAGAGTATGAATATGATCTTTATTTTTCTTTACAAAATTATCACCGTGATTTAAAAAACAATTAGGTTAATCATGGGTTGAATTTTCAGATAAAAAATACCATGTTAACCATAATATTATGAAAATCATAGTAAATGTAGTTTCTTATTATAAAGCCACTAAAGTCCTCAAAATCCTTCGTCATAATCTTTTTTGTTATGTACGTATGTTTCCGGCTCAAAGTTCTCCCCCCCTTATTACCCCATGTTAGTTCTGGTCTTTTAGGATGTGCAAATTTTTCGCAATGCTTAGTTAACCGTTAGAACAAGTGATCGTTATTTCTAGTTAAAATTTTGCTCCCTAACTTCATATCATTTCAGCCTCTTACAAAGTAGGAAAGACTTAACCATGCTTGAGCTAGAAAAATCGTTTGCCAGCAATATCTGCAGATGTACTGGTTATAGACCAATATTGGATGCGTTCAAAAAGTTCGCCACAGACTCGCCAACACCTAACAAGCTACCCGATATAGAAGACTTGCATATCTGCAAGAAGACTAACAAGAACTGTATTAAAGAAGATTGCGAGGAATCCGATTGGTGCATTATCTCCGATGAGGATGTTAATGATGATGCAATAAAAGCGACGCATTTAAAGGATGGCAAGGAATGGTTCAGAGTTAAGAGAATATTTGATTTAATGCAAATATTGAGAAAATCTAAGAATGACACTTATATGCTAGTCGCAGGAAACACTGCTAAAGGTCCGTTATTTTAATTATTTACTCATACTGTCAATGTTATTTCTTATTGTTTTACGTATTTGTTTTTTTTTTATGTTAAGACTAACTTAAAGATTAACTTAAAAATAATATGTTTTATCTGTCGAATTAAGAAGAGGCCCCTGTTATATTGGTAATCAAAAGTTAGGTCTTTATCAGAATTGTTTCATATCCATGTATTTGCATAAAATATTGCTTTAGTATGTAAACGTGCGAAAAAAAGAGCATCCACAACACACGTATAATGTCTTTTTTATGTTAAGGTCGCCAGATAGGCTGATGGCTTGATGGTAGGTGGCTACCATCGCCTGGGAGACAAGCAAGGTCATGTACTGCAAGTACGCTGTCCACCATTGTAAGATTAAGGATAAGCGATTAGGAACGGGAATAGGAAAATGGGCTTTGACATCTCTTACTCGCTCACCGAAACAGAACAGCACATATGCTGTTATTTCACTATGCTTACTGCTGTTAGATAGTTTGCCCAAATGACTGTGATCCTTCCACTATTTGCTATATCCAAACCAAAGCCTACTATGAAAAGGTTCACTTCCAAATTGGTACTATCGGGAACCCGGGATCACCGAGAGAGAGCTTTAAAGCAAGCACTTTAACCACTGGACCAAGGGGCTCGTCAAAATAAAGGAATAAAAAGATTATGGCATCCCTTCCCTTACTCACCGAGACACATCAGCACACATTTCACGGTGGTGTTCTGTTGGTTGCTATCCCCAGACGGGCTTCCCAAATGACTGCGAGACTCGCCCGTTCCACCTATCTCTACTAGTAGGGATAAATTGATTTTTTTCGTTTCACTTATCTCTACCAATGCTTAGCTTTAATATGCAAGTCCGGGTTCTTCCTTTAATATGCAAGTCCTTAATATGCCAATTTTTTTTTTTTAAATTGGAAAGAAAAATTGAAGAGATAATATTGCAAAGTATTTTAACTTTAATACAATAATGTTACTTTCAGGGGTTTATCCAATAATCGATTATCCTCATATTTTAATCGACATAAGTGGAGTATCTGAACTGAAGGGTTGCAAAATTGATCAAAACTTGATCATCGGCTCTGGGACTACTATAACAGAACTGTTAGAAATATTTAAACACATGTCTGATATTGAATATTTTTCTTATCTCAAAAAGTTCTATAATCATATCCAATTGGTCGCTCACATTCCTGTTCGAAATGTAAGTCCTGAGTTTTATGTTAAATATATGTAGTTTCAGCTGATGTGTAAAATGAGTACCTATATACCAAAAGTTTTCTGTGTTTATTTGTTTATTAAAGGAGAAAAAACAATTGCACTACAAACTTGAACAGCGCCATGGTATTCCCGTTATCCGATGACGCCAGCTGTACAAAATTTAATTAAAAAAACTGTAAAATAATTATAATTTAGAGGTCTCTTATTGGCGCCAAACGCCTCCGTGTATTTCGTATTTTCCAGAAAATGTAAACATGATCGTAAACAAACCATTGAAAGTTCAGGAATGCTATTTCTGTTGAAATGTAAACTCTATGTTGTAAACATAAGGGCCAATTTCCATTGACACCAGTCGGAAAGAGGCGTGGCTACCATCGATAGGGTGGGACGTTCGAGACTTTCGTCCGGCGCGAACGCTTTTTCCAGAACGTTCCATAGTTAGTTGTAACAGTATAAATTGAAGGCGCTTCCCGCGTCTGTCTGTATGTTCGCTAACTCGTTAAATGAGGCAGCTTTTTATATATATTTTTTATATACTTTTTATATATTACTGAAAACTCCACACTAATTTCGATTAAATTTTGTGAATTTATATGGTTGATTCCAGCTTGAAAGATCGGAAATATAAAAGCTACCTAGTGTATCAATGTTAATGTTTCTAAAATTCAATTCTAGTTGGGGACTATAGGCGGAAATTTAATGATAAAACATGACCACAACGAATTTCCGTCCGACCTTTTTCTTCTTTTCGAAACTGTGGGTGCTCAGGTAACTGTTTGTAAGTATAATTACTTAATTAATATAGTTTAAAATTTATTTTTTAAAGCAAACTAGTGTTGGCCATGACTCTTGTTCACATTTCAGTAAACCTACTTGGTCGAAAACAAAATGTTACTATGCAAGAATTCCTTAAGGTGAACATGAATGGAAAAGTTATTTTAAGTGTGTTGATACCACCACTGAGCAATGAGTACAAAATAGAAACTTTTAAAGTAAGTATTAAAATTATACTTCACTTTTTTATGTTAAGGTCGACAGACAGGCTGACGGTCCACTTGATGGTTGGTGGCTACCGTCGCCTATAACACAAGCAACGCCAAAGCTGCTGCAAGTGTGCTGACGAATACAGTAGGATTAAGGATAAGGGATTAGGAAATGGGCTCTGACATCCCTTACTCACTCACCGAAACACAACAGCACGTATATGCTGTTATTTCACGGTGATATTCTGTAACGTGGTGGTTACTGCCGCCAGGCGGGCTGCCCAAATGACTGCGAAACGCAGTGTGCCCTACCACTGATAACACTTAATTCTCTTTAAATGGCAATGAAATTATACTTAATTTTACAGAAGCCCTTCACTTTACAGATAATGCCACGCGCTCAAAATGCTCACGCCGTAGTAAATGCTGGATTTTTATACAAACTAAACACCAATAATGAAGTTTTACAATGTAGAATTGTCTACGGTGCTCTGTCGCCAACATTCGTTCGGGCAACGGCAACCGAAGCATATTTATTAAAGAGGAAATTGTTCACAAATGAGACTTTGCAAGCAGCTATTAAGATTTTAGAAGGAGAGTTACATGTTACTGAGAATCCTCCAGAGCCTTCTGCAAAGTACAGAAAGATGTTGGCCATGGGATTATTTTATAAAGTAAGTAAATATACAGTACGCAATTCAAGTTAAAATGGAAGTTTGGTCAAATATTTGTCAATTTAAGCTAGCAATAAAGTTGTTAGAACACTTCCTGTTTTTGGCCACCGAGTTATTTTGTCGCTTTAGAAGTGTATAAGTAATAAATTGCTCTAAAGTCTGGAACTTTAAAGAGATTTTTGTTTTTATACTAGCTGAGCCCGCAATTGGAATGAAACAAACACTAAATATTACGAGAAGCTTGCTACAATACATCAGCGAAAACCGCATTCAAATCGGTTAAGCCGTTTCTGAGATTAGGGTGCACAAACGCACAAACAAACAGACAAAAATTCTAAAACTATTTTTTTACCTCGGTAACATAAGTAGGTACAGCGTGTACTAATTGTTTTTTTTGTTTTTTTTTTATATTTAATGTGCAGACACATTACTTATATAAATTAACTTTGTAATATCGTCGTTGTCAAACCAAAATCTGCTATGTGCTAGAGTATACTTTTGAGATATTGACAAAAGAAGATTTCTTGAAAAAAATTACATGAAGGTTTATTTAAAAAAACTAGTATCTTATTAGAGATTATTATATTATACGTAAATTTATATTATTAAAATATTATTATACATATATTTATTGGTGTTCTAAACATGGAAGTTTAAAAGCATTCGACAAATAGTGCTCATAAGCACATAACAGTTGTTTTACACGATAGATAAGGACTTGAACTATTCACTAAGGCCAAAATGCTGAAATTCAAAAAAGTGCACATAGCAGATTTTAGCACATTTTAAGCGATTTGTATATTCCAGGGTTTATTATCGCTTTGTCCTCCGTCCATCGTCCACGCAAGATACAGATCCGGTGTTGAAAGAATCCGCGAGTCGCGCCCTGTTTCCGATGCCCGACAGATCTTCGACACAAATCCGTCTTTGTGGCCGCTTAACCAACCAGTGCAGAAAGTTGAAGCTTTGGTAAGATCCAGTATGCGTTTTAAAGTTGCAACCTCGGAAAGTGTTTCTCGAAGCCTCTAAATACGATTCATTAATACTTTCTAAAGAAATGATAAGAAGTTATTTTTCTGTTGAGACTTTCAATGAAGAAACTTTAAAGTGTTGATAAATAGTTGTTCTAATACATATAAGTATATGAAATTATTGAAAGAAATAAAGATAAATAAAACAGAAGTATTGAAAAATGTAGTAGAACATAAGTTATAAATGTATATGAAATATTATTTGTAAACAGAAATAAATAATGTAATATACGATACGAGATACGACGTCCCCAATCATGTTACATACATATGTATAATATGTTTCAAAAAAAATACATACATATGTTCCAAATAAGTACTTCAAAGTAAGTGTTTTTACTTTCTGTGTTTTGCAGTTTTTGCTTTAGTGTATAATAAATCTATTAAAGGATATTTGACATATAACTATCAAGTAAAAAAAAAATTATTCCTGACAGCTTGAACGTTAGACTTTTAGGAAAAGTAACATACAAGATCTGCATATCTGACAAACGACTGAGTTCTGTTAGTTGATGGTTAATTGTTATTTATTTTTGTTTCAGATCCAATGTTCGGGAGAGGCTCCTTATTCAGAAGACATGCCCTCGTTACCGCGAGAGGTTTTCGCGGCATTTGTTCTGAGTACTGTTCCCACAGGAAATATTGTACACATCGATGCTAGCACGGCTTTGGTAAAAGCAAATATTATTTTAATCCATTTCTCTATCCCTTATTAACCCCTTATCCTCAATCCTACTGAGTTCAGCTGCACATTCTCTGTCTACTTGCATAATAGGCGACCGTTAGCCTGAAGCTGAGCGGACCGTTAGCCTGTCGGTCCGGAAGCCTACATGAAAAAAATACTTTAAAAGTAGTGTGTTCTAAAATAAAACTCTTATTTTATTAAAATATTACATTATATAAATTGTTATGTTTCCATATTTCAGAGCACGAAAGGTGTTATAGAATTTTATGGAGCCAATGATATACCAGGTGTCAATTCTTTTACTCCCGGTGATGTCCCTCCTATGAACACAGCCAATGAGGAAGTTTTGTGCAGCGGAGAAGTTAAATATTATAACCAACCAATAGGAATAGTTGTAGCCGAAACTCAATATTTAGCCGAAAAAGCGGCTAAAATGGTACACGTGAAATACAGCAATATAAAAAAACCCGTACTTGACATCAAACAGGCAAAGCGAGTTACCAGCAGAGTTACAACAGTTTCATCGATTGATGCTACTGACCGGGGACAAAATGTAGAGAGAGTAATAAATGGAGAAAACACTATATACGGACAATACCATTTTGCTTTAGAAAACTTGGTCTGCCTAACGAAGCCTACAGAAGAAGGTCTCGAGGTACACTCTGCCACACAGTGGATGAATGGAGTTCAGATTGTGATATCGAAAGCTTTAAAATTGCCGGAAAATAAGTAAGTATACTCTCTATAATCCCATCAAAAATTACTAATATTAGTCTTGTGTTGCAGTTCCTGACTAAGTTAGTAGGCAAGAGGTCACTCGACAGCTGCGCATGCCAATCTCAAACTCAAAGTAAATTTGTAGTGTTTGGAAGATTTCCCATTGAGGTTGGCCATTGAAAAGAAACAGTTTGCGAAACTATCGTCTAAAGTCCAATGATGTGCAGGCACTGAACGAAGAAGAAATGAAATATTGTAAACAAGTAGAATTTGTTTTTCAGGGTGGATGTCCATGTACGCCGACTTGGAGGTGCTTACGGCATCAAAATCACAAGATCATCGCAAGTGGCCGTCGCTTGTAGTTTAGTGGCTTTCAAATTGAATCGGCCCTGTCGCTTCATAATGCCTCTAACCACAGCAATGAAAGCAGTGGGGAAAAGATTGCCTAGCAGCAATGACTTTGAGGTAACAATGTTGCACATCATGGGACAATATTGGAATATGAGTTGTATCGAGTTGTCTGTGAATCTATCGATAGCAGTTGTCCCAGTGAAGACATCGCAAAGTCCGAATTTGTGTAACGACGTTCCTTTGACCGCGCCCATCTACGGCCGCGCTAAAAAGTCATTGGGTTTTAGCCGGTGGGAGTCCAGCATAACCCACAGCGTCCCCTTCGCTGCTGGGTATCCATGATGGATTTCCCAACGTAAAAAAAAGGCTCAACCGTAACGAATTATGTACCGAGACTGAATGCCGAACTGATACATCTCCCAACCAGAGCTATCTTTCAGTTGGCAACGTATGTAACTCTGACTCACCAAATTCTTACAATTTGAAATAACTTTAAAAAATCAGTGTAAAAGTATTCTGGTTCAAGTTGCGTTTTTTATTATTTATCATTAACGATTTCATTTGAAAAAAAAAAGATGTATACCAATTTATTTTGAAATAAACGATAATACTAAATGTAGAAGACAATACTAGACTAAATTAGTAAGTAGGCGAAATTACTAAATGGAGTAACATTTTTACCCTTTAAAATATTAACAAGAAAGGTGGCCAGTACGGTGACAATAACATGACAATACGGTCAAGAAATAAAATGAAAAATAGTTCATTTTTTTTTTTTGTTGAAAGCTTTCCTGTCGAAATTCTTGTGAAAAGTTTAGTAGGCAGGCTAATACTTTATCATAAAAGTAATATAATCAGCGCTGGAGTTGCAAATGCCCGCGGTGGAGCTGCAGAAGAGTATTCGTCCGACCTCGCAACTTCACCAATAGCGGACGAGGAGGACACCAAGAGGTTTAGTCGGTGGGTCTACCCCACTACCATCTCGTGGCATGAATCCGACATAACCCACCGGTCTGTCCCCAGGGCATCCTTGATGGATTCCTCTTGTAAAAAAAGGTTAAGGAGGTGACAAGAGAATAGACGCTGATATTCCTAACTCACTCGCCAGCACATGTGCTGCTATTTCACAATGGTTTTCTGACTGCTGAATGCACTGTGCCCTTAACCCTGCAACTGCAATTTCTTTTATTTCCTAGATTGCTGAATATTCCTAACATGCTTAGCCTTGATCGTATTTATAATTCATTTGCAACATAGTAGATAATTTTAATCCTACCAATAATTACCTTGCAAATTGATCGTCGCAATTGACAATTTTATTGTCGTAATAGTAAAAACTGTCATTTAATTACCAGGTGGCAGTGGACAGGAATGGCGTAATACAGTACGCCAATCACAATATCTATGAAGACAATGGCTTCATGCTCAACGAACCTCTCTCAATGTTCACCATTGACGCATTCTACAACTGCTACAACAACGCCAGGTGGAACTATAAGTGTTATGATGTCGTCACAGACACGCCTAAGAATAGTTGGTGTCGATCTCCAGGTACGAGTCTCGTTGAGGTTAGATTTACTGTAGATAATTTTAATTTTTTTCTTGCATCAAGGCACAGGATATGAAAGAAAATATTTTTCATCCTAATTCCTAATAATAACATGTGAGATAAGACAATAACTCATGACAATAAAATTGAGACATTAAAAGTTAATAAAATTTATGTTAAATATTTATTTCATTTAAAATGCATACAAAATATTGATGTTCAAAATCTTATGTATTTTCATTTAATGTATTTTCATGTGTATTATGTTTTTAGTTGGTACATTATAGATAGACCGTTTAAATGAGTCTTCGTCAGCGCGGTACAGGGGCGCGGGGGTATGACGACAAAGGGGACCGAGAGAGGTGCGGGCGACGGACGAGGACTCATTTAACCCATCTATAATAAATTACTATAATTAATTGATAAATCTATGCGGACAGTCATTTAAACAAAATTTTAATATAAAAAAATATAAATATTATATTATTATAATATAATGTAATACAAAATGGGTAGTTTATGGCAATAATTAAAACAATTATGTATTTTATTTTATTCGATAGAAATACCAACAGCACAGCAAAAATTCATCAAGTCACACAGAAAAATATATATAGACACATTTACATTTACTTATCATTAATAATAAATTAATTAAAACTTTGATGACAAAGTAACCGAAAAATACTTGGTAAAAATACCAGGTGGACCCCCAGGGGTCCACGGGCGACTCGACGGGGGTCTACGTTAATGTGACAAAAAAAAATGGGGGTGACAAAAAATAATAATCAATTCTCACTTATTTCATTCACGAAACTCCCCACTCGTGATTGAAACTCAGCCGCAACGCAAATTTCCATAGTTAGATCTAATCTTCACATTTTGTCGAGTTTTGGGAATGTGATAGAAATGTAGCTGCAGGGGGACCACCGAAACCAGCTAATTTTTGAAAGTGGTCTATGAGAAAAAAGTCTGGGAACCTCTGTTATATAGATCATTGGCATTTCCACTTACTAATACACCGAGTTACCAGTACTGTACTAAGTTTAAGTGGTAATGTGCAGGACACAAAGGACGGAGAGCGGTGACACTCACTGAAAAACAACAGCACACATGCTGTTATTTCACAGTGGTCTTCTGACGCCAGACGGACTGCTCAAATGATTGCGAAACGCATTTAAGATCCAGTCTAGAGCCAACTATGCAAAGTTTATTTACAAAGTTGGTCCCGCCGGGAATGAACCCGGGACCCCTAAGACAGAGCTCTAAAGCAACCACCTTAACCACTCGACCAACGGGTTCGTCAAATAAAAAGAATCGAATATAAAAAAGAAACTGAATTATATATTAATAACTTAATAAATAATTTAATTTCCAGGCACTCTGGAAGCCATTTCGATGGCTGAATCAATTATGGAACGCATATCATACGAACTATCACTAGATCCAATTGAAGTGAGGCTTGCTAATTTGTCTAATACGCACGAGGACCTTAGAGGTATGGTGGACACTTTGAAAGCCAATGCACAGTACACCGAAAGGAGAGCCGCGGTGGACAAATTCAATTTAGAAAATAGATGGAAAAAACGTGGATTGAGATGGTCATTGATGAGATGGTCTCCTCAGGGAGCTCAGTATTTTGACGTTAATCTGTCGGTCTATCACTACGACGGCACTATATCCATCACACATGGTGGCATTGAAATGGGACAAGGAATCAATACGAAAGCTGTTCAAATTTGTGCATATCTTCTGAAGATACCTATGAATAAAATTCAAATTAAAGCTAACAATACCCACGTAGCACCAAATGGATTTATATCCGGTGGTAGCCTTACGTCACAAAATATCGGCGTTGGTGTCCAGAGATGCTGTCAACAGCTCCTAGAACGATTGGAGCCCGTCAGGAGTCAACTGACGAATCCAAATTGGGAGGAATTGATAAAGAGAGCTTTCGAAATGGATATTGATCTACAAGTGCACGGATTTGTTAATTCGTCTGATGTGCAAAATTTTCATATTTATGGTGCGACTTTAGCAGAAGTTGAAATAGATATTTTGACGGGCGAAACAGAATTGATAAGGGTCGACTTATTGCAAGATGTCGGTAGGAGCGTTAGTCCCGAAATTGATATCGGTCAGGTGAGCAACCGAATTTCATAAATCATACTTGTTGTTTTAGAAGAGATTGACATTGTGTCGCAAATTATTTTAGGTGGAAGGCGCTTTCATAATGGGTCTGGGCTATTGGACTTGTGAAAAGCTAGTGTACGATGACAACACGGGCGAACTATTGACGGATAGAACGTGGAACTACAAAGTGCCGCAGGCCAGAGATATACCTAGAGATTTCCGTATTTACTTCAGGAAGAACTCTTACAGCACCGATGCTATGTTTGGAGCTAAAGGTATCAACGCTGACTAGTTCTTAGTTATGAATGATTAGAATTGGGGCTGGTTTTCTTCACACACTGACGATCAGCGCTGATAGGTCAACATGTTTGTATTACTATGAAGCATTTCTTACTAACGCTGATCATCAGCTGAGCGTTTTCGTGTCGCGTGTGTCACCTGGCGACGAGTAAAATCATGACTGGTTACGAGGTTGACACAGAGCGTGTGATCGATGAAGTACCTAACAAATGTTTGTGAGACGGTATTTATTTATTTATTTATTTATTTATTTATTTTCTAAAGGTACACCAACAGCACAAACAAAAGAAGTTTATAATAGGAATAGGTAACACAAGGCAATTTTAAGGCATACACAAATAAACTACAAACTAGAAATTGAGACGATCGATAATACACGCACAGCAACACGCAAATTCTATACAAAAAAAAAAGGACATGAAAATGAAAAATTAAACAATGAGCAACTGAAATCAAGAACAAAGAATAATAAACTAATTTAACAATATTTAAATAACAAAAATAAAATTAAGTACTAATAAAAAAGGAAGAACCGCTCAGCAGAACAGTATAGCCGTCAATTTACGTTTAGCTTCAGCCGATTTACAGTTAAATATATCAATATCAGTATCAGAATCAATACCCAGCCTACTGAACAACATGTTTAGATTCCTGCTAGCCCGCCAAAGAAAGCTATTCTGTCTATAATTAGAAGAAGCAAATGGGATTGAAATTGGGTTAAATGAAATTGGGTATAATCAGATTATCTCGTAACTTAGCCGGTAATTCGTCAAAACTTTTTAATGACATGCGAAAGTAGTTAAAAAATTTATTTTCGTCATCTCTCAGCTGGCCGTATAACGAAACAAATTTTCCCGCCTTCAATCTTTGCTCGATCAATGGATGAACCTGTAGTCTATTTTGTTGCACACTTTTTTTTCTTAAGAAAATTAGTACGCGGTAATAATTTTCAGTATCTTTGAGCTCATTGGTTGCGTCTTTACTTCGCAGCTATCAGAGTAACAGAAAGCAATTCGAGCTGATCGGTCAGCGCCGAATGTTAGCATGAGAAGAAAACCAGCCTGAGAGTTAACATTAATACCTTAAAATGAAATTCTTACAGGTGTAGGTGAACCACCACTATGTATGTCAGTAGTGGTGACTTTTGCAATTAGGGAGGCCATCGCTTCTGCAAGACTTGAAGCTGGAATACCCACTAACCAGTGGTTTCAAATGGGTACGTTCAGTAATAATTTTTGGATTAATTTTTTGGAAAAAGCTATAATAACCAAAAAATATATACAATATGATAATTTGCATACAGTCCACTAAAAAAGGAAATATTTTCCACGTACATATAAAAAAATACTTTAATGTTTATGAGCTATCCGGGCTTAGTGGATCCTTTTAAGATTAAGATAAAAGATTAATGGCAAGGACAAGTATTTATAGGCGACAGCAGTCACCTACCATCAAATGAACCATCCGTCAGTCTGCTTAGTGAACTTCATTATAAAAAAAACAAAAAAGGTACACAATTATATTCTATGAAACTGGAGACATTGTGGCACGATAAAAGAGTTTAATTTAGCTAGATAATAAATTGAATATAAAGAGGTTAATTTATGTTTAATTACTTACAAAATATTTTAAAAGTATTACACTTGTATTAAATTTTAATGTTACCACAAATTTTGTTTCAGACGGACCTTGGACTATAGAAAACGTTCAATTAGCGACTGCAACTAAAACAACAGATTTTAAATATTATTGAGTTAAAAAATTGTAAATAGGAATTACTCTTTACTCTGTGTGGGAGTAATTTAAGTCCCAATGATTTACTGGATATAATTTTCTCCTTATAATTAAACAATAGTCATTAGGACAATGGTCCTGTACGATCCTTTGTTTACATTAAGCAAATAATAGAACTGGAAATTTCATATGACTTATTTCGTTATTATATATAATAGTATAATATACTATTATATATAATAAGGATTATGAAGGAGTTATTATGTTTAAGGTTTTTAATGAATAAATAATTAGTTTTTTTTTATTGTTATTTATTTATTATTCCTGAAAATTTGAAACGTTTTATATCCTGCATTGGTTAATTCTTAACGAAATTATGAAAAACAAAGACATGCCAATTAAAGACAAAAGAAAAGTTTATAACATATATAAAGTTTACATAGTAATTTTGCCATGCTTAATATATGGCTGTCAAACGTGGACATTAACAGAGAAATTAGCAGACAAAATAAGAGTATGTCGAAACGGAATAGAGAGAAGTGTAATCGGCGTGAGCAGAAAAGAAAAAATAAGATTAAACAAAATTAAAAATGTAACAAAATTTAAAGAACGTGAATAAAACGTGGAAAACCTTAAATGGAAATGGGTAGGCACATATGTTGAGAGAGAAAAGTGAGAAATGGGCCAGATTAACATCAGAATGGTACCCCAGGGATGGCAAAAGAAGTAAAGGTCGTCAAACGAAACGTTGGGAAGATGACCTCAAAAGAGTTGCTGGTCCAGAATGGATCAGAATTGCAAGAGACAGATTTAGGTGGAAATCTTTGGAGGAGGCCTTTGTCGAAGGACAAGCTGTTGGAAAAAAGCGATCATCAACTACAAGTATAATACCCATGTAGTATTAATTGTAATCTATGATAAACAGCGATAAAGGCTTATATTATATTATATTATATTAAATTATATTATATTATATTATATTATATTATATTATATTATATTATATTATATTATATTATATTATATTATATTATATTATATTATATTATATTATATTATATTATATTATATTATATTATATTATATTATATTATATTATATTATATTATATTATATTATATTATATTATATTATATTATATTATATTATATTATATTATATTATATTATATTATATTATATTAGAAACAAAAAGATAGAAGGCACGGATAAATTGTACATATATGTATGTATATACATACACACTCCGTACATGTTGTCTCTGTGTTTGGACATAAGTTGGTTTCTTGTTGTATTGTCCGAGGGATCGTTATTTCCCCTAATAAGGCATTCGGTCTGCGGACCGCATATTGGAATGCCCAGCTTACCGCAGCATAGCCTAAGAGCTCCACTATAAAAAAAATTGCAATTCTATTTTTTTTCTTTTAAATTAAGCTAATTGACTTATTTAGAAAATTAGCTTAATCTTTTTGCAAAGCAGAATAGTCGCACTGAAAATAAATAATTTCACTGTATACACCACGTTGGTAATTTGGTAAAAATGTCTATAAGTAATATGAATGCTCTGCATAATATTGTATATAAAGAGCTGAAGAGAATTGCAAAAATAAAATGTTGGAACTTGTTTTGATGCGTGTTTCAGAATGTGCGTGTGACTGTATGTGAGGGTATATTTACTAATTAAATTGTTTGGCAAAATTATAGTAGTGTTTGACATCTAGACATTATTTTAAAAGTCTACATTAAGGGCGCGTTCATATGACACAAATTATTTCGTCAGCCTGCAGAGCGGTTACCACGCATCGATATGTTGTTATGGAAAATGAGCTTTGTTGCAATTATGTAAAATTGATTTTTAAAGAATCTTCAGTAAGTGCGAGCGAGCATGCGACATTGGGAATGCTGCTCCAACGTTTTATGGCCCCATGTGCCACCAACAGCGTCGGCGCATACAATAGGTGTTGCGCGGCGGCCGTGAAAAATTTAAATGCAACCTACGTTATCAAACGATACACAATAATTATCTATAACTAATTATATCATTTAGCTTAGTATATTGCTAACAAAAATGCATAAAGATATTTTTTTTGAAAAGCAACTATGGAGGTTGCGAGCTGGTCTCTTCAAAATATAGTAGATGCGTTTACTTATTTTATTTTGTTCGGTGTTTTTTTTTTTTTTTTTTTTATTTATTATTTATTAATACAATAGTGTTTCATTTGACTTAACATTGGTGTAAACAAAAACTCATTAGAGTTTTACCGTACACCATGTGCCGATTACAGAAAATTTAAATAAACCTTCAGTTGACGCCCAACGTACACTTCAGACTCCTCAATTACTTTAAGATACTTTAAGATTTATAAGTTTATAGAGATAAATATGTAATTACATATCAAACATAATGCCAATATTGAAGAAATGAAGTTAAAACAATAAAATTTTATGATTGTTAAAATAATCTAGATAAAGTAAAAAATAAATTCCTCACTTGGATACCGTCGGTAACTGTCAAATTGAAACTCCTAAAATATATATTCCACAATGTGAGTTCAGCTCTGCGACTACAAGTCTGCGACTAACACAAGCACATGAAGTAAAGGGTTGATAAACTGCGGTCCTTTATTTACTATATTTTAAGGGGAAAGGTCGTGTCTCATAAGATACCACCTCTTGTATTATTTATGGGCAATTGTCCTTTACCTTTTAAATAACATTCTAATGGAGAATTGTTGAATTGTGCTACTTTTAGAGGTTACTTTTGGATCTTATTAAACACTAGCGTTCCGCTCCCGGCTTCGCATGGGTGAAATTTTTTCTGCCAATTATATATAAAAACCTTTCTCCTTTAACGTTCTTTCCGTTAGTGAAAACCGCATCTAAATTCGTTGCGTAGTTTAGAGGATATGCAGATGGACAGACAGACGCGAGAGCTACTTCAGTTTATACTATGTAAGAATCTGCGCTTTCCAGTTCATATCAAAGCCATGGTTTTCGGCATTCAGTGCTGTTTTATCACTGATGCTATTTTATAGACTTATTTTAATACTAGCTGTGCCTGCGGCGTCGCCCGCGTGGAATTCAGACAGTTTCGAGGTATCGAGCACTGGCTGTGTGGCTTCACGGCGCGGTCGCGCTTTACATTATATCGTATTATCTTTTTAACCATACGTTTAAACCATATGCAGTGAAAAGCAATAACCACGTGTATTTATTACTTGTGACGATAAACTTGCTGATTTTAATAAGGATTCATTATTGTTGATAATATGGCCAATAAATATGTGTACGAAAACTATTTTGTCATATGTACGAGAAAGTCGTTCTTGTGGCTCAAATATAAAAGTTAGACATATGCTGTCGCTGACTTTTTTATAGGCATCATCAAGCTCCACAACTTTTCCATAGAAATCAATCATATATCTCTCACCGTTAAAGCAGCGTTCCAAAGAAACATTTTTTTTTCAATCGTTTCTACGTCGACTTACTTTGCAAATTAAGTTACAACGAAAAAGCCTATTTTTTTTTACGGGATAATGTATGTCCATCCTGAAATTCTCTTCTAACTGTTCCTGAAAGATTTTTTTAAATGATACCAGTAGTTTCAAAGATTACCCCTTACATACAAACATACATTCAAACTTTAGCCCTTTATAATATTAGTATGGACAGTATAGATTTGAACTCGTATCGAACACATATACATACAGTCCATTATACCCTTTTTTTTTTACAAGAGGAATCCATCATGGATACCCACCCGTCTGGGGACAGACCGGTGGGTTATGTCGGACTCCTGCCCCGAGATGGTAGTGGGGTAGACCTACCGACTAAACCTCTTGGCGTCCTTCTCATCCGCTATTGGTGAAGTTACGAGGTCGGATGAGCACTCTTCCGCATCTCCACCGCGGGGGTCCGCATCCGGACACGACTCATTTGGACGGCGCACCCGATTTGCCAAGGTGCGACGTGCCTCTCAGGATGAAGCGGGCGGTAGAGACCCCATCTACCGCCCGCCGCCTGCGTCCTGTTCGTCGGCGACGGAGGGGATGGGACAGGACGTCGTCCTCCCGCATCCTTTCCGCCGCCTCCTTCTGCGAGATGACATCTTCGCAGAAGGATACAGTCCATTATACCCTGGACCTGTGACACTTTTTAGTTATTTTTTTACTGCAACTCGTGAACCTCGAATTTTCAGGCAATAGAACTATGTGGATTTTTTCCATTTTGTTCAATAGATGGAACTATGTGAAACTTTTTATCGTTTAATTCTACGGTAAAACAAAATTAGTAGAACTACATTAGTAGTCTAAAAAATAGTTTTTAGAATCTTTGTCTGTGCGTTTGTGCACGCTAATCTCAAAGAAGGCTCAAGACCGATTTGAATTCGGTTTTCACTGATGTATTGTAGCAAGCTTCCTGTAACTTTTATTGTTGTTTTCATTCCAATCGGTTTAAAAATAAAAAAGTTACGCGCTATACCGAATACGTCCACGCGTACGTGGACTAGAACCACACCCATCCCGAGGGATGTTTTACTGCGGTATAATTAAGTCCCACACAACCTCTATGCGTATTTGCATTGCATGCGACATTTGTTCGTAAGGTATCTTTTGAACATTTTTCTCCTCGTAAAAAAAGAAAAAAAAACGCATAAAAAACGTTGCGGGCTCAGCTAGTTAATAATAAGTTAATTTAAATAACTGCTAATATTAAATTTTCTAACGTTTTTAAATAAATGGATCATTGTAAACGATTTGTATTTCCGCCTTCAAAATTCGAGATTATTAGTATTACATAAGTAGTGGCAGGGCACACTGCATTTTCGCAGTCATTTGGGTAGCCCATCTGGCAGCAGTAACCACCCTCTTACAGAAGACCACCGTGAAATAACAGCACATGTGCTGTTGTGTTTCGGTGAGTGAAGTGAGGGATGCCAGAGCCCATTTCCCTATCCCTTCCCAATCCCTTATCCTTAATCCTATTGTAGTCGGCAGCGCACTTGCAGCAGCTTTGGCGTTGCCTAGTTATAGGCGACCGGTAGCCACCTACCATCAAGTGGTAGCCAAAAAGATTTTAAAACTAGTTAAAAATTAACATAAAATAAAAAGTGCCTCTGTAACTATCTCCTAAACGATTTAAAGAGTATACATTTATGCCGTATTGGCAGTAAGTAGAGGATATATATTTAATTTTGGAAGATGGGTGGTGTTGTCGGTTCGTCATTAACTTCTGGTGTTGACTGTACAAAGGAAATTTCGCGGACACCCACGTCCTCCATAATTTATTGCATCCATTTCATTTGTGCTCATATTTCAAGAGCGACAAGCGGGATAAACAGAATTTAATTCCATGATAGTACTGAAAGCTTTATCCCGCGAGCTTTTGAACAAACTCCCAGATGTTTCCTTCTCGCTTAAATATCTTTATATTTAAGGGGGAAGTAAACATCTGAGAACTGGAACATCTGGGAGATTTCTTCAAAGGAGCTGTAATTAGATTGTTGATAGTTTAATATGCTTAAACGATGGTAGCCTTTTTTATGTTAAGGTCGGCAGACAGCCACACCGCCCTCTGGATAACGACGCTAATGGACTGATCGCGGATATCGCCAAGCTCTGGGCATTTGTGTTAACAAGAAATAATTCAACACAGCCCCAAATTCTCGAAGCCACCATCAAAACGAAGCAATTTTTAAGCATTGTTAATTCTTTTGTTCCCCTGCTTCTTCGACGTCAGAACCTTCTGTTGAATAGGGTGAGAAAATGATTAAGCAGTTGACGAGCCCCTTGGACGAGTGATTAGGGTGCTTGTCTTAACGCTCTCTTCTAGGGTTCCTGAGGATACTCGGCAGGGTCAACTTTGTGAATACTGTGAAATAACAGCACATGGGCTGTTGTATTTCCTATTCCTAATCCTACTGTAGTCGGCAGCATACATGCAGCAGCTGTGGCGTTGCTTGTGTTATAAACGACGGTAGCCACCTACCATCAAGTGGACCGTCAGCCTGTCTGCCGATCTTAACATAAAAAAACGACGAATATCTATATTTTTAGTAAATATAATTAATATGTACATTAAGTTCCTTTTTTATGTAAAGGTTAGGCAGGATGTAAGGACGGCCCACTTGATGGTAAGTGGATACCGTTAACTACTAACACAAGCAACGCCTGCAAGTGCGCTGCCGACCATAGTAGGATAAACGATAGTAGGAGGATAGGGAAATGGGGTCTCGCATCCCTCACTCACTAACCGTCTTTCGTAAGGGGGTGGTTTCTACTGTCAGACGTAATTATTCATAAAGCTTCAGTAATTTCACGGATTTGAAATCAGTTTATTGAAAATAATAAAATTTTCCTCCCGACATCTGCCGACTTGTGCCAAACATCAATATTAGCGAGGTTGCATCCTCAGAGCTCAGAAATTGCAATATGCGCCAACTTACAAAGGCTTAGTGGTTCAATTCTTGAAATTAACTTCAATTCATTACAAGTCCGGGAAGAAATAATCTCTTCCAGAAAATTAAAAAAAATATGGGATCAATTTATTACCCTTTAAAAAGGTTAATTATTGTTTGTTAATTAACTTCAATGTTTAATAACGTTTTGTTAAGGTAAACAATAAAATAAACAAAACTTAATAATTACTTACCAAAAACTGTTAAAAATGGATTAACATAAGAATAAAAAATTAACCTAGGCATATTCTGTTACGAAACCTTTTTATAAAACAACTACTAGTCCTAAAAGTAAAAAATTGAAATTTCTGAAATTTCAAATAAAAACTTTTTCTATATCGTTGAATTATTCCTTGATTGGAAAATGTTACTGTTTCCAAGTGAATGGCTTTCCTAGGAGGGCCTGTTTGATTGTCTGCTCTATGAATACGCTTAATTAAAACATTTAAAAAAAACCCACATTAGTGGTAATTTTGTCAATTATTTGGTTCCCGAGTCGCGCAAATAACAAACGTTCGCCTGGCTCTTGCAGAATTATAAAATGTTGTCTCGCTCAAATTAAATCGTGCGCAAACTTGCTACATAATTATCTAAGTAAATTACATACTAAGTAAATCGTCACAATTTTCATATTTTTCCGGCTAAAGTTTCGTGCAGCTTAATTAATGAAAATGTAAACTGGAAAAACTTGTAGTCGTGTCAGCTCGGGCTGTTGCCGCGACGACGCAAAAAATACGCTCTCTTCTTTAAATGCGTTTCGAAATAAACTCATCGCTGCATATTAATTACTAGCTGAACTCAGCCACGCTTCGCTGCGGCCCATACGGCTGCGGCGTGCGCATGGGACGCGCGGTACTGGACACTGCTTATTTATAATACTATTCATCGTAGCGTGATGTCATATAGTCTATAGCCTTCCTCGATAAATGCATTATTCAAAACAAAAAGAATTTTCCAATTCGAACCAGTAGTTCCTGAGATTAGTGCGTTCAAACAAACAAACAAACTCTTCAGCTTTATAATATTACCTAGTATAGATTATGTTTTTGAACTTTGCAAAATTTTGTTCTCTCTTTAGGATAATGCGATTAGCTGATTTCTATGTGTAATTCTTCTGATGTACATGACATTTAGAAAACAGTCCTCTCGGAAACTCTGATTTCAACACATGGGTTTACGAGATTAGATACACAGGCATAACTAGTCGAGATCTCTGCTTGACATATAGTGTGTTTGAAGAACGTGAAGAATCGATAAGCGTCAATGTGGAGATCCGTTGCACAAAACGGTTCTAAATCGGTCGCTGTAATCATCGAGTGGCATTTCTAGTGTCCACGTAAGCCTACATGTCGCAATAGTGCATTGTGTGTACATACATTGCATACTGGTACACCCGGCACGCCCCTTGAAGCAGCACGCGTGCTCGGTACCGTCAGCATAATCAATTTTATCATTTATTTATCTATTTAAAGAGATTTAAATAGGGTTGTCTAGACTAAGACTTCCCCACCAAGGGAGCACATTTCAGGGGGGCGTAATAGGTACGTTTTGTAATTGTACCTACTTGAAATTCAAATAAATAATTTAGTTAATATAAAAAATGTGTTTCTTATTTTTGTTGAACACTTAAGGGGGAGCATGAAAGTTTTATTTTTAGTTTGGGAAGGCTCGGTGAAATAAAGGTTGGGAAACCTTTGTCTAGACAATGAGTTATCATACATATTAAGTTAAATAAACATAAATTGTAGACAAAAGTCATATAAATAATAGATTGTATGCAATTTCCTCCAAGTTTTATTTGTATATCTTATTTTTAATGTTAATAAAATAAGATCAATTAAGTTTTTATTTTTATTTTTATTAATTTGTTATTATTGTTTTTAGTTTTAATTACTTACAAAATGTGTTTTAGTATCTCTTTTATAATTTTTTGTTGTGATTTTATTTCTAACTTCTATATAATGCAAGTATTACCAATTACAAGCAGATATATGGAACAATGCTTTGATGCATTTTTACAAAGTCCATTTCAAGATCTTACCACATGTCTATTATATTACCAGATATAAATATATGCTATATAATACAATAATATACCTATTAGATCGCATATCCTGAAGGAGAGTGATGAGTAGACAGTTCATAAGATTATCTCCAAAGAATTTTGCAATACGACAAGGAAAAAAGTGTACCTATTTCTTATTCGAACTCAGAAACACAACACGTACATTTATTACTATAAGGTAGTAACTTTGAAAATTTAAAAAGTAAACAGTAATATGTATCTATATAGAAATAAACAAATATGTTATATGTTACAATATGTTCTACCTGACAAGGGCATACAAGTAATTGCTTTAATCTCTTGTAACTTTTCTTATTTTTCTAATGACTGTGACATGTTTTAATATAATAAATAAATGAATTATTTTGTTTTATTATAAACTAGCGGCCCGCCCCCGGCTTCGCCCGGCGTGCAATTTTTATATACCCTAAAACATTCGTCGCTTATCCCTCTTTCCATTAGCGAAAACCGAATTAAAATCGGTCTACCCGTTCACGTGTGATGCCGTGACCAGGGGAAATGGGGATTCATTTTTATATATAAGATTAAGTCATAATAGCAACAAGCTTAACATTCCGTCAAAGTTCTTATAAGTTTAGGATCCGGCAATTGGCATTTTGATTACCTATATGTTTCTCTATTACTCGTACCTCTAGAATAACCACTAATACCTGTATTTTTTTTAATAAAAATATATTAATTAAACAAAATTATCTCTTTTAAGGCTTTAGTTTTCAAGTTTTAAACGCGGCTAGATAGATCATCTTGATTGATGTGTTATTTTAAGTAATTTTAACCTTAAACTCCACATGAATAAAGATAAATTGAACCTAGTTTTTTTTAAACACTTCAACTAACTTAAGTTGCAATTTAAAACAGTTTGGATGTTCATTTAAAGTTAAGAGATTTCATCTTTTATGGTATTTTCGTAGTACATAAAGTAGTTTTCTTTGTTGACAATCTTCACTTAATGGCCCTGTCAGTTTGTCCTTTGCATTAGGGTTTGGGCACATGTCCGTTGAACTATATTGGTTATAGTTTCCTATTGATTAAAAAATATTAAATTAAGTTGGATCGATCTCAGAAAATTAACGGCTTTTACGTGCATCTCAATTAATAGTAATTATTATGTGTTTCGACATTTAAAAATTCAATTATTTGAGGAGAAACCGAATAACGTATGACGGCGCTTTTGATTAACGAGAGTAAACAGCAATGACAACTGTCAGTCGTCAACTGGACAGCGGGAATGTCATTGTCGTTTGACTCTGACACAACACCGAGCGCTAGCGCAGAGGCATGGCGGCCGAGCAGTACCTCACGGGAAGGCAATCGGCTTACATCAAGGAACTTGTGCTATGTGTTTGGTGGAGTGTTATCTGATTTGGTGTGATTGGCTGGTGGACAATGCGATCGAGGACTTATTTTGTGCCGATTATAGCGTTTTGTTAAGAATTGCAACGCATGACCTAACGTTGAGTTTTATTCTCCTCACTCGACTATTCACGTCTGCTTGTGATCAAATATGGAGACCAATGATACGGAGAACCCTAATCACGTCCCTTCAAGACCAATGATACCGAGGACCCTAATCATGTCCCTTCACGTAATAAATAAAGATTTTGTTTCTACATCAATTTTTAAAATATTACATCTCTCAAACATTGTAAGATTTCATTTCTCAATAAGTAAAGTTTAGTATTGTTATGACTCACCAGGGAACGTTCTAGTTATGACTCACCATGGAACGTTCTAGAAAAGCGTCTTCGTCTGTCAACAAGTCTGGAAAGTTCCACCGTAGAATAGAAATCACGCCACTCTTCGGTTATTGTCAAGGGAAATTGGTCCTTATGCACACAACATAGAGTTCACATTCAACAGAGATAGCGTTCCCGAACCTTCAATGACCTTGTTTACAACACGTGTTACTTGTTTACTTACTTGTTTTTGTAGTTTGTACTAAACAAACAACAAACAAATACTGGCAGCGGATATAAATAGGCGAAGTGGCGAGCTAGCGACACAGTTCGATTCTGTGATTCGAAAGCGATACTTCGGAACTTACCTGCGACAGTAAACCAGCGACTCATAAGGGAATCATTGACGATACTTGGCAAGTTTAACGGTTGTATCGGACCTTTCGTTTATCACTTTTGGAAGTCATCTTGGTTTGTGGAAATAAATAGTTGATTTTCGCCCTTATATGGCAGTTTGACTCACCCCACACGTATCAGTATTCTAAAAGCATAAAGATAAATGTATATCGATGACTGTGGATTTACTTTAATCCTTATCATTTGTACGAGAAATAAGACATTATGGACGATTCTGATAAACATCTCTTGCGAATGTGAATTTGTTTATTTCTTACGTTTTCACGCCTTAACTACTTAACCGAACATCATTAAATTTTGCATACTCATTGTCAGGGTTACATAAAATGAGATAACACCTTCCATTCATATCCATTCACCAGATTTTTTCTGGATTTCATTCAGAAAAAATCTGTTTTCGAGGAATTATCCAAAAATAAAAGATTCTAGAACTGACAAAATATATGAGCAATAAATATTGTTTTAAAATCCACTATAGATATGTTATATATATTGTGTAAGTAAATAAAATGAAAACGCGACGTGTTCTTGAAGCGAACATTTGAATTGTATTTATGTCTGGATGATGAATGGGCGAAGCCGATTGACAGACGCGCGATGCTATGCGATCTATGACCACTTGTGATTAACGACTGACGGCATGTGTTATAGATTTACAGTTCAAATATTCATTTCAAATTGCATTGGAAGGAATCTTGTTAGTAAACGCTTTAGAAAGATATTCTAAAAAATGATCATGTTGAGACAGTCAAGACTTTGAAATATCTCGGTATTCTAGTGGATGAAAACTGTCACTGGAAACCTCATATTGATTCAGTTTGTGCTAAATTAAATCGTTTCGTGTATGCTATTAAAAGGCTGCGATTGACAGTATCCAAAGAAGCTGCCCTCAGTGCATACCACGGTTATGTATCCTCCGTCTTATCTTATGGCATTTTCTTATGGGGCCATTCGACCGCAATTGACAAGGCCTTCAAATTACAGAAGAAATGTGTACGTGCAGTTTGTGGTGCACGGTATATGGACAGCTGTCGTCCATTATTTAAACAATTAAAAATTCTTCCTCTCCCTTCCTTGTATATAAGAGATATATGCGTGTTTGTGAAGAAGCATGAGTCTAATTTCATACACAGTGCTGATGTGCTACCGCTAAGAGCAAGAAGAAAAATTTTTTTGGATGTTCCAAGGATGCGCTTAGAAATTTGCAGGCGGAATTCTTACTACTCTTCTATTAAAATATACAACAAGTTACCCAGTGCACTCAGAGAATTACCGGGAAATTTATTTAAAAAAAAACTGACCATGTGGCTTTTAGACCAATGCTTTTATGACATTAAAGAATACTTTGACATTTAATTATATTTTACAATTTATTATGACATTTTTTTCTTTTTTTTTGTTTCTATTGTTTTATAAATTTTAATTGCCTATTCATGTTATTTTACACGCCAGACGTGGCAGTACATGTGGATGCATATTTAAAACCAACAAGAACTGGTTCACAGTAACCCATGTTACTTGTAAATAAATTATTTGAATTTGAATTTGAATGTGTGTGTGTGTGTGTGTGTCAGCTCCGACGCACGACTGAAGTTTACTCCTTTAAACGTATAAAATTAAATTTAGTTTTATTATTTAGTTACATTCTACATACTCAGATACACGTGTTCCAACAATAATTGTGTTAGTTACGTTCGGTATACACAGATGTCACTACGTTTTATAAGTTCAAATAGTTCATTCTTTCGACGACAGATGTCGCAGGCGGGCTGCACTTTTCATACAAGATTTCGATGTTTGCTTTTATAAGTCTAGAGAATATAATTAGGGAACATAAAACTTCGCACAAATGTCAAATTGACAGATAAGGAGTTAAGGAGTAAACTTCAAAAATTGTTTACGTCTCAGGCGCAGTAAAACTTGATGAAGTTCAATTAATATTTCTGTTAGAGAAAGAAAAAAAATACCTACTTACATTATATGTATACTTTATTTACATCGCTACAAAATTAATCGTACTTATTTTTAATTAATAAATTAGAATTTTTTAGTTTACACTATAGTTTACTTGAGTTTACTATACAAATTTCAATCGATTACATTTTTACCTCACTATGAATTTTGCAATATTAAAAAACCTTATTCAGTGCTTTACTATACTTTTTGAGTTCGAACTTTGAAATTATTACCTAATGTTCGCTAACTGGTCGAAGTTCGAAATGAACAAATAAATTGTTTCCAAAAAATCTCGTCTATAGTTTCTAAACAAAAAAAAAATCGGTTACAAACAAATGAGAAAGACTAGACCTTACAATTTTACATTTCACCATTACAAATCCTCGATCGCACATTAAATCGGAGTCGTCTCCGGCAGTAAACCATTTCAAAAGTTGCCAACTAGAAAAGCAACATAACATAGTCCTTATCCCGCAGATCGACATTTAGCAAGCTTCCAAAAGCGTTGGTCGCAAAAACAAGTTACGATTTAAATTACTTATGTGAAAACGGAGAACGCTCGTTCGAGACTACTTGCAGCTAGGTCATGTGCTCGATCGACACTGATGGATCTACGAATCTTAAAATATTTAGATCCGTGGACATAAACGATGAAAACTTTATTTGCAGCACTTTCGACATACTTAACGTTAAATCTGTATATTTATCTATTCTACATCCATACATACATATCGTCAATAATAAAATCGCAAACGAGCCGTCTCTGTAAATTAAATATAAAAAAAAAAACAATTTGTACACGTTGTACTTATGTTACCGAGGTCAAAAAAATTGTTTTTAGAATTTTTGTCTATTTGTCTAATATGCATTTGTGCATAATCTCATAAACGGCTTAAGGCGACTCCAGCCGCAAAACTCGTTCTGTACTGAATTGACGGGACTGCTGAGGGGGAGTCGCTACTTGCAAATCTCGAAAATATCTATTTAAAAATTAAATAAAGTATAATTCAAATTTTTTTTTTATGAGCCTTCAGACAGTGGATCTTAAAATTTATCTTAAGAATAGCTATTTAAAATATTGATTATTAAGCAAATCGCACGGTTACAACATCGATATTAGACCGCAAATTAGTATTTTTTTTATATATATAATTAAATATAATTTAAAAAATGATTCCCTTTCATATATCCTGCAGATGATTTAAGTATTTTTTAAATTATAATTATTATGATAATTTAAAAGGAAAACGGTTACAAATAAGTGGATTTTTTTATCATTAGGGGCTGGCGTCGCCTTAACCGATTTCAATGCGGTTTTCAGTTATGTTTTTTAGCAAGCTTCCCGTAACATTTAATGTTTGTTTCATTCCAATCGGTCTACAAACAAAATAGTTACGCGCTATACGCGCAACTTCGTACGAGAACCACGCGTACAAAGTTGCGAGCTCAACTAGTTGTAAAATAAAGTAGCTGTCCGCCTCTGTCTGTTCCACCGCTAACTTATTCTAAACTTATTTTCGCTAATGAAAATAGCGATAAACGTAATGCATCCTTGAAATGTATCCATTAATATTTAAGGTGTTTAAAATTTACAAACAAGCTTTTACACAACAATTTACAACAAAACCACAATCTAAATTTGGCCTTTACAGCGATTCTAAGTTGCTAATCACACAAGATTAGGAGGACTCATCTATTGATAAGGATTCTGCCATACTGTGTAAGTTGGAGCCTAAGCTTTCAGCTTTTGCTATTGCGGTCGCATGAAACAATTTGTTCTGCGGTGAAAGATGTTTAGCCACATAAAGTCATATCTCCGATAGGTACCAACTAAAGCTTTGTTCGGATTTAGTTCTCAATTCGTGTATTTCAAAAATGGGTTAAATTTCTTTTTTTCGTGAACATTATTGCTTTAGAATTATGTCTATATGTGTATATTTTTAATATTATTATTTTTCGTTAAGAAAATTATTATTAAAAAGTGCATTAAAATAGTGGAAAATTCAAAATACCCGAAACGCAACGCTATTGGTCAGATCGAATGTGACGTCAAAGTCTATGAAATGTCAACAAGCGTGTACAACAATTTGATTGTATTGTAGACTGTGACGTCACGACTAGGGCACCAAAAGGATGAGTGTTTAAAGTACCCGTAGCTGTTAGTTAATTTTAACTTTTTTTTTGTTACTAAATTGTTATTTTTCGGCGCTGAATATTTTTTTACGATTTGTAACGATATAGCCTATAGTATAGAAATATTTTTAAAAAATGTGCTAATTTCCTATTATGTTTTATGTTTGACTCGTATATTTAATCTTTTGTAATCATTTCCATCGATATTTCTTGAATTGAAGTCGTCGTCCCAAGAAAGACAACTACAATGATTTCTACGATTTTGTTTGCTGACTGTATAAAGTATATTAGTTTGTTATTAGAGCAAAGGTGGCGCGCAGTTAGAGATCAGTTGCACTTACGACTATTTCCTAAATGTCTCTGTCGATAACTAAAATGGGAGTGAGTATTGAGATAACGCAGATTTCTGTCCTCTGGCTAGACACTCATTAATGCAATATCAATGCTAGTTTTAACATACTTCGATTGTACCATCCGGAATTAATTATTCATTTTTCTTGCATGTATGATAAATGGCAATTGCCGGTTTTAGGCCTAATAAGGCCTAAAACTAAAAAAATATAAACACTGACTTTTGCCTGCGACTTAGGCCGCGCGTCTTTTTCGTAGGGGTTATATATATACTTATTTATTTATTTTTTATTTATTTATCGGGCGTTGATATTTTTTATTTCATGATTTTAGATGATCCCTCCGAAGTAGGTACCCTATGTTCTTTTCTATGTCCATGACAACATGTATGCAACATTCCATGATGATCGAAGGTTAAGGTTGAAAGCGTAAATACAAACTCACTTTCGCATTTACATATACTTTCAATTGTGTGCACTGAAAACTCATATTGCTAAAAGTTAGCCCAAATTTAGGCTAAAATT
This sequence comes from Bembecia ichneumoniformis, assembly GCA_910589475.2. NCBI lineage: Eukaryota > Metazoa > Arthropoda > Insecta > Lepidoptera > Sesiidae > Bembecia > Bembecia ichneumoniformis. The sequence goes on from OU342535.1 coordinate 17,640,176, forward strand.
AAGGCCCCGTAGGTGATATCGCGCCGCTCGACAATAGGTATTTGACGCGCGGCGGTGGCGCCGCCATGTGATCTTTCGTGAACTAAACTACGGACAGCGGTTGAGTCGGTGTAAACGGTTTTGATCCTTTCCATATATTTTTATAGTAATTAATAAATTAGTAATGTCTTTTTTCAATATTTTTTTCTCTTATATTTATTAAGAATTATACAATGTTAGTTACTTTATATTAGTTTAAATATTAAATATTTTTGAGTATGTACCTCCATTACTGATACATATGTGTGAAAAAGTAAATCACTAATAGTAAAATCGTAGAGAAAGCCAATTCATTATTTATTATTATTTTATTTATCGTTTACTATTATTTCATTCATTATTATTATTTATTGTGATTGTTTATTTATTATTTTTTGAAAATTTTATAATAATGCCGGAAATCCGAAACTATTAATAAAATTAAGGAAGGTACCTAATAAAGCCATAAATTCTGTTACAAATGAAAATGCATTTATTTTTTTATGAAGTAAGGTAATCATAATTAAACTTACGTATACATATTTATTGAAGCCTCAGCAAAAAAAAATTCTTTTCAAAATGGCCACCTTTAGCTTTGATAAAGGTCTTTATTCTACACTAAACGCAACAATTAAAGGATATAAAAAAAAGTTCCAAATTTTTAGGTGATTTTCAACAGGCTGTAACTTCGAAGAAAATGGTCGTATAGAGCTCATTAAAAAAGGAAATTTTAGCTTCAAGTTTCTAGTTCTTGAATCCAAGCTTCAAATTTTTTTCTCGTTGGCGATTTATGCGTGGTATTCGGAACAACGCGTAACTTTTTTGTTTTTAAACAGATTTTTTTTTTTTCAACGAAAATATGAATTTCGAAATTTCATCGTGAACAAAAAATTCCTCACCATGAGACCTCTTAAATGAGTACCAACACGGGGGGTCTGCGACGCACCGCTCCCGAGATATTTTTGAAAAAGTCCAAAAATGCGAATTTCGAAATTTCGTCTTCACCGAAAAATTCCTCTCCCCAAGACCTCTTAAATGAGCACAAACACGCAGGGTCTGTGACGCACCGCTCCCGAGATATTTTTGAAATTCTTTTTTGAAAAAATATTTAAGCAGAAATATATTATACCTACCAGGAATAAATTAATATACATATATTATTGAAAAAATATTATACCTCGAGGCAGTCAGCCTCGGGTTAATTAATTAATTTATTTATAATTTTAACAATTTAAAAAAGAAACTAAGTATACATTAAATGATACCACTAAAAAGACTAATACCCGAGCGGGCCTCGCGAAGCTGTCTCCGAGCGCACGGTGAAAAGAAATATTTTTTTGAAATTTCGCGATTGGAGCGCACGGACACGGCCCGGTGTAATATGAATTGGTTCATACAAAAGCATACTAGCATCTTCACCGGGCTCCGGACGGGGCACGGCCCGGTGTAATATAAATCATCCTTAAAGGTAGTAAAAATTATGTCCATTAAATATTTTTTTGCACCTATCAACCTTCTGAATTCATGAATTTTTTTGTCATTTCACAATGCCAAAGGCACTGTTTTTTCTCTCACGCGTCATTGTTAGATCAATAAAATATTGGATTACTTATAATTCTATTCTATTTTTCTTCGATATATAGTTATCTTCGTAATAAAGAAAAAACAACGAATATCTGAAATATAAATTATATACTATATACATCGCAATTATACTTTATAAACAAACACATAGTTTTCATCAATATTTAGTAGACAACAAAAAAAATATAAAAAGAAAACTGTCAAAACATTTTGGTTGCGCTATATTGTTTGCCCGGTTCGCCGTTCGATCGCTCGATGTGGTCACGTGGGCGCACAACGAAAAGCGATACGTCCTCCCTCTAGAAGCGCTTGGCGCGGACTGACCTGACCGGCTAGGGAATGTGTCTTCTAATATATTGCAAGATTTGCGTGTTTTTACGAAATTTTTTTTTAGTATTTTTTGTAAATCTATTTATTTAATTTTTTGCACACAAGTAGTTGATGATGTAAAGTTTACAGTGGTATTTTTATTTTTAGCAAACAACATTTAGCCTATTCAGAAAAATCATCAGTTTTGGGTGGATATTTTCGAAAATTGCACTGCGTTTTATATTTTATTTTTCGAAAATTTTGTACGAAAATAAAAAATTGTTTCATTCATTCCTTAGAAGACTTCTATGCCAATGCACAGTATTTTTTCCGTTAAGTTTAAACTGGGATGTCGACTGAAAACAGCAAAAAAATTGAGTCCCCGAACATCAAATTTTCTGAAACGGATGTTGGAACATGATGGATAAATCGAAATTACAGAAATAAAACAAAAATGTGGCTCATTTATTCCATTACTATTGAAATAATCTTTCTAATGACATATTACAAAGTACTCAACTCTGTTTATTTTATGAAAAATCTCTAAAATAAATTGACTGAAATCGTTGCAAAATCACCATAGGCCTCTTAAGCCTAATTAATTAACCCTTTTGCTCGCGACTTCGTCTTCGTATACGATATATTATTGATTTATTTTGTTTGCAACTATTATTATTATTTGACTAGATTATTTTAATTATGATTGACTTACTAACATTTTTTATTTATTATGTACTTATGATTTATATAACATTTTGCACACCAAATGTGGTAGCACATGCTGGGATGTTTATTATTGTAAGATCTGGTTATACAATATACACCCATGGACAGGCAAATAAATTGTTTCAATTTGAATTTGAATAAATTAGGTATTTCGTATCTTTCAATCTGGTCGAACTACACGTGTTCACAGTTTTTTTTTTGAAAGCTTGCTACAATACATCAATGAAAACCGCATTCAAATCGGTTAAGCCAAAAATTCTAAAAATTATTTTTTTTAACTCGGTAACATAAGTACAACGTGTACAATTTTTTTATTTTATTTACAGACACTGTTCGTTTATGATTTTATTACGTATAGAAGAAGATTAAGATGTGAGAATACATCTGTATAAATGTAGGTAATTTTTTTCTAACATTAGTTTCATTATTTCCTCACATTTATTGAAAAAAGCACTATACCAGCCTCGACCGGAATGAGGATTGCCGGACTCAGATCCGCTCAGATCTTTATCAAATCCTCGCTAAAGCTCGGCCTTGAAACCACTTCGTCCGGCAATCCTTCACTTCCTGGACTCTGCAGTAATGTACTATATTTATTTATAAATAGGTAAAGAAAATACATGTCTATGGCAAGTAACCAATTTAGTTTTGAGTTGTCCATTGAGTTTCATTTTTGTATATTTTAACGCCTTTTCTTGCAGAACATAACCTCGTCATGTGTCGTCAACAAATTGCGCATACTAAATACTCAATTAAAAAAAATTAAAAAACTTATTTTCGTCACTCTTGCGTTACGGTACGATACGTTGTAGCACAGAGGAGGTGATTGTCGAAGTTTTCGCGAGCACCTGCTATCGGCAGTTAAACCGCACTTCGGCGGTTTAGAGCGGTACGTTACAAAGGTCAAGTTTGTATTACGCGGTTAAGATTGCGAACAATACCATAGACACTAGTCCTACTAGGGTACTCTACAAGTTCTAACTTGTATACATATTTACAATTAAATTCTATGATATCAAACTAATATGACAAACTATAAATAAATATTTATTTTAATTGTTCATTTCCTTCGTCGAGAGATTATACTTACGTTATATTTAATATCTTAACTAACTAATTATTAACTACTTGTTAGTCTGAGCGTCTGAATCTAGGAAACGCCTAATTTACGGCTACCACATAAAAATATTTATAGTTATAAATTATATTAAAATTTATTTATAGTTTTAACTATTTATAGTTATAAGCTATTTATAATCTGACTAACCCACTTCTAGCTAGCCATTGATATGCGAGAAAGACGCTTTCAAATTATCTGAAATGTAATTAGAAAGTGGCACTTTGTACAGTAATTTGATTGATCAACCATCAAAATGAGTCAGGACGCAATGGACTAATTACACCAATTATTGGACATTAGTTCTGTAATTAGGCGTTGTCCTAATTGACCACATATACTTCCAAAAAAATGTTCCATTTCTGTTTCCATTTCTACCATAAAATATTTCTTAAAGATTTTACAACGCCACGTGATGGTATCAAGATTATTACCAAGATTATTTTGATTATTTTGACGAGCCCGTTGAATGAGTGGTTAGGGTGATTGCCTTAACGCTCTGTTCTAGGGATCTCGGGTTCGATTCCCGGCAGGGTCAACTTTGAAAAATCAACTTTTCAAATTTGGCTCTGGCCTGGATTTGGAAAGTAGTGACAGGGCACACTGCGTTTTTGCAGTCATTTGGGTAGCCTGTCTGGCGGCAGTAACCACCCCCTTACAGAAGACCACCGTGAAATAACAGCACTTGTGCTGTTGTGTTTCGGTGAGTGAGTAAGGGATGCCAGAGCCCATTTCCCTATCCACTCCCAATCCCTCATCCTTAATCCTACTGTAGTCGGCGGCACGCTTACAGCAGCTTTGGCGTTGCTTGTGTTATAGGCGACGGTAGCCACCTACCATCAAGTAGACCGTCAGCCTGTCTGCCGATCTTAACATAAAAAAAAATATATTGATGAAATAAGTTATGAAAAATTCTTCAGTGTTTTACTTTATTTCTACGCGCTGTGCTTCGGTTTGTCTTTTATTTTTATATTTTTTTTTATATTATTAAAGGTGGCAGACAGGCTGACGGTCCACTTGATGGTATATAGGCCACTTTCACATCTAAGTCACTGATCAGAAACTATAGCCTATAGCCGTGGGAGTATAGAGTTTTGTAGAATGGTAAAGAATTATCCAACAACAAGCTATCGTAATGTTACCACTAATAATGGAACGTTCTGGAAAAGGCTTACACGTCGCCGAAAGTGTCAAAGGGGATTGGTCCTTGTGTTTAGATTTTCTGGAAGATTCGAAATGCATCGGGGCGTTGGCGCCAAGCATAAATATGGGAGCCAGCGGGCGAGTTAGTGAGTTGTGCGATAACCAGTCGCACAACTATATGCGTCTAATATGCAGCGAACGATGATAAAGCGCTTGTGTGATTGTATTTTGGCTTTAGCGGCGTTCTGTATTCACCATAATTTGCTAAGGAAATGCCCTGTCTCACGCGTATGGGCCTAGCTAACTAATTAATTATCGGTTTGTATACATTGTAGGTATTGTTCTTTGTTTTATGCTCTACGTATTAAAATACCTACGGTTAGTAAATTGAATTTTATTTGGGAGTTCATCGCTCCAACGCTCCTTAATACAAACCAACACTTTGTGTGACTATATATAAATAAAAATTAATTAACTAAATTTTATAGGATTTAAAGAAGAACTTAAAGTTAAGGAAAAATATTGTTTTTATTCACCTAAATCAAATTAGTTAGCAAGAATTTTAGAAGTAAAAAATGAAAATAAAATATATCTATGGTTTGTTTTCCTACTAGGAATACGCCTGAAAACAAATTGTACCTTTAATATCTATCAGTGTTCGGTTAGCAATAGTCGTTATAATTTTATGAACGATAAAGCCTCGGGCACTTTACGAGGCAAGTTGGATCGGGCCCACATGTGTGGACCATTATTACATGCCATCTATTATTTAAGTCTACACTGACACTGCTATTCAATACGCCCGAAGAAACTGCAACACATTTTCATATTTCACTTATTACAATTATTTGCCTTTTCCTCTGTATCGAACCGTGGAAATTCACTCTTTAGCAGAATGTCTAAAGAGGAAATCCATAAGAGAACTTATTTCATTATTTGTTAATTTAACATTAGTGACGATAATTAAATTTTTTTTTTTTTTTTTTATTATAGATGGGTTTGCTCTTGACCAGCATCTATCCATGTAGGAAGGATCAGGCCGAAGATGGAGCGAGCTCACCCAGAAGATGCCTATTCACTCGAACCTTGAAAAGACTTGGGCTATATGAGCTCGGAAATACAACTTTTTTTTTTAATGTTAAGGTCGGCAGACAAGCGACGGTCCACTTGATGGTAGGTGGCTACCGTCGTCTATATAACACAAGCAACGCCAAAGCTGCTGCAAGTGCGCTGCCGACTGTAGTAGGATTAAGGATAAGGGATTAGGAGTGGATAAGAAATGGGCTCTGGCATCCCTTACTCACTTACCGAAACACAACAGCACACGTGCTGTTATTTCACGGTGGTCTTCTGTAAAGGGGTGGTTACTGCCGCCAGACGGGCTGCCCAAATGACTACGAAAACGCAATATGCCCTGCCACTACTTATATATATTAACGGAAAACTATGTAATCTGTAATTGTATACAATTCCTAGGAATTGTATCCTGTTGATCCTGTTGACAGGAAATGTTTTTAATACGCACTTTTTCTAGGAAATCTAAACATTTCCCAAATAGCAATTGGATTCCGTCAGTGGGTACAGCGGAACAGGACGATTCATCGCCAAGCCATTTTCAGTACCATTTACAAAATGTGTTACAACACTTATTTGTGCTGAAAACAAATATAGGTTAGGTTCTTTATGAAATCAAATGAATACTGGTTTTGGCAAAAATACTGTCGAAATGTATGTGTATTAAAGAATGTTTCAAAAATTATTTTACACATTTCATAATTAAACTTGGAATTATATATTGTTTTATACATATTCAGTCTTATACAATCGTGCTACTAATAAACACTGTATAAGCATTGTATAGTTATACCATGTTTATAAGAATTGTGTTTTTTGTTACGGCAATTATATTCCAAACGCGTTCTGAAACTGTATACTTTAAATAATGTTTAGGTATTATAAAATTTATTTATATAAATATTCTAAGTCAAACGAACGAAAATATATAATTTAGTAAATTTTAAATATTTTGTATGTCACAAATACTTGAAATATTATTCTTTATTTTTGAAATTGTGGTTGGCAACCCTAAACTATCCGTGTAGGAAAGATGAGAACGACGATGGAGCGAGCTCACCCAGAAGATGCCTATTCACTCGAACCTTGAAAAGATTTGGGTTGTATGAGCTCGGAAATACAGACGCCGGCAGGGAGTTCCAATCACTTGCGCATCACAAAAAATGTTTTAAAGCGCTTGGTCCGAAAAAGTAGTACCTAATCTAAAGGTTTGTAAACCAGTTTTGTATGGATACTTACTTATTACGAACTTATCAATGTGACACTTTTAAACCTATTTCAAACTCGTTACGAACTCTCAGTTCCTGGAGCATAAAATACATATAAGTGAAACCGTGGGTTTCGCTTGTACAACTTAGCAAGTTTATGTATGTGTGAAGTTACACTTGCAATAGTTACGAATGGTTTCCTTTTTAAACAACATATGAAATTATGTAAGCCTATGAGGTGTATGTAATATTCAAGTAAGTCGTTTCAAGTTTTAGTGTTTATGTACATGAAGGCTTTCTTCTCTTTCTAATCTCGGAAAGTAATGATCGGATTATGTTCATGGGAAGAAGTGTTTCTGAAGATGGTGAATGTGTATAATTGATTAATATATTATTTATAATTGCTGAATTTTCTCGGTTTTTGTTTAAGAAGTGGATAAAAATTCGCTTTCAAATGCTACCTCAACCATTTTACATAAGTTGAACAAATTTCTCCATGGCAAAAAATGAATAGATCAGTGATAGATTAAGTCCTAACGAGCCCGTTGGATGAGTAGTTAGGGTGCTTGCCTTTTGACACTCTCTAGGGTTCCCAGATTCGATTTCCAAAATATACTTTTCAAATTTGGATCTGGTCTGGATCTGGAAAGTAGTGGCAGGGCACACTGCGTTACGCAGTCATTTGGGCAGTACGTCTGGCGGCAGTAATCAACCCTTTACAGGAGACCATCGCAAAATGACAGCACGTGTGCTGTTGTGTTTCGGTGAATGAGTAAGGGATGCTCGAGCCCATTTCCCTAACCCTTCCCAATCACTTATCCTACTGTTGTAGCACCTATAACGCCATAGCCACCTACCATCAAGTGGGCCGTCAGCCTGTCTGCCGACTTTAACTTAAAAGAAAACACTGTGTCTATATGTTTATATTCTAATAAAAAAAAATGAAAAGTTTTCACGAAGGTTTCCATGCTATAAAATTTCAAAATATACCTACGAAGCTGCAGGGCACAGCTAGTGGTAGTATGAACTGAATTTTGTAGAGACAGTTACAATCATTAGGCGATACGCTGGTTTGTTGCAGTGATTCCTTTTTTTTTCCTGTAGAATTTCCTTTTTTTCGCGCCTTTTCTCTCAATAGAAAGAAGCAGTGCATTATGTATAAATAAGTAATTTTATATGTATATATATATATATATATGTATGTGTATGTATATATATATATATATATATATATATATATATATATATATATATATATATATATATATATATATATATATATATATATATATATATATATGTGTGTGTGTATATGTATGTGTATGTATGCAGGTGTATGTATGTATGTGTGTATGTATGTATATAGTAATTTATAAAGTAAGTTTGTATGGTGTCCAATGAGTCACATACGGTGCTGGCTGAAAATCAGCGCTGTAGGTGTTTGTCAGCACCTCAGCACAATGCTGAGTCAGTGTCCGATTCGCTGCCGCGAGGACACACACACGTTTTTTATTATTATTAATTTTCTTGTACATAATGTGTCTTTCGTGCAGTGAATAAAAGTCTTTCTTTCTTTCTTTCTTTCTTTGATTGATATTAAAAATTTCAATAAAAACGATCTATATTTTTCATTAAGTTAGTAGAGAAGGCCTTGTACTTCATTATGACGGAATACCTGTATAAAGCCGTATGTTTATCTTTATGACATCACTCTTACGTGGGTAACAATAAACGACATTGAGTGCTGGTATGGCCCACAAAATGTTGCCTTATCTCTCGGCCCGTTTCATTCTGACTCGAATCATTCTGTTGAATTAACGGCTGATGATAAAACGGCAGTATTGACGGTGATCGAGATTAAAACAACGATTGACCAACATTACAATAGAACCAATTAATTACGATTATCTCCCGATTGATCGATTGACACTCGGACTGAGTTTCATTTTAGGTTGAGAGCACAATACCTACCTATAGTTTCATTTCTCTACTTTGAAATCATAAAAGAGCTTTTATGTTGGTAAGTAATCGTCACCCATAAACATTAAATTGATAGACAAGCTCAGCCTCAACGCATAAGAAGTAAGAGATTTAAGTTAAATGACTCTAGAACTTATTCAGAGGACTTCAATATACAAATAGTCACACCACTTAAAGCCCTTGCTATAGTATTTCAGGGAATACAAATTAGAAGCCATAGTACGGGTGAAGCGACTGATTAGCCATTAAAGGTTCACAGTCAGGCGCTGAGTAATCACTGCTCATGGAAAGCACCGAAAGGTATCAAAAGTCAAAAGGCACCAGGGATACTTGTTCAATTCGCTGTACCCCTAGAAGATTTCTGATCCAAACTTGTCACCTTATTGTATAACCATATCCAAAGTTTGTAAGTATGCTTGTTACTCTGCTCCTTTTTGTATCCCTGACAACTTAATTTATGCAAAATTTATGCAGTGCAGAATTTCAAAATTTATGCAAAATTTCATGATGATCAGTTGAGTAGTTAAGGCGTGAAAGCGTAACGAACAAACTCACATTCTCATTAATAATATTACGTAGTTAAATCCGGTCAAATCGTTTATTTCTAAAAAATAGGATAACAATATCACTTTTTGAAGTCAATTATTTATTTTACCAGGGTTTCGGAAAAAAATTGCCAAAATGAAGACGATCCTGAGAAGAAACCCCGAAGGAAACTCAGGATACCATTATTTTTATCATATTTAAAATAATACAAGTATATGTAAAAATTACAATAGGCATGATGACGGTATTAAAGAATCAAAGAATAAATGGTTTTGGAGAAAAATATGTGTTGAAAGGAGTCTAAAATATTACTCATTTTTTGTATTAAAATTGAGATTAATAAGATTTTCAATAAAATAGAAGTACATATAAATAACTGCAATCCGCCATGTTAACTGAAACACCAATCAAAGCGAATGACGTCACATCCAGGTAAGTGCCATCGGGTTGCTTGACTTTGCTTTGACAGAATGAAAAATCTGATGAGATGTCGGTGACGTCACGATTCATCAGACGTGACGCCATGACACCTAAAGCGTCTTCGCGCGTAATTCAAAATAGATTTAAAAAACATTCAATAATTCGCGTTGAAATTTAGTTTTTTTGCGAAAATATTGTTTTTTTCGGATATGTGTACCTACATTATGGAAGGGAATTTCAAAATCTGTCATCATGCCTATTATTATACACTTAGTGGCAGGGCATACTGCATTTCGCAGTCATTTAGGCAGCCCGTCTGGCGGCAGTAACCACCCCCTTACAGAAGACCACCGTGAAATAACAGCACGTGTGCTGTTGTGTTTCGGTAAGTGAGTAAGGGATGCCGGAGCCCATTTTCCTATCCAATCCCTTATCCTTAATCCTACTGTAGTCGGCAGCGCACTTGCAGCAGCTGTAACGTTGCTTGTGTTATAGGCAACGGTAGCCACCTACCATCGAGTGGACCGTCAGTCTATCTGCCGATCTTAACATAAAAAAATACAATAGGTACAAATAATACTAAACATAGTATGAGTTCGGAATCGTTTAAAATCAGGCTTCATTATCGCTTAAATAAATGGCGATTAAATATAGCTAATTAACATTAGTTAGAATTAAACACGGTTTAGAAAATGAGATAAATAATGTTACAATCGTGTCCAAGTCTTTATAAGACAAGTGTTTCAATCCTCGATTGACTGATAGAGATTTGGTCGATGTCCCATTAAGATTCGTTTATTGTTAACGAGCTTCTTGAGAGGCTTATACGTTTATTTTACACAACAACTGATAAGTCAATAAAAACTAAAACATAGATTATATAAATTGTTTTAATAATACAGTTATTCAGAACTCTAATCGCACAGATTTTAAATATTTAAATATATTTTTTAGTTGAAATGTGTAACCGAAAAAATATTTCCGAAAATTGTATAAATATGATTTTGACACTTATATTAAACTAGCTGTGTCCCGCGATTTCACTTGCCGTTTAATTTAAATTGACAAAGACATACATACACACATGTAGGCTGTTTTCGGTAATTTTCAGTACCTATAACTTCCACAAGAATTAAGGCTCTCAAATGCAAAAATAGTTATTTAAATCCGACTTGTTCATTGTGGTTTCATAATTCAACAAATAAATTCAATTCAAATTCAAACATTCAACAAATAAACATGACTAAATACATACATTTGTCATCTATAGCACAGAATAAATAATAGTACTAGCGTACAAAAGTTCCCCATTGGAGTTAGCCTAGTCAGCAATGGCTAAGCTGCCCTGGGGTGAATCGGAGTTGTTGCCTCGGCAGAGCCCGGTCCACCCCGCTCAAAGGGCAAGGAGACACCGGGGAGTTTTAGTGGGTATTCCCAGTGCCGCTATGATCAGGCGCTGGGTGACCCCCACATACTCCTGCCGTCTAGCCAGCAGCGGCAGGAGATCTGTAAGCGGATTACTCCTCATCAAAAGAAAAAGCGTACAGAAGTTGCACTTCTTTCACATTCAATGTGAGCAATTATATCACGGCACACATAGAGTGACATAGGCCTGTCTATTGTAAACTAGCCGTGTCTGTACAATAATTTTATTTTTTCAAAAAAAAAACCAATTTGTACACGTTTTACTTATCTTACCGAGGTCAAAAAATAGTTTTTAGAATTTTATGTCCGTTTGTCTGTGCATAAACAAACTAATCTCAGAAACGATTTAAATGCGGTTTTCACTGATGTATAGCAAGCTTCCCGTAACATTTAGTGTTTGTTTAATTTCAATCGGTTTACAAACAAAAAAGTTACACGCCATACCGAATACCACACGTACGAAGTTGCGGGCTCAGCTAGTGTAAAAATAAAAATGGAAGATGTATAAAGTCAATCTAATATGTTTTGAATTCGCGTGACGAGCGAAGCTGCGAGGAAGACCTAGTACATAGTTTTAGAGGAAGTGTAGGCGTGTTGTGCTCACAGTCATGTGCTCTACTTACGCCGATCATGTAAGCATTATTAAATCTAATTCGTATTACAAATGAAGCTGGGTGAAAGTTGATTCTATTTTTGCGAACAGACACACTTGCGCAAATTTCACACTGGCGTTCATATAATTTCTTTTTACATATATACTTTTGAATAAGTCATCATTATGTCAAATCAAACCCCCCAGACAACTTTTGACCCGGAAAATCTACAAAACTAGTCCAAAGATAAAAGTTTCCAAAACCAGCCATTTTAACAATATACACTCACTCACTTTCTGAAGTTAACACCAATATAATTCACACACTACAATGTTAATGAAATTGACAATACGTATTATTTTCATTAAGAAAAGAAATCTGTTCGTTAATTTCTTTTGATACAAGCGATAACTTGTACTTTTTAATTTTTTTGTGACAATCGTATCAATAAATGCAGAGTTTGTATGGAGTTGTATTTGTGTAGGTAGGGAGTCAATGTACTAATATTTTTTACAAATTTATAATAAACTAGCTGAACTCGGCCACGCTCCGCTGCGGCCCATACGGCGGCACGGCGGCGTGCGAATGGGGCGCGCGGTACTGGACACTGCTATATATAATACTATTGATCGTAGCCTTCCTCGATAAATGGACTATTCAAAACAAAAATAATTTTTCAATTCGAACCAGTAGTTCCTGAGATTAGCGCGTTCAAACAAACAAACTCTTCAGCTTTATAATATTAGTATAGATAAATAACGTAAAGCGACTAAACTGATTAATAATCAATATTTTAGTACATATGTACTAAACGTGTGCACGAGGAGTGCACTGTAGACGATGAATTCTCACTGCACTAGCTCATAAAACAAAATATTTAAATAAAACATACTAAAAAACATGTAAATATTAAAACGTATAAATTAATATATTAAAAAAGTAAGAAGGGCGGCAGGCAGACTGACAGTCCATTTCACAGTCGGTAGTTTTCGTCGGCAATAAATACAAACGACGAAAGATGCAACAAGTGGACTGATGTCTGTAGTAAGGCATATGCGAAAGACGAGAAAAAGCATTGGCATTTGTCTCATGCATCGAAACAAAATACGAACATGTGGTGTACATACCCGACTCTTAAAAGAAAAGAAAAAGAGGAGACATCAACTATAGATAGACCGTTTAAATGAGTCCTCGCCCGCGCGGCACGGGACCGAAAGGGGTGCGGGGGCGGGCGCCCCGCCGTACCGCGGCCTGTACCGCGCAGGCGAAGACTCATTTAAACGGTCATCTATACTAAGAAAAAATTGTTCTTAAAATAATCGAAAAGTGGAAAATATTATAATTCGAAAGTGAGTTTTTAGAAGTGTTACAATGTTCGATTGACTTATAGAGATTTTTTTTAGAGCAACAGAAAAGGACCTTTCATCCAGAAAAAGTACTGTTCCCTAAGGATCATCTAAAAATATAAATAAATTCAAGGCCTGACAACAAATTGCCAATAAGGATTGAATAAATGACTCTAATGAAATAGGAGCACGGACGAAGTCCCGAGCAAAAGCTAGTATATATAAGTAAAATGGAGCGGAATCCACTGTGTTTAATGCGAAAGAACAACAAGAGAATCATTATGAAGAGATTTAGATAGTTATTCCGGTTCCAAATATAAAAGTGACATAACCGAATGCCACTTAGCTTACCGGTTTGTATGTATTATATGCAATTGCGTTACACACATATATAATTACAGTGGGACATTAAACGTGGAAACCGGTGGTTATTATAGGTTTTTAGATTAATTGCCTCGGTTTAATTGCAGCCAGGTTACATTTTAAGTTTTGTAAATCTTGAACCCTGATGTGTTAATCGCGGCTCGTCATCGGACTTTATCGGCGATTAAACTTTGTAATGTCATAGTATATTTTTCCACTTCGGTAATGAAATATCTACTTTAATTATTCTACATTAAATCATGGCATTGTAATAATAGAATGGCATTGTAATAATTTTTTTTTTATGTTATGTCGACAGACAGGCTGACGGTCCACTTGATGGTAGGTGGCTACCGTCGCCTATAACACAAGCAACGCTACAGGTGCTGCAAGTGCGCTGCCGACTACAGTAGGATTAAGGATAAGGGATTAGGAGGGGATAAGGAGATGGGCTCTGGCATCCCTTACTCACTCACCGAAACACAACAGCGGTGGTCTTCTGTAAGGGGGTGGTCACTGCCGCCAGGCGGGCTGCCCAAATGACTTTTATATGGTAAACTCTAACTCATAAAAATTAATATTATATTTATATAATTTGATTATACTCAGCATTAAATTAAAAATATTACTCAACAAAAATATCCTAAAACTTCAATCGGGCCCCTTTTTATTAGGTGTTAAAACATTTAATTCAATCTTTATTGCTCATATATTTTTGTCAGGCGTAAATTTCGGGAACAGTCCCTTTTTTCTTAATCAAAGGTACCCCATATCCTTTTCTATATGCCTGAAAATGTGTATGCAAAATTTAATGTTGATCGGTGGCGCATCAATTAAAGCGTGAAAGCGTAACGAACAAACAAAGTCACTACTGTAGCATTTATAATATTAGGATATTATAAAGGCGCCGCCGGGTCTGAGACCTCTAAAATATTTTAGAGTATTTCTCCGTCGAATTTCTCTGTCATAAATTGGCACCAATCCACCCGGCGGTCTTTCCGCTCATCAGTCAGTTTGTGCGGTGCCCATTTCGAACAACACTTATGTGATCGTGAATAATGATGCTTCGCTGCTGATCCAATATCCAGTTCTCGTTCTAGCTCGAGATATCTAATTTGTCGGTTCACTTGGATCAATTTTTCAACTGCTTCAAGATTTTCTTGAGTAACTACAGTTGGCTGCCGACCTGTCCTCGCTGCATCTTCAAAGCTTCCCGTTCTCTTTTGAGCTCAGCAAATCAATTAAAAATTGTTGCATGTGAACAAGCAGACTCACCAAAAGTAGTAACCAAAAATTTACAGCATTCTTGGAACTTTAGACATAATTAAATCTAGTCGACTTATTTCCATTGTTGCAAGCAATTTCCACTTTTAAATTTGTCAACTTTTAAACAATTCTACTTTTAAATCTATCACTAAATAGCAGTTTTTACGATGGTGTATATAACTTGCCAGTATCAAATTATTGAGACCCAAGTATATGGTTCGCGTCGTGACAGATTAGATTGTATTTCCATACAAAATCTAATCTGTTAACGAATATCTTCCAACTCTCAGTGTATCCCTTCGATCAACAATACAACTAGATTAAAGGTGATAGCTCTGAAAACGGCCCGAGAAATAAGAGCACAAAATAAGCGTGTGCTCTTATTTGCGACAGTACGGTTCAACCAAAGCCAACGTTCGGACGCGTTAAAATGCCATAGTGTGCGTTTAAAAACTGTTAAAAAGCGTATAGACTTAAGGTATATTTTAAGTTAATTTAACAGATATAAACAGATATAGCTTTAAGTATAATCAACACAAGATCAACACGGACTGTTTTTCGCTCTGATTTTGTATGAGACCTTTAATCTAGGTGTATTGTTGATCGTAGGTGTATCCTCACTGGTGATCAAGTACCTTTGGAATGGCTTACTAATAGTAATTTCACTAATATTGACATTTCCAAACTATAATATTATGCTTCTTACAAGAAACATGGCTTCATTGCTTTACATGAATCAACATCCATGTTGGTTGAAGATTTTGATTTTGTTTGATATTTTCTTGATGTTTTTATCTTATTGTTAATTACTTTATTAAATAAAAACATAATTATGTTTATTTTTCGGTGTTGGTTGTAAAATTACCAATATTTATATGTACTTATAGTACGGTCATTCTATGAATGCGTTTTTGACATTTCTTTGTGTCCATTGCATAAAGTTCATTTCCGAATAAACGATACAGAAAATGTATCGAATTGACACCTGTCAGAACAGCGCTCTTGTAATGGCCGGAGTATAGTTACTTATGTTTGATGTATATACATTATATAAAATTTTACATTTGTTTGTTAATAAATACCAATTCATAATTGGATTTTAAATAATGTTTTAAAGCTGTCTAATTTTAAAGCGTGCGAACCCACACAATATACCCAATAGTAAATACTGCGTGCGAAAATTCTAGACGTACCCTAGAATTAACCTCAAGTTCCGACTTGTTGCAATCAAAGCCTGAGTGTTGAAATTAAAACAGGTGCCGTGTCAAACTACTTATTTAATGGGTAAAGGCTTCATCGGTGGTAAGAGATCAGAGATTAAAATGTGTTGCGGTAACATGTGTAACGTGCTCGCTGTGACCGATAACATCTTTTCACTAGTCGGAGTTTAACTAGCGCTAAATGTCTTAAACATAAACCAAATAATGTACCTAACTATAGGTACTTAATTATATTAAATAATTTAGGGACGTGACCACACACACACAACTATTTTTTGCGTCACCCACCTATAATGCTTCACATTATAGGTTAGGCCATCAGTCGCGAGTGCTGCGAAGTTAAATACATATATATTATAATCTAGCATCTTACAGCCATGTCTGTGCTGGGCTTTATAAGAGCAATTATGAAGTATCCTGCCAGTTCTTCCACATTGCATCTCTTACAACAGTCATTTGCAAAAGATTTGTATATTTCTTTAATTTATAATTAATTCTATTGGTAAACAGTCTATGGAGTATGAGTATATAATAATGGCAACCAACAACCAACGAGTTTGGTAAAACGATTTATGCTGACAAATGTTTGAGTGTTGACAGAATTCATTGTCATTATTTGTTATAAATAAAAAGAGAATTTATCCTATCCTACAAATATCATAAATGCGACTACGTATGTATGTTTGTGCGTTTGTTAGTCAATCACACAAAAACGGCTAAACGGATTTGGATTAAATTTGGTACACAAATAGTTTATTACCAGGAATAACATATAGGATACTCTTTATCCTGAAAACATGTTAGGCTCCCAAGAGATCGTTTTTTTTTTTTTTTTTTTTATTATAGATGGGTTTGCTCTTGACCAGCATCTATCCATGTAGGAAGGATGAGGCCGAAGATGGAGCGAGCTCACCCAGAAGATGCCTATTCACTCGAACCTTGAAAAAATTTGGGTTATATGAGCTCGGAAATACAGACGCCGGCAGGGAGTTCCAATCCTTAGCAGTGCGCATCACAAAAGATGTTTTAAAGCGCTTGGTCCGAATTAGAGGGATTTCGACAAGGTGAGGATGGTAACCAGCCGTACGTCTGCATGTCCGATAGAAGAAAGGGGAAGGCGGTATGATATATCGTTTACAATTTAATTATATGTATGTATATATAGAATAGATAACTAAATACCGAAATGTTGAAAATCCCGGTATTTTTAAATATGCATTTAAGCCCGGTATCCCGGTATTTTCGAGAGTCGGAATCCCAATTTGCGATCCCTAATCAATAGCCTGCCGAGTGTGGATACCCAACTCCTTAGCAACTTACAGCACATAGCGTTCTCATTAGAATATCGGCAGTTACGGTGGATTTATATTACACCGGACCGTGCCCCGGCCTTTGAGAAAACACGGCGAGCGCACGGCCCAGTGGCGGCACGGTGTAATGTAAATCATCTTTTAGTTTATAATTTTTAATTATAGCTTGTATAATTTGTGTTTATTCATTATCATTTAATACTTTTGCGAAAAATTCTTTTAATTATTAGATTGGAAAATTTCATTAGACGCAGAAAAAAAATGTAATCGTTGACTACATGTTATATGCGCCTGTCTATCCCTCTGCTAACTTCTTCTAAACTACACAACGAATTTTGATACAGTTTTCACTGATGGAAAGAGAGATAAACAAGAAGGGTTCGCATGAATAAAATGCAGGAAAAATTAGATTGGTGTGAAACGGGATAGAACTTACTTGATTACAACTACCTCTTCAACGCTCCATCTCTTTTATAATGAAGACTGTATATTATTTAGTAAATTATTTAATTTCAGAATTATGCTTTATTTTATTCGAATCGGATTCATCATAATGTAGTGGTAGGGCACACTGCGTTTCGCAGTCATTTGGGCAGCCCGCCTGGCGGCAGTAACCACCACCTTACAGAATACCACCGTGAAATAACAGCATATACGTGCTGTTGTGTTTCGGTGAGTGAGTAAGGGATGCCAGAGCCCATTTCTTATCCCCTCCTAATCCCTTATCCAATCCTACTGTAGTCGGCAGCGCACTTGCAGCAGCTGTGGCGTTGCTTGTGCTATAGGCGACGGTAGCCACCTACCATCAAGTGGACCGTCAGCCTGTCTGTCGACCTTACCATAAAAAAAAAAACAATCGTGACTTCAAGTATGATCAACGCATGAAATAAGCCAACTTAAACTCATACCATGAAAAAACCCTTTAGTTGCAGTAAAAAAGTGCTAAATCGTCCTTCTTGAAGAAAACTTCTTAGGAGTTCTCTTCTCTGTGGCTTTCAGGTTTTGCCTGATCACATTCATCAAATATTCGTAAAATAAATGCTATAAAAATGTTTTCAAATTGCAACGCACGTGTACATTAAAATGTAAGTAACCGTCCGTAAAACAGAAACAGCATTACTGCGAAATATTAAAATAATTATCGTGTCAGAGTGAACCGAATGTATTTATTCGGCGTGAAGTGTATCCGGTAACATATGGACGATGGATTATTTCATATTACTTATTTATTTTGACGCATACACTCTGTAAATAATACAAATTCATATAAAACCTCGCTCACACGCAAATGTGGAATTGTAAAACTCAAAAAAACTTTAATATTTATTTGAAAAATAGTGGCAGGTCACACTGCGTTTCGCAGTCATTTGGGCAGCCCGTCTGGCACCAGTAACCTTACAAAAGACCACCGTGAAATAACAGCATGTGTGCTGTTGTGTTTCTGTGAGTGAGTAAGGGATGCCCAGAGCCCATTGCCCTATCCCTTACAAATCCCTTATCCTTAATCCTACTGTAGTCGACAGCGCACTTGTAGCACCTGTGGTGTTGCTTGTGTTATAGCCACCTAACGAGCAGCTCAAATGACTGCGAAACATGGCGTGCCCTGCCACTACTTTCCAGATGCAGACCAGAGCTAACTGTGAAAAGTTGACCCTGCCGAGAACCCTGGAACCCTGAGACGGACCCTAACCACTCATCCATAAAAAATCAAAATCCTACTATTGAAGAATTTGAAAAAGAATCAATTATTTATTTTCTTCATGCGTTCGTCAAATCAAATCAAATCAAGAAGATATATAGTACTTACTAGCGACCTGCCCCTGGTTTGCAGTTTTGCACCGAGTTGAATATTTAAAAAAATCCTGTCTTAGCGGATGCTTACGTTATAAGTGTTTTCTTATTGATTAAGATATTTTAAGTGCCGATTTGTAGATGTGTATGTGTGAAAACATACACTATTTCAGATATTAGCCTGCACAAACGCACAGACAGACAGACAGACAAAAATCTTGACCACGGTAACATAAGTACAACGTGACAAATTGTTATTTTTGAAAAAAAAAAATGTATAAATACGGCTCGTTTGTGATTTTATTATATGTATTTTTTATGGATTATTTTGATTGAATTCGTCTAATTTGGTTAGATAATTATTTAATTTTAAGTGTATGATTCTTATTTTTTCACTAATTATAATTGAAAATAGATCTTTGAAGATTCTTCTTCATTATGCTTCCCTATATTCATACTGAGCCAGTATTCATGCGCAAAAAAGGTAATTGTAAAATTTTTGCTGCAATTTTACTTAATGCAATAGACAATATTTTTATTATTATTGCTTTAATAATTATCGAATTTTAAACAATCCTCAAGAAAGTGAATGCAATTTTTTTTCGGCTGAAATGCAGAAGTCCTGCATTTTAACCGGCAGGCGAGCTGCATACGTGCATACGACGACCAATACGTCTTATTTGCGATGAGTTCAATGTAAGATGAGAGTGAGATGCCGACTTATAAGTAACTAAGTAACCTAAGCGAAAGAGCAAGTAGAAAGGTGGTCAATGTATATATACGATTCGTCCGTCGTCGGACCTCATTTATCCCGCACGGCATACGCACCGAACACTTGTTATGAAATTTACGGTTAGACTTTTAAACTTTAAAACTAAGGTGTACCTAGTGTTAATTAATTAGTGTCCAAAAATTTGGTATCTAAGAATCTTTAAACCTCGACAGATTCAGTTCAGTGGTTTAGAAGTGAAAATAATAAATAAAATCAAATTAAAACTTTAAACTTAATTTCGAAATAAGTTTATAACCAGGAAAAATAAAAGTGCATTTAAGTGTCAAGAACAATTAATTTTCATAATTTTGATTCTAAACAAAAGAATTTTTGTCAATGAAACAATTCTTTAAAACCAAGTTGCTTCTAATTGCTTTCATGTTTAATTAATTAAACATTATACTTACCATCTGTCTCGATTTATTCTAACTGAATCTAAAAATTCTAATTAAATACTAAACAACCTTATGAATTGCTAAAATATAAACAAGTATTTTATATCTAATAAACAGATGGACATTTTAAAATTACTTATCTTCCAAAAAGAAAATATTTTGCGTTTTTTTAATGTTACATTTTGAAACTAATTAATGATAACCGCATAAAATGTTCACTTGTAACGCACTCTAAAAGAATTTGGACGTTGCATTAATTTTATTCTCTATATCTATAACTATAGGGATTAAATATTAATTAATTTTGTTATATAAAACACGTAAATTATTTGCATCATTGCGAATAATAAAGTAATCTTATATAAATATATAACCTATATTTTTAGGTGACATTGTTGCTGCTCATAGCAGCTAGCCATGCTGCTGAATTAAGCACATCCAGGATTAAACAGAAAAAAGAGGATGCTACTAAAACCGACAAGAGGGATCTTCTCGAAGGGAATTCTGGCGTGGATAAGAGAGCGCCTGTATTGTCAACGGGTATGTCAAAGCAATATGTTATTATAAACTACATTTTTCTCGAGACATTTTTACACCATCGTCCTTTAATTAATGATAAGGATTTATATTTATTAATATTTTACATCGAACGAATACACAGTCTTAAAGATTTAGTAAATGTAAAGCGTTATTAAATTATTTACAAGCAAATATTGAGTTCAATTCCGTTGTTTAGGTGGTTACTTACGAGTTAAGGCATGCACTGTGATTAGTATTTCGTTATCGATTATTTTATAATAAAACTGTAATTATAGTATTATATTTTGCACATATTATATAAAACTAATAGACGCAAAGTTGCCTGTCTGTGTGTATTCTATAAGATGTACTTCGGAGAGTGCGCTCGAGAGCTGTATGAGATCGTACCGCCTTCCCCTTTTTTCTATCGGACATGCAGACGTACGGCTGGTTACCATCCTCACCTTGTCGAAATCCCTCTAATTCGGACCAAGCGCTTTAAAACATCTTTTGTGATGCGCACTGCTAAGGATTGGAACTCCCTGCCGGCGTCTGTATTTCCGAGCTCATATAACCCAATTCTTTTCAAGGTTCGAGTGAATAGGCATCTTCTGGGTGAGCTCGCTCCATCTTCGGCCTCATCCTTCCTACATGGATAGATGCTGGTCAAGAGCAAAACTATCATTAGCTCGATTTTCTTTAACTGACAAATTATTATTAGCTAAACGTTCTATCAGCTTGTAATTTATAAGAGTGTAAGCTTCTCTTAGCTTATTTTAGTATAACTCCCTCAGTTTCACCAGACTCAGTTTGTAAGAGTCAAAATGTGACGATAAACCTATAACCTTTCTCAAAAATTGAGCTATCAAATGCAAAAAGTATTTTCAAAATTCAACCACACAAACATACAAACTCCGATAGCTCTGACATATTAGCATATAGATTATGCTTT
The DNA here is from genome assembly GCA_910589475.2 of Bembecia ichneumoniformis. Lineage (NCBI taxonomy): Eukaryota > Metazoa > Arthropoda > Insecta > Lepidoptera > Sesiidae > Bembecia > Bembecia ichneumoniformis. The sequence continues at coordinate 17,662,253 of OU342535.1, forward strand.
TTGTATCCAACTAAGATCTCCAACACATAAACTAAGCTTTTCATACAATATTTTCTTAAGTTGAAAATAATTAAACCGATTTAAACCTTCTACGTGCACATTCGGTTGGCGAGTGTAATGTGTGAAGGTAATTTAAATTTAAAGCCCATGAGTTGTGTGCCTGCTTAAAAAACATTGTAAGACAACAACAATTAGTGTTATGTTGAAAAATAAATTTTATTTTCCTCTCAGTGTCGCCCGCTGTAGCCTCCGGCATTGAATATGCTGACTCCAAAGAGACATTGCCGGACAAATCACCTGCGCAAGTAAGTACATGCATTTTTATTTCTACCCTTATTGATAGATTTTGAAGCTCTTAGAAGCCCCGTGTAATTATTATATATTTTATTATTATATTACGATGTATATATTGGTTTGGCTGTTTGGCTATGTATATTGGCTGTTGTGTTTCGGTGAGTGAGTAAGGGTTGCCAGAGACCATTTTTCCTATCCAATCCAGCGATCCAGCGAGGTAATGCTGCCAGCATTAGAATTATTTACATATTTTTTAGGTTTTATTTAATTTTAGTTTTCTTCAGTTTTAGGTTTATTATTCAAAATTAATTGTACTTAAAAATTTATTGTTTAAATAAACATTAATTCTTCAAATTTAAACGTACCTACTTAAATAGACATACATTTACCAATATATTTAATGTGACTGATTTAATTTAGTATAACTAAGAGAACACCTTTATTTCGACTAACACAAACTTGATTTAAAAGCTTTGCTTTCGACTTCCTACAAGAGTGTAAATTAAAAGTACTTTTGACTAAGTAATATAGTCAAAAGATGGAAACATTCTCGTCGTGGTAAATATTCGTGAAATATTCATCGTGTGTGTTACTGCGAGGATTCAACAGGCCTTTGAGATTATAAAAACATAAAAGACGAGCTAGGAGGTAGGCGAAGTGGTACTGCCATGGACCATACATCAGACGACTGACGTTTGACTTGATTCCTCACTTCACATTAATGCACACTACATCTCGATTGCAGTAGGGTAATTGACACCATTCAATTTTAATTAAATCCCACAGTCATCTCTTAAATTAAGTTTATATTGATTTAAAGTAGGTATAATTAAAAATGACTTAACATATTCTTAAATTAAATTTTTCGGTCATCCTTTAAATGATTTTCAATGATTTTCAAATTATATAATTATGTTTTAATAATATGCTATCAAATTAATAATCTATACGTATAATAAAATTGTAAACGAGCCGTGTCTGGACATCAAAGATTTATAACAATTTGAACACGTCGTGCTTTTGTTGCCGAGGCCAAATAAACAAATAAAATAAAATTAAATAAAATTAAATTAAATTAAATTAAATTAAATAAATGTTTATTTGCGCGAACACATGTTTACAGGATTTTAATTTGTATACAGCAGTTACAGTACAAAGTATGTTCTACCCACCAAGGGCATGCAAATATTTGCGTTTAATTGTTTGTAAACTAATATATTAATAAAGGAATTAATGTAGTAATTCCTTTATTAATATATTAAAAATAAATTTATTAATATATTAATATATTAAAAATAATTTATTTATTAATATATTAAAAATAAATTCTAATTATTTTTGTATGTTTGTCTGTGCGTTTATGCACGCTAATCTCTTAAACGGCTTAACCGATTTGAATGCGCTTTTCACTGATGTATTGTAGCAAGCTTCCTGTAACATTTAGTGTTTGTTTCATTCCAATCGTTTCACAAACCAAAAGTTACGCGCTATAACGAATACCACGCGTACGAAGTTGCGGGCTCAGCTTGTAATTACTATAACATTACAAATGCGAAAAAGAGTTTAATTGTTTGTTACGCTTTTACGTCTTGACTATTTAACCGATCAAGCGAAACAAAGGCTCAAAAGTGTCCGTACCTCGGCTTGGTCAAAGTCAACTGACGAAGATCAGAATCAGCAACAATAGAATCGTTTCCTCTAACTAAAGCAGAAATACTCCTTGAAATTGAGAAACTCTTTGGACAACTATATACCGAGCACGCGCAAGCAGCGACAGTCCACGATGACAACGATCAGAGAGTTCCACCGAACCGGCAATATACAGGTGTTGACATCCCCGATGTAAGTCTGGGCAAAATCGAAATAGCACTTGTAGGAAATTTGTAGGAAATTTACGGATATAATATACCAATAACTCGCAAATAGATTTAGAATCTAGAAAGAGCAAAAAGAACAATTTTAAAAGTAATGACCTAAAAACATTTTCGAGTACTCTGAACTGTACTCAGAGTGTCAGGTCAACTGTATATACTTCGGTGCATTCTTCGGAAGCACGTTAACCTGTCTCTTGATGCAACTATCCTAAATCGACGCTCCTGTGTTAATATCTGCCACGTCTGCAAACACAGAACCTCCTTTGATACAACCATCTACATAGATCCATATCTATCTACCCTTTGACGAAGTTTAAAGTCAAAAAAGCTACTACTTCATACCTCCTTAAGTTGTCTTATTTACAGACAGAAAATTTATTAATTTAATCATATAATATTTCTTGTTTCCCCTACATTAACATATATTTATGTTATTTATTTACTATATATTTGTACATAAACATATATATATATATATATATATATATATATATATATATATATATATATACACAAAATAGAAATTATTTTAAAATTTATCTAAAAATTATTAATTTAATTTAAAATTTAACCCAACTTATTAGTAGTATTTATTTTCATTATTTCTTATCATTGAATATAATTAATTAATGTAATTAGTCTTTAATGCTAAATTTCCTGACTTTGATAATACATTAAAAATAGTTTCAAAGTCAGGGATCCAATTATATTGTATCTAATCTGTATAGTTGTCTCCAAAAGTTTTTTGTGATTTTATTTTCTGCGGGTTAGAAATAAATTGATGATGAATGAATAAATTATTAAATTATTATTATTATTTATTGTGTCATAATAGTAATATGTAATAGAAAATGCATAATTAATTTTAAAAAAGACCTGAGGATGATTGGCTTAGTGGTACCTTTTCTCAATAATAAGAAACACTTATTAGATGAATTTAATTTAAAAATTATACTTATTGCTTAGTAAATTATAATGTTATGAAATTTGAGAAAGAACACATCTTTGTGAGTTCATATAATAATTAGTTTATATAATTTGTAAAGGTGCGTTGCTGCTCGTGCCACTATATGTATTTGCGGCTTATAAGAGAACTTTTCCTCTAAGAAATTTAATATAAAAGTTGCTAGAACTCGACACAGTAGGCTATAATTTTTGTTAGAGAAAATTGTTTGGATGTATTATGCGTTTTTTGTCACGGGCCCCTCCGTGCCGGTGCCGCCTATGGGATACAATTTAGTTTTTACCTCGAAAACTTTCCTCACTTATTATGTCTATTTTGAGAAGACGTTTCAGATTTTTCGCGACACAAGAGTATTTACATTTCTCTTTGGTTACACTCGCAATATGAATTTCCTTCAGAATTGATACTGACTGTCTCTCGGAATAACAAAATGTAAGTTAAAATAATCAACTCTATTTGACCTGTAAATGGAGTTCATTGATAAAATAAATAAAAACCGAAGCTCATAACATCAGACTCCATCGTCATGTGAATTTACAAAAGATCCAGTTGCTCGACAACATGCAACTTTGTTTAAAATTAATATATTTAAAAAAAAAATTGCAGTGCCTCCCCTTAACAGAGACAAATATTAAACATAAATTTATAGTATTAAGGCAAAATTACCTATTTGTTTTAGGCTAGATCCTTAGTTCACAAAGTGGTCCAGGTGGACCCCCAGGGGTCCATGGGAGACTCGACAGGGGTCTACGTTGGCGTAACAAAAAAAATGGGGGTAACAAAAAAAAACAATCAATTCTCGCTTATTTCATTTAGAAAACTCCCCATTCGTGGTTGGAATTCAGCCGCAACGCAAATTTCTATAGTTAGATCTAATCTTCACATTTTTTGTCGAGTTTTGGGAATATGGTGTAGCTGCAGGGGGGGCGGTCCACCGGAACCAGCTAAATTTTGAAAGTTTTCTATGAGAGAAAAGTCTGGGAACCTCTGGGCTAGATTATAGTTATCTTTTTTATATTTTATTAGAAAAAAAGTTAGGTAAATAATTGTCAATATGTCTTTGTACACTAGTTGTACCCCACTGCTTCGTAATTTATTATTGTCGTATAATTTACAATTTTCGTAAGCATTGTTAATTTTTTGAAAATAAAATTCAGTCTTTGTTACTCGCTTATATTGTAGTTTTGTGTAATATTAGCGTAGATAGTTGATACGGACAGATATAACCAAGTTGAATATTACGCCGAAGGTTCTACAGGGAAAATCGAAGTTTGCTCAAGTTTTAATTAATTAAAATAAAAAGTCTCTTAATAATAGTAGAAAGTTTGAAAATTTGTTTCTTGTTAGCAATTAATTTAAAAGAACATTTTTAAGTAATACCCACTTTTATCTACTTAGTCTAACTGAACAAATTGAAGTTTTAATTCTTAAAGACGTCGGCAGACAAATTACCCGGGGATGCAATTTTTATATATAAGAACACTCCCCGTTTATCCCTCTTTCCATTAGTGAAAACCGAATTAAAATCGGTCTACCCGTTCACTCGTGATGCCGTGACCAAGGGAAATGGGGATTCATTTTTATATAATAGATAGATTTCTCCCATTTATTACACTGAAACTTGCAACTAGGTATCCTTATGGCTTAAACAAGAAAAATTAAACAAAGGATAAGGATAGAAGATGAGGATAAGGAATTGGGTTCAATTTAAAATTTCAGTATACTTACTATCTTTTTAGAACTAATGTTTTTAAGAATGCATTTTGTATCTCATGAATGGTCTTTACACTTTGTATGTGTAGTGTAACGTCCAGAAAGGACACGAGAGGTAACAAATAACTGGAATGTAATTGACTAGAGGCCAAGGAATAAATAAAATCTTTACTTCATTCGATTGAGACACCTGAAGTGGTTGACTTCAGTGAGGCAATAAACGTGTGAATCCCAGGTTTTGTATTGAATTACCATTTTCACACAGTACAATGAAACATGCGGTATGTAACTCTCATATGTTTTTTATTTTTTTAACCAAAATTATAATGTTTATATGAGGTACACAAAACAGGATACTGTCGTTGAAAATATAGTGTAAATAGTGTTACGACTAACCATGGAACGTTCTGGAAAACGCGTTCGTGCCGGCCGAAATACTCGAACGTCCCACCCTATCGATGGTAGTCACGCCACTTCCCGATTAGTATCAAAGAAAATTGGTACTTATGTTTACAACATAGACTCTATGTTGAATGTAAACTCTATGTCATAGAGTTTACATTCAACAGAAATAGCATTCCCGAACTTTCAATGACATGTTTACAATTTCGTTGATATTTCTAGTAAATTCGATATACATCGAGGCGTTTGGCGCCAAATATAATACGACAGCAAGCAGGCGAGATGAGTCAGTTTGTTCGTAACAGCGATTCGAAAGCGAATCTTCGAACCTTTTGCGAAGTTACCTGCGACAATGAACCGGCGACACATTAAGGGAATCATTGACAAGTTTAACGGTTTCATCGGACAATTTTAGTGATTTCGGAAGTCATCTTGATTTGTGAAAATAAATAGTTCGGTTAATATGCGCGGTTACTATGGCCATGATTTGCTTTTTGAATTTACTGAATTACTACTGTGCTTAGGGAGGAGATCGTTGTATTGTCGACACATCTTGACGATGGTTTATTAAATGAGATAATAATTATAAATTTATAAAAAATTAAAGACAGATTTGTACGTGCAACTCTTTATTCAGCCAAAAATCAAATAACAAATAATTTAGGTGTACCGTGTATCGTGTATGTATGCGATGGTATTTGCGAGTGTAAAGATGTGACATAAGTAACTTTTGGATTGCTTTCATTATAAGTTCTATTTCATTAAACGAAGTCCAAAAACCCAATTACGAACAATAACTTTGATGTCGCTAATTAATGTAAAATTAAAGGGTTTATATTACAATGCTTTGTTGGTTTTGTTGTAAATAATGTATACTTATGTATGACAAATCATTTTTCATTAAAAACAGACATTCCCGGCGGGGTGAAGTTTGGAAATTTTAATGTAATTTTCAAAATTGACTCTGGTCTGGATTTGAAAAGTAGTGGTAGGGCACACTGCGTTTCGCAGTCATTTGGGCAGCCCGCCTGGCGTCAGTGACCACCCCCTTACAGAAGACCACCGTGAAATAACAGCATATACGTGCTGTTGTGTTTCGGTGAGTGAGTAAGGGATGCCAGAGCCCATTTCTTTATCCCCCCTCCTAATCCCTTATCCAATCATACTGTAGTCGGCAGCGCACTTGCAGCAGCTTAGGCGTTGCTTGTGTTATAGGCGACGGTAGCCACCTACCATCAAGTGGACCGTCAGCCTGTCTGTCGACATAACATTTAAAAAAAAGTTGTATTAATTTTAATTATTGTATATGAAAGGCTTTGACTTTTTTGTTACAATATTTTTAGTAAGAAACTTAATTATAGTATTTGCAGAAAGAAATATATAAATAGTAAAGAATTGAGTGACTTTCTTAGGAAATAACTACAACTAATATATACACTTTGCCTAGATTAGTCTTTTTGTTCATACAAGTGAATTATGTACTTATTTAATTACTTCGAAAGCGTGGTATACGGTATAGGGCGTGACTTTTTTGTTTGTAAACCGATTGGAATGAAACAAACAATAAATGTTGCTGGAAGCTTGTTGTTGACGAATGGACTGTATGAAATGAAATTATAATGATTTTACTAATAATATATATTTAAATTATACAATAAAACTGCTAAACCAACTGACACGCAACTCCTCTTTTTTACAATTGACGTATATATCTTTTTTATTATTGCTATTTGTGGCCACTAACCAACCAGTTGCCAACACTTGTTACAATACATCAGTGAAAACCGCATTCAAATCAGGTAAGCTGTTTTTGAAATTAGCGTGCACAAACGCACGGACAAACAGACAAAATTTCTATAATCTATTTTTTTTTGACTTCGGTAACATAAGTAGGTACAACGCGTAGAAATTGTTTTTTTTATATATTTGATGTGCAGACAAGAATCGTTTACGATTTTATCATAGATTAAAAGCACCTATAGTAGCGTTTAAAAGCGTTCAGTCGTTCAGTCAGTTCAGTTTCCTTCAGTGTCTCATGCCGTGTGGTGGTAACAGTTTCATGCCGTTTGTTTGCGTGCATTGCGATTGTAATGCCCCATTCCAGCGTCGTCGTCTAGGCCATCGCCCGTGAAACGACTGTTCAGAACAAACGACTCGTCGCAAAAGCCATTGATGGCATTCGATTGCATAATATAAATTAAAGCGGACCTAGTTCTTCCGAAACCTCTACATCTCGCTGAAAGTCAAGCATCAAGCTCTTTATTAAAATTATCGGCATCAAAGTTACAAATTTCTGTCCAATAAATTATTTCTTAAATACTGATTTGAAATTTTTGATCTTGACTTACATTAACTTTTTTAAGTATTTGTACATCATCATCCATAATCCTAATTCTAATAATAAATGCGAAAGAGTGGATTTTTGTTACTCAATCACGCAAAAACGGGTGAACGGGTTTTGGATGAAAGGTACACAGGTAGTTTATTGCCTGGATTAACATATAGGACACTTTTTTATCCTGAAAAAATGTTAGGCACAGACGCGAGCACAGTTAGTAATATTATAAATTTATAAGTAACATTGTCTGCTGATTATTACCTTTTCACGTTTTAACTACTCAAGAATTTTTCCATACACATTGTTAGGAACACAGGTTACCTACAGGATCCACAAAAACAGTTCCACAAAACTGTTCCCGAGAGATATTCTAAAAATAAAATCCAACGCCTGCCGCAGTAAAGGCGTTATTATTGCTCACTAATTTTATCTTATACTAGCGGCCCGCCCCCGGCTTCGCCCGGCGTGCAATTTTTATATACCCTAAAACATTCCCCGCTCATCCCTCTTTCCATTAGCGAAAACCGAATTAAAATCGGTCTACCCGTTCACGCGTGATGCCGTGACCAAGGGAAATGGGGATTCATTTTTATATAATAGACTAGCGGCCCGCCCCCGGCTTCGCCCGGCGTGCAATTTTTATATACCCTAAAACATTCCCCGCTCATCCCTCTTTCCATTAGCGAAAACCGAATTAAAATCGGTCTACCCGTTCACGCGTGATGCCGTGACCAAGGGAAATGGGGATTCATTTTTATATAATAGACTAGCGGCCCGCCCCCGGCTTCGCCCGGCGTGCAATTTTTATATACCCTAAAACATTCCCCGCTCATCCCTCTTTCCATTAGCGAAAACCGAATTAAAATCGGTCTACCCGTTCACGCGTGATGCCGTGACCAAGGGAAATGGGGATTCATTTTTATATAATAGACTAGCGGCCCGCCCCCGGCTTCGCCCGGCGTGCAATTTTTATATACCCTAAAACATTCCCCGTTTATCCCTCTTTCCATTAGTGAAAACCGAATTGAAATCGGTCTACCCGTTCACGCGTGATGCCGTGACCAAGGGAAATGGGGATTCATTTTTATATAATAGACTAGCGGCCCGCCCCCGGCTTCGCCCGGCGTGCAATTTTTATATACCCTAAAACATTCCCCGTTTATTCCTCTTTCCATTAGCGAAAACCGAATTAAAATCGGTCTACCCGTTCACGCGTGATGCCGTGACCAAGGGAAATGGGGATTCATTTTTATGTATAAGAAGATTATTCTTTTCAATATATTATTCTTTCTTTTTTTTTAATAATAATATTAATTTATTTGCGATGACCATGGGTAACGATGACATTTAGTTTTCTTGTTCCTTCGTGAACAACCGGCGTGTTAATGTATTTTGAACTTAAATACTGGCTGACTTAAAAAGGTTTTATATTCAAACAGGGAAAAAGAAAAAGTATTAATTTTATGTTTTTGACGTGAAAAAACTAAGAGTGTGTTTTTATACATCAGAATCTGGATGGATGGTTGTGAAATATTTTATATATATAGGTTATTTTAGATGTTTTGATGTAATTAAGAAATAAACAAGATGTATGCACCATCCAAATAAGTAATTTTAATAAGTAAATAAGTAAATTTAAGAAAATGAAGTAATCCGAAGAAGTGAAATCTGCAATAGGTCATGGACCCAGGAACGCTACCACTGCCTAAATTAATTAATAGAAGAAGTAAATTCAAAAGAAAATCCGCAATACGGCGCTCGGTGTGCAAATCCTGACATCTTTTCAACGCGGACGTAATCGCCGGACCGACTAGTACACAATAAAATTAAATTAATCTATTACCGATTCGGAATTTTTCTGCGGGGAAGAAACCGGCAAGAAAATAAATCTTCCATTAATGAAATAATATATAATGATGCTGTATCATTGATAAATTATAACCTCTGATTTATGGGCTATTCATAGACATTGACAACATTCAAAATTTAATAATTAATAGTAGAATGTAGGTTTTCTCGGCCGGTATCCATATGAGTTGTGGGTTTCCGGGATGGTGGCCCAGGTCTGTTGGAAATTCTTCCAAACGTTTCGTCAACAACTGCGGTTGACATCCTCAGTGGTGTAGTCCGTGTTAGAAGAAAAAGTACATCACATCGCTGCACTTCACTTCTGCACTTTTCGACTTCTCGAGCGAGACTAATTTGTCGACTGGAATGTTGGATGAAACGTTTGGAAGAATTTCCAACAGACCTGGGCTACCATCCCGGAAACCCACAACTCATATTAATAATTAATATCTTAAATTCGGCTAATGCTAGATGCACACATAAAATTACTTAAAAATCTAGCTAAAATAATGTGGCTCAAATTTAATACCTACGTTTAGGTCAAAATAAAGTAATAAATAAGATATGGTATGTCATCCGAGTCAATTTTGATCCGAATTAAAAAAAAATATCTTAACATTCTTCACAATACATGCTTTCACGTTAATTAGTTACTCTTATTGACATGCCCCATAATAACCATTTTTTTAATTTAATACTTACCTTATTGTGTAAGAATCCTAGAGTTATCTTCTTTATATTTTATGTAAAGAATTTCAAAAGCTTCTCGATTTTTAGAACAGTTTGTTATTATAAATGTGTCTACAAAGTTGACGCCTTTACACAAATTTGGCTGCATTTAGAAATTGAAACAATTTTGATCAGGCAAAACATGTTACCATATTCTAATCACAATAAGTGCATATTGATATCAGAAAACCAACCTCGTAATTCAGTTCAGTTTCTTGAAACTTTAGACTTTAGAATGCTCCTGTGAGCCATCAAGCTAGATTTAAAATGACAATATAAATTTGACCCTTAACAATGTTAAGATCGGCAGACAGGCTGACGGTCCACTCGATGGTAGGTGGCTAACGTCGCCTATAGCACGAGCAACGCCAAAGCTGCTGCAAGTGCGCTGCCGACTACAATAGGATTAAGGATAAGGGATTAGGAGGGGACAGGGAAATGGGCTCTAGCATCTTTTACTCACTCACCGAAACATAACAGCACACGTGCTGTTATTTCACGGTGGTCTTCTGTAAAAGGGTGGTTACTGCCTTACTGTCTGTCTGTTACCTTATCACGCCTAAACCGCTGAACCGATCATCATGGAATTTTTCACACACGTTATCAGGGATACAGGAAAATACATATAGCACCTTGCATCAAGAAAAAAAAATTACGGTTCTCGAGGGATCATCTAACGTCTGCAATAAGATGTTAGGCGTTACATTGCTCATATATTTAGTCAGGCGTTATTTTTTTTATTTTTCAACGCAGAAGAAGCCGCGGGCAGCCAGTAGGATATATATAATACTTAAACAGATTTGAAGTTTTTCGGTTATTATTAATTCACTCAGCAACAAAAACATCCTGAGGCCTTTCTAATCGCTAATCAATTGGAAATTCTCAAGTGCACAAATCAAGTTGTGTGAAAAATTTGGTAAATAAATTTTAAATAAAAGAGTACATATGTATTTTTAAAAGCAATTGTTTTAAAATGAGGTGCGATGAACATACAAACATATAGAGTGTGTTAATTTACGCAATTTAAATTAGAAGCAACAGGTTGGATGTCAAAATGTTTGTACGAATTAACACTAATTGCTTCCGTTCGCGAGGCGGATTCATCCATCAATTTTATAAGTTTCATCATTCAGAGACAGGTTTGTTGAGTGGGTAGATGGGCAGTTGGGGCAGTTGGGACAGTGGCCAACTGGTTATGTACACGTTCGGTCACCGCGCTTATGCAACAGTGTCATGTAACAGGCGTTTTTGCCATCGTTTGACAAACACATCCAAAACAGATCAACAGGTTTACGATTACCAACGGTTTATGATGCTGACTTTGCTTGAGTACAGATAGAAACATCAGTAATATTTTCAATTTTTAAACACAATTATCCTAACTAATATTATAAAATGTGAAAGTGAGTTTGTTTGTACGTTACGCTTTAACTACTGAAACGATCATTATGAAACTTTGCATACACCTTTTCAGGGATACAGAAGTACATAGTGTACCTTTCATCAAGAAAAGTAGGTACTGTTCCTGAGGAATCATCTAAAAAAAATTAACGCCTGACAAAAACATATGAGCAATAAAGATTTAATTAACGTTCTAAAGCTTAAGAAAAATGGCAACAGACGAAATCGCGGGCGATATAGTTGGGTAATAATAAGTAACTATTTATAAATTCATTTTTACATATACCTACATTCGCTTCTGTCTTATCACAAAATTAAATATATTTTACGGTATAGCTTCAATACCTATCAACAAAAAGCTTTGCACCAAACTTTTTACAAATTCAGAAATATTAGGACAATAAATTCTTATTAATGACAAGGTTTATCAAGATAAAGGCAAGTGGGGCCTGTATATCTCTTAGTTAGATCATTTCCCATAAATTTTAAGTCATAATTAGTACCTACTTAACTTTGAAAAAAATATATAATTTATTTCGGCACTATTCAATATTACAAGGCCTACCTAATAGGTAAAAATAGGCACTGTAATAGGCACCTAATATGCACTGATTTACTTATTTACTTACCCAATTAAAATTATTTTAATTGAGTACAATTATTTGTAGTTATGTACTTGGTAAATTTTTTGAAGTATTTACTTTTTTATATGTTAAGATCGGTAGACTGGCTGACGGTCCACTTGATGGTAGGTGGCTACCGTCACCTAACACAAACAACGCTAAAGCTGCTGCAAGTGTGCTGCCGACTACAGCAGGATTAAGGATAAGGGATTAGGAGGGGGATAGAGAAATGAGCTCTGGCATCCCTTACACAACAGCACACGTGCTGTTATTTCACGGTGGTCTTCTGTAAGCGGGTGGTTACTGCCGCCAGTCGGGCTGCCCAAATGACTGCGAAACGGAGTAGGTATTCCTTAAAACCATTCCTTAAGGTGCCACTACTCATTCCTTAAAAAAATCCTTAACTATTCATAAATTATTCCTTAAAAAATAGTACAGAGATAATTTTAAGTCACCAAGTGTGCGAAAAAGTTTTTGTTTTTTTTTTTTTTTCAAAGTATTTCATAAAAACCTTCTTAGCTAAGAAATAACATGAGCGAACAGACAAACATACGAGCTTATAACCGTTTTAGAGATTAATACTCAAACGACTTTACTGCAAGCAACCGTCCAGGTGGTCAGATAAGGCTGTCACCCACTTGCGTAACGACTGAGTTGTAATTAAATGTTTTAATAATGACATGTACACACGAGTGGAGGTAATGTGCAGTTATGGGAGTGCCGCGAAAGTCTGCGCATATGTGTCGGACACCTACATAACAGCAGACTGACAGCTCTTACAAATCACAACTAATGCTCCAATCAATGAGGCAATTCTTCGTGTAGACATACCCTAACAATTATTCCTTGGCCTCTGAAAAAAAAAAATTTAAATATATGCAGAAGATGACTGTTCAGCTGTTTATAAATTAAATATTCTTTGGGAATTAAATTTAAAGAAATCACCATTTCTTAAAATTGAAATAACCTTAATTAAATTGTTAATATGGGCGATTGTCTTGAATATATAATATATTATAATACAGGACATATTTATTTATTTATTTATTTATTTATTTATTTATTTATTTATTTATTTATTTATTTATTTATTTATTTATTTATTTATTATTACATGGCCTCCAAGGAGGCAGGCACCGAAAAAAACACACAACAAGGAACAGGAAAAAATAACATGGCAGATGCCGCCGCAATTAAAGGAGGCACAGCCTACGCCAATAAAAGTCGAAGTAGCATCACGGCAACAAAGTTAGAAAAAAAAAAAATTATCAAAAAGAAAAAAAACCATACATAGAAACAACAAACAAGGCATCAAACAAGGCTTAAGAAATTAATAAATTTTATATATTTGTGCATATACATACTTCTATAATAAGTACTGTTATTCAAGGACTATCATTATACAAATTTAAAGAATAAATAATGGTCGTTTGAGATGTGGTTGCTTAGGACTGCTAAAATACTTGTTTATGGTGTACCTACTTTGGCAAATTGATGTTGAAAAGAGCAACTGAGGTTTCTTCAACTTCTTCCTCATAGACTATTATGCATTATACGAACTGGTAGTAAAAAAAATTATGTTAAGGTCGCCAGACAGGCTGACGGTCCACTTTAATGGCAGGTGCTACGAATGCGCTGCAGACCGTAGTAGGATTAAGGATAAGGAATTAGGTAGGGATAGGATAATGGGCTCTGGTATCCCTTACTAAACACAACAGCACATATTTATGCTTTTATTTCACGGTGGTCTTCTGTAAGGCGGTGGCAAAAAACATTTATCAATTTTGATTAACTTTAGCGTTTATATCATACAGAAATACAATGTATAGTTATTTCACGATGCTCTTACGCAAGGCGCAGCCATCTTACAAAAGAGGGAAATTGAGAAAATTGTCAATTTCCATACTTATTTGTGAGATTTTATATAAAATGTATTTTGTTGATTAAATCCCTAAAATGACATGTGCCGTTGTGTTTCGGTGCGTAAGTTAAAGACGATAGAACCCAATATCCTCTGGCTTAGTCGCTTACCCTTAATCAGGTACAGCGACACATTATAGCGTCCTCCTGGTTTTGCTTGTGTTCATAGCTATCTACCTTCAAACGAGCAATCAGCCTGATTGAAATTATTGAAATCTTCATTAGAAAATGACACACAAGCGAGCACATGTAATTAATTGACCATTTAATTATACATATTGACCATTTAATTATACATATTGACCATTTAATTATACATATTGACCATTTAATTACATATTTTTGTAATCGTGTCTTTGTTTTACAAGCCATCTTCGCAAGACCTCAGCAATTAAGGCTGTGGACACTTTGAATAGAAAACTAAAAAGAAAAATGGCCTCCCGTCGCGCATTTAGGAATTAATCGGCCAGGCATTATGGGATACGAGCGTAATGGCGGAGGCTTCTCTCAAAATTTCTGCGAATTTGTCACTGGACGGCGACCCCAAAAACGCCTTTCGCATTACCTACCATTAATACCACACCCTCCTTTTGTTTTTAATCTTATTTTTAAGGCTATTTAAAAAAAATGTCTTCCATTTGATTTAATAGGACGAATTATTAATATTACCTTTTGAGACAAGCTTCACGAAGATAATTTAACTTCCTTATATATTTTTTTTATTTTTTATAAATTTCATTATTCATTTCATCGTTTTAATTATACATTAATTAGTAATTTAATTTATTAATAATAATTTTATTATGTTATAATTATTATCAATAATTTTATTTGTTCTGTATTTTCAAATGTCTCATCATAGAAGCAAAAAATTGTATCTCCCAAGTGCAATCATTCGTTTATTTTGAAAGGTCACGAAAAAAGTCTTTTCGCATTTAGTATGCATAAACTTGTAATAAAATCTCTTTGGCTGTACTATTTGTATCTGGCTGGTTTTAATGATATTAAACAAATTAATAAAATGTTGTTTCCAGGTATTTTTCATTTGTTTTCTTTCTGTCAAAATGAGTGAATTTAATGAATATCATTCAAGAAATTCAAAGAAAAGAAATTCATGACTGTGGTCTTTCATCACGACAACGCTAGACCACACACATCTTTAGCCAATTAGCAAAAAAAGAGCTTGGCTGGGAGGCGTTAATGTGTCCGCCCTGACCTTGCACGTTCAAATTTCCACCTGTTTCGGTCTCTTCAAAATTCTTTAGGCAGTATCAGGTTACCATTAAGAGTGGACTGCCAAAACTGCTTGTCGCGTTTTTTTTTTTATCAGAAGTCCCAAAATTTCTCCAGCAACGGGATCATGTCACTACTTACAAGATAACAAAAAGTCATTGAACAAAATGGTACATATTTACTGTAATTCAGTGTAAATTAACTTTAAAGAAAATGTCTTGAGCCTTGACCTATTATTATTTATTTTATGAAGCAACTCAATTAAATTATAAGATTTTGCCATTTAGGTACAAAAAAAAGTAACGAAAAAGTTCAACTTCTTATAACAGAAAAAGCTCCTGAACATGTATTAAATGTAGGCTCTACTTTTAAATTTGTCAGGTTCTCTTATTTTTGTATTATACAAAAACACTTTGCACATTGTAATAAAGGCTATCAAACCAATCACCTACAGTTAACTGCAAATGCCTTTTGAATTCACCAATATATATATATTCCCTTCACAATAAAAATAAAAAGCTAAAAGAAAATACTATAATTCTAGTTTATGTCATTTTGTTTATATTTAAAACATTTTTTTAACAAAATTTAATTCTTTTTAATTTTAATAGTAACGTCGTATATGAATATGGAATTTCTCAATTACTTATATTTATTTATAGTAACGATAACCAACGTATGCGGATTATACAAGAACCAGCGATCGCACGGACGCACTAAAAAATCCTATCAAAACAGGTTTACAAGTTCTATTTTCTAATATGTATAGATTAGGTATCACGTTTAGTACATCTTGTATAGATTATATCAAAAGTTGTCACAACATGTGTACGAGTATGCATAGGATTCATCTTCTATGTATATAAAAATGAATCGCCATTTCCCTTGGTCACGGCATCACGCGTGAACGGGTAGACCGATATTAATTCGGTTTTCACTAATGGAAAGAGGGATAAACGGGGAATGTTCATATATATAAAAATTGCACACCGGGCGAAGCCGGAGGCGGGTCGCTAGTTACAAATAAAATAGAATAATTATAGTGACGCGTCATTCACATTTACGCAATTAAGAGGTTAATAATTGTTAACATTAAGAAAACTAGATTTTAAAAAGTATCATCAATCAACATCAACAGCCTAGTTTTATTTCCCCACTGCAGAGGCACAGGCCTACCTTCTCAACAAGGGCGTATGGGCTATATGGTTCTGGTTCGCCACACTGGCCCAGTGCGGGTTGGTGGACTTCACATGCTCTTTAGAATTCCTTCTTTGACGATGTTTTCCTTCACCGTTTGAGAGCAGTTAGTTAAATGCGCTTAAGTTTAAAAAAAAAACCATTGAAACCTGAAATGAAGTATTACAAATTAGTTTTGAATTCCAACTGCAATCATCTGGCGCGGTGAGGGGACAAGAGGTGTGAAAGTTAAAAGGGCATATAATGCGAAGAGGACGCATTAGTGGGCGAGTCACGGCGATAAAATTCGCGGTTATATTGCCCAGAATGTACCCTCTTCTGGCTCTGCCTTCCGTGCAAGCCTTCTTGCAAAACAATGTAACTGCAAATTTCAAAGAAAAGGAAACACTTGAAACACGATTTTTCTTTAAAATTTCAGTAGTTGCAGGTATGTGAGAGTCAAACCTGATCACTGCCGGCAGTAATCAGGTTCATAATGAAGCGCAGGTTCATAGCGCATGGTCTATTGTAATTATGTGCGCGATTAAAAATAGCATAGTAGATCCTCATTCCAAAAAAATATCAATAGTTAACAAACCATGTTGAAATCTAGCATAAATAACATTATAAGAAGTGTTTTTGTTCTAACATTTTAATATTATAAATGAGAAAGAGAGTTATTTGTTTGTTTGTTTGTTTGTTTCGCTTTCGGCCTTGACTACTCAAGCTATAGTCATGGAATTTTGCAGACACCTTATCAGGGATACAGAAATGGGCTTGGTGTATCTTACATCTAGAAAAAAATATTGATCCCCAGAGAACATCTAAAAATCAACGCCTAGAGAAAAGGGACGCGGACGAAGTCCAGTTTTTTTATAATTAACTTTTACCTTTTTTTTTAAGTTAAGATCGGCAGACAGGCTGACGGTCCACTTGATGCTATGTGGCTACCGTCGCCTATAACACAAGCAACGCCACAGCTGCTGCAAGTGCGCTGCCGACTACAGTAGGATTAAGGATAAGGGATTGAATAGGAAAATCATCCCTTACTCACTCACCGAAACAAAACAGTTTACGTGCTGTTAGTTCACGGTGGTCTTCTATAAGAGGGTGGTTACTGCCGCCAGACGGGCCGTCAAAATGACTGCGAAACGCATTGTGCCCTGCCACTACTTTCCAGATCCAGACCAGAGCCAAATTTGAAAAGGTCATTTTCAAAGTTGTCCCTGCCAGAAATCGAACCCGGGAACACTAGAACGGAGCATTAAGGCGATGCATTGGAAATTTTGGCGGCAGGGATTTAGATTTTTTTTTAAATTTTAAACATTTTTTTTTTATTTTTTTTTACAAATCCCTCCAGCACTATACACTGAAGCCTATATTTACTTTTCCATTAATACCAGTTCTCGCATTTTCTCTTCTCGTACCGTATCTTTGTGCCTTCCTCTCTTTATAGGGGAAATTAGTTCAAAAACATTGTCTTTATTCTTTATAAACTAGATAAAATACAATTAAATTATTAAAATATTTACACTAATTTCACAATAACATTTACAGTTAAAATATTTACAATTAAAATTAAAATTATGATTGTAACATTTAAAATAAAATTCCAAAATAAATAATAATTGCAATAATAGCATTTCTTATGTTTTATTTCTGTCTACTACGCAATATTTTAAAAATTCACTCCTCTTGGCGTCCAACATTATTTCACTAATATTGTTTTTTGTGATTTTCTTACCTAAACTAATTTCTAGATCTAACCTATCTGCCTCCGAAGAGGGACAATCTAGTACAAGGTGCGGGACCGTTTCATTTTCTGATGGGTCATAGATGCACGATGGGCTCTCCTTGCACTTGAATCTGTTCAAGTACTCCGAGAACCCACCGTGCCCCGTGAACAGTTGTGTCAAAAAGCGATCGGATCCAATTGATCTTATGATCTTGTACGCGTTAATAGCGACAAAACATATTAAAGTGATGTTTGATAATCTGTTTCTTCATGTCACTGACTTCATTTTTTCAGTTGGATTACACGATTGGTAAACTTTTATAAGAGAGAAAAAAACTCAAAGAAACCTCTTTTAAAACACAGATTTACATATTACAGGCAAACGGGACCAATTTATACCTCGTAATTTTCTATGTATGTACATTAGTATAAACATACACTTTAATTTTACAGTTGGATTTCTTAAAATACGTTTAGATTTTTTAATAAAAATCGTTTTGTCGCATACGACCTTACGACATAAGCAAGCGCGTTCTCGTTTTTGTATGGAATCACAGCCGTATTAATTGTTTATCGCTGCGTCGCCTTAAGACAAGCACCCTAACGGGCTCATCAACCTGAAGGTTATTGTCAAATTCTTTAAGTATTTTAAAATTGTGTCCAGATATTTCTAATAAAATACATAAATTAATCTCCTAGTGTGCAAAAAATAGTTAATTTTATTATTGAAAACATTAATTGAATAATAAAATCAACTCTCTAAGAAAAGCATAAAGCGAGCTTGCTATACCGTTCGCAATGGGGTTACTGCGTTTCGAGTTGCGACCGCAGTAGGTACGAAAGAAATCCCTAGACATTACTGCCGCCGAATTTGGTCCAAGTTTACAACGGTCTGGGGAGAGGACAATTTGCCATCTTATTGTGGACTTAAGACGACTCTTGAGGAGATCTTCAGCGACACAATCTAATGCCTCGTTTTGCATATTGATGCTGTTTTGTCGATACTCGGCTGCCCGATTACTTCATTCGTGCCTTTTAATACATACACTTTAAGAACTTAAAAGCTTTCACTTATTCATCACTTTAAAAAAAAACGAAAGAATGTTTTTACAAAAAATTTTATAAACCATTAAAATTTAGTGTTTATAATAAGAGTTATCGCCTATTATAAAGAATGTGATTTTGTTAATTAATAATAATTAATAAGACCATTAAATACATAAAATACAATATAAACATTTACTGTCCTTTTCCTTTGACATTTAACTGGAGGTGGACATTTGACGTAAAAAAAGTAAATAAACCTATTTCCATTTCTAAATTTACCTACATCCCTCCTATGGATGTAAATATTCCTGAATCTTCTGTTAAATGCGAAATATAAATCCTACTAATATTATAAATACGAAAGATTGAATGTTTGGATGTTTGTTTGTTTGTTCCTCAATAACCCAAAATTGGCTAAACGGATTTAATTGAAATTTGGCACACAGATAGTTTATTACCAGGATTAATACATAGAGGATACATTTTATCCTATGAAAAATGTTAGGTTCCCGAGGGATCGTCTAAAAACATTAATAAAATCGGCGCCACCGTTCGTTGCAGCGTTATCAACGCGGGCAACAGCTAGTATATCTTTTTTTTTTTAATTGTCGCAATTTTCAAGTATCTTGTAATTGGAACGTATGCCAAAAGAGGAAATAGAACCGTCTAAGAGGAAAGAGTGTGCGGTTACACGCAAAATCAACTTGTTTCGAAACACTGACAGCGAGGTGCTGGCTGACTCAATATACTGACTGACTGGTTTCCCACGCGTTCGTTTACTATAAAAAACGGGACAAGTGTGAGTTGAACTCGCGTGAAGAGGGTTCCGTACGATGTTACCTTTCCGCACAATATTGAGTGATTTACCATGTTATTTTAATATCATGAACTTCTTGTAGGTTTTCCTATGGTCTATAAGTAGAAAACTAATTTCTGTATTTTTTTCAAAATTTTAGGTTCAGTAGTTTCGGAGATGGGGGGGGGGGGGGGATGGTCGGACAGCCGGACACACGAGTGATCCTATAAGGGTTCCGTTTTTTTATTCGGACGTACGGAACCCCAAAAATGAATCTAGACATTTCGAACTTAGTCTGAATTCTGGTAATTAGAATCGATAATGATTAAAATCGAAGTGTGTACCACTGAATAACTAATAAGACGAGCTTACTGAGAAATTTACAATCGCCAAAGACACTGATTTGTTGTATTTATTAAGACATTAGTATTGTATTAGTAAAGAAAATTTACTAATATTTACCTACAGCTACGTTTTCTTTAATATCCATTTATTGAATTAGAAAAATCAGATCGTTTTTCATTAGACTAGAGAAAAACATACACAATTCAGATTACTTTTTCTAATCCATATATCCATATAATGTGAAAGTAATTCTTTCTGTCTGTCTGTTACCTTTTTACGCCTAAACCGCTGAACAGATCATCATGAAATTTTGCATACACGTTGTCAGGGATGTAGAAAAGGATATTACCTTTCATCCAGAAAAAAAGTACTGTTCCCGAGGGATCATCTAGCGCCTGCCAAAGCTCGAACTGCAATAAAGATGTTACGCGTTACATTGCTCGAATGTTTAGTCAGGCGTTACTTTTTTTCAACGCGGGCGAAGCTGTTTGTTTGTTAATAAATCGATTTTCTTTTTTTTTGTGACTAGATTTAGGTGCAATCAATAAAAAAAATGGAAAAATCCTTTTATTTCTTTAAGAATTTCGACCAATGGTAACTACTAGTACATATTATTTTATTAAACAATCATTTTTATAAGCAAATATATTAACATTTTTAGAATTAATGACAATAATAAGAATGAGAATTTTTAGGATTCAATTTGCATGCCACAATATATAAATTATATATGTATATCTATACGTGTAGTTACAGATGTCATAGTAAAAAAAGATAAATTTACATATCGTCGTTGTCAAACCAAAGGCTGCTATGTGCAAAAAGTATACTTTTGAGATATTGACAAAACACGTCAAGAAACAAATAAAATACTCGATTATTTAATAAAAAAATTTAATAGTTTATTTATTATTTTGATAATAGAGTAAATTTTGCACATAAAAGATTATAGCGGCTTCACATAGACTCTTATATACGATAGATAGGGTAATGAACTATTCACTAAGGTCAAAATGTTGGAATCTCAAAAAAGTGCACATTGCAGATTTTGGTTTGACAACGACGATATTGTTTTCTTTATATAAGTATTTTTAAGTTTTTGTGGAGGCAATTAGTATTAGTAAACATTCTTAAATTTAGACACGGTATTTAATTTTAGATACAATATGAAAAGGAGAACTGATTGATCCTCTTTTATGTCACACTTACTTTAATAATAACCGTAAACGTTATGGCAATATAAACCTTACATTGTTGTGTTTAAAGTTTACATCCTCGTTATTGTTCAAATGTTTTGAAATCTTTCACATTATAAGTATGAGGGAAAATCTTTTATTTTTTGTCTCCGACTTTCCCTAAGTGGAATTTACACAATTGGCACACAAATCACTTTTACACAATTGGCACACAAATCAAGGAGCATGAAAAGGGAATCGTCTATAGACATGTCTTAAATTTTTTAAATATACGTAGAAAAATAACACAGCTATTTCTAAATTGGCACACAAATACAAATGGCACATAAATCAAGGAGCATTAAAAGGGATTTGTCTGTAGACATGTCTTAAATTTTTTAAATATATTTAGAAGAATAACACAGTTATTTCTAAATTGGCACACAAATACAAATGGCACATAAATCAAGGAGCATTAAAAGGGATTTGTCTGTAGATATGTCTTAAATTTTTTAAATATATTTAGAAGAATAACACAGTTATTTCTAAATTGGCACACAAATACAAATGGCACATAAATCAAAGAGCATAAAAAGGGATTTGTCTGTAGACATGACTTAAATTTTTTTTATATGTGTGGAACAATAACTCATTTAAAGGTATAATATAAAGTTATATTTAAGGACGAAAGTTGCAGCAAAAGTCCTAAAAATATATTTACTTTAATCGAAGATATATTTGTTAGGAAACATTAATTTTGTGGCACCCAGGACTATGTCTATATAACCTTGAATTAATTTCAATAAATTCATTTGCCCAAAGTAAATAAAACAGATGTGTCAGTGAAAATCGTCATTGAAATGGCAATATGGTAAAAATTTAAAAAGTATTCTTTACTTTTAGCCAGGACACGAGAAATTTTCATATCAAATTTCTAATCAAGTTTCATTCATATCAAGTTCTTTGATTTTATATGTGAAAGTTCTTCAGAAAACGGAGTTACATTATTACCTATATTAAAATACCTATAATTAGAAACATATTTAATGTAATTTAAACTCCTTTTGATACCTAGTTCTAGATAGTTTCCTTAGATATCTGATATAACCAGTCACATTTAGTACATTTAGTACATTTAACTGACAGCGGATACATTTCAGCTGATAGAAATACTATTCCTATATTTGGACTGATATAAAATAAAATAAAAATAAAATAAAAATTTTAAAAATCTACCAATTTAGTACATTTCATTGTATGCCTACCTAATTTAAATTAATAAATATAATGTACTACTCGGTAAGTGATAACTATAAATATAGGCCCAAACAATTTTCCACCACCTCGACAACGTCGGCAAAACATTTCAGATAGAAAAGTAAAAATAATTTAACATCTCAAATACCTATTCTATTTACATTGAAGCTTAAGGTTATTTTAAAAATAAGAAAAATGTATTATCCCAAAATGACATTTATATTTTTGGGACAGGAATAGCAGATGTGCTGAAATTTCTCTTGTAGCATTCAACGCCACATAAATATTTAAAGATATATTTAAGTCCATGACAAATTAGCAGTATACGTCTGTCAGTTACCTAACCACGCCTTTCATCCAGAAAAAAGCACTGTTCCCGAGGGATCATCCCAACTCCTAACAGTAAGAAAGATATCAGGCGTTACATTGATAATATACATATTTTGTTTGGCGTCATATTATTTATTTTTAAAGACGACGAAGTCACGAATAAGCTACAAACACCAGATTACGAATATTCGAATAAGAAGCTGAAGACAGAAATCATATTATTGGTTAAGCTATGATTTAGTTTAGACAATTCGTTTCTATTTAAATTACTCGTAATCGTGTTGGTAAAATTAGAGAAAAGTCAAATGGGATTTTTGGCGTTTATGGTGGTTTAGGCTTAGTTCAATCGTCTAAAATCGCAATGCATTGCAGCGACACTGTCAATCTTAAAAAGGTTACAAAACCGAATCGAAAAGAGAAAACGTGTAGGGAGTTCCCGAACAAACTATCGAAATATGGATCGCGTTTCGATCGAAGACTGTGCGATTTTGTTTGATTAACATTACGAGCGTAGCCGGGGAGTACTAATAGTCAATAAAGTGTTTCCACTGAATGAAACATCCTTTCAAATTCACTCCCCCAACAGAGTTCGTCGGGAAAGCTCTGAGACACATTCTCTTAGGGCCGAAAGTAATATGACATTAATCGCCTTATCTACGCCCGAGAAAACTGGAAGTACCTCTTACCGTCACCACCCATCCCCCCGCTATACCGTCCCTGCCTCTGCGGTACTTGTGTCCCCGCTAAACGGACAGTCAAAGTATAAATGAACCAGTATTGCAGCAATAACAGTAGACCGACTTTTAACCGCGACGTCAATTTGAAATATCTCCATTTATAAATTTTAACTGTAGATAGTAGCAGGAGAGTTTTTTTATAAGTCATTAGCTGGACAGGCCGACTGGCGTCAGTAACCACACCCGTATAGAAGACAACCGTGAACTAAGGACATTTGTGTCATCACAAAAATCTTGAAGATTTGCTCACCCTGATAGTGGGCAGCGCACTTTCATAGCTTTACGTTTATTGGCGACTGTAGCCACTAACCATCAAGTGGACCTTTTGTCTGCTTTACCTATCATTAAAAAAAAAACATATTATTAGTACCAATTTAAAAGGATTGTTAAATAATAATGAAGAATAAAAAGACTGAAAAATTAATATTGTGTAGGTAAATCTGAAATTTTGTTTTATTTCTAAAAGCTTAATTTGATCTCGTTGCTTTAACTATTTAGTAAACCTATACATATAATAAAATCGTAAACGAAAAGTGACTGTACTTTTTTTTCAAAAAAACAATTTGTACACGTTGCACTTACGTTACCAGGTCAAAAAAATTAAAATTTTGTCTGTTTATCTGTTTGTCTGTGCGTTTGTGCACGCTAATCTCAGAAACGACTTAACCGGTTTGAATGCGGCTTTCAGTGATGTATTGTAGCAAACTTCCCGTAACATTTAGTTTCATTGCAAGCGTTTCACAAACCAAAAAGTTACGCGTTATACCGAATACCACGCGTTCAAGTCTGGCCTCAGCTAGTAATTAATATTTTTTAATACCGATAAACAATTGCATTTGTTAACGAAGAAGGACAAGTTCATAACGAGAACTATATGTATTTGTATTGGTAATAAAATAAATACCTAATTAAAGTCTTTAAGATTGTGAATTGTGTACCTATGGACCTGACGGACCTACATTCAAATAGGTCATAATGTCAATAACTGTCGCACCCAAAGTAAGTCACTTCGCTGTTTGCGTACGAGCTCAAGTGCAGACATTATTTATAAAAACGGTCGCACGCTTTAAAGTTAATATTTTTATTTTTATTTATACTGAGTGGCAACTGAGTTTAATGTAAGCAAAAAAAAAAATTTTTTTTTATTAAAAACTGGCTAAGCCGTAACTTTTTTGTTTGTTTACAAACACTAAATGTTACGGGAAGCTTCCTTCAATACATTAGTGAAAACCGCATTCAAATAGTTTCTGATATTATCATGCACAAACAGACAAAAATTTTACCTCGGTTAGTTTTTTTGAACTATTTTTTACTTATGTTAGTACAACGTGTACAATTTTTTTTTTAATGTAATATAAAAGTTTGGACAGTTTCCATTTAGGAATATTGTCTTTTACCTACACAACAGAATAAAGTTTTACTGGCTCTTGATGAAGCGATTGTCTACGTTAGCGTCTACGAGTATACTAGTACGAGCACGAGCATTTACGTTATTGAGCAAATAGCAAAGGTGTACGAGTTTCTGTTGGGTTACTGTAAGCGGTTTATCTTTACTTACTGTCATTAACACACATGTCACTGAAGACCATCTTTTGCTGCGAATGCAGTTGAATGTTTTTCAAATCTATCACTTCGCGATAAAGTTCATTTTCAAGTGAACATCGATGAAATTCGCGAAAGAAAATTTTCTGTGGGATATTGTAGAAATGTCAAATTGGGTTATTAATTTTAGCTTTCTAAGCAATTTTTTTTTATTATGGCGCTTTGAAATCGAAGTGTATATTGAACACTTGTTCTGAAGTCGAAAAACTGTCTTCTTCAACTAAAGTAGACTAGCTCAATAGAATATAAATGTGCCCAGCAAAGGAACACGAGGTGCCTATGTCACATAGAAAGACACGTGATTTCATATTTTCTAGATAGAAAATTTTAATCTAACTTCAACACAACATTCTATAAACAAAGTCCCCGTCTGCTGTCTGTCCGTTTCTCCCTTAACTTCTTCCAAAGGACTCAACGGATTTTGATAAAGGAGAAAGGTTTGTGTATATAATTTGTAAAGGAAATTTGCATACGTGCGAAGCCAGGAGCTTATCGCTAGTAATGATCTAAACATTACTAGAACATCTGTTAGATATCGAGGTACTTTGCTTCAAATGAGACGAACTTGATAATATTGAAAATGGTTTAATGCTGGCAAGCGTACACAAAAATGACCGTGTAGATCGTCGGTCCGTCCGCGGGTGAATGGTGGGAAGCGCGGCGGCGCGCGCGCCTCTGTTGCGGGGGGGGCGCGGCCAGTCAACGGGGGACGAGGTTACGCGTTAACAAACTGGCCCCCTTGGAGCAGAAGCAGCTTCCTGGTCCAACTTCGTTGGTAGTGGGCAGAGCCGGTTCCAGGCCCTGCGCAAGGTCCCTGATGCAGTAGTCACGTCAGCGACCCGGCTGACGCCGTCGTTGCCTGGATAGACGGTGGCGACACGCCCCAGCAGCCACCCGTTGGGGGGCAGCCGATCGTCCTTGATGAGGACCATCTCTCCTGGCTGTGGTTGTCCTCTATCTGTGCGCCATTTGTTTCTAATCTGCAATTCTGAAACGTACTCCTTATAGTACCGATGCCAAAAATGTGTCTTTAATGCTTCTATCCGTTTGTATCTGGAGAGCGTATGAAGCGGAGCCTGATCAACTTGGGGAGCAGGCAGCATAGTGAGTGTACGTCCAATTAAGAAATGCGCTGGCGTTAGAGGAACTAAATCTGATGGATCAGATGAAATTGGGGTGAGAGGTCTAGAATTTAGTATTGCTTCGATTTGAATCAACACCGTGTTCATCTCTTCGTAATCTAGATGAGCCATTGACAATATATGATTTAAATGTTTTTTAACTGATTTAACTGACCCTTCTGCGACGCCGTTAAAATGTGGGCTGTAGGCTGGACTAAATTTGAAATTGATTTCATTTTCAGCAGCATATGAAATAATATCGTTAGATTGATTTTTTAGAAACTTAGCTATCTCGTTACAAGCACCCACGAAATTAGTTCCGTTATCGGAATATATTGTAGCTGGCTTGCCCCTGCGGGCAATAAATCTATTTAAGGCGGCAATGAAACCTTCAGAACTCAAGTCGGTTACGAGTTCTATGTGCACTGCCCTCACTGCTAGGCAAACAAACACTGCAATGTATGCCTTCTTCAGCTGACAACCACGACCCTTTCTGGTCGCTATCAAGATGGCGCCAGCGTAGTCCACGGCTGTATTACTAAAAGGATAGTCTGCTTGCAATCTTTGTAGAGGTAAATTGCCCATGATGGGCTGGTAAGTTTTGCCTGCAAATCGAAGACAGGATATGCATTCTCGAGTTAATTTTCTACAAAGATTACGACCATTGACTATCCAATATTTGTGACGTAGTGTGGACAACAATAGCTGTGGTCCAGCATGTAAAAGAATTTTGTGATAGTGTGCAACTAATATTTTTGTGATGTGATGTGATGCGTCGAGCAAGATGGGGTGTTTTGTATTGTAGTCATAGTGTGAGTTTGACAATCGTCCTCCCACTCGAATAATACCTACATGGTCAATAAAGGGATTTAATTTGAGAAGTTTGTCTTTTGGAGACAATGGGCGTTTGTGAAGCAACTGTGTATATTGCTTACAATATAAATCACGTTGTACTTGTTTACATAACACTTGCAATGCAGAACCGAGCTCTGCAACAGTCAATGGACCTACTATTTTATTTTTAGTAAGCTGACAATTAGATATAAATCTTTTTACGTAAGCTATGGTACGTTGTAATTTGCAAAAATTAGAAAAAATTTTGAAATAGTTGATATTGTGACAATGTGTATCCTCTGTTGACAAATGACATTGATGCTTAACTTCCGGTAAACTATCAACATTTATATTTTGTGGTTGTGTGGGCAGCTGCATGTCTGTTTGATGTAGGAAGAAAGGACCTCCCCACCACAAAGGTGAAGATTGAAGTTGTGATGCACTGAAACCGCGTGAACCTATGTCAGCCGGGTTCATGTCTGTGGGAACATAATTCCACGAATTAGTGTCCGAATTGTTAGTGATCTCGTTAATCCTATTGAAAACAAATTGTTTTAATTTTAATTTGCATGTTCTAATCCAACCTAGCACGATAGTTGAGTCACACCAAAAAAACGTTGAGTCAATTTTTAAACGTAATGAATTTACTGCCTTTTTCATTAACCTCGTAGCTAAAAGGGCACCGCAAAGCTCCAACTTAGGCATAGTTAGCCTTTGCTTAAGTGGCGCCACTCTGCTCCTTGCAAGTAGCAAATGTACCTGTACATTCCCAGTGTCGGTCACTGAGCGTACATATATGCAAGCTGAAAAAGCCTTAATAGAGGCATCTGAAAATGCGTGTAATTCGACCTTTACATATGAGTCACACAAGACCTTACGAGGAATTTCAATTTTGGAGATATCTGGTAAGTAATTAATGAAATCATGCCATTGTGACTCAACTTCGGCAGGTAACTGGTTATCCCATGTGATATTTTTAGCCCATAGTGTTTGTAGTATGAGTTTTGCCTGTAACATGCAAGGATTAATTAAACCAAGTGGATCAAACACTTGAGCAATGGTGGATAATATTGTGCGTTTGTTTGTGTTTTTCTTGTTTGAATAGTTGTTTATTGAGAATAATAATGTGTCTTTCTTACAGGCCCAGAATAAACCTAAAGTTTTTGCATAATCACTATTTAAATTTAATAACTTGTCTGTATTGTTTTCATGAATGATATCTTTGACGATAGATTGTTTATTGGATCGCCATTTACGTAGATGAAAATGAGCGCCCTCTAGTGTCTGAATGACGCCTCTGCATATTTGTATTAACGTTTTTTCGTCGTCATGCCCTGAGATATAGTCGTCTACATAAAAATCGTGTAAGATTGTTTCGCTTACATCTGTGTTAGTACATTCTTGGCCCAACTGTACGAGGCATCTAGTCGCTAAGTACGGCGCTGATGCCGTCCCGTATGTGACAGTGTTTAATTTATATTGTTTAATTGGCTGACTTGGATCTGACCGCCAAAAGATTTGTTGTAAACATCGTTGACTCTTGTTTACATATATTTGTCTATACATCTTTTCTATATCCGACGTTACAACAAACTTGTATTGTCGAAATCGAATTAATATGCTAAGTAAATCGTCTTGTACAGTTGGCCCGACATATTGAATGTCATTGAATGATTTGCCCGTGCTTGTCACCGCTGAGCAATCAAAAACGGTTCGTAACTTTGTAGTGAGGCTGTCCTCACGCAAGACACCGTGATGAGGCATGAAGTATGATATGCTATCGTTTTGTGTCGTTGTGTTCTCTGACATGTGACCTAAAGTCAAATATTCATCAAGAAATGTTGTGTATTTTTCTTTGAATTCTGGGATGCGTTTAAATTTAGCTTCCAATGATTGAAACCTTATTAGAGCTTGCTGTTTGGAGTCGCCTAAGGATTCAGGTGATTCCTTTAGTGGTATTGTAACTATGAATTTGCCATCTGAGTGGCGCTTTGTTGTTTGTGTAAATATTTGTTCACACTCACTCTCACCTTTAGTATGGATTTGTTGAGTAGAGGGAACTGATTCTAGTTCGAAAAACTTGTTTAGTTTCTCTTCGAGCTCATAGTTTGAAAAATGGCAATGGACTGTGTGTGATTGATTTGTGTTTGATTTAGTGTTTGATGATTGTATAGAACCTGTGACAAGCCACCCTAATGTTGTTTCAATCAAGGTTGGTTTATTCTTGCCCAGGGTAATGTGATTGTTTAGAAGGACATTCCAAAAAATGTCCGCCCCCAACAACATCTGCACCTCTGACGGCGTGGAGAAAGTTGGATCCGCGAGGTGGATGCGAGAAGGAATGGAAAATGAATTGCAATTAATTTGTGAAGTAGGTATCAACTGGGTGATATGTGGCACAACAAAACAATTGACGTCAGTTGTATAACCACTGTTTGTGAGTGACGATATTGTGACGTCACATCTATTTGTGATTTTTGAGGACTGATTGTTCAATCCTTGTACTAATAGCGAAGTAGAAAATTGTAAATTGTAAAGTTTCTGTGATGAAACTAGATGTGCTTCCATTATCGAGTAGTGCACGAACCTTGTGTGTATGACCATAACTGTCTTGAATATTGATTATGGCTGTGGATAGGAGTACTTGACTGTGATGTATGGATGAGAGAATGATACCCTTTGATTCTGTTTGTTTCTGTCCCTGCATGGTGGGTAAAACCGTACAACCCTCTGATGAAGTTGTTGCCTTGGGAACAGTGTTATTATTGTGTAATAGTGTATTGTGCCGCTGTGTGCACAGCCTGCAGGAACTGAGCCTACATCGCTGTTCATCATGTCCTGCACGCAAGCAGTTTGTGCATAGATTTAATTGTTTGACTCGTTCAATACGCGTCTCGATTGGCATTGATTTGAATTTCATACATTGGTAAATAGTATGGCTATTCTTGCAAACAGGACATTTAAACAATGCTTGTTTTTGTGTTTCATTAACTATGAATGTTTTTGGACGGTTGTGAGTAATATCACTGTGTCTGCGATGCTGTTGCTGTTTTGTGTGAGTTGATGATTCTTCTACGGTTTCTAGTATGTCGGCACGATTTTTTAAAAATGTATTAAAGTCTTGTAAGGTAGGTAATCTTGTAATATTGTTGCGTTCCCTTTCCCAATCACGTTGTATAGATAGGTCCAATCTACTAGTGACCATGTGTATAATGATAATATCCCAGTGTTCTGTAGGTAAATTTAAGGTTTTCAAAGCCCTCAAGTTTCGATTGATAGAATCTATTGTGTTTCTTAAGGCCTTTGACGATTCTTGAACTACTGGTTGTATATTGAATAATGCTTGTATGTGATAGTTGACTAAAATTCGATCATTGTGATATCGATCACATAGCAAATCCCATGCCACGTCATAATTATCTGCTGAGAATTGCAATGATTTAATGATTAATGCGGCATTTTCCTTTAATGAATTTCGCAAATAGTGAAACTTGTGAATTTTAGGTATTGTAGTGTTGTCGTGTATGAGAGATTTGTAAGTGTCGTGATATTCCAGCCACTCCTGATAGCGCCCAGAAAAGATTGGTAAGCTGATAGTAGGTAATTTAATGTTTGGTCCACCTGATGGTCCACTGTTATTGATAGAACTCGTCACCGTCCCTGCATCCTGCTCCGCAGAGGCAACGCTGAGTAACTCCTGCGCAGCAGCCACGCAACCGAAGTAGCTTGTTTCGAAAATCTCCCGTTCCTGGTGCTCATCACCTGGAATTTCCACAAGACCTTCTATGTCAGTCTGAATTGAATCAAAATCGTTGTATAAATCCAGTATTTTATTTAATCGAGCTTGTAATTCAAAACATTGGATTTTATCAAGAGTTTTATTAGGTAAAAATGAGTCTATATATGTCTTAAATATGGTGAGCTTTGCCTTATGGCTAGCTCTTGTTTTCTTTAATGATTTAAGATCCATTGTGTAAACGAGTAAATAATAATGAGACCAATGTCAAATTGTCCAGCTGAAAGGCAATGCAAATTAGCACACGATGAAAGAAAAGAAAATAAAATTAAATAAAGATTGAATTGAAAAAAAATCATATGAAGCGATACTTATTTAAAATTGGCAGTTTACAGGAAAGTGCGAAGCAGAGGGTAGGTACAGTTGGCAGGCGCCAAGGCAAACAATTGTCTCGCCGCAGTTCGACTGCCGCAAGTCACGTAGGCCACGCGGTAGGTAGGTATGACCTTGACCTCCAGATTCGCTGAAATATTTAGAAATTCGGTAGAAATGTACAATAAAATTGCACTGAATTGTAAGATAGCATATAAGACCTAAATATAGACGACAATCGTCGCTGTAATAGATAGAAAATAATAATATGAAAATTACGTAGGTAGGTAATGATAGTAACTATTGTAAGAGTTGAACAATATTTTTAACGTATTAGGTTTAAATTATATGGTTTTTGGAAAGAAACAATGAATAGTAAATTGAAAATTGGATTCGAAATAGTAGTGAATTTATTGCGCAATAATTGGGAATGATTTAGATTGGAACGACTCACATATGTACCACGCTCACCACGCCGCATGTGAACCCCGTATCATTTGACTTGACTTCTCGAATTATCCTTTTTTAGGTACAGCACAGCACTTTGTAGTAGGTATTTTCCGTCTTCTCTGATTGAAATTTGTGTGATTAGATATTTGTTTTAGTTTTCGTTGAGATTCACGCCGCTTGCTCGTCCAACAAAAATGGCGCGGTTTGTTTGCGATGCAATATGGACGCAAACGCAATCCGCGTCTCGAATAGTCTCAATCGATGCCCTCCTCGTATCTTGATACTTCCTTGAACGACGTCCAAAGCTATCCGGCTCGAAAAAATGTTAGATATCGAGGTACTTTGCTTCAAATGAGACGAACTTGATAATATTGAAAATGGTTTAATGCTGGCAAGCGTACACAAAAATGACCGTGTAGATCGTCGGTCCGTCCGCGGGTGAATGGTGGGAAGCGCGGCGGCGCGCGCGCCTCTGTTGCGGGGGGGGCGCGGCCAGTCAACGGGGGACGAGGTTACGCGTAAAGCCTAGCGTCCACCAGGCGGGCCGGGCCGGGCCGCAACGCAACGCAAAAATACGCTTAGCTATGTTTTGTATGGAATATCGTACACTAGCACCGGATCGGGTCGGGGCGGACCGGAACGCATTTTTGGATCGCTCGCCAGGCGTATTTTTGTCGGCGGTGCGCTGCGACCCGCCCCTACCCGTCTAGTCGACGCAGGCAGGCGGATGCGAACGGATGTGTTCCTGTGATGTGTTCTCTTGACAACTTAAATAATCTAAAAATTTAAAAATGAACGAAGAATTACTTATCTCTTTAGTGCAAAAGTACAAAGAACTATATGACCTAGGAGACGCTAGGTATCATGATGAGCAACGCCGCTTGAACATTTGGCAAGAAATAGCACAGATTATGAATGAAACACGTAAGTATTTTATTTATTTTATTTGTTTAAATTATTAATAATAATAAAAATAAAATAAATCTTTATTTGCGCGAACACATGTTTACAGGATTTTAATTTGTATACAGCAGTTACAGTACAAAGTGTGTTCTACCCGCCAAGGGCATGCAAATATTTATTCATTTTTATATTTTATTTATTCTTCTTGCATTTCTGTATCTCGGTGTATGTGACGATATCCTCTGTTCACAACTGTTGTTTGCCATGGACATGAGCCTACACTAGATACGAAATAATTTTTGAATTTGTTGCGAATCGCGAAAGCGATATGAGACGAATTACCTCCGATTATTGGTAAATTTACTAATCCCTCGTTCACAGTTTGTCTTAAATCATCTTGTGACCAATATGATATGCTATTTGTCAAAAAGTTATGTAAACAGCATGTTGCTGCTACAACAATGATAACATGTTCAGGAGTCATCGATAAACGCCTTTCATAAATTCTAAATCTTCTAGATAATATACCAAATGCATTTTCGCTGGTTCGGCGGGCTCTACTTAGTCGGTAGTTGAAAATTTTTTTTTCTTCGTCCATTAATTGATTCCCAGGATACGGTTTCATTAAATGTTTCTGTAGTGGAAAGGCTGCGTCTCCCACAATAACATGAGGCATAATTTCCTCGGTACCCGGCAAGGCTTTGTCATTAGGTATATTTAAGTTGTTTTGTGCCAATGATTTTCCCATGACAGAATTTGCAAATAAACAGCCATCAGAATTCTTTCCAAGGCCACCTATATCAAGTAGTGTAAATTTATAGTCAGCATCCACTAATGCCAATAGAACAATTGAAAATGTTTTTTTATAACAAAAATATTTCGAACCACTATTTGCAGGGCATTCGATAACAACATGTTTGCCATCTAGTGCCCCAATACAATTAGGAAAATTCCATTTTTTCCAATAATTTCTTGTTATCTGTTTCCAGTCGTCTTCAGAAGGAGTAGGTACTTTCATGTTGTTCCATATCGCCGTGCAAGTCTCATAAACGATGTATCTTACAGTTTTTTCTCCGATTCGAAAATTAAAAGCCAGTGATCTGAATGAATTTCCCGTAGCCAAAAATCTAAAACAAAACACATTTTATTGTGGTTGATTTTTCCTTTATTTTGTTCCAGCGACAAATTGTAAGGAGAAATGGAAGAGAATACGCGATAATTTTCGACGCGCCAAAAAATTACGTCAAACGAAGAGTGGCCAGGCAGCCACCAACACGAAACCAATTCGATTTGAAAAAGAATTAAACTTTCTCACGCCCTTTATAAGTAATGAAACACAACAAATTTTAACAAATTTACCATCTTTGAGTGATGATGAAGAAGTCATGTCACCACTGTCAACAACAGAATCACAAGTCATGTCACCACTATCAACAATCGAATCACCAGTCAACTCACCACCGTCTACAAGTAGATCCCGAGTCAGTGAAAATGATTCCAGTAGGATCACTAAAAAAAGTAAAACAGACAGAATCTCTCAGTCACCTACACCGACACAAACTCTATTCCAATCATACCTAGAAAAAAAATATCAATCGGTCAATCAAGGCCATAATACTGTGGTAGATTTTTTCACAAACTTGGGACAAACAGTTGCAACATTCCCGCAAGATGTTCAAATACGCGTTAAAGGTGCGGTGTTTAAAATTGTGAACGATGCGGAGGCTGATTTAGTTTACAGACAGGGTGGAGGTGTAGAGTATCCAAATATTATATTGAATGCGAACAGAGAGTCCCAAAATATGCGAGCCATAAATCCGCAGCCAGTTTCAACCGTGATTTTGAGTCAGGGAAATCAACTCTCGTCCATTCGGCCTTTACGGACCTCTGGACAAACGCCACGTCTTATCTCTTCTCATGCATCACCTACTACGGTACCGATGAAGCAGGTGGTATCTAACTCGTTCCCAATACGGACAGAACAAGTATATGAAGAAGAAAATTATGAAGTACAAGAATATGATGTACAAGGTTCTGCTTCTGGTTCTGACAACATTATGGAACAATTTCTACATTTTCCAAAGAATAAATAATTGTTATTGTTTAAGGTTAGGTTAGTTTTTAAGGGTAATTATATATAAATATGATTGATATAAGCCACAAATTTATTTATCAACCCTTATAGACATCCTTCTAAGAAAGTTCTTCAGATATTACTAGCGGAATCTGTGCAACTTCGTTTGCGTGTATCCTGGTATCCGTGGGAATTTTGAAAAAATCCGGCCTTATTCCTTGTCTACATTATAAAGGGAAATTCTATGTTAAATTTCAGATTTCTAGGTCCAAAAGTTGATAAAAATCCGATTTGAAAAAAGTTTGATTAAAAATTTGATTTACCTGAGACAAATAGCAAGTCGTTCTTCTGGTTCAATTGGCCTTCGAAATTTTGTGGTTTGTTTCTGTAAATCTTCACGTAATATATTAAGCAATGTTTCAAATTTTTCGAAACACATCCGGAAATACTCGAAGAATTTGACTGGATCTCTCTTCAAATCGTGAAACAAATGATGATATTCACCAAATACATCTCTTTTCTTACATATATTATGCACCCACACCTTATGTACTCGTTGTTTTTTATTTTTTTGTAACTGCTCTTCTTCAAGAAGGATTTGGAACAATAACATCTCTTCATCAGAGCTGTCCATTGCGTGATCACAGTCCAAACAGTAGAACACGTCTGCAAGAAAAAAATCACTAGGCGGTCCGCTGCGCCCCGTACAGATGGACGCAAGAGCATCACAGCGGCGCGGCCCGTTCCGACGCGACACGCCCCGATCCGCCGCTAAAGGACGCCAGGCTTAAGATAACAATATTACAAATTGAACAATAAAACTTAATTAATTGTTTAAAATGAAATACAGGAACACCAAAAATAAATTATCTTAATATATAAAAATGAATCCCTATTTCCCTCGGTCACGGCATCATGGGTGAACGGGTAGACCGTTTTTAATTCGGTTTTGACTAACGGAATCAGCGATGAACGGGAATGTTCATATATATAAAAATTGCATCACAGGCGAAGCCGGGGCCGGGCCGCTAGTTATTAATATAAGACAAATCCTCACATGGTATACAAAATATCTAGATATACAGGGTGACCCAGCATCGACGGATCAAATGGGGTGTGGTGGTAGACGGACCCCAATACCTATCCAATGGATCCCCATGTATGTTCAGCGATTATTATTAGATTTCGAGTTATTCAGCTTTTTGTGCTGCTTTTATGTAACTCCGAATTCGTGAACAATTTCTTTTATTGTGAGTAATCCATTATTACTAAAGCTATGATTTATTTTTATTCTTATAGCCTGATACTATAGCTATCGCATGAAAATATAATTTAATTGATGCTATTGAACTACACTGAATAAAAAAATATTTTTCTCAAAATTTTTCTAAAAGCGAGTATAACAACTTAACTTTCTAAGATTATAACTCAAAAAAATTACTAAAAATTTTTTTAAAACTATCTTAAAAACTAATATTCTGTCAATATGTCACACAAATTTCATTTGAATATCTGTAAGACTTCTGACCAAAATCTACTTTACAAACTAGGAAAGTGAAAATATCACTTTAATACCACGTGCCTTTTGTTATCAAATTCCAAGAAAGTTGTTTCGTGTAACTCGTTACCATTGTAGTTTTGACTTATTCTATCAGTTCAAAGACAAAGACAAAGCTAGCAATGCAGTTCACCAGTTTAATTATAACTTGATACGAAAAATTTAACTGTTCTAAATGTTTCAAAATAATATGTAAACAACAACAGAATAATAAATAACAACGATTTAATATTTTCATAACTTTGCCTAATTATTATGGCAACAAGTATAACGAGACAAGGTGTGATAACCTCTGATTTATTTTGGATAAAATATGGCTTATATACTATGATAATACGTGCTTATTACAATCTTAACTTATCGGTGAACAGTGTGCTCAATCTTCCTACGTGCAGATACGTGTAGGTATTTAGTCGCTACAATAACAAATGTTCGAAATGTCCTCCAACAGCTTCAATGCACATGCGACATCTCCTTAAAAAATAAGTTTTAAAAATAATTCTATTCCAAAGTAGTTTGATTTTATAACATTCACCAACAGTGGACAAAGCGCAATAAGAACTGTTTTTGGCAACCATAAAGTAGTCAGCTAATCTGAGGGTGGAAGCCTCCTCCTTATAATAAAACTTGCGGTTTCCTTCCATGTACCCTACCCTTAAATTCTGTCAAGAATTGCACAGCCTTTGGTTTGCTTGTAACCCTTTTGTGTAGAGCGGGAACAATATACCTTTTACTATTGATTTTGTAGAATTCTATTCATTAAGTTATATTAAGCTATATCTAAGTCCATTGTCCACTAAATTTTGTAAAGTGTAATAAATTGTTACTTAATATAGGTAAATTTGTTTGGTCAAGTGGCGTACCTACTTCATATACTGTATGTCATCTACCTATATGTGGAAACTTTTAATTGGCCATTGATGTTCTATTCTGTGACTACATTGTATTCTATTAGCTGTAAGTTTTCCTAAAACTGTAAAAATAAAATAAAATAAAATTGCGAGCATATACATAATTGCGATCACTAATCAAACGAAAATACTTGAATATTTGAAATCAAAAGTCGCAAGTTAATAAGTCCACTACACTTGGCCAACTCAAATTTACCTTATCTAGCCTCATCTCTAGAGATCTGTAGAAGTTCTCGAGCTAAAATCAGCCTTAGCGTTATGTTAAAAGGTATGTTTTTCAACAGCAAGTTTACTCGACGCCTGTGCCCCAAATCGCGAAGATATCGGACGTGCTGACGGGGCAGGGACCTCCATTCCAGACAGCTATAGCGAGTCACCTATACTCGCCCGTCTCCATCTATCAACCCAGGGTACGTATATAAGTTGATTCTCTTGATTGGAAACACTAAACTACGTCTAATCTAATATCAGGTATGCTTATATAGTATAAATTGAAGTCGCAGCTCGCGTCTGTCTGTCTGTCTGTATGTTCTCTAACTCTTTCTAAACCACGCATCGGATTTTGATACAGTTTTCACTAATGAAAGGAGCGTTAAACAAGGAAGGTTTATATATACATATAATTTGCTGAAAAAAACTGCTAAGCTAAAGCCGATTATAATCAATAACTTTCAACGAGTAATTCTTGTATATAAGTATATTTCGCGTATCTCGAAAACGGCTCTAACGATTTGAATAAGAATTTATATTTAGATAAGCCTACGTATTTAGTTGTATTTCTCTTGTAAAAACACAATCTTGCATTAAAAAAAGGCTTTTTTTATAGATTTAATACCTATGGGTATTAAAACGCCATATGGTAAATTTTTATGATACTTGTATTGTTTCCGTGGATGATAAGCAACTTTCACCTCAAAATTTTGTGAGATGACGCTGTATGGATGCAAATATGTTTAGCTTACATCCAGTAGTAAGAATGCAATTATTGTGACGATCTTAAGTTAATCTTAATCGCCCAGATACTTTACTTATATATTACGTCACGGCCTATTTGTGATGAGATTTTTTTTTACGAAACAGTTTTACTTAAGTAAAGAGTAATAAAAGCCTGTAAGCGAGCTGACATTCCACTTGAAGGTAGGTTACAGAGTTCTAGTGACACTTTTCCATCCATATGTTTTTATTTCTTCGTCTCCTTCTTCGTGTTTTTTTTTTTAATTTTTGTATTATTTTTGTGTTAGTATTGAGTTTTTTGTACTGATCAGATGTTGGTTCAAATTTTGATTTGGGTTTCATCACTTGTTCTAATTATAAAGAAAATACATATATAGACGCACGTCTGAGATTAGTATTAGCCAATCTGAGGTTCTTGGATAGTGGACTCTAACTGATCCTTGTGAACCAGAATTCATTAAAAAATTCTTATTAAATAATAATTAAAGTTAAATTTAAATAAAAAATTAGACCATTTTAATTTTAAATAATTAAATATTATAGAAGAATATAAAATTGGAATACAAAAATATAATGTAATTAAACTTATTATAATAAAAATAAAGGCTGTTTCTAACGTGGGATGTAATATAGAGGCTTTGTGAACAAGATCCCTCATTAGCAAGGGCTACCGGAAAATATCCCATAGTTACCAAATTAAAGAGGTTAAAGATAAGATTCTAGAATCTGAACATCTGAAGTATGACTACCTATATTTTGAATAAGATATATGCGGCCCACGGGGGTGGTGTAACCCCCGGGGGGAAACTGAGATAAGAAATATACATAGAGGCTCATACAAATTCAGATACTTGTGTGAATCATGTCAATCAATATTATGTACTTTCGTAATCATTTGTAACACTTTTTTACAGTTGTCATCACCAACAACATATGAGGTTTCTGCGCCAGTTCCAATGCAATTAGCATATTCTGAGCATAAAGTCTCCTATCAGCCACAACAGAATTCTGTACAGTACAACCCATCAAGTTTCAACCAGAAATTACAGGCTCCCAAACAGATCGCTAACAAATTCCCCATAAATCTGCCCCAGCCTCAACATTTACTAGTTCAACAGCCACTATACCAACAACAGGCTTTAACTCCTCAGCGCATATATCAATCGGCTCCTCAGATATATCAAGCTCAATTACAATTGCAACAGCCCGTCCAATATGGCCAAGCTCCGCAAATATTTGGCCATGAACAACCGATAGCTTATAATCAACCGCTGTTTCAAGTTGTCCCGAATAGTCAACCTGGGATAGTATATGCAAAGCAAGATGTTCCCGAACAAAAGACATTGCAACCAATCAGAGTGCTGAAGCAGTCGGAACAACCAGCGGAAAAACAAAGTGATTCTTCGAATCAAGTAAGAACCTTTATTTTTATTAATTAACCAAAAAATACACCTGTTGAAATGTTACTCTTAAGTACACTCTTAAGTACTCTTAAAACTATTGTAGTTTTATTAAAAAAAATCATTTTTCCAAATATATTAGTTCCTTTTTTTTTCTTTTCACTGGTACCTGGTTCTGCGTTCTGCAGTCAAGACCAAGATAGTTGGTAAATAACAACATGTACTTACGTACGGTGGTGTCGTGATTTGATAAGGGATCCCATAGTCCACGAATAAATCAAGGGTGTTAGATGTCTCACATGCTGAATTCCTATTGTTTATGGTTATTGCCGAAGATATAGCCACACATATAATAAACCGTTAATGAGACCACCGTGAAACAACAGCATATGTGCTGTTATGTTTCGGTTAGTGAGTAAGGGATGTCAGAGCCCATTACCTTATCCTTAATCCTACTATGGTGGGCACCGCACTTGCAGCACCTGTGGCTTGTGTTATAGACGACGTTAGCCACCTACCATCAAGTGGGCTGTCAGCCTGACGACCTTAACATTTAAAAAAATATTATTTTTTTCTGTGAATTTCAAAAACTAATATTTCGCCTAATTTAATTAATATTGTTACAGAATTACAATGCTCAACAGCATGGAGCTGTCAGTTATGCAACATTCTCTTTGGGACAGCCTGCTCAAGCACCAGCTCAGTATCAAGCTCAACCCCAGTATCAAGCTCAACCCCAGTATCAAGCTCAACCCCAGTATCAAGCTCAACCTCAGTATCAAGCTCAACCCCAGTACCAAGCTCAACTCCAGTATCAAGCTCAGCCGCAATATCAAACTCAACCTCAGTACCTTACTCAACAGTACCAAGCTGAGCCCCAATATCAAAGTCAACCCCAGTACCAAGCTCGTCCTCAATACCAAGCGCAGAGTATTCAGTATCAGCCCCAACAGTTTAATGTGAAAGTTGAATCGCCTTCAATTAATTCTGTAGCTCCAACGAAAGTGAGCTCTTTAAGACAAGTGGCTTATGTGAAACAAGCTGCTGCTCCGGCTGGACATCAATCGCAACAGCTTGTAGCAGTTCAGTCGTTGCCACAGCCCTATCCTCATAATCATTTGCTGCAAAACGTGGGATATGCGGGGCAACCTTTAGCTGTAGCTCCGACCTTCCCTCCAATACAATATTACGGCAAATTTGCACATTCTATCTTTGGCGGTTACCAACAATGAATTTAAGTTGAATCCCCTTCTGCAAACTTTGCCTTATTTTGAATATTTTTATGTGAACACGTCAAAAACATATTCTATTTTTCGGCAATAGGCATGATGACAGATTTTGAAATTCCCTTCCATAATGTATTCCTTCCATGATACACGTCTACCAAATCCGAAAAAAAACAATATTTCACCAAAAAAAACTAAATTTCAACGCGAGTTATTGAATGTTTTTAAATCTATTTTGAATTACGCGCGAAAACGCTTTTAGGTGTCATGGCGTCTCGTCTGTTGAAACGTGACGTCACCGACATCTCATCGGATTTTTCATTCTGTCAAAGCAAAGTCAAACAACACGTTGGCACTTACCTGGGCGTGACGTCATTCGCTCCGATTGGTGTTTCAGTTAACATGGCCGATTGCAGTTATTTATACTTCTATTTTATTGAAAATCTTATTAATCTCAATTTTAATACAAAAAATGATCAATTTTTTTAGACTCCTTTCAACTTATATTTTTCTCCAAAACTATTTATTCTTTGATTCTTTAATACCGTCATCATGCCTATTGGTATTTTTAGAGTATTTTAAATTAAATTTTATTTTAAATTGTAAAGAAAACTATAACCCATTGCCGTTTGTCAACAGAACAGTTGTAGTAACTTTTTAAATTAACGAATGATTTTTTATTATTGTATTTTCGGCAAATTTTATTATAAATAAGGTGGATTGCTTATAAAAAGCGGCTTATGCACTTTTTTGAAATTAAGTATAAGATTTGTGTAGATACTGAGGTGCTTTATGACTATTTAGAAAACTGTGATGCCATTATTTAGTTGTATATTTTATTAGTGATTACAATTATTGTAAGATTTATGTGAAGTTTTTTTTTACAAACGAGCTGACCTGGCAGGTGCCCCGCTCAAACGTGCTGGGTCTAGCTATGAATGGTTTACATCCAGGGGGTCTCTTAAGCATACACACAAAATGTTTCAACTAAATCTGTCTAGCATTTCAGGAGGACTTAAGTGAAACACTCGAAAGAAAGCGGATCTTATAAGTTTATTTATATTTATACTCGAGCGAAGCCGGGGCATGTCGGATTACTACTACATAAGTATACCGTTGTGCCCCTGCGGCAGAGAAATATTTAGGAATTTTTAGACAAGGCACTTTTTTATTAAATATTTTTTTAAAAAGTTCGCTAGACAGACAGTCGGTCCACTTGGTGTCAGATGTCTACCTTCGCCTATAACACACAAGCAATGCCAGAGGCGCTCCAAGTACGCTGCCATCTTTGCTATGATTAAGGATAAGGGATTAGGATGGGATAGGGAAATGGGCACTGGCATCCCTTACTCACTCACCAAAACACAACAGCTCACGTGCTGTTATTTCACGGTGATCTTCTGTTAGTGCCGCCCAATTCATGACTGCGAAGCGCAGTGTGCCCTGCCTCTAATAAACTAACTAAAGTAAATTAGTGATCTCTAAATTTAATCCAGATAGAAAAACAAAATGTTTCGTACATGCAAACCTGTCGGGATTTAAACCTGCTGTGTCTTTAATATCGGTAGTCTAGTTTTAATATCGCCAGCCCTATAGACAATTCCCATTAATTTTGTCATCACCGTGTCGTAATATTTGTATATAGCACAGAATATATTGAAATAGATTACGGCTTTGATATAAGCATAAAATCGAATGGATCAACAAAAGCGCAATTTCGTTTGTTACAGCCCTATAAATTGTATGACTACGCACTAAGTCTCTAACGATGTATTACACGCACTCATAAAGCAGTATTCATTACAGAGTATTGTGTCACAGTATAAACGAAACGCAGAAGATATTCATTCATACTTTTATATAGATCCTCA
Organism: Bembecia ichneumoniformis; assembly: GCA_910589475.2. NCBI lineage: Eukaryota > Metazoa > Arthropoda > Insecta > Lepidoptera > Sesiidae > Bembecia > Bembecia ichneumoniformis. The sequence goes on from OU342535.1 coordinate 17,705,202, forward strand.
TTAAAATTGTCTCAGTACCAACATATGCATTTGTACATATAGATCATGGCGAAAAAAGATTGATGAAACTGTCTAAGAACTTATTAAAAATGTCTAAGAAATATCTCAGAGTGACTTTAAAATATAAAATAATTAGCTTGTGCCCATACGAATTTCGTCTTCGTTGAAAAATAATGCCTGATATCTTTATCACTGTGACGACGGTGGCCATCCCGACGATCCCTCGGAAATCTAACATTTATCCAGGATCTGTGTGCCTAATTTCACCCAAGTCTTTTTACGTGAAAGAGTACATACATCCTTACATCCTCACAGACTTTCACATTTATATTATAAAAGTAGGATAACGCCTATCAAAAATTAAATAGCAAAGAAACTTTGAAAATGTTATTAGCATGAGCAGCGATATCTTCTGACTTCACGTTAATGTGGACAAAAGTTAGTCTCTAAGAGATAAGTATTATTGACAGATCATTTAAACTAAGTAGGTTCGCTTACTGGTTCAAATTCGACCATATTCACTTTGAATTATTTATTTTTTTATTTTTATTTATAACTCTATAACAGCAGCATAATATAGCAGCAGTAATTATAATAGCAGATATTCCAATAGCTTCTTGAAACAGAAAGTATGTCTGAGTCTTATAACATTTTGTTGCAGCAAATGTTTATCTACATGTAGGTATATATAGTAGGTAAACACTAAAAAGTTCAGTACCTTTAACTCATTATTCTGTAACAATGGAATCCCATACGTTGCTTGCATCGACGTAATATCCAAGTAGACGACTAATACCTATTTATTCGCAATGCAAATTGTTCTGGCAACTAAATGGCAATTGGTCCGATCAAGGTCACGACGGAATTCTGTTGGTCGTTACTGCCCGAACATTACCTGGCGTGGAATTATATAATATCTATTTCTCTAATGTGTTGTCTAAATTCGTTCGCCCTGTACCAGAAGTCTAGTTGGATATTACGTCGATGATTACTTGTAATAAACATACCACATATGACTGTTTGCGCTCTTGCAAATCTAAGCTAGAATAATTATGTATGTGTGTGTGTACTTCCTTAATTAAAATACTAATACTATTAAAATACTAGAATTTCTTCGTTGATTGATTTCTGCTCATAATAGTAGTTACTGTGGTGGCATAGTACTGGACTAGTCACAGAGTAACAGCACAGTAAGCAGGATACTACATGCTCAATATCTAAATAATTAATTGAAAACGAGGTTATTAAAAATATGCTTTTAAAGGATATAAACAATAAAAGTTCAGTGCCTATGTATTCCGGTTTGACCAGCTAGTCGTCGGGACAGACCGTATCGAAGTTTGAGATCTGAAGTTCTTCGATCCTCTTCCGCATGTCTGTGTGAAGATGTGATGTACTAATGTTTCATGGGTCTTGAAATGGCATCCGCCCATGTGGTGCCGGTGTCTAGTCCTCTGTTGAAGCCACCTGCCGACTTGAGTGCCATCCTTTATTGGCGTTTTGGTTTAAGTCGGTTTGTACGGCTGTATCTCGGCAGTAGTTGTACGACTCCATAGTCGATAATGGGTAGGATGCAGCTCTGAACTATTAGTAGTTTTGTCTCTGTGCTGACTTTGGACCGTGCCCCGATTATTGGATTTAGCATTCCTCGTACCCGTCTTTCCCTTTCAGCTGTGTACTTTGAGTCGAAAATTACTCCGAGATATTTGATTTCGTTTTTGGCCAATAGTGATTCGTTTTCGATTCGTAGTCTCTTCGTGTGTTTTCTTTGTCTAATGAGTTCTAATGAGTTCTAATGAGTGCATAGTGCAGTTCCGTCGCTGAATTTAGTATACAGTCTGCGTATTGCGAGAATTTATGTCCCGTGATCTCGTTCTCCTTCGGTATGTCTGAAACGTACAGATTTAACAGCGCTGGTCCTAGGATTGACCTTGCTGCACTCCATGTGAGATGTGTCTCCTCGTTCCGAGGGTGGTTCTGAACTTGCCCTCTGTCTCTCTGTTTTCGATGGCTTGTATCACGTTGTGGTGTGCGGCTCCGTCATAGAGTTTTTTGAGAAGGTATTCGTGGTGTATTGAGTCGAATTGTCGAGTCGAAAGTCTTTGCTTGGAGATCATTGCTACACTGTGACCCTTGTTCAAGGCGCTGCCGGTACCTCTTTGTCTTACGACACCGTGTTGGTAGTCGAGTATTAGTCTGTTATAATCTTAGTCTGATTCTCGATAGTAGCATTCGCTCAGCCAATTTTATATTCTAATGTTTCACTTAAAAGTATCTGTAAATAAAATCAAATAGTGTACTGATGACACTAGTTGAATTAATGGCTACACTAGGACCATTATCTCCTAGTGTAGCTACTACCATCAATCTAGCGATAGCCACCTACCATCAAATAGACCGTTCATTTGATGGTAGGTGGCTACCGTCCATTTTGTATAAAAATCAATTGAACACAAAAATATCATCCCAAATATATTTCCATCATATTCTTTATTTGAACAGGTGCATAACATAATGTACATACAAGCCATTCGAGATTTAAAAAATATATGCTATGCGTGATTGCTATGTTTAATTAAATGTTTTCCTAATTACAATTACCAACGTTTTTTATTATCTCTTCTAGAACTAAATTATTATTATTATTTATTTATTTATTATACATGAAATAATTAGAAAAATATTTACAATGTCCCATAAAACTGGAAAGCAGTTTGTCTATGGGATCAAACTAATGTTATCAAAAATAAAACTGAATTTAAAATAAATGTGACCTAAATTAAAAACCTAAACCTAAATTTCATTAATTAACTTAAAGAAAACAGATAATATTTCATTAATTTATGAATGCTAATATTCACAAATATTAGCATTTGTGCTGTATTGTGCTAATTCCTCGATCTTTATTCTATTCTATTCCTCGCTAGTTTGACCATCTTCTTGATATGTTACTCAGTCAATCATGACAATCAATGCAATCAGAATTTTTATCTGGCCGTCTGTCATTCATTCACTTTTAAAAATATAAAAAATAATTTTATACACATTGCGTCAAAGGCTATTGTCATTAAATGCGTAATTATTCCACCATAGCAGACCAGACCAACTGTTTCATTATTCTTATTATTTATTCTGCGCAATTGTACAATCAGGTTGAACAAATGTTTCATAAGATTACAGCACCGCACGGTTTTTTTTTTTTTAATCTTTATTTGGAGGCTTCACCGCACGGTTACAGTACGAACATGGATCGCGTCACGTTTACCGTCAACGGCCAAAAATGCAGTGGTAAGTGAATATTACTTGAAGAGCATATAAAAAAGAAATTCTGTAATCATTATATATTTTGAAAAAAAAATTGGGTGTATTGTTAAACGAATAATATCACTTTTAATTTAATATTAGCTTCGTGTTTTCTTGTAATGAGTTTTTTTAATTTATAAATTAATCCCTTTTGTGCAGGTTAAATAGACCATTTTAAAATAAATATAAGTAAATTAAACGCCTGGCATATTAACGCAAATAAACAAGGCAATTGATCCAAAAGCTCTTTTTTATTCTTTTATTTCATAGAATACAAACGAGTGCTACTTCCGAAACCTGGTCGGAAATTTTTGTTGAGATACAATTTACAACATGCGAATGATACGCTATTATTTATTATTATTATCTATTTATTTTTTAATTTATATATTTGGCTAAATAAAAAGTAGGGTTTTTCAATGGCACATGTTTTCGAAGCTTGCTGACGTTGCAGTCATTGGCACAAAAGATTACTTTGATTGTTTATTGTAATTTTGAACTAATGTTTTACACTATTAATATTGTGTGTTCAGACACCTATGTCATCGTTAACCAATCACGGTGAGCTCTGAACGCGACGCTTCGCCCCTATTGGCCAGACGCGAATTTTATTAATTACCGCAATTATCGCAAAAAAGAAGAAACGAAAGCAAGCATCATCTCCCTGTAAATAATTATAATTTCGTAAACAATATATGTATCCAAACATTAAATAAATCGTAATTGGAAAGAAGAAGCATCTCATTTGTCGACACCGACGCACACCACCAGCCCAGGATCTTCCCAACATCCACATTTCTACATTGTGTTTATGATTTTATATTATATAAGTATATAATTATATTATATAATAATTATATAATTTTATATTATATACCTAAAAATATTTTATATCTATATTTATATCGTAGTGTGCATTTCTTCTTTTATTGTTAAAATCGATCAATTATATTTAACATTCTTATATACGTAATAATGGCTTCAATTGTAGCCATTTGAATATCTTCCGCTGGGGCACTTTTCCCACTATAATCACCACTTTGTCTATTGACATTTTGTCTACGGTCCCCGTCTTCCAGAGAGTATACCTTATATTATACATTTCCCTAGATTTATATTCCCTAATTTATACATTTTTTCTATCTTTCCTCTAAAACGATGTTGTCAATAAATAGACGATTTATTTATTTAATTAATTATTGTTTTAACTGAGGCCTTGTGTGTGTGTGTGTTGAACTATGGATTTCTACGAAAGATCAGTGCCAGCAAAATGCTAGGTTTCTACTCAGATGTTTTTTGTACTCATCAAAACGTTTTTTATAACTTTTATTGTTGCTATTATTGTTTTCTTTGTGTTAAATCGTATGTTTTTTAAGTTGCAAAAAAACAATTATTGACATCTCATTTATTGCATAGTTTATAATAATAGGTTTTGTTTATGAAATCATATATTTCATATCTTAAGATGAAGTGCACGCCAATGAAGTCTTATGTATCGGCTAGTAATTAAATTAATGGATATTACCAAAATTATTTGATTGCCTTAGTGTACTGACCGTCTATTTTTAATATTAATATTATTTTAAACTGCCACAAGGTAATTGCTGGCGTGGTTGGTTAATAAAACACACCTAAAAAGTTAACAAAACTTACAAATTAGTTTTAGTATTTAATTGTATTTAACGAGGAAAGCCAGAGAGCGGAGTGACGTTACGCTGAAAGCGCTACCGTCGTCGCCATACCAGATCGGAAATCGTTTCTGGCATCTCTTACTCATGACACTAATTGAAAAGAACAGAAACAGAACAATGCAATAAATAAATTTAGTGCTGCTTGGGACTGATGGCTGATTATTTCTTTTTTGTATATTACACTGATGCGTCTCAGCTTCGAACGGGAGCATTAAAATATATTATACCCTATATTCATCTGAAAAAATATACCTTCCAAATAGTGAAATTGGTGCAAAATTCACCCTCTCTCTTTATTATACAATATGTATTAGTATAGACTTGTATAGCAAATTGACCTTCAAAGAACACTATGATGTTCCTGTCAGATCTTCCTCATAGAACTGGTAGTAAATTCACAAGAATTGGGACTCTAAAAGACTGATTAGTCATAGGCAATAAAGAATATTATATTTTTTTATTTTGAAGTCATTATGCTGCCGTCATACCGGTGGGTTATTAGTATAGTAAACGTTTCTATATAGCGGTATTCTCTCGCAAAAAATTAAAAAAGCGGCATTCCAATAACATAATTGAAATCACAGTGGGCAAGGAGGTCACTTCAGACGTGACTCTGCTTAACTACCTGCGCAAAACCCTGGAGTTGAGAGGCACCAAATACATGTGTCTGGAAGGTGGCTGTGGAGCTTGCATCGTTAAAGCAGTTAAACATCCTGGTGGACCAGCATGCGCTGTTAACACGGTAATATAACCATTGCTACTCAATGTATTTCAATTTAAAAAAAAATGCCTTTCTGATGATTTAAAATAGTTATAATACAGCCCAGTAATGAAGCAACTGATGTGAGGATCCCATTAGATGAAACGGTCATAATTTCAAGTTTAAATTAGAAATTATGATCAATTTCTTCCTCCCAGGAAAACCTTCGCATCTAAGGTGCAAGGTGTGTGTCTTGGAAGTTAAGCGAAGTACGACCAATCCACAGATAAATAATGTCGTGGAAAATAGCCTATTCTTCCTAAGAGATCTGTACTCAGCAGTGGAATTTAATACGAATATATAATCGTAAAATACCTATATGTAGATGTTAACTGCATAGGTGAACATAACCTTACCCATTTAAAAACCTACAATATTTTACAAATGATAGTATTTGTCTAGTCTAAGACCCCTCGTGGTTTTTGGTTGAATTGGATCCTAGTACGATAAGGTGCAATATCCTGCAAATAACAAGTCAGTTTTGCTAATCGTTCAAATTTTTTGTAATTTCTCAGTCCTGTCTCCATAATCGACTTTATTCTTGGGTTGTAGATATTTTTGTCTTTACAGTCTGTATCTTAATATCTTACCTTTTATTTTCATTAACATGACCAGTGCATGGTGTCGGTGACGTCGTGCCAAGATTGGGACATCACCACTATAGAGAAGATAGGTAACAGAAAGGATGGTTATCACTTGGTACAAACAACTCTAGCAGAACACAACGGAACTCAGTGCGGTTTCTGTTCTCCAGGATTTGTTATGATGATGTATAGGTAATTAATTGTTTACTTTTAAAAATAAACACGCTTCATGAATTCACTGCAGCCTATTATTTCTTAATTCAAGCTGTCGAGCTCAGTGGAGGGATTGTAACGAAACTCTTTAATTTCAGCTTACTGCAATCGAGAGGTTCAAACATGACAATGGTGGAAATCGAGAGTTTGGTTAACAACACCTGCAGGTGCACCGGCTATAGGTCGATATTTGAGGCATTCAATACATTCGCCAAAGACGCTCCAAAACAACAACTGGTAGATATAGAAGACATACAAAGTGTTTGTCAGAAAACTGGAAAAATTTGCAAACAAGACAGCTGCGATAGTTTCGACTGGTGCATTGTTAAGGATTCGCTTAAAGAAATTAGCAAAGAAATACAATTAAAAGACAATAAATTGTGGTATAGAGTGACCTTGGTTAGTGAGGTATTTGACATATTAAAGCGTCACGAAGGAAAAGGTTATATGCTTGTATCAGGAAATACAGCTAGAGGTAGTACTTGTTTAATCGTCTTCACGGCAAAATTACTGATTAACTCGAAATACCTGTTTTCTTTATCACTTATACTTTAATTGCAACGAGTGAACATCCACCTTTCAACTGCTTATAATTAAAACAAATATTTTTTGTGTTAAAAAACTGCACAGTGATGGTAGATGGCTCCCATCGTCTAGTAAACAGCAATCAAGTGCGATTCTTGTCTTAATAGGATAAGATATGGGTACGGGACAGTGTGAGGATGGAGCAATGGGCACTCAGACAACAGCACACGTGCAATTATTTCATGGTGATTTTTTATGTTTTCACTACAAGACCTGAATTAAGCATATTCGTTTCCTAAGAGCCATGGGTTACTGATGTCACCAGAGTAGTTAACTTGTTTATGATCACTAAAGTGATAGCATTAAAATTTTATTTTTATTTTCAGGAGCCTTCCCGATATCGGAGTACCCCGATGTATTAATAGATATAACTGCCATAGAAGAGTTAAAACAACATTCATTAGATCAAAACCTCACTATTGGATCGGGAGTCACTCTCAATGAATGCATACAAATATTCCAAAAATTCTCAAAAGAAGATTATTTCGGATATCTCTCTACATTTTATGATCACATTTCGTTAGTGGCCAGTACATCTTTGAGAGACGTGAGACACTATATACGTACTATGTACACCACCACAGTGTGAAAAAGTTGAAGAAATTCAGAAACCACAGAGATTTAAGACTCATTGCTATTTTTATAAAAACAACTATGGCATCACTTTTATTTTAGTCTTGCAGAATAGGTTTTCTAAAATACTGTATCCGAATAGAGCAATATAGAGGCTATATAAAAAAATAAAGCGGATGTTGTTTCAGTCAGTTCTAATCGATATCCTATAGTTTCGGGTTTCCTCATAAAAACTGTATATTCCAACGATCCTGCTTCATCTGCTATATTATACATACTTATAACATTATATTAATTCTTTCAGTCATATAATATAAGTTCACAAATTTTTGAATCGATTTTCGTAAAAGGCCTCCAGTATGGAGATTTTATGAGGGGTAAAATAATACAAGCGTTAATTTAAAAGCGTTACGTTACTGTCACTTTGATATTTCTGCGACAGCGGACGCGTGTATTTATGTTCTCTAATTCAATTCTCTGGGCAAACTTCGAAGTGCAGTCCGCGTTGAGGAACGTGGTGACATCTGTATATATCGAACGTAACTAACATAACTTTTCTTGGAACACGTGACATCTGTGTATACAGAATGTAACTAAATAGTATAAAGTAATTAGGTATCCAGTTATCTATTGATACGAGTATAATTATATCGTGTGTCAGAGATGACACACACACTTTTTTTTTATTTATCACATCAATAGAAATATCTAATAATTCATAATTAAATCATTCAATAAGTGTTAAACTTTTAATAGGTCTCTATTAATCCCAGTACGCAAAATCTTTTCAGCTGGCAACTATTGGGGGAAATCTAATGGTAAAGTACGAGCACAATGAGTTTCCATCAGATCCGTTTGCATTATTTGAATCGATTGGTGCCTCATTGACCATACGTAAGTAATTACAATAAATACAATGGAATTACAATAAAGGTAATTTAATATTACTCTATTCACTAATAGCAGCCGTAGACTGGTCTCCCATGTATGAATTAAATTTAGAAAGTAGTTTAAATTTTTTTTATGACACTATTAATTCAATCATGGATGACTGCGTCCCGAGGAAAAAGCGAAGTCGTGCAGGTTCGAGGTACGTTTACCCTGAGTGGTATTCTGTTGAAATAATTCACAATATAAAATTAAAGGCTTTTCTTCATAAACGATATAAAACGAGTGGGAATGGGAGGGACTATGAGGCTTTCGCTCAGTGTAGAACTAGGGTCAAAAGTATGATAGAATCTGCAGAAAAACTACATCGGCATATTACCCAAGATCAACTCCTAAAAGATCCAAAGTCATTCTGGAATTACACTAAGTCACAGATTAATAAGTAGTTACTACCGTAACAGATAAATCACTCCCTAACAAAAAGACCATCACAACTTTTATAAATGCCTACTGTTTTGCCTCGCCAACTGCTTAGCGGAAAAATATACCTTATAGTTCAAACGTTGAGTTGTTATTGCTCTGCAGCCGCACGCGCCCGCGTGACATTGAAATAATAGTAATAAAGTCAGGGCTACTACTTCTGAGTTTTTCTAGGCCGTCCCAAAATACAAAGCTAATTAAGCCGCTAGTAACTATTTATTAAGTAATTAACTAGTAACTATAAGCTTACAACTTCTCAGTTCAAGTTGATCAGAATAACATGATTTTTAAGATGTAAATAAGTACTAGTAGGTAACGAGCAATGATAAAAAACCTTGTAGGTACCTAAAGGTTTTCATATTGGTAGGTACTTATTCCTATTTCCACTGACGAGACCAAATAAAAAAGCCTAAATTGTGTATATCATTAGTCCACAAATCCACACAACACAAAGTCGACCAAACATCGAGTTTTGATGAAATAGTCGGAGAGCTCGCTGCTAAATTGTTCTCGACATAAAATTATTTGGCGATACATTATTGTTCTATAGTGAAAAAAATTTTGAACAACGGCGGAGAGTATTTATGTAAAGTATGTAAGCATTGAGTAAAGTAAGTATTTGTTATGTTACTAAATAAAACTGTTTTTACAGATTTAAATCATATTAAAAAAACAATGCATAAATAAGTGTAATACACTCTTTATTTTTAATCTATCTTTAATAGGTACAATTTTTTTTTACAGATAAATAATTTCGTTTAAAGGTAACTAGGTGATAAATTTTGTAGTCAGCTCTCAAACTATGTAGCGGACAGCGTGCGCGTGCCTTGTTGCCAGACCGCATAGCAACGCCACTTGGCAACGCGGCGGCGGCGGCCGGTGCAGCGCGTTGCCGCGCGAATGCTAATAATACTTATTACCTACTTGAGTTTATTTTTACTAAACATTGTTTTATTAAAATTTCGTTTGCACTAGTAACTTTAAAAGTTCCATTTCGTAAGTTGTGAAATTTATTTATTGTACAACCACATAAACAATGCACATGGTAGGTACGGATTTCACAAGTTCAAGTATTATAATTAAATACATACCTATTAATTATTAAATACAAAGAATATTTAGGTAGGTGCATGTCATTCAATGGATTTTAAAGTTAAAGTATTAAAAAAATATAATACGGAGAATTTAAATTCTCCGTATTTATATTTTTTAGTTTTCACGGATTTACATCCTTCCACTGCACACGTATTACGAGGCATAATACCTATTATTCTTTCCGAAATGTAAATCAAAGACACGGAACACAATTACTCCTGGCGGAGATCAAAGAAGAAAAAAATAAATGTGAATGCGCGCGCTCGCGTCGGTGGCAACCGCGTGAATGTGTACCTTGGAAAGTACAGCGGCGCGTAGGCACTTAGCGCGCGCAAGTACATGAAGTGAAAGAGGCCTGACTAAGTCCAAAACAGGTAGTAGATGTCCACAAAAGATCTTAAAGGACGGGGAGGTGTTGACTGATGAAAAATGTGTCAAAGAGTTTGCGAGATATTTTCACTCGGTCTATAGCCCGGAACGAGCGGAGCTAAATGTTGACATAGCCGTCAAGGAAGCGGGAGGCGAAAATGGTGCGGCAAGAGTCCATTTAAAAAAATTGCAACTAGAGGAAGTGCTGCTTGCGCTCCGACAACTTAAGCCAAAGCGATCGGCTGGACCGGATGGCATACCGCCTTTTATCTTTAGAGACTGCCGATTGACACTAGCTGAACCATTAAACTACATCTATAACCTATGTTTGGAGACGGCTACATTTCCTGAAAGATGGAAACTAACCAGGGTTGTTCCGGTGCCAAAAGGTCGTGGGGGGGCAAAGGTGGATGACTACAGACCGATTGCAGTACTATCGACTCCGGCCAAGGTACTAGAATCTGCGGTCCATAAAATCATACTTGGTCAGGTGGGAGCACAGCTCACGGATGCCCAACACGGATTTCGATCAGCGAGAAGTACTACCAGTAATCTTCTTAGCTACATGGCTGAAATTCTCCCAGTGGTAGACAATGGAGGACAGATAGATGCCGCCTACTTTGACTTTAAAAAAGCTTTCGATCTGGTCGACAACGACGTGTTGCTTAAAAAGTTGGCGTATGTCGGTTTCACTCCACATCTGTTGCGTTTCTTTGCCAGCTACATGACAGACAGACAGCAGTATGTCGAATATGCCGGCCACGTGTCCGAACCATATTATACCAGATCTGGCGTAAGCCAGGGTAGTAATCTTGGACCTCTCGAGTTCATAATTATGATAAAGATGCAAAGTGTTTGTTATTTGCTGATGATCTTAAATTATGTATCAGTATAAGAACCGTCGAAGATTGTGTGAGGCTACAGAAGGACATAAATAGAGTTGTCACCTGGAGCAAAGACAACTTCTTACAATTTAACTGCTCCAAGTGTATGGCCATTACGTTCTCTCGTACACATACACCCGTTGAGCATAATTATAAGATACAGGATATGCCAATGGCCAGAGTCGGAGAGGTTAGAGATCTAGGACTACGTTTAAATACAAGATTGACTTTTCGTGAACATATCGTAGATGTTTGTAAAAAAGCGTACAGAAATTTAGGGTTTATTCTTAGGAGGATTCGTGGTTTTACAAATGTCAAAGCGATTGTCACGTTATATAACGCTTTAGTTAGGAGTAAATTGGAATGCAACGCAGTTATTTGGGCACCCCATGAGACGAAATATAAGCTTATGTTGGAGCGGGTACAAAATAAATTTATTAGATATCTTTATATGCAGCTGTATGGAGTGTATCCATACTACCCGCTGATGTATCCTACTTTATTCATTTTGGGTATGGTTGGATATAACGAGCTCCGCGTTAGAAGGGATCTTAGGCTAACTTCATATATTTACAAAGTACTAATAGGGAAAATACATAATGCGGACATATTGACACAAATTAGTATTAGCGTTCCTGACAAGTACGTGTGGCGTAGGCGCGGGCCTCAGTTGCTGGCGGTGCCGCGCGGGCGCACTAATCTATTAAATGAGGCTCCCCTGATGCGCGCGCTTCATATCCTCAACCGTATACACAGTAGATTGGATGTTTTTTGGTGTACTCTGAATGAATTCACAAAAATAGCACTATACGTAATTAGTTATGAATATTAGGAACTAGTTTGCATTTATATTAATGATTGTTGCTACACTACCGCATTGGGTGAAAACCTGTAATGGTAGATTGTAAGTTTGTGTGTGTAAATAAATAAATAAATAAATAAATAAAAATTCTGAGGTGCTTTTTAATAAACTTCGGCTTCGTCTCTTTTTTTATTAATTTTGTTTTATAATTTAAGAGGGTTGAAAAGTTTGAACGCTGCGCGCGTCGTGTTACACGAATTTCTGTACATGATTGTGATTCACGTAAGAATTATAATGAAAACAAAAATTTAACCGGATAGCAAAATACTTTTTTATTAGTTATGGCAAGATAAAATTAAAAAATATAATTTATGTATCGTGTATTTAGCGACTCGAATTCCCTAAATTTTACTATGAAGTCACATTTGGATCATCTATCTGTTCATCTTAGAAACATTGATAGGAAATGTGTTTTGAAAAATATTTCAATTCTCTTCTTTTACTTTTGCGATCGGTTTTTATAATTTTAATCCAACAAAAACATTAAAAAACTTATGAAATGATACAGTTGTGCTTATATTTTGTGCTATTTCTGTAAATTCAGACCTTTGGTTGAAAAAACAATATACGTGTAGGTACATGAACAATTTTTAACCATTAACAAAATAAATAAATAGATACTAATAATGTCTCTTTTACGTGATTTTTTCAAAATCACTATAAATGCTAAATATACTAATTTATTAATATGATTGTTTTACAGTCGATGGCAGTGGATCTAGGGTACACGTGAAACCAAGTGAATTTCTCAAGATTGATATGAAAAATAAACTTATATTGAACGTTCAATTGCCGCCTCTAAGCAATGAACATAAGTATACCTCCTTTAAGGTAAACGTTTGCTTAAGTGTAACACTGTTCGCATACAGCTCATTAATTAGTATTCATTAGTTAATTCAGAGCGAGCTGTTTAGCCTCTAATCCTGCTTTGTGTCCAATGATCTACATAATATAGTCTTTCCTTTTATTTAAATTAGTGCAGCGACCATATTATATAAAAACGTTTGTAAAAAGGACCTTACCTATATCGTGTTTAAGGTTTTGTTTAAAGGAATGTAAAAGAAAATTGGTAAATTTCCTAATTCTTAATCGAAAATTTGTTAGACTTGTTTGATTAAATTTAATCTACATTAATACTTGTATTATTCAATTACAATTTTTACATTATTTTAACACACACACACACACAAGCATATGCGCTCACAAATATTTTTATCCATTTTTGGTTTTTCTTTCTACTTTACCTTTTAAATTAAAAAAACTTAAAATTAATTTTAAACGGTATGACTGATCCCTATAATACAAGTTATTCTAGTGCAGGGGTTAGCAGCATTCGATGAAAAAAAAAGAATATGTTAAAATGGGAATACTATAACAACTATAAAAGCACACTCTTTTTTTTTAATGTTATGTCGACAGACAGGCTCACGGTCCATTTGATGGTAGGTGGCTACCGTCGCCTATAACACAAGCTACGCTACAGGTGCTGCAAGTGCGCTGCCGACTACAGTAGGATTAAGAATAAGGGATTAGGAGGGGATAAGGAGATGGGCTCTGGCACCCCTAACTCACTCACCGAAACACAACAGCACACGTGCTGTTATTTCACGGTGGTTGGTTACTGCCGCCAGGCGGGCTGCCCAAATGACTGCGAAACGCAGTGTGCCCTACCACTACTCTGTAACACATCTGCCTTATTGCCTACACAAACAGCGAAATTCTAATTTCGATTGTGGTTTTAGGTGACATCTGTCTTTAACATAAAAAATATTCCTTACGCCATTCGTTTCTATACTTTAAATAGACAAAAAAATCTGAAAAAAAATTCTGCCCCTCTCGTTCCATAATTTTTATTAACAACACTTCACAGATAATGCCACGTTCGAAATTAGCACACGCACGTGTTAATGCCGGATTCCTTTATAAACTGGGTAGCGATAATGACACGGTGTCAGAGGCGACGATCGTTTTTGGAGGAATTAGCTCGACGTTCATACACGCTCAGAAAACCGAGTCTTATCTTGTTGGAAAACAGTTGTTCACTAACGAGACCCTACAGGCTTCATTAAAAATTCTGAACGATGAAATTATCGTGAAAGGTTATCCGCAGGAGCAGGCGCAAGCTAAAAAATTATTAGCTCGAGCACTTTATTATAAGGTACGTCAACGTTATAAAGTTATTATGATGTTAAAGAATTTTATAATAAGAAACATTAATTCCTTTATTAATATATTAGTTTACCAACAATTAAACACAAATATTTGCATGCCCTTGGCGGCTAGAACATACTTTGTACTGTAACTGCTGTATACAAATTAAAATCCTGTAAACATGTGTTCGCGCAAATAAAGATTTATTTTATTTTTTTATTTTTATTTTTAAAAATTTAAATTTTATATTTATTTGAAATTAAATAAAAAATATTTTTTTATGCCTTACCTACCTTTCTATCTCAATGTCACTATTGTGGGCAGTATCTTCACCATCGACGTAATATCCAACTAGACTTCCAGTACAGGACGAACGCATTCGGACAACACATTAGAGAAATAGATATTATATAATTCCACGCCCGGTAATGTTCGGGCAGTAACGACCAGTAGAATTTCGTCGTGATCTTGATCTGACCAATTGGCGTTCAGTACCCCGCGCCCGCGCCCGCGCACCACAGTTAGTTGCCAGAAAAGTTTGCATTGTGAATAAATCAGTTTCCCATATAAATCAATGTTTTTATATTTTCAATACATTTTAAAACATCTTTCATAATGCGCACTGCTAAGAATTGGAACTCCCTGCCGCCGGTCTGTATTTCTGAGCTCATACAACCCAAATCTTTTCAAAGTTCGAGTGCCGAGTGCATCGTCGGCCTCATCTTTCCTACACGGATTGATTCTGGCCAAGAGCAAACCCATCTTTAATTAAAAAAATTACTCTATTCGGTTTTGAAATGGAAAGAGGCACCTGTCGGATAAAGCCGTCAAAGGTTCAATGTTTTGGAAGGGTGGCGACATTTATGGAATACATTGAAAACTGTTTGTATAATTTTTATCAACTTTTTGCGCATGCGTGAAGTATGTGGACACGTCGAAGTATAGCCTAGTGTCACGTGGTATACGTGCAACCAATGAACGGCAAGTAGTAGGTGGAAGGAGAAAATTGATCTTGAAGCGTCGTGTGCCACCATCGCCAAGCAGAACTAGGGGGACAGACGGTTGGTAAAGGCACTTGACACTTTTCGGACAAATGATTTCGGCATTTATATTCGGCATTGTGCACTCGCGTTTGTACAGTCTAATGGGGGACGAGTTGGATACGAACGTGCGGTCTTGTTGTGCGTATTGATTGTTGGTTTCAGCATTGGCACCCACGCTCGTAACGTGCGTATCGCAGACTGGTGTTGACTGCCCGCTCCAAGTCTTATACTAAAGCTTCCACTGCGCTGAATTTACGGAGCGTGACCGCAACACACATATAATAAAATTGCTATTTTCCCTTAATATTATCATATGTATGTAATTGCGTACTTTCTTGCAGATATGTTAATTTTGCAGCAAAGACATTAAATTGTATAATTGTTGCAGGGTCTCTTAACATTATGTCCGACAGAAAAAGTTGCTGCTAAATACCGTTCTGGTATAACGAATTACACAAAAATACGTCCTGCATCGAGCGGCAAACAGGTGTATGACACAAACCCAGCAATATGGCCTCTAAGTAAACCTATGCCAAAGATCGAAGCCCTTGTACGTATACACATTTTATAATATATACTGCGTTCAGATATTTGTTTTATGGAAAACCTTTAAATATTACAGATTCAATGTTCCGGAGAAGCACCTTATTCGGATGACATACAATCTATGCCCGACGAAGTATTTGCCCATTTCGTACTCAGCACAGTTCCCACGGGACACATAGATAATATCGATGCATCTGAAGCTCTGGTATTTAATAATGATATCCAGCTGTGTACTAACTTGAATTTTGAACCGAATCTAATAAGGTAATATTATTATTTCAGAAATTAAAAGGTGTCGTTGCCTTTTTTACTGCAAAAGATATACCTGGAAAAAACTCGTTCATTTCTCCCAATTACTTTTTCAACTTATTTGACGAGGAAGTTCTCTGCGATGGAAAAGTTAAGTTTCATAGTCAACCTATAGGCATTATAGTTGCAGAGTCGGATCACTTAGCTGAAAAAGCTTCACGACTTATCAAAATAACTTATAAACAAGTTAAGAAGCCCGTACTCACAATAAAGGAAGCGAAGACCGAACTCGGTCGATTTCTTCCTATATTAATTTTGCCACCGACGGACAGAGGAATTGACGTGAAAAAAATTATCAAAGGCAAGAACGAAATCAAAACTCAATATCATTATCACATGGAAAAGCAGACGTGCATAACGAGACCAACAGATGACGGTATCGAAATTAATTCGTCGACGCAATGGATTGATGTCGTCCAAACGGCTGTTGCTAACGCATTAAAAATTCCAGAAAATACGTAAGTTCGGATTATAAAAACTATTACTAATCACTAATCAAGTTTTTTGTCTTTGCTGTAATTTTTTTTTTTCTTAGAATAAACATACAAGTGCGACGTGTTGGTGGAGGATTCGGCGCCAAAATATCACGAGCATCACAAATAGCTGTGGCCTGCAGTCTCGTAACCCACAAACTAAACCGACCATGCAGAATGGTGTTACCTTTAACTACAAATATAAAAAGTCTAGGACGACGTCTACCGACCAGGGCTGAGTTTGAAGTTAGAAGTTTTCAATATTTATCATCATCATTATCATCTCCATCATTATGAGCATAAAGAATAATAGATAGAAATTTCTCCGCGAAGCGCTAAATTTTGGAACCCTTTGGAAAAGTTTTCCGAAAGTCATTTATATGTATAAGTATATAACTTGTCATTCCACTTGCTACATAACATACCATTTAATAGTAATTAATACAATAAATAATACAATTTAACCACATTATATTCACTTACCAGGTACGAGGTAGTAATAACTTTCTAAATCTGTTTTATTAAAACATCAAAACATTGAAAATATTTTTTTAGATTGGAGTTAATAGCGTTGGAGAGATCCAGTACATGGAGTACACCCTGTTTTTTGACAATGGATATATGATTAACGAACCACTTTTCTACTTCACTATGCCCGTTTTAAGAAATAACTATGACAGAAGTAGATGGAATTTCAGAGCATTCGATGTTCTAACTGACACCGCTAAAAACTCATGGACACGTGCACCCGGTGAGAAAATTATCAAAGACTAGTTTTGCCCACAGCTTTACTCGCGGTAAAGATAAGAGTTAATTTTTATCATCCCCCGGCTGTATGTAAGCTCCGTACCAAATTTTATCGTAATCGGTTCAGTGGTGTAGCCACAAAATTGCAATAGATAGCATCATTGTAGTACTGTGGTTTACATTAATTAATCCAAAATACTCTGATATTCTCAAAGTAAATTCCGGTATTGACTTCGTTCCTTTTGTGACTTAGTGAAAATGTATGACTTACAGGTACGCTTGAAATGATCGCCATGATAGAATATATGATGGAGCAAATATCGTACGAACTATCACTCGATCCGGTCAAAGTGAGGCTTTTAAACATGCCCAACACAGAAGACGATAAGATGGCTAAAGAAGTAATAAACACTTTATTGAAAAATGCTGAGTACGATAAAAGGGTGGAAGAGATAAAAACGTTTAACAAAGAAAACCGTTGGAAAAAGCGTGGTTTAAGATTCTCTTGTATCAAATGGCCAGTACCTATACTCACTAATTACACCACATCATTATCTGTTCACCATGGAGATGGCTCCGTGGTCATAACACATGGAGGTGTTGAAATAGGCCAAGGAATCAATACTAAGGTTGTACAAATTGCAGCATACTGCCTAAACATACCAATGGATAAGATTAGAATAAAGGCGACTAACAACGTAACTAATCCCAATTCAATGGTCACTGGAGCAAGCTTCGCATCGGAATCGATTTGTTTAGGAGCTCTAAAATGCTGTCAACTTCTACTTGACAGACTGGAACCTATCAGAGCTGATGCTGGAGGAACAGAGTGGGAGCAAATAATCAAAACTGCATTTGAGAAAGGAATTAATTTATACACTACTTACACGATGAATTCAAATGATCAGAAACACTATACAATCACTGCAGCTGTTTTGACTGAAGCCGAGGTGGATATACTAACGGGAGAAATTCAAGTTAGACGAGTTGACTTGATAGAAGATGTCGGTCAAAGTATAAGCCCTGAAGTAGATATAGGACAGGTATTATGTTAATTCATATCTGAATATCTGAATACAAAGCACAGGTAAATATTGAATGGTGTCAACATCATTATATTAAGGCGTGAGTCAAAATCTTTGGATCCCTTATACTAAACTGGTTTTGAATCGATTTTCTTATTTTTTAGTCCAAATTAGTTTTTAGAAAAGTTAATTTAATTCAGTAGTAACTAGATAGTTTAAAGGTTCTTATTTGTTGAAGATTGAAGGCGCTTTCATCTTCGGCCTCGGATTCTGGACATGTGAAGAAATATTATACGACGCCAACACGGGAGAGGTTACCACAAGCAGAGCATTCGATTATCACGTGCCACTTGCTCAAGATATTCCTATAGACTTTCGCATCAATTTGCAAAAGAACAGTTACAATAAATATGGAGTACTTGGATCGAAAGGTGATTAATAGTAGTGATAGGTGGCTGCGCCAGTTATATGTTTGTTTATTTACTTTTATTTAACTCTTTTTAAAAAAAAAAAGAACGAAAAACCCACACAACTGCTCACTTAGTTTGAAAGCATTCGTTCATTTATTCATTCTGGCAACATTTTTCCTTCCTTCCCATTCTCTGCTACCTCAAAAAAAAGGAAGGTGAACGCAAAACGACTTACTTACATCCAAAAAAAAAAAACAAGTAATTAGATGGTGTGCAACCACAGTTATCGTGTGTGAGGTGTTGATGAACTCTCAAACTGTTTACAAGTGTCTCGGATTCCAATCATCAGAACGTAACGCTGGAGACAGGCTGCTCTGCCTGTGGACGAGGTAGGTCCTGCCACTCCAGTAGGAAAAACTATGTTCGGCATTCAGGAAAAACTGTCTGCAGCTGTAACAACCCTCTCGCAGAAGACCATCGTCAAACAAAGCATTTGTGCTTTGATTCGTGAGTAAGGAACGCCTGAACCCATTCCTCTAACCACAACTAGTAGACTGTGCAGTGCACTTACATCACCACTGGTTTTATAGGGTCGGCAGGCAGGCGGCGGACGTTCACTTGATGATACGTTCATACGAGTATGCTGTTATTTCGGGGTGGTCACTGCCGCCAGACGAGCTACCCAAGTGACTCCGAAACGCAGTGTGCCTGCACTACTAACATAGACAATTGATACTTGTTGATTACAGCTACCGGAGAACCTGCAACGTGTTTATCGATATGTGTCGCGTTCGCCATTAGGGCAGCTTTAGCGGCTTCCAGACTTGACTCCGGAATTCCCACAACCGAGTGGTTCCACATCGGTACATATTTTTGAATTGATAAATATTTAATGCCGAGCACATTCTTGCCATTGGATAATAATTTTTTTATTGTTTTACAGAGGGTCCATACACAATTGACAAGATACTAATTGCTGCCAACGTTGCTTTAACAGAGTTTAAATTTACTTAAAACTGGAACCGGAATAGAAGGCTGCATATTCCATTTTTTATTATTGCGTTGTCCTAACGTACTAATTATATTTGGTTAAATCAATTATTATAGCTATAATTATTATAACTATAGTTTGCAGCAGAAAACTATAGTTGCTTAAAGTTATACTTAAGGTAAACATCCCTAAAAGTAATATAGAATTAATAAATGTCAGTTATATTGATTGCTGCCTGTCTGCCGACCTTAACATAAAAAAGCCATTAATTAAGAGCCAGAATCAAAACTGACTTGGAAAACTTGGAGGTAAAATTTTTCATTAACAACTCCTTTTAGGAAACCCATTTTGTCCTTTTACTAATATTATAGTATATCTAATATTATGCAAGTGCAAGATTGACTTGCCGACGTACATGTGAAATTGTTTGTTTAATCAGTTATTAACAAAATATTGTAACAAATATAAAAATGGTTTCATTATTTTTAATTACTTCCAAATGTCGTTACTAGTATCGAATACAACCTGTTTTACATTTTGCTGTCTATATACTCATCACTAGAGGGCCCATCATAGTGACTAACCCAAAGACGTAGAAAGAAATAGTATAAAAACGGATTCATATCGGGATACACTTCCTTGTCAAACTGAGCGCATTGACTTTCGCTGTCAAAAATTGGGTAGGCAATAACCACCCCTTTACAGAAGACCGCTGTGAAATAACAGCACGACTGCCCTTGTGTTTCGATGAGTGAGTAAGGGTTGCCATGCTTTTGTATGGACCAACCGGGCCGAGTCCTGGTCCCGGTCGGGTATCCCGGTGGGTATTCTTTCCCGATTCTGGCGCAGTCCAATCGCAACACGCCCTAACCTGTAGTAAGGTGAGTAGCGTGACCACAAAATGCTACACGAAAAAATTACCAAAATTGTATGTTCAAATACAGTAGTTATGTATTTTATTTTATAGTAGAGCCATTTTAGGAAATGTGCCCAAGATGCGATTTTAGGATTTACTCAAGCACGACAGTGCTGGATTGGTGTGCAGTGTGCAGTGTTGCAGTGGTGGATTAATTACATGCTGAAAAGTGTGCATTTTAATTATCTGAGTGTGACGCGAAGGAGTTGAAGGGTCATAAAGGCTCAAAAAAAATCACCTCCACATTCTCGAGCGTCGTCAATTTTTTATGTTTATTTTAAAGGAAATAATTTAAGGATAACGGGAAGACTTAAACTTACGTCCGAAACAATAAAAAAAATGTGTATATTATTTTTCAAATTCAAACCGCCCGATTAAGAAAAAACCTCCAAATCATCGTCAGATTATGAATCAGCACGAACAGGACATCAAGCTGAACCGTCTGTATGAAAACCTGACGTGCTCGAGTATTTGAAAGAGTCATTTTTTTCCATTTTCATGAAGCTGCAACTAGCTAGCGTCACATTCCAATCGTCAGTTTTTTAAATAACCTTAACACTACCTAGTTAAATTTTCACTACCTAGTTTAGAACAGCGACGATTGCTTCTGGATGCTATGTTCTTATATAATGTTTGCCACAACCGCTATGACTGTAACTACTTAGTAAATAATATTGTATATCTCTTACCAAGCAGTTCGCAACGTATACGAGATTGTTATACGCATAAACTATTTATACCGAAACACTGAAAACTAATGCTGGTGAACGTGCGCCTTTGTATCGTGTTATGCATGCATATAATAGTTTCTTTACACAAATTGACCTGTTTGCAACTAGTCCACAAAAATATAGAAAAGATATAATGTAATCAATGTATTAGTGTAATGAGTTTTTGTTGTTTTTTTTTATTGATTTTTCTCTCTTGATTTTTTTATTGGTGTGTATTTATATGTCCTCTTTGTATAAAATTTATTTACTACTTTGTGGAAAATGTTGTTTATGTTTTTTTTAGTCTAATATACATGGTGTAATTGTTTGTTTTCCCTAATAAAATAAAATAAAATAAACATCCTGTCTGAATATCTGACGCCCCCTGGGACATATGGGACATATACGCCCTCGAGTATAAAACATGCCCCTGTTTTTTTTTTACATTTTTGAAAGCTTGTAGAAAAGAATAACATCTAACCTTTTTTTCATTCTACCATCTAATCTTTAAAATCCAATAGCTCCCAACGACGCTCGAGTAAACTCGTGGGCTCCCTACCATTACCCAAAATATTTTATTTTAAACTCGAGTTTTTTTTTTATTAACTTTTTTTAGCTTTCCTCGTTATTACATACTTTATTTTATAAGTAAGTACACATTGGTGATAGTGTAATACCGTGAAACTAAAATTGTAAAAAGCTGCGAGTTTGAATTTATTTTGAAGAAAATAAAGGAACGTCAAAATAAAGGCATAATAAAAGCACGGGCCGGTGTAATGTGAATAAATGGCCCAGGCGGCCCGGCAGCGGCATACCGTAATATCAATTCCTTTATCATTTCTTCAGTTGATGAAGTTCAGGTTCAAAGTATCTAAGTGAATTGTCAGCCTGCCTGCCAAACTTTACGAAAAATCATCCCTCGTTCACGCACTTTTTTTTTTTTTTTTTTTTTTTTTGACGCGGGGAAATGTCGTTACGCATACACACACCGTCTGGGGAGACGGTGCGGTTATGTGGGACTCCCCTTCCTCATAGTGAGGTAGGTATACCCACTAAAACCCCGCGGCGGTCTTCCTCGGCGGTCAGGGTGGGTCCTGGGATCGCATTAGCGCACCAAGTCCCGCCCCCTCGTTCACGCACTGGAACACAACAGTCTTTATTTCGAGGTGGAGTCGAATTTGTCAAACAAGTACAATGGACTTTTATTTCTAATACAGTTAGTACCCCGAAGTGAAGGTTAATCCATGTTCATTAGATATTGCATGAATCAAGTCGGACTCAGTCGAAGAAGAATGATTTAAAACTTGTTTTATTGAAGTACACTGACAAAACAATTTGATATCTCGTAATTATAGAGAAACTATATACGACAAGAAAGTCGGCCTCGAGGAGATCTATAAAAAAGATTCAAATCTATATAAAAAATAGATTTTTTATATAGGACAGCATATATACATATAATTCAGAACAGCATATATCCAACATTTCATTGAAGCTACTGGACATAGGCCTTCCCCATAATTTTCCAATAAGACCGGTCGGAAGCGGCCTGTGTTCCACCGTCGACTCGCCGCCCTTATCAGAGGGTCTATCCGCCTCGAACGTCCTACGCTGTGCTTGCCGGTCTGTGGCCTTCACTTGAGAACCTTCTGGCCCCGGAGGCCTCCGGTTACTTTAACTTACGCTTCAATATGCCGAGTCGGTATTCCGCAGACATATAAAAGTCTACTGATCTTCTCATTCCTGATTCGATCTCTCAGTGTAACCCCGAACATAGCTCGGCAAGTGACGTTGTCAAGGCCCATAGGTTGAGACCAGGTTTCAGCGTCATACATTACCGACAACACACATTGGTCGAAAACCTTTTAGGGACTAAGGAATTTTGGATTCCGAGCTTCCCAGACGTTGCCCATTCGAGCTGGATTCGTCGATTTGAGCTCCTTCCGAAGTTGGTTTTACCTAGTTGGAGAGTATTTTTATTTTTTTAGTAAAAAAAATAATTGGGCCATGTTTAATAATATTTGCATAGTAAGTATATCGAAGACGGATGCCTAAATTTGAGATAGCAAAACCAGTCATGCGCATCGCTGTTATTTGTTCCGATATAATTTTTTCATATTTATTTTCTACATATAATCCGCCATTTTATAGTCAGCTGACTTTTTTTTCTTCAAAATTAGGTTTAATTGGATAAATATTTCAATGGGGAGGAAATTACTATTTTTTTTACGTTTATGGGAGGGTACCGCTGCTCAACCCACCCAAGGAGCCGCAGATGACGTTCACAAACCAGGCCCCATGATACAACTCTCACAAACATTTTACGAGTTATCGCCTGATAATTTGGTCATGGAAATCTGTTGCTGGCTTGCGGACCATAATTATGTTCTTATATTACGTAATCGAAAACGGACCTCATAAAACTATATGCGCGTAAATACTCGACCCAACAACTAAAATTCAAATATTGAACACATGTGACAACAGAACATGTATTCAGTAGCGTAACTGAGACGACCATATGAGTCACTGCTGTGCACCAGATCCAACCAAACGCAAGCGGTTATATTTGTTGATACAAATGTTTTGTATATTTTTATAAGAAATTATAAAATTTTCAAGTCTTACGAATGGTAAGTGATTCCAAGTGCCTTGGTTTGATGTCTTGAGTGACTTTTGCACAAAGTAAAGCCTCAGGGAGGCATTTTAGAAACTGCACGGATAAAGTTCATGCGCGGATAGTGAATCACTAATCCTTCTTTTTCTGCTTCTATCTACATTTCAAATAAAATCCTCTTCAAAATAAATCCACTCACACACACGAAAAATTTTGATTTATGTCTCGTTCATCCCGATATTTTATCCAACATTCCAAAAATCGCCTCCTTGGTGGGAGTATTGTATTATCGCCTCCTTGGTGGGCTGTGGAAATGTCGGTGGAAACCCCCTTTCGGCCGCCCACCCTGAATGCCGTAGAGATGAGCGGCCACATGAGCAGGGATTATCCTAGAGTTTCAAGTAGAAGATGCCTCCGACTCTGCGGTAGGTTGTGCCGCAGAGAAGAGGTTATAAGGCCCCTTCGCTGACTGTCCGCTGCGAGAAATAAGTATGGGTGGCTAGTGCCGCTTTGCCCGGGGCGGCGGACATGGGGCCGTCCACCGTCATCACAAGACTTAAAAGAGGGGAGACGTGCTATGTATTTCCAGCACGTCTCTCCATGGCACTGGGGTTAAACTCCGCGCCCAATCGAGGTGGAGCCCGCATGTATGCGGGCCTCGTCTGGCGAGGGGAGAAGGTTACCTCCTACAACGAAGGCTGCATCCCTAAAATTATTGGAGTTTTCATATGAGGCCGCGGTATGGGAATTTTAAGAGGAGTAAAATTAATACAAGCGTTAATTAAAAGCGTTCTCTCACTTTGAGATTTGTGCGACAGCTGACGCATGTATTTATGTTCGCTAATCCTATTCTCTGGGCTTATAAGATCTAGAGTCGAAATCTTGTATGAAAAGTGTAGTCCGCGTTGAAGAACGAAATCATAGCACGTTATAACCTACCGGCGCAGCGACTACTATCGTCGAAAAAATGAACTATTTGAACCTAGTGACATCTGTGTATACCGAACGTAACTAACATAACTTTTGTTGGAACACGTGACATCTGAGTATGCCGAATGTAACTAAATAATATAAACTAATTAGGTGTCCAGTTATCCATTGACAGGAGGAAAATGTTATGGAGCTGACACACACACTTTATTTTAATTAGTTATTATGAAGACTGACCGGTTATTATTACTACTTACTTCATTCGTTACATTTACCGTAACAACAACAAACACACACTCGTACATATAAGTATTGTCATTTCTTTCTTTTACGTGTTTGCGGAAGAAATAATCCTTTTATATTTCTTTTTTATTAAGAATTAAAGCTATTAATGGGTTTTGTGTTTTGGAACATACACTGTTATGAAAAATGGAATCGAAATTGGTCAATGTGACAACATATTTAATAGAGTTTCATCAGTACATAGCATTATTTATTGTATCAAGTGTTTCAAAAGTATTTGTAAGATGTGTGTGTGTGTGTGTGTTACTCGTTTTCATATCGAACAAATGCAAATAGACGTCGCAATTTACTTTAGAAGCACGTATAGTGGTTGTCGCACAATAATTACTCTTTAAAATTCTCACTCGCTCGATAGCAATAGACATTGTTCGGACGTAAGGCATCATGGACCGAATCGAATTCACTGTGAACGGGAAGAAATGTAGCGGTAAGACTAAGCTTTCATTTTAAACTCAAAATTGCAACTGACCAAATTTGAAAACGATCGTTTCGAACATAAAAAGATTTTTTTGAAAAAATATTTTAGTTAATTTTAAATATCCTACTCGTATGTTTAGTAGAAATAATAATGTCAGTTGAGGCTACACTTACAATATTCTTTACGCTGTTTTATCTGTTGAATATTTTATCGGTCGGTTCTTTTTTTTATTCAACAAATTGTCCTCACACATATATTTTTCCAATATAAATGAATACGCTAAATAAAATACTATACTTACAGAATAAAACTTTTTTTTAAATTATATTAAAAAGAATACATTTTTTTACTTACAATAATGACTAAATCAATTCGCTAATGAGAGTTTATTGCGTGGTTTAAAACTGCTACCAAACACATCCATATCCATTAGAAAAAAGTTATTATCGTTTTATATTTTTAAATAGTTATTTAAATTTATAATTTGAAGCTCTACAAATACATGTAGTTTTTAGGAATTGTTGTCTTTAATTGCAATACTTCTAAGTATCTATATTAATCTAATGATTCTATAGTTACAAAAATATGTACAATATTATCGTTTTAGAATAGTATAAACAAAGAAATCTTAAAACATACGTATGTATGAGTGTCCTAAAACCAATAGTTTTCGACCAATGTGTGTTGCCATGTTGACATATGGCGCTGAAACGTGGTCTCTTACTATGGGCCTCGTGAGGAAGCCCAACGTCGCTCAACGAGCATGCCACGTTCGGGGTTACACTGGAAGATCGAATCAGGAGTTAGGAGTTCCGTAGACGAGCTAAAGTTACCGAAATAACCCGGCGGATCAGTAAGTTGAGGTGGCAGACGGCCGCTGGGGCCGGAAGCTTCTCGAGTGGAGGTGGACAAGGTGGACAGACGGGCCGCGGGTCGACGTTGGCTTCAGGTTGCTTTTAGTCAGTTCCGCATTCATTTCGGCATCCCGTCTGGCGGCGGTAAACACCCCCTTACAGATTACCACCGTGAAATAACAGCATGTGTACTGTTGTCTTTCGGTGAGTGAGTAAGGGATGCCAGAGCCCATTTCCCTATCGCCTCCCAATCCCTTATCCTTAATCCTACCGTAGTCGTCAGCGCACTTGCAGCAGCTTTGGCGTTGCTTGTATTATAGGCGACGGTAGCCACCTACCATCAAGTGGACCGTCAGCCTGTCTGCCGATCTTAACATAAAAAAAATAGGAGGGAGGCCTTTGTCCAACCTTCATCCTAGGGTTACGCCGTTTTTGAGATTAGCATACACAAACGCACAGACAAACTCACAAAAATTCTAAAAACTATTTTTTGACCTCTGTAACATAAGTACAACGTGTAAAAATCGTTTTTTGAATATTTTTCCAAAATAAAAAGTATCCTATAGGGGAAAAGCCGGATAGTTGCCCCACTTTTCGAAAAAGCTTTATTTTAAAAAATATGAACTTGCTGAAAATTATTCAGTATGTATCTCAAAACATAGGTCTTTTATCTTCTATAATAGCCTACTTTTGTACACATAATTAACACTGGTTTTGAATAAATACTGTTTTATTTCACCTCTCAGAAAAGGGATAGTTGCCTACTATGGCGGATAGTAGCCTATCGTGGAAAATGCTTCGGGGGATACTTGCCTCTTGCGGGGATAGTTACCTCGGTATGATTTTTATTTTGGATAGAAAGAAATTTATATCAATTAAAGTAATCTTTATTATTTATTTAACAGTCTTCATAATTTACTGGGATCTTTTATTAAGTAAAATTTGAAATATTAATTAACATTATTAAATAGTTTTCAATCTTAATGATTTAAATTATAAAAATATTATTCAAACTTAAAGGTATGTAAGTTATAATAAAATATTAGCATTGGTAATCAACTTTGGTATTAACATTAATTTTTACCAGAAGCTAAGCTTCTAGCTAAGCTTCCACATCTCATACAATAGTTTTTGAATGTTGTACACGTTTCATGCAACCACATCCGACACATCTCACATTGAATCCAATCTGATTTTAATTTAGTCAAATTGTAATTATCAAAACATTCTACGCAATAATTACCAATCGAAATTTTTTTAGTCGTATTTACTATTGAATTAGCATTTTTGACTTTTAATATCTTTTGAATGTCTCTTATCGATTTTTCGTCCTTGTTTCTTTTGATTGGTAGTCCTTTGGTAGCTTTCCCTTTAAGCGTTTTGGAACTGAAGATATTTTCTTCACTTCCACTAATGTCAGAACTGTTAGAACTGTAAATTTGTAATCTTCTCTTCCTTAATGTTTTTATTTTGTCCTGTTTCATAATATCAGTGTTATCAGATTCAATTTCACTGCTAGTCACATCAATATATTTTTTAGTCTTTTTCTTTTTTTTGTGCGGTAGCCCTTTTTTCTTCTCCTTGCTTTTCTTATCCCCAGCTGGTTTGCTTTGTTTGTCTCTGTGGTAATTTTAGTTTACGTAATTTTATGTGTTTTCTTTATTTTCTCCGCTTTATTCTTCTTTTCTATTTCCGCTTTATTCACTTCCAAGGTAAGTGCAAAGCTATCTTCTGTCCAGTTGATGTTGCGTGGCACCACGGCTGGTTTTCGCTTGCGAGGCATTTTGTTTATCTAGAATAAATATATAAAACAGTTAAATAGATATTTATTTCATTTACAACAAGTTAGAGTCACAGTAAATTCGAAAAAACAACAAAAAAATAAAATCCGTCTTTGCTTGTTAAAAATTTTTTAGTCACTCTAGGGGCAACTATCCGCGAAAGTAAGTAGGGCGACTATCCTTTTCGATGCGGATACTTGCCCTTTTTATTTGCGAAATAAATAAAAATTATTTAGCAATAAAACATAATAAACAATGTAATTTAATCTCTAATGCATGCAAAGAAACAAAAAGTTGACTAGAACCACGATCAGTAATAAAAATTAACGCCCGTCAAAGTTTCACCGCGGAAGATTTTTGCTCACACGGACAAAATACGAGAACTTATTCCGATGGTTTACGTGGCACTGAGGCCTGCGGGGGGGTCACTACTTATTGTAATAAAGCGCCAACAAAATATATATTCCTAACATAGTGTATTAAAAACCGGGGCATGTATCCCTCCGAGGCAACTATCCGGCTTTTACCCTATGTTAATCCAGATAATAAACTATTTGTTTGCTAAATTTCATCCAAATCCGTTGAGCCGTTTTGCGTTATACTTACATCCTCACATCCTCACGAACTTTCGCATTTACAGATAAAACGCCTCGGATCAAAAAAACCAATGTTCTATATTAATACATATTGTATTTATAAACGTTTTTAACAACTTAAAACTACTTAGTATCTAATAAAAAGTTATCATTAGACAGATTTTGGTAAAACATTTATTTAATCTTTATTGCTCATATATTTTCTACAGGCGTTACTTTTTATTTTAAATTGATTCCTCGGGAACAGTATTTTTTTCTGGATGTAAGGTACTCTATGTCCTTTTTTGTATCTCTGACAGCGCATTCAATTTTTTTTTATGTTAAGGTCGGCAGACAGGCTGACGGTCCACTTGATGGTAGGTGGCTACCGTCGCCTATAACACAAGCAACGCCAAAGCTGCTGCAAGTGCGCTGCCGACTGTAGTAGGATTAAGGATAAGGGATTAGGAGTGGATAGGGAAATGGGAAATTACTTATTCCAACTGGCAGATATTTAATTTTGACTTTGTGCGGGGGATAAGTTTTCGCATCGAGACCTTATAAAGCTCGTTTATAGCATTGTACCTACTATGTACAATACAATTGTTACCTTTGAGATTTTTCGATAACAAGCAACAACTAGATAAACTTGACGCGCAATTGAACAAATAACATTTGCATTTTAACAAATAGCCTTAATTGTAAACAAAATATCTTTCTTTTATTTTATTTTAATAAAACATTTTTAAATAAAATAAGTGCTTGTATTTTTAAGATGTATTTATTTGTAATTATTATATGCTAGAGTTCCGCCCCCGGCTTCGCCCGGGATGCAATTTTTATATATAAGAACATTCCCCGTTTATCCCTCTTTCCGTTAGTGAAAACCGAATTAAAATCGATCTACCCGTTCACGCGTGATGCCGAGACCAAGGGAAATGGGGATTCATTTTTATATATAAGATTTAATTTAATATAATAAATTGTCATTTACGTAATACTTTATGTGATTCTATGTTTCTATGCTTATACCAGTGGGTGGCGAAGTGACGTCAGATGAGAAACTCCTGGATTATATTCGGAGACAGCTTGGGCTGAGGGGCACGAAGTACATGTGCCGAGAGGGCGGATGCGGCGCTTGCGTTGTCAGCGTCGTGCGAAGACCTGGATCTAAACCGACAGCTGTTAATTCAGTAAGTTTACGACGGCTTCTAATTTACGTTTTACTTTCTAAGGAGTTCTTCTTATTAAACGGTAATTGCCAGACAGTCCAGCTTGCAGAAAGTGCAATCTTCAAACCTTGAAAATTTCTACAGTATATCAACTTGGTTATTTTATCCCACGGCAGAATTCTTCTCTGAGTCACGTGGTCATACTATCTGTGCCAGGTTCTTCTTTTTCATAGGAACAGCATAAAAATTGCTACATATACTTTCGTGGTGAACGGTCAGAGGTTAAATCAAAAATGTACATAATATATAATCTAAATAAAGGATTTCGCAAACAACAACCTCCATATTCAGAGCCCATTTCCTTATCCCCCTCCTAATCCCTTATCCAATCCTACTGTAGTCGGCAGCGCACTTGCAGCAGCTGTGGCGTTGCTTGTGTTATAGGCGACGGTAGCCACCTACCATCAAGTGGACCGTCAGCCTGTCTGTCGACCTTAACATATAAAAAAAAGTTCACTGTTAGTGAATTACATTTAATTTGCCACGTTAATTAAAACTTAAATTATGTACAATACAATTTTTATGTTAAGATCCGCAGACACTTGATGGCAAATAAGTGCGAAACACTTTCCAGATCAAGCCAGAGCCAATTTTGAAAAGTTCAGCCGGGAATCGAACCCGGGAGCCCTAGAACAGAGCGTTAAGGCAAGCACTCTAACCACGCAACCAACGAGCTCGTCAAAAATTATGAAAAATATGAGTAATCAAAATTATTTACAAATTGTATATCATGTCAATCTTGGGTCCCTTAGGCATTGTCTCGTTGTATAGCAAGGCTAATTTGCTCACCAAACGTTTTTACGTAATTTTGTTTGCTTTTGTAAACTTGCAAAATTCAATGAAATACCGGATTCTGTTTAAATTTATCGTGGTCTTGGGAAATCAAAACCAGAACAAACAAACACTAAAGAAATGTGTTTCTATCTGTAAATGTGTGTCTACTATGATCGTAAACACAAATATTCATTTAGCCTCAAGTAATTGAAGTAGCTACAAACTTAAAAAAAATATATAAAATATTTTATCTAAATTTTTAAGAAAAAAAAATGCTTATTGTTACTTATCCCTAGAAAATAGATTCATACTGATGCCGACTTTTTTATATATCTATTTTAAGCCGACATTTTTGTTTAAGATTGTTTCAAGTTATATAGAAAGAAAGAAAGACTTTTATTCACTGCATGAAAGACCGTGACATTATATATATTGTAAAACAACAGGACAGAAATAGAAAAACGTGTGTGTGTGTGTTCTCGCAGCAGCAAATCGGATACTGGCTCAGCAATGTGCTGAAGTGCTAACGCCTGCTGCGCTGATTTTCAGCCAGCACCGTATGTGATTCAGAGAAATATTCAAACACACTTTATAAATTACTTAGATGTAGATATGTAGATAAATCGAATAATTAAATACACCTTCCTTGTTCGAACTGCTAAGGAGTGGAACTCATTGCCTGCGTCTGTGTTCCCACAGAACTACAACCTCGGGGTCTTCAAAACTAGGGTAAATGGGCATTTACTAGGTAAGCGTGGTCCACCTTCGGCCACATCTGCACCTCACATCAGGTGAGATAGTGGTCAAATGCTACCTCGATTTCATAAAAAAAAAACATAGGTAAATAATATAAAGTTACAAGAAAATACTTATCTATACACAATGCACTGCTTCACTGATCCATTGAACAGAGAAAAAGCGAGAAAAAAGAAAATTCAATGGGAATCAATAATAATTTTAGTAATTGCCCTAATTATATGTTAAACTGATTATTTACTGACTATTTAAGTGACAATGAAGCTCATACTATGCTTAGTATTGTATATTTACTTTAAGTATTAAGTGTACGATTATAATTGTTGTAATTTTTATATTGTAAAGATGACAAAAATAATAGTATCCTGAGTTTCTTTCGGGGTTTCTTCTCAGGATCGTCATGTTGGCTTTTTTCCGAAACCCTGGTAAATTTAAATTTAACTGGTAAATCTAAATGACGATCATAAGAGTTTCTCGGAGAGAATATTTTGATTTTGATTTTTGAAACAATTAGGTAGCATATGCAAGAAATCGTCCTGATATCTGGACAAATATGGACTTTTATAATTCATAAAGGTATTTATGAATTATAAAAGATACTCAGAAATCCCCCTTTCCAACGACGAAATAGAAAAAAATTAGCGCACACATTTTAGCCAGTGTGTTCCTACCAATTTTGTATATCGTAAACATAACATTACAGTGTCTAGTGTCCGTGACTTCTTGCCAAGGTTGGGACATTACGACGATAGAGAAGATCGGTAACAGGAAGGATGGTTACCACGTGATACAGAAGACACTGGCAGAACACAACGGATCCCAATGCGGATACTGCTCACCGGGATGGGTCATGTCCATGTACAGGTAAAGTTATTTCTGTCATATTAATAACAAAGAAAGAAAAGAAAAGTTAAGAAGGTAGTAAAGAAAAGGTTTTTTATAATTTCAGTTTACTACAAAATTCACAAGAGATGACAATGGCTGATGTAGAGAAATCCTTCGCCAACTGCATATGCAGATGTACCGGATACAGACCGATTTTAGAAGCGTTTAAAACCTTCGCTATCGACGCACCTAAACGGGCGGTTCTCACTGATATTGAAGACCTGCGAATTTGCGAGAAATCTGGGAGGCCTTGTGAGAAGAAGGACAGCTGCAGTGATGATGAGTGGTGTTTCGTTGGCAAAAATAAAGTCGCTCAGAACACACCAATCGAAATAAGTCTCGATGACAATAAGACGTGGCATGTGGTGTTTAGTGTTACCAGTATCATGAAAATACTACGCGACGTCGGGTCTAAATCTTACATGTTGATTAATGGAAACACTGGCAGAGGTGAGAGTACACTTTGTAGTAAGCACCTAAACAACACCTACAACACCTGGAGGCTACCAGTAGATAAATATTTATTTGCCTATACTAATAAATTTTCTTATCATAAAAGGCAAAAATAAAGTAATCCTATTTATTTTACAGGTGCTTACCCTTTTCTGGAATACCCCGACGAATTAATAGATATTAGCTCTGTAGAAGAATTAAAGAAAATCGAACTTGATCAGAATCTAGTGGTTGGCGGTGGAGTTACCCTCAACGAAGCTCTTGATGTTTTCAAACAATACTCTCAGAACGATGGTTTTCAATACTTCACCGCTTTCGCGGAGCATTTAGATTTAGTTGCTAATATCCCCGTTAGAAATGTAAGTTTAAAAGTATCCTCACAGTACATTTTTGAAAATTTAGTGAATGTTCATAAGATTAGTAAGTAATTTAAGAAAAATATTGACATAAATCGAAGAACTTAAGATAAACTCGATGTTTCTAGTTCCAGGCCTTATAAAATAAATAATTCTTTTAAATGTCCATGTATATACAGTACTAGAATAAGTTACCAAACGATTCAACTAAGTCTTTTCTTTTGATAAAGTTTATCATTTATCAAAAGAAAATCGTGTACTAAGGCCTAATAGAGCGTTTCAAAATGTCAAACTAACAAATATGCGAGGAAATTAATTGTTTTTGTTTGAAAGATTAGAATTACACTCCCTTAACATTGTATGAATATTTATTATTAAATAAACTTTGGCTGCTCCTTAATAAGCACCTGGAACTGGTGCTTCCTTAAGTAATAAATCCCAATAAATTTATAAATATATTTATTGATATCAATAAATAAATATCAATAAATGGATATCAAATTGGTTTCTGTATAAGTACCTATTGCATGTTTAATCATAATATACACTTAATAGGTAGGTACTAAGATTGAATTTTGTTCATTTTTATTATAATTATTATCTTGACCTAATAATAAGTTCCAATAAAATATTCCAAATACTTGATCTAATTTTATTGTTATATTTCAGATCGGCACCATTGCTGGCAATCTAATGTTGAAACACGAACACAATGATTTCCCATCTGACATATTCCTACTTTTAGAAACAGTCGGTGCAACAGTTACTATAGGTATGTGAGACAAATAAATTTTCCTGTAAATGAATATTTCACAAATTTGTACTTAATACATAAAATAATTTCATTTGCAAGTACTTAAACTTACACAAATTTCAGTGGACACGGAAGAAAGTAAACAGGAAGCAACGCTGAAGGATTTCCTCGACATCGATATGCATAAAAAATTAATTTCAGACGTAAAACTTCCTCCCTTGAGTAGGGAATATCGTCTTGTCACCTACAAAGTGAGTATTACCTGAACATTGAATGGTAACTATAGATAGACCGTTTAAATGAGTCCTCGCTCGCGCGGTACGGGGGCGCAGGGGCGCGGGGGCGCGGGCGAAGACTCATCTATAATGAATGTACCTACTCAACATAATCACAAAAGAAATTAAAATTACGTCGCAATAAGCAATGAATAGGAAGCTATCAATTGATATTGATATGCACAACTGAGCAAACGCAAAAACAATATATTTACAAAGAAAACAATCAAATGACTGTGTGTACAATATTCGTCAAGTGATACAGAAATAAGAATGTAAATTAAATTAAATCAATTACTTTAGAAAATCTGAAAATTTATGCATACTGAGAGCCCATTTTTCTATCCAATCCCTTATCCTTCATCCTACTGTAGTCGGCTGTGATAGGTGGCGACGGTGGCCACCTACCATCAAGTGGCCTGTCTGTCGAACTTAACATAAAAATATATAAAAAGTACTGCCCTCTCGCCCGCGGCTTCACGCGGAGTTGGAATTAAATCCTTTCTTGGCGGATGCTTACTTACATTATAAAATACTTTTGTTCCAAATTTCAGATTTCTAGACTTAATTTTGGCTGGGTGTGCGTTTATATAGTCATTCAAGGCTAAATCGTTCATCTGCTATCAGCGCCAGTGCACTGATGGATAACGGAGGAACTAATTCTATAACAACAATAACTCAGCTCGCCCACAGATGTCGCTTTTCCTAATTGCCAACACTACACTCTGTAATTATTATTATTATTATGCAAATTCCTTAGTTCCAATTCAGTACAATATGAATCGAATTTCTCTTGATACCATTGATTTACAAATACGATAAGTAACCAAGGGCGGATCTACTTGAGGGCTTTTTGGGCTGTAGCCCAGGGCCCCGTGGATACAAAGGGCCCCCAGCCCCCACTAAAAATAATAGGCGACCTGACTAGCGTATTTCACCACCCCCTTACCGTCGTGAAATGACGTTTGCTGTTGTGTTTCGTTACAAAGTAAGGATTCTATAATTATAGGTAAACCATTATTGGCGTTATTGCGTTATAGGCTATGGTAGCCTTCTTAAGTGGACCGTCATCCCACCTGTCGGACTTCACTAAAAACATAATGTGCAAGCTTCCTGGAAATAGTATTATTGCTTTTGATACAAATTCATGATTAAACTATTGCATTATTCAGTAAACAAAGCCGTGTGATTTATTAGATTATGCCGAGAGCCCAAAATACAATTGCTCGGGTGAACGCTGGATTTCTCTATAAATTGGGTCAAGATAATGAGACAGTTAGCGCGGCAACCCTCGTGTACGGAGGAATTAATCCGAGGTTTGTGCATGCGACCAGAACTGAGGCCTACTTGGTAGGAAAGAAACTTTTCAGTAACGAAACACTTCAAGAGGCGTTACGAATTCTTGAGCAGGAGTTGTTGACTGAGGGTTATCCGGAAACTATAGCGAAAGCGAAACATAAGCTGGGACTTGGACTTTTTTACAAGGTCAGTAAAATGTAACACTTTTTTTTTCACATTATCCCAAGAAGTATAGTGGCGCTTTAAAGACATGAACTTTGGTCTTGGAAGTTCCTTGCAGAAGTCCACTTTGAAGTAAAATTAAAGATGCATGATTAAGAGGTGCATTAGAACAGTTTCAACTTTATCCCTTATCCTTTGTCCTAATATGGTCGCTAGCGTATTAACATTTTCTCAGGTGTTGCTTGTGTTTATAAGCGACGGTTTCCCTACTATCAAGTGGACCCACTTTTGTAATAAGGAATTTAATTAGGCGATTTTGCAGTTAAATTATTTCACAAAAACACAATTTGTTAATAATTTTTATATAAAAGATGTTCATCTTGTACAAAAAATAAAATTGTAACAAATGAAACCATAAATAACATGAAGCATTAACTTCACAGGGCTTGCTGTCTCTGTGCCCACAAAATTTGTTGAGCCCTCGCTATAGGTCTGGACCTGTCAAGTTGAATGAAACTCGTCCAGTATCTCAAGCCAAGCAGGAGTATGAAACCAACCCCGCCCTGTATCCCCTCAACCAGCCAATGCCTAAGCTTGAAGCCTTGGTAAGTTAGATTCACGTAAATACAAAGCGAATTATGTACTTTAAATATAATTTAGGTGTTACAGACTTTAGTAGACTATTATTCAGCTCAAAAATAATAATAATTTTATTAAATATACTACTTACGTCAATTATAGCTTATGTGCTATTCTGATTTATAAATTATATTAGTTTAAAGTTTCTTCGATATCTTTTTAGTAGTTTTTCATCAAAGAATAACATACCTCACAAACTGTATGATCAAGTGTCAGTAATTAAAATTTGTTCTCTATGCCTTAATGAAATTAATCTATAACTTGTGGACCACAAATTTGGCTACCTACTTGAAGTAACTCAGCGTGCAGCGTGCTATGCTCGGGGTATATCTGTGTGGTAAGATGTATAATTTTTTTTTAGCAAGAACGCATAATTATAAGAAACATAAAATGTTTGTTATCTTACTAACAGATCCAATGTGCCGGTGAGGCACCTTACTGCGAAGATGTACAAAAATTACCAAACGAAGTATTTGCCGCATTCGTTACAAGTAAAATAGCCAGTGGTGAGATAGATAACATTGATCCTCAACCTGCTTTGGTACGTATTAATAATACACTTATATTTTAAGTTCCTATTGGAAAATTATGCCCAACAGTGGACGTCATTTTTTACTTTTTAGTATTTTTAGTTAATCTTTTGTCATCCACCACTATATTTATCTGCCGACAGCCTCTATTACTGAACATAGCAATCCTTTAATAAACACCAAACAGTAAGACAACCTAGTGGGGAAGTGTCTAGCATAACGCCATCCGGTATAATAATATGTCATCTTTAATTTCAGGCAATGGAAGGAGTTTTAGCTTTCTATACTGCGAAAGACTTACCAGGAAAGAACACTTTCACACCTACATCAAATGTATTTAATGTAACCGATGAGCAAGTGCTCTTAGATGGACCTGTAAGCTATTACGGCCAACCGATAGGCATAATTGTAGCTAGAAGAGAACAATTAGCAGAAAGAGCTGCCGAAATGGTTAACATAACATACAAAAACATCAAAAAACCTATTTTAACTATAAACGAAGCTAAGAAAGTTGATGGTAGAACAAAGCTATTTATATACATACCGGCAACTAATCGTGGTGATAACGTAGTTAAGGTTATTCAAGGTTCCACTGATATAGGAGGCCAATACCATTTCACGATGGAGAAGCAGGTCTGCGTCACAAAGCCTAGTGACGATGGTATAGAAGTCATTCCGTCTACGCAGTGGATAGACACACTACAAATAGCTATGTCAATGGCTCTAGACATTGCTGAAAATCGGTCGGTCATAGTCATAGATCTTTTTTAAATTCTTCAAATGAATCTAATCTAATCGTAAATACCAATCGTGTCTTTTCGCAGTCTTAACATAAGCGTTCGAAGAATCGGCGGTGGCTTCGGAAGTAAAGTCTCTAGAGCAAATCAAATAGCCGTCGCTTGTGGTTTAGTCACCTTAAAATTGAATCGGCCTTGTAGAATGATTTTGCCGCTGACCACCAACATGAAGTCTATCGGGAAGCGACTTCCTTGCCATTCAGACTATGAGGTAATTTATTACTTACAACCGTCATCTAATGATCTAATCAATAAAAACTACGGGAGGACATCGCCTATATACAACTGTAATAACTACAGGCGATTAGCTTTTAACGCCGATTAGATAAAGTATAGCCTCACTTATTGACATACCGAGACATCTTCATGTCTAAAATTCTTTGGATATTATAAGTTTGAGGCGAATAGTTAAAGTACCACTTATTTGCGTTTTCCCTACAGTGTTTCAACTACAGTGTTTTCCCTTCAGGTTGGTGTTAACAGCATTGGAAAAATTCAGTATGTGGAACATAATGTATATGAAGATAATGGTTTTATGATTAATGAACCGTTTGCTGCTATAGGAGTAACTGCAGCGAGCAACTGTTACGACAGGAATACATGGAATTTCAGATTATGGAATGCCCTCACAGACACAGCTAAGAATTCGTGGATGAGAGCTCCTGGTAAAGCCACGGAAGAATTAATATGTCCTTAAGAAACGTAAATAAATATAATATTTATTTCTGACTTTATTTTTCAGGTTCTTTGGAAATGATAGCGATGATAGAAAGTATCATGGAACGAATATCATATGAACTGTCACTCGATCCTATAGCTGTACGTCTAACTAATCTCGGGACGGCGGAATCGAATGAGCCCGTTCGTCAAATTATCGAAACAATAAAAAAGAACGCCGACTACGACAATAGAAGAGCTTCCATCAAAAAGTTCAATGAAGACAACAGGTGGAAGAAACGTGGGCTTAGATTTACTCCACTCAAATGGACTTATCCCACACTGGGTTCGTTCTACGTGACGTTATCAGTGCACCACGGCGATGGCTCGGTGGTAATAACCCATGGGGGCATAGAAATGGGACAAGGTGTGAACACTAAAATAGTTCAAGTGTGTGCTTATACACTAAACATTCCCATTGACAAAATCAAAGTGAAAAGCACAAACAATATAACAAATATAAACGGCATTTGCACGGGAGGAAGTTTCACCACTGCATCTGTCTGCTTTGGCATAATCAAATGTTGCCAGATTATCCTCGACAGATTGGCTCCAGTTAAAATTTTAGTCGGCGAACTCGTCTGGGATTTACTTATAACGACTGCCTATAATAAAGGTGTGAACCTTACAGCGAATTACAATGTAACTCCAAACGATCAGAAACATTACTATATAAATGGCGCAACGTTAGTCGAATCTGAAGTAGATATGCTCACTGGGGAAATACAAATATTGAGAGTTGACTTGCTGGAAGACCTCGGACAAAGCACGAATCCTGAAATAGACGTCGGACAGGTAATTTTTTCTATGTCAAGGTCGACAGACAACCTGACGGTTCACTGATGGTAGTTGGCTACCGTCGCCTATAACACAAACACGCACAGGTGCTGCAAGAGCGCTGCCGACCACAGTAGGATTAAGGAAAAGGGATTGGGAATCCAGACCAGAGCCAACTTTTAAAAGTTCCTTTTCAAGATTGACCATCACTTCACTCATCCAAAAGGCCCGCCGTCTAAGACTGTAAAATGTATGTATCGGCTTTGTTTTGCAGTTGGAAGGCGCTTTTGTTATGGGTATGGGGTATTGGACGAGCGAGCAACTGATATATGACCAGAACACAGGGGAACTATTAACAAACAGAACATGGGACTACTTAGTCCCACAAGCCAGAGACATACCGCAAGATTTCCGGGTTAATTTCTTGAAAAATTCGTATAACGACTCTGGTGTTTTGGGTTCGAAAGGTAAATACGGAAGCTCAATCTTATACCGTGACTGTGTTACCAATAATTCAGCATAAAATCGGTCTTTCTTTCAGCATGCAGTGAGCCTCCTATTTGTATGACTATTGCCGTAGCGTTTGCGATCAGAGAAGCCATTTCATCCTCTTTAAATGACTCTGGAGTACCTACAAAGCAGTGGTTTAATATTGGTAAGCAAGTCGTTTAATCTCGAGTTTAAACATCTACATCTTTGAATATTTACTCCTGGATGCTTACTTATGTAATGTTTTAAATATAATTTGAAATTGACGTCTAATACGAGTAAAAACCGTAAAATAAACTTATTTTTGATGGACTAGTAAAATAACTACTTTGCAAAAGTGAATGCAGAAATTAACATTCCCGAAACCTACTATGCTTGACATAGTGTTTTTAGAAATTGCCCTACAAAGAAAGTGTGCGAAGGCATAATTTTCTTTACTGTTGTAAGCTTCAACTCTTCACTTCAATTAAAATTGCCTACTTGACGTGTTTCAGACGGCGCGCACACCATCGATAACATTTTACTCGCTGCCAATGTTAATACAGAAGAATTTAAATTTTATTGAATGTATTT
The DNA here is from genome assembly GCA_910589475.2 of Bembecia ichneumoniformis. Classification (NCBI taxonomy): domain Eukaryota; kingdom Metazoa; phylum Arthropoda; class Insecta; order Lepidoptera; family Sesiidae; genus Bembecia; species Bembecia ichneumoniformis. The sequence goes on from OU342535.1 coordinate 17,745,756, forward strand.
CTTATATAATGTACCTACAAACTTATAGAGGGTTAAATGAAAACTACTGAACAAAATGAATTTTAGCTGTTCTGTTCCGACACTAAAAGATGAAATATACAGTTAAGTTAGGTAGCTGAAAAAACTTTCAGATCTGGCAACCAGTATGCTCTTTTGGATTCAGATAGTACATGCACAGACGAGCCTACAAAGCTCAGGACATTATTTTTTCTGGCAGCCAAATTTTTGTGATGCGATTCTATATTGTTATTATTCAAGAGAAAACGCGCTTTCCAACCTACCTATATTTGACATTATCATTTAGGTTCATAATACCAGAAATATTTGTAACTTTATTAAATTTTATGATCTTTATTTTGATTTCTTGAGCCATTTGCTAAATAAGATGCAATCCGTAATATGTAGCTGAAAACGTGTTATGTACTTTTTGTTCATCAAAAAAGCACCAAATGCACGGTGAAACATAACAGCACGGCGAGTCGTTTGACAACAATTCCCTATATAACGCGGAACATTATATTTGACATTATCATTTATGTACAAATTACTAGAAATAGGAATCCGTTATAATACCTATATGTAACTGAAATCGTGTCATTTTTTGCCTTTTTTGTCAAAGTATACTTATATCAAGATATCGCCAAAGCTCAAGAAGATTTGCGCCGATTATACCCATGTAGATCCAAAAGGGCGCATTGGTTGCCACACGTGAAATATTTTGGTAAGATTTTCAGCTACCTCACCCCACTATTTAATTTGTTTTGTGTAAATACTATAAACGCGTGATAGAATTCTAAATAAGCACTTTTGTATGTAGTATAGAGGCACTGGTGCTTGGTCGTTGATGATATTCCAAATGAAGACTAAATTCAAATACCTACCAAATTCACATACTTTTTGGTCTTAGCACGATCATAATATTTTAATGAATTTAATAAAATAAAACATTAAATTATTATGGTGTATTTGAAAGATTGGAATCAGTTTGCTTATTTGATAAAAAATAATAGAGGAAAAGATTGAACAACTTATTGTTCAAAATGGAGTTCATTGAGTTCAATACAAAGACGCTTTTCCTATGAAACTGAGATGCAATTCAGAAATTTTATTAATTGTTTTGGTGGTTGTTTTCATTGTCTCTTGTGGTTTTAGTTGCTTATGTGATCCGATGTAATAACATTTATTCTATCCTTAGTTCTCGTAGCTCTTAATTGGGAAATAAAGGGTAATTATTGTAAGTTACGCTCTTTCGTTACTCTCACAGTTCTGATTAATATAGATATAACAAGTAATAAATAAATGGTTAAAAAAATTGTAATATTTTTGTTTACTGTACTTTTTAAGTTGTTAAATTTACCGAACAAAACATGAATTTATACTGATATGAGATGAATGAGGAATTATTTGGAATGTGCAACAAATTTCTTGCCTTCCTTTTGGAATCGGAATTAAGAAGTGGCGATTATATGAAATTAAGGACTGTAAATTATTGAAATTCGGACATGGATTTATTATTATTATTATTTTTAATAATAATTTTACTAAGAAACGATTAAACGGCAGAGGCTAACTCTAGGAAAGTTTTCCTAATGCCACCGAGAGGTAAGTACTAGTATTGCTATACATATATTGTCAGGAGTAGCACAAATAACTTGAAGTTTTTTTTTTATTTTAACTACATTTATAAATAGGAATAATTAGTAGTCTTTGTGAAACACCACTTTAAGAACTAATTCCTCTAATTAAAAATTAATAAACGAATACAAGCTAGTGCTAAAAAACTACAATTTATAATCACTAGTTTAATACCTACACTCGCTTTGGACTCGAAACATGTTAATAAATTTAAAGAAATCAATGTAGTAATATAACTGTATCCTCACAGCACACTTTTTTAAACTAAATATACATTCTACACTAAAAATAGTGACTTCCGAAATTTAGGCTTTGACTTCCGAAAAACGATGTTTCATAAAATAAGTTATTATTTTAAGGTCAATGCTAACTAATTTTGTGTACTAAGGCCTAGGTCTCGCAGTACTAAGTTGGATCGGAGTTGTTGCCTCGGCAGCACCCGATCCATCCCTCTCGAAGCGCAAGGAGACACCGGAGAGTTTTAGTGGGTAGTGCCAGTGCCGCTATGACCTAGAGCATAGCGTGGAGCACTGGTGACCCCCACATACCCCTACCGCTTAGCCAGCAGCGGTAGGAAATCTGTAAATGGATTTCTCCTCGAAAAAAAAATCTAGGTACTAAGTATAGGGTATGCTATCTTGTTTTTGTTCACAATACCACTATCGTGACATTAAATTTGTATTGAATATTTAAAATTTTTTTTATTAATTCAATATTTATTTGAAAACAGCAACTCCGGAAATTTATTCCCTGTAGAAATAGCTTTCCTAACCGGTTCAATTTTTTTGCGATCTGTAAAAGTTTATATAGATAATTAAATAAATGTCAATTGAGCTAAGCTCACCTTACTTACCAAAGGTCTTTAGTAGTTATTAACTACTAAAGACTTAGTGATATAACAATATTTTGACTTCATCTCTATTTACTGGTTTTTGTGATAAAATTATATATGTATTTACATGCAGTAGTTTCAACGTAAGTTTTACACACTTCGTCTCGCAGTTACTTGTATGTTTTAAATGTATACTTATTTAATATGTGGAATTGCATTGTTTTTTTATCCTGCATAGTATTTTTATTTATATTAAATCGAATTATTTTCTGCCTCCAAAGACAAGATTTTTCCTCATGCCGTTATTTAGTATTCAAAGGGAGGCCAGTGGTCGAGGAAGTGTGCCCGGCGTGGATTCAATCCATGATTGATTTATAAACTGCCTTCAAACGACACCGCACATTTATCCTACACTTTTAAGGCGAGGTCATTCTATTTGTTGGACCCGATATAGCATGATTATATTTTTTCATTTATATTCAATTTTTAAAACATAACATATATATAGTATCGTCCTGTTACCACATCATCAGTATTGTCATGCTCGTATTCAAAATTACCAATTTGGCACCTGTTGAAGCATATATTACAAGAAGACATCGTAAGTATTTAAAATTCAACACGCGCGTACAAGATTCCATATTAAACAAAAAAGTTCATTGCACCCTTTCCCTTAATGCAATCATGGTCAGTCGATAACAGTAACGCATTGTATGAGGAAGGCCACACACGCCCCCGATTGTCGCCGCTGTGCACGATACCAATTTCATTTTGGGGCCACGAATCAAGCGGTTTCATTACCTCAGTATTTTAAAACTGCATTTTATTTTAAGAGATGGCTGGACAGACCGACGATCCACTTGAAAGTTAAAAACAAGCAACACCGAAGAGAACGTAGGTACACTGTCGACCCTGCGAGAATTAGTTTACAGCTCGCTCGAAGAAGTCCACACTGTAGCAAGGCGAAATTTACATTCTCTACAAATTTACATCTGAAAGGAATCTGTTCCAAAGTTTGCGTGACAGCGGGATAGACCGTCCGGACAGCGACGCCTTTTCCAAGTATACCTAATAAGAGTAAATTCTGCATCCAAATAACAAGGATAAAAGGACTCATTAGAACACTCACCATTGTATAGGAAGTAGAACAGACAAAATTTGGCTAAATCTGTTCTTCGTTTAGGACTTCTAACTGTTGCTGTGTGAGCTATGGAAAGCGGCAAGCGTATCTAGCTCGTATTTTGGCTCGCCAGCCCTGAGGTGGTTGTAGTGCATACAATTGAGGAATGAGGAACCTAATCTGAGGCTTAGGTACACCGAATTAGGCGACTCTGATATGAGTAAAAGCTTATTTGCAATTCTGGGTTTATTTTTTTATTTGTTATTACATAAAATTTGCTTCTTAAAATCCTTAAAATCTCCAGTTGCTGCCTGGTGTTTATTAGTTGACCCGGATAACCCTAATCTTTTAAAAGGTTCTGTAATATAAGTTTATTTATTAATAGCTGTTCCCGCGTAATTCTTCGTACGCGGTGTATTTCGTTTTTCAAAAATCCCACAGGAACGTAACATTTTACCAAGAAAAAAATATCCTATGTATTAATCCAGGTAATGTTATCTGTGTGCCAAATTTCATCAAAATCTGTTCAGCCGTTTTATCGTTATTTAGTAACAAACATACAAACCTTCGCATTTATAATATTACAGACGTTCAAATTATACATGAAAATAACGCTCATTCCATTAGTGAAAACCGTATCAAAATCCGTTTAGTATTTTTTAACATTATCGCGAACATACATACATACATACATACAGAGAGACGCGACGGGGGACTTGGTTTTATAAAGTAGTATGATTAGGATTTAATTTATTTGCATTTTTTTTAGATTGGATGTATTTTGTCATAATTCCGTCCGTGTCGCTCGGGGACCGTATTTTTTTTTGTTCATGAAACATAGCCTGTTCTTTTCTGTGCTCCTTGTATGCAAAATTTCATGATGATTGTTCTAGTAGTTAAGGTGTGAAAAGGTAACAAACTCACTTTCGCATTAATAATTTTATTTAGGATTTTTAAAAACAATATCAGTACAATATAATTTAAAAAAATCCACGTAAACCTAAATACTGCACGCATTTTACCACTTCTTCATTTATGGCCTTAAGGCTCCGGTCTCGCTTTGCGACTCTACCTTAGCAAACAGAACTAAGCGCCTTTCACGCGTCTTTTTTGTTATGAATTGCAATTATTAAAAAGTACATGAAAAAAAATATTTTTTGTATTTTTTTTTTCATTAATTTATTAAAAAATAGGTCATTACTAAGTGGTTTTAAGAGCGACTGCATTAAAAAAAAATTTCAACAGAAAAATATATGTATTTGCAGTGATAAAATTCATGAAACTACAACTTTTTAAACCTCTTTGAATAAGAAAACTAAAGCGTTTATCAAAAAAGTAACCAGTTTAGATTATTGCTAACGATATGAGAATAAATGTAAACTGAATATATTTCTTATTTTTGTTATAATTTTTACGTAGCATGTGCTTGAATGAGACCTTCAACGCGTTCAACCTAAATAGAGGCATTTTTAACTCCCAATAGAGCTATTAAAATGTGCATCAAAATAAAATTAAAAAAGTGTTTTTGAAATTTCAATAAATGTAGAATATATTGCATTTATTCTTTTGTTAGTAACTGTAAAAAAACATTTATTTTCTGTAAATTATGCAAGAACACTAATTTTTAGGAGACTCGAGCCTTAATATAAATAAGTTAAGACAACTGTCACATGATGTGACCATGTGCCAAATAGCTAATATTAAATATTATAAATAAATTAATTATTAATCATCATTATTGTTCAAGGATTAAAGTGTGATTAATATGATCAATGGTCTCATTAGCCATACAAAAATAGTAAAATATAAATTAATAGTTGCCAATAACAAACCTTGAACCTTCCCTCTCATGGTGCACTCTAATTTAGTGGCCACATTTAAAGAGTGGTTAGACCAGCGACTTGTCCTAGAGTCAAATCTCGAATGCAGTTGTCGAGCGCGGCCCGGACGGGGCACTAGCATTTTCAAAAAAAAAAAAGTTTTTTTTTTTATAATATCAGTCAAAATTAATACTAGGTTATGGATTTTTAAAATTTCACAACAGTAGAGTAAATGAACGGCTTTTATTTCTTGTAACTCCATTAACGTTTTAAGGTAAGTTTTTTTTTTATTAGTACACCTGATTAAAATAACACTACTTACTCGCTTTTATTAGTCTATAATGCCTTTTAAGCCTCTAATCAAAGATCTCAAAAACTTGCATTGATTTATAATGTCGAAGATTATTCAAAACCAACGGCCATATTATGATAGGTGCGAGGAGCAAATGATGGTTTAAGGAGTGCATTATTCAAAGTGTTGGTTAATATTTGCTGCTCTCAAAGGGAAATTCTTTGTAGGTATTTAAAAAAATATTAGTTTGCCACGTGGCAACGGAGCACAAGCCAATTTACACAAGTACCCCAACAAGTCCCTGGTTCTAACGAAGAAACTACGCCAAACTTAAATCAGCGGAGAGCAAAACGGTGCGGGCTGGTATCGCTAGTTATAATATTTTTATATATTATTTATTTATTTATAACAATACAGCAATATTGCTAGGTATAGGTGCTAGGTATATTATACAAAAAAAGAGTAGGTATAGGTAGGACATGTTACACAGAGAATCAAAATAAAATAATAATGAAAAAAGCATAATTCTTAATTGTTATCTGACCAATTCTGGTAAACACAATATTACCTAGTGTTTCAATGTAAACATCCGCTTTTTTTTAATATTTATTATTTGCCAGCTGTAATTCTGGCTGAAATCGTATGAATCCATGTCATAATAGAATACGAGTTCAACCCGCCTTTTTTCCCGAAGGGTCAAAGTGTGATGATAAATAACCCATAGCCTACCTCAAGAATTGGGCTATCAAATCCAATTTTTTTTTTAAATCCGACTGATACTTTATCAAACTAAAAAAGAAAAAAGATATTTCTGAAATACAATATGGAGGTTAAAATGTATTTTTTAGTTATTAAGCTATTTTATACTAGCGACCAGCTCTCGATTTCGCAGGGGTGCAATTTTTTTCTGCAAATTATAAATATAATTTAAAAACCTTCCTCGTTTAACTCTCTTACCATTACATTAGTGAAAACCGCATCAAAAGATGAGTTAGCGGATATACAGACAGACGCGGGTAGCGACTTCAAAATTTGTACTATGTTGTTACTTTTTTCAATTCTTTTAAAAGTAACAACATATATTGAGTATTCCCGTTCAGCATTTTGGGGTAATTTTAAATAGTAACCCTTAAAAGATTTCAAGTTTATTTTCAAGTGCGACTTTATCCGCAAACCTATTTTCGCAATTATAATATTAGAATTGTCTAACGTATGAAACGTAATAAAAGCAGACATATTAATATTAAAATTACCTATTTAATTTATTAATGTTAATTTAATATTAACACGTTTTTTCTTAAAGTTTGCGGACGAGGATCCTTGAGCACGCTCACCCAAATAGATAAAATTGGAACACAGAAGCAAACCTGTCCGGTTACATTATATACTTATTATGCATAAAGTGACGCCTGTAATTACATCGGGTCATATTACGCAACATATATCACATGTTCGCAAATCACATTTCTAATAGCTAATCGTTGCGTCAAGGTGGGCTCAGACAAACAACAAACTTGTTAGAGCGGACCGTTCCATTTCTTCCTAGGGCACTAGGGCAAAAGGCCTTCTCTACACATTTACTAACTATAGTATTTTCACTGTCTGAATATGCGTGACATGAAAACGTGATACTGTTTTCAAATAAATAAAAAACTGGCACAAAAAAAATAACAATTAAACAGACAAATGTTTGAAAAAAAAAACTTTTCTCAAAAATGCTCGGAAATGTGGGCATTCTTGTACTAAAAACAAGCCACGAAGTTTGTAATTCTTGGCTCATACATTTCTTTCTCGGCCTAGGCCAAGAATGTTGAATGAAAATTCATTCCTGGCCGCTGCTCAGCCCGATGAAACCCGAAGTTTCACGAGTCTTCACGAACGCGCCCGCCTCTGTCACAGGCGTGTTTCATTATTTCCTCACATTTATTGAAAAAAGCACTATACCAGCCTCGACCGGAATGAGGATTGCCGGACTCAGATCTTTATCAAGGCCTCGCCAAAGCTCGGCCATGAAACCACTTCGTCCGGCAATCCTTCACTTCCTAGACTCTGCAGTAATGTACTAATTCGAAAAACACAAAAGTAATTATCACTTTTACAATTATTTTAATATTATAATAGGTAAATGTAATAAAAACATATATTTTAAAACTGTCAAACGCGTGGAACAGAACTTGTGCCAATAGGGATTGACACTAGGGATATTCGATAAATCGAAAGTACTCTATGTTTGTCATAGGATATTAGGAAATTTAACAAATATTTTTTCTATTCTATATATTTATAAAAACATAGTATTTTGATCATAAAACTAAAGCTGACTAATAATAAAAAATGATAATAAAATAAACTAGACAGTAAAAAAAACTGATACTCTAAATACGAGTAAGAGCAGTATCTTTTGGTTTAGTTTTTAAATCGTACCACTTTTGGATTTCACAATAAATAACTTTTTTCTACACCGGTAACACCATGCCATGCTCCAGTGTCGCCCCTAATTGCCCAAGAAGCATTATTCGTAGACTAAAAAATTCCTCTTGCAAAATAGACTGGCAGCACGTCGAGACTTACAAAACTACCACTATACAAAATATGCTGATTCCAAAAAAAAATTTAAATTTAAAATCCAAAAAATATATCACTATTAATTCTGATGTGTTTCATGGGGATCTTTATTTTTGGTAAAACCCTTGGGTGGCTCCGCCTTCTACCATAAAAACGTTGAAGATCGGGTGGCAGGCAAAACCGGGTCATGGCTGGGCAGATATTCCATGAAAGTCAACATTTCCCTATCCACTCCTAATCCCTTATCCCTACTGCAGTCGGCAGTACACTTGCAGCAGCTTTGGCTTTGCTTGTGCTATAGGCGACGGTAGCCACCTACCATCGAGTGGACCGTCTGCCTGTCTGCCGACCTTAACATAAAAAATAACAATAATAATAACTAACTGATGCTTGAAAAGAAAATGCATTTAAATAAAACGAATAATTATATTTACGATTGGAATATCTCCGTCTTTACAATATCGCCCTCTAGCCAAACCTAATCTATGGAGTCATATGAAAAGAGCCCTACCTATTCATTCAGACCTATTACAATCTTCTTGAGAAAACATGTCTCAAAAAAAAGCAACACCTACCATATAATACTTAAATTTTTCATGATTGCCACCGTAACTAATATTACAAATTACGAAAGTGAGTTTGTTTGTTTGTTTCACTCCTAAACTACACGACCGATCATCGTAAAACTTTGCACATACGTTATCAGAGGTCCAGAAAAATTACTTTCCCCAAGAGATGTGGATGTAGTCGCGAGTTATTTACTGAAATAACTACCTGTTAGTTTTGTGGATTACTCTGATGGACTGTTTTGCACTCCTGACTCAGATGCGCGACTGAGTCTCTGACTTTTATAGGTATGTACCTACCTACAGAATGCTGTGTTCCCTTCAAAGGTATATACGCATCAGAATATTCCAGTAACACCTCTATTGTTCCCATTTTAAAACATCTACTGTTGGTGTTAAATCTGTTTCTTAAATAAATAAAAGTAACATTTGAAATCTCGCCCAATCTAGTTTCAAAAACTACTTTCCAATTCAACAAACATTAATTTATAATTTATAACAAATTAGTGAAATTGTGTTAATTCAAAAGCATAAATTACACATCACGCTTCGATATCTTCCATAAATCAATGTTTTTATTGCGATAATCAATTTCAACTCGACATAAATGGTGAGATGTACAAATTGACGATATTTTTCCATCTGTGATACCCAATAAGGGGTCTTAATTATGTCTTTGCATCAAAAACCAGTTTCTTTTTAAATATACTGAGCTGTTCTTTTATTTATGAATGCTTCTAAACGACCGAGGTGTTTGCCTGTCCGTGACATATTAACAGGAACAGAGGTTATCATCTGGTTAGAAAGGTTATTGTCATTATCTGGTGAGTTCTAATATTGGGTTTAAAAAATCTCTAAAAACCTTAATATCATAAAAAAATAACTATTTTGGCATCACAAAAATTTCTTTGTCATAAGACATGAAAAATACTTTTTTTTATGTTAAGATCGCCAGACAGGCTGACGGTCCACTTGATGGTAGGTGGCTACCATCGCCTATAACATAACACAAGCAACTCCACAGGTGCTGCAAGTGCGCTGCCGACAATAGTAGGATTAAGGATAATCCTCACTATAATAAAAACTCACTCACCGAAACACAACAGCACACGTGCTGTTATTTCACGGTGGTTGGTTACTGCCGCCAGGCGGGCTGCCCAAATGACTGCGAAACGCAGTGTGCCCTACCACCATTTTACAGATCTAGACCAAATTGACCCTGCCGGATCCCTAGAACAAAGCGTTAAGGCAAGCATCCTCCTAATCACTCATCCAACGGGCTCCTGAAACTATGTTTATATGTTATGACAATAAAATATTATGACGCATAATAAATTAGTTCAATATTAACTACTTAATCGTGATTTGGAAATATCCTTGTATCAAAATTTGTAATATTCAATAAAGAATTAGTTTCCTATTAAAGTAGGTTCTGGAATAGGTAGGAATTGGGAATTTGGCCGTCATTAAATCAGAGAAAATTAGAAGATGCAAAACAGTAAGAAAAATAACTCATGTTTCTACCGCTTAGCGAAAATAAAAATATATTAATCTAACTCCCTTGCGATAACTGTCGGAAAATGTATAATGGTATCCAAAACGAAAGTTACTTAAAATAATAAAATTAATGTGACATTAATTCTATTATATTAAAATTGTAATAAAATGTCCATAATTATGGAATAATCAGTTAAAAATTGGCACTGTGGATCTGTGGGTACTTATGCCTTAATTATTGAAAGGGTTCGTTAATCCTCTGAGTAATCAGATTCATCAATGTTGGGGTGATCACACGACAGATTCCGATATCCTGAGCCCTACCACAGGTTCGATACCTGTACTTTGCTTTTTTTTTTCAACTCTCTTTTGGTGTTTACCAAATTAAGGTTTTATTTCTTAATTCTTTTTCTATTGTCACTTAGCAGTTCTAAATGGCCAATAGATGACACGTCTCACTTGATACCACCACTCCTTCTTCAGAGCAATCCTGGCTTGGTTGGTCCACCTCAAAACAATCCACGCTCAAAACAATCCCTCAAAATACCCTCAACTTTGATGATTCAGAACGTTAAAAGGCTTTAACTTTAACTTTCCTTTCTAACTTGAATTTATGGGTGACAATCATCCTGCCTACTTCCATTTAAACGTGGTAGCCCATACTTTGAGCGGTCATCATTGAGCAGATCATCCGACAGCAGTAACTACCCCTCAGAGAGGTCTACAGTGAAACGTCAACACGTGTGCTGTAGTTTTCCTATGAGTGAAGAGATGTCAGAACATATTTCCATATCCCTTCCTTATCTCCTGCCCTTTTTATCCTGTCAGGTCAGCAGCGATAATTTAATTTTAATATGTGACCATGAAGTAAAAAGTGTCACAACTTACTCTTCGATTAATCTGTAGCGTCACGTTTCCGTTTAAATTCACGATGCCGGAATAAGACGCGTGTTAGGGGCGATAGTAATGAGCTTCTGCGAGAGTTGGGATAATCCATTCCTTTGTCTCTGTACGAACGGCACCTTCTCGTCCCTAATTTAAACTAAGCTGCACGCGAATACGTAGAAATTATTTCTCAATATCCGAAATAAACTTATAATCTGTGCTTCGCCAGTCTATTTCATATTCAAATTAAGAGAATCAGTTAATTCGAACCTATTCGTATAAAGACATATTTGCTTTCACCATCAGAAGCTTATGATTATGTAACGAGAAACGTAATATAATAGTAGCTACGATATGAATTTCAACACACATTTTTAACAATAAAATTGTATCAACCTATATTATTGCAGTCATAAATTGAACAGAACGTCTGGCAGCAGTAACCATTCCCTTACAGAATACCACCGTGACAAGGGATGTTATTGACCGGAACACCTGTATTGATGGAGAAATTAGTGTTCAAATATTTTTGAAATCAGTATAATAATTCATCATATTCAGACTTACATTTGCGCATTGTTTATTGTGATGCCACCGATGACAGTTTTTTTTTTTTTTTAAATAAGCAACCCAAGCGATTTGCTTACATTTTGCAGTAGTTCTAATAATACATCTTTGTTTCAATTGTACTACCAGTTCTACCTCTAACAGAAAGAGTGCAGTTGTCTTTCGGTGAGCGAGTAAGGACGCTAATTCCAGTTCCTTATCTTTTATTCTATCAGGGTCGGCAGCGCACGTGCTACCTAGACGATGGTAGCCACTTACCAACAAGTATTATCCACAAAAAATGAAAAATTATTAGAGGTACGTCCGCCGAAAGGTCTGCCTCGTGATGAAATTAGTTTCGTGATTTGAATAGAAAAGTTACAATTCAAAAGCAATAAATCTTAGTGTCTCTAAGCATACGCCTTTCCTCCAACAATCCCTCGGGATCCACATAGCTTGAAGATTCTTTGAAAAGTAAATATCTTGTGACGGCTTTGGAACAGACCTCAGACATTTTTTCATACATTGAGTAGTCAATCCTGACACGTCTCGAGATATCTTCGTGGATTCCATTTACATATTGCTAAGATACACGTAAGATTTGATAAAATGTGCCTCGTCTGCTTTTTTTAAACAAAAATTATTAATAACAAAAATACAGTGATAATGAAAATAAACAAGCCATGTCTGTACATTTTTATATTTTTTCAAAAAAAAAAAACAATTTCTACACATTGTACTTTAACAAACATCCATATACTTATTGCATTATATGATCTTGTCCTCTCTATATCAATTGTTTGTTCTGGCTTAGTACCTTATTCTAACTAATTCAGTTTTGTTGTTTTGCTTGTTGTTTCATCGCTAGATATCGTTTTATACCCACCGTACCACCAAATTACATGGTTCTAGGTTCCTTATGAGAAGTATTTGGGCAAAAATAAGGGATTATAAAAACCCTGATACATTCACGAAGCACACGTCAATTTTATGTAGAGATATTCTTCTCTGAGACCAATAACTCTGAGGTAATTACTGCCGCATACAGTAGCCCCATCACATTCAAATGACCAATTTAACAATCTTCTTTTTCTTTCAGATGATTTTGCTCCTGTTCCTGATCGTCGCTCAATTGCATCATGTGCTCGGCCTTGTACATAACCACGCGAAAAGATCGCCATTAGACACAAAAATTAATTCCGACCTCCCACCGTCTCATCCTATCGAAGCAGTTTACAATTTACCACCAGTTTTCGCACCACTGGTTCAACCTCACAGTTTCCCCGTTCTGACCGGTCCTAGAAAAAAGAAAGGTCCAAATATACCATTCCTGCCCATACCTCATCAGCTTCTGGTCACAAAATTGCACGTGATACCGGCCCAGTCCAACATACACCAAAACACGATTCACACGGTCAACCATAACGTGCAAATTCCCATCATCACTCAGACGTTGTCTCACGGTTCCAACGTGACGCATTCATCCCAACTGGTTCCCTTCTTGATACCGATACACCATAACCATTTGGTGCCTCTCCACGATTTGTCCGTGATACCCTTACATCGACCGGTTCACAAGGTGGAGGCGAAATATGCTCGTCTGAAAGTCGCAATGGAGAAGAGAGACGACGATGAAGAGACAAGCGTGAACCGGTACAGGACATTCTATGGAGGTTTCGGCCAATTACTGTTCGGCGGTCATGGTGCCGGTCACGGCTTCTATTCCTATGGTTAAATCTACACGAGTGCTGTACGACTAATCAAACAATTGGTAGTTCTTCGTTCGCCATAAAATAGGCCTTAAATAGACTGGCCGGTCTTGCACCGACACATCGTCGGTAACAATCTCATGTCGTCGGCAGCAAGTCTCCCGACGAAACATTCGTGACAGTTGCACGAGGTGTGGACGAACTCTCTATTCTGCAGTCGTCACCGAGGGATGATTTTTGGATTTTTGAAAATATACATTTTAGTCTGCATTTTAAGGATAGTGAAATTAACAAGATTGGAATCCAAATTAAAGGTGGACGAAGACTAAGCATACCAGGAGGGATCCAGCATGAAAAATATTTTCGTAATAATGATACTTCCTTTCCTACTCATTAAAATGCCTGTAGATTTATAAATATACCTATAAAATGAGGTTAGCTATATTTCATGTAAAAATAAATTACATACTTATTTGTAATTTTTTTGTCTGTCAATATTTATTCATACCTATAATTACAACTAAAGAAAACTTTAGCGTAGTCATCTTAATAGAAATATAAGAATTAATTATGCTTACTAAGGTTATTAATAAAATTCGTAGATTCCGAACATAAAATAGAAACGAGTGGACCGGCCAAGAAGAGTCTGCCAATGGTGGAAACCAATGTGATACTTTAAATTAATTATTATCTGTATTATAAGAAAAAAAAAAGAAATGTTACTTAATTGTTCCTAACACTTAAAAGTACTGTTTTAAGTAATTATGTAAGTTGCTTTTTAGTCAGTAATTTTATCAATGCCATTTAGTAAAGTGATTTTTTAAAGATGATATTATTTTAATAAAACTGTTCGATTGACTTAAAATTTGTTTGTTATTTTATTGTTCGGTGTCATAATTTTAGTGAATTAAATTTATATAAAACTAGCGAACTAGTGAATTAAATTTATATAGTCCCCAAATTTTCTCTTCATAAGAAACTTCCCCAGACTTCAAGGAATAATTGAGTTTTAAAAAAATAGGCGAATTGCGAGTTTTGCACTTAGCAACAGTTTTATTAATATAGAAGATTTATTCATATTGATATATTATTTGAAATAAGCAAGGTTGTTAAAATTCAATTTTATGTATAGGCATTTATTTGGAAATATGGGCGACAGCGACCAGACATCAATGGTGGTAGGTGGCAACTGTCCACATAAACAAAGTATTATAACACTAGGAAATATGCAAATAATAATATAATGTGTATTTCAACAATTTTTTTTTCTTACAAAAAGTGAGTCCTTTTAAAATAAAAAGTACGTCCGTCGCAAATATTTAAAACAATTTTGATATTATTCATTCATCGTGTTACTGACACAGTGACACAGTGGACCTCCCCATACTAACTTAGCCCATAGCTTTTTAATCAGATCAGTCATTTATAAGCTCACAGATCAAACTTGTGAGTCACAAACTAAAGACTTCGGAGGTAAGGGGGTCTTATCTTCGGAGTATTCTTGAGAAATGTTTCTTATAAGAAAAAAATATCAGTTAATTAAAGATATTTGAACAGCTTTTTGCTCAAAGTAAATTTCTTTTTTATTTTATTTTTTAAATTTAACTTACCGATTAGTAGCAATTGAAGTTTGAAAAAAAAACATGAAAAGCAACAAAACCGTGTTATTAATTTATTGAGGTTATAAAGATTGTAAAGGAATTTAGTGCTAACATATCTAAGTCAAAAATAAATTTTAGTGTCGCACATAATAGCAGACAGTCATTAATTTTTATTAGTTACTAGCGTTCCGCCCTCGGCTTCACCCGGGATGCAATTTTTATATAGGCATATGAACAATCCCCGTTTATCCCTCTTTCCATTAGTGAAAACCGAATTAAAATCGGTCCACCCGTTCACGCGTGATGCCGTGACCGAGCAGAAATAGGGATTCATTTTTATACAGGGTGACCCAGCATCGACGGATCAAATGGGGTGTGGGGGTAGAGAGGCCCAATACCTATCCAATGGACCGCCATGTATGTTCAGCGATTATTATTAGATTTCGAGTTATTCAGCTTTTGTGCTGCTTTTATGTAACTCCGAATTCGTAAACAATTTATTTTTATTCTTATAGCCTGACACTATAGCTATCACATGAAAACATAATTTAATTGCTACACTGAATAAAAAAATATTGTTGTCAAATTTTTTCTAAAAGCGAGTTTAACAACTTAACTTTCTAAGGTTATAACTCAAAAAAATTACTAAAAAAAAATTAAAAACTATATTAAAAACTTCTTTAATATTCTGTCAATACGTCACACATCTGTAAGACTTCTGACATCTACTTTACAAATTAGGAAAGTGAAAATATCACTTTAATACCACGTGCCTTTTGTTATCAAATTCCAAGAAAGTTGTTTCGTGTAACTCGTTACCATTGTAGTTTTGACTTGTTCTATCAGTTCAAAGACAAAGACAAAGCTAGCAATGCAGTTCACCAGTTTAATTATAACTTGATACAAAAAAATTAGCTGTTCTAAATGTTTCAAAATAATATGTATAAAAAACAACAGAATAATAACAACGATTTATTTTTTCATAACAAATGTTCGAAATGTCCATGCACCAAACAGCTTCAATGCACATGCGACATCTCCTTAATAAGATACGTTTTAACCCACCTACCATCAAGTGGACCGTCAGCCTGTCCGACGACCTTAAGGTGGCGCTGTACGAGCGTGGGAACTCAGTAATAGGTATTTGGGAGAATTTGTTGTCTCAACTTACTACAATGCGAATAACCGAAGACAGAATGCTACGCAACACATTCGCGCCACTTATTCAACTCGCGAAAATAATAAAACATACGCCAGCAATTCCAATAATTTAGAAAAACCTTTATAGATGCAGGCTATAGACATCCCAATTTCAAATGTACATTATAGGTAGGATGTTTCCATCGAAAAACATTTTTAGGTTTTAGTCAGTAATTACAAGAATTCAACCTGCGAAAATGTCACAAATTCTGCACATTTCAAAAATTAATTATACTAGATATAAAATTAATTTCAGTTTTTTGTTGCGATGCAAACCTTTATATTATGTCCTAAAAATGTCATGTTTTTTTATGTATTGCTACGACCTATAATTAATGAGTAATCATGGAATTACGTAGTATGGAATAAGTAAGCTGTTCGAGTTGGAAAGTGCCCTCTTAACATAAAAAATAGGCACTAAAACAAAAGTTTATTGAACGAAAAAATGTCCTAAAAATAATAATTCTGAATGTTTTTTTTTTCATGTTTCTTTACATGAATTAAATATAGAAAAATGTATAAATTTAACTAAAAAGCATACACATCGCTCACTCACAGTGTATCAGTTATGATAGAGTGTGGTGCCGTTATCCGAGCCTCAGAAAGCAGACTAGCAGTCGCATCGCTTCACTCAGGCAATATTGATAACCCGATAGCCGATAGCCTCTGTCATCGCTGTTTATTCAATAAATGCCTCATATTTCATTTTATCGAAAGTGTGTTTTTGTGGCAAAACAACAAAATACCAGTTTGTGCACCAAGAAAAATGTTCAGGTCAGTAAACAATCGATTGTCCAAATAAATCACTGTCCGTGTTAATCTTTCCATTTAAATGGTCTAGAAGTGGAGAAATATTTGAAAGCTAATAATTAACAGAATATATATTTTGTTGCTTACATATAAGTCGAGTATCACATGAAGAAACCTAAGTTCAAGTGAAATACTCAATTTATTGTTACTTTAATATTTCAGGATCCTGGCCGCTGTGATATGTCTTCACTTACTTTTAGGAATTGTTCATTGTTCACAATTCAATACGACGAATGAGCATAAAGGTATAATTTCTATCATAACTATCATAAAATGTATAAAATTCTACTCTTATGCGGCTGCTGTGGTAGCATTCTGCGACTGTGGGAATCCAGAGTACGGATTTACTACAAAACTACAAATTTTACTAACAAAACTGGTACTGTGTACATATAAATAAAGATTTATTATTATACTAGTTGGCGCCCGCGACTTAGTCTGCCTTGACAAATATGAATATAATAATAATAATGATTTATTTGCTGAATATAAGTAATTACAATGGTTTTACAATGAATAAGGCTCGCTACACTATACCCTTTGGGGTGTGCAAATATTTTAAGAATATTGTAATCTACCAATGCTAAATTAATGACTAGGCACTATCAACTAAGTTACCAGACATACAATCTTTCAAATTATTTATTTATTTATTTATTTATTTATTTTCGAGGAAAACTTACAGTGACATATTTTATACAACATTTACTTAACAACTAATTTGGCACATTAATTAGACACCATTTATAAGTTTCCGCATATTGAGACTACATATAAAAATTAATAAAACCGTTTCTAACCAAGCTAAGTAAGAAAAAAAAGAAAAATTAATACTAAGTAAACAAATAAAGCAAAAAGAAAAGGTAAAGAAAAAGTCGGCAAGGAAGAAGTCTACAGCGAACCATCAAACCAAGATTTCGAAAGTAATTGTCTTTTTTTATAAATCTTTGAATTATATATATCGAGCTCTGGAAATTCAACTAAACTATTAACAAATTTGACAGATCTGGGAAAGAAAGAGTTCTTCCCATAATTTGTATAACATTCCCATAATTTATAGTAACATTAATTATCAACCAGCAATTGTTTTATTTTCTTCTTAAATATATTCATATTAAGCTCCTTAATTTTGTCCGGAATCTTGTTATAACGTCTGACATCTTCATTGCTTTTGCCAGGCGTTATAATTTTTTTAGGTGATCCTTCGGGAACATTACTTTTTTTCTGGATGAAAGATACTCTATGTCCTTTCTTGTATCCCTGACAAGGTGTTGCGAAATTTCAAAATAATCTGTTGATTCAAAATAATCCCATACGCTCTCTTTTGATACGCTCAGTATTTTGTCACCTCGAACCCGTCATCTTTTCATCGAGATTTTTTATCTTTTGAACAAACACTC
This sequence comes from Bembecia ichneumoniformis, assembly GCA_910589475.2. Lineage (NCBI taxonomy): Eukaryota > Metazoa > Arthropoda > Insecta > Lepidoptera > Sesiidae > Bembecia > Bembecia ichneumoniformis. The sequence goes on from OU342535.1 coordinate 17,764,234, forward strand.
CTTAGAAACTCTTATGTGAAGCTGTAATCAGTTCAATGCTATCTTCTGGCTTCTCAGCCCTTTTGTGATATTCGATCACAGTCTTCGATTATGTACTCTTGGTGCTCAAAAGTTGTATCGTGAAAACGAGGCGCATCTATTCGGCAATACTTACATCGTGTTTAGTTTTCAATCGCTTACCTTCACGATGCAGAACCTTGAGGAATTACCAATTTAATTTTCATATTTCTAGGATACATATTCAACAAGGCAGATGGGCATGGCTACAAAATTATGTACAGAGCAAAGTCATGGGAGAACGCTAAAAAATGTTGTGCTGAAGACGGTGCCAAATTAGCTGTCCCCAAGACAGAGGTCAGATATATTTCATAAACTTTTACACCGTATCGTGGTTAGTGAGATAGATATTATAAAAGATACATTTTGTTCATTTCAGGAACAATTCACTTTCCTTCAGAACTTGGTGAAAGGCATGCATTATCCGAGCATCGTGGGGACTCACCATAAACTTGTGGTTTATCTGGGTATCAGCAATCTTGAAAATTACAAAATTTGGAAGAATGTAGATGGTAAGTTTCTATATTAGAGGATACGATAAGATATGAACTAACTATATAGGAAATCACAAATAAAACGGGTTTAAATTGTCGTGTAAATATTAAGATAAAATGCTATTAGATACCAAGAATTGTTCCAACTACTTAATCTCCTTTATCGAGCCCGGAGCGATCCGATGCATATTTTATGTTTGTACACAATAAATAGGTATTGATAAGAGTGACGGTTATTTTATTTTGCATTATGGAAATTTTATAACAATTTTAATAAGTAGAGCGATATCTGTGGACGAACAGATTTCGTGGTACAAAATACCACATTGAAGATACACGACACTCTGTACCACAATTATGAAAATATGTATACCGTTACAGGTGAAAACATTGAGAAGACTGGCTTTCACAGCTGGGCTGGCTTGTACAACGGTTCACCATTCAGGTTAGTCTTCAGACCGTGTGGGTATTTGCTTAGGGGGAATAACTTTTTTTGTAAACAGCTTCCTTTTTTTAGATTCACTGATGACTAGTTATTTGAAGGAATTATTGTATTATTAAGTTAATCTACTGGTTTGTTCAGCGCACACCGGTAGTAAAATAACATTTTTCGTGACTAGGAAAGTTTTGAGATATCGAAACTTTTACTGAAAATTATATGTACTGAAATACATTAGGTCTAAAAAATAAATGGAAAAACTCTTTTTTGCAACAATGGAATTCCAATTTGAATTTGTCATTTTGGAATCTCTATAATCCGGTGCATCTGTTTCTAGATGATATTTTCCTTTCATCTTCAATGAGTGATTATGAAAAATATATCTTTATTGAAATAACGTATATTAAAACTGGAATTGGGTCCATTACTTGGAAGTCCTGACTTTGACATTACCATAAGCTACTAACCTGATTATAGAGTATAGTGGTAAATATATTCGGGCAATGTTCCAGTGATGACCCGGCACAACCTCACTGCGCTGCCATGGACGGCATGAACCACGGGCTGCGAGAGTTTTGGTGCCATCTACGACAGCCCTACATTTGCGAAATTCAATCCGACACTAAAAACCAAACTGAAAATCCCATGACGTAAATGTAGAGTGAATCAATCTAGGCGTAGGCAAAAACATCTTTTTTATATATGAAAAAAAAGCTAAAAAAATGTATTGTAACTTTTGGTAATTTTTAATATGAAATAAAAATTAAAATAAATACCTACGCTTCTTCCTAATTGCATAGTTACATATTTTGTATATGTTTTACTATTTTTTAAGTTTATATACCTAATAGTAGGTATAGACCTAATATGAGTTGAAACCGGGTTGAACCCGTGGTATTCGGTATAGCGCATAACTTGTTTGTTTGTAAACCGATTGTAATGAAACAAACACTAAATGTTACGGGAAGCTTGCAGTGAAAACCGCATTCAAATTAGTTAAGCCGTTCTGAGATTAGCGTGCACATACATACGCACAGAAAAACACTCGAAAATTCTAAAAACTGTTTTTTTTTTACTTCGGTAACATAAATACAACGTGTACAAATTGTTTCTTTGAAACATGGCTCGTTTACGATTTTATTATTTGTATAGAAGTGCATAAACGATCCTGATTCGACTGCCAGCAATGGGGCGCTCGCTGGCAGGATATGCGGGATTTCTAAACCCCTACAGTGTTCCTTGTCTACGCACACATGGAACGGGAAAGAGGTGTCAGCGCGAGCATTTCGTCCTGCTCTCCCGCCAGCGTTAGCCCACAGTTGGGCGCCTTCCTTGTTCGTCGGTAGGAGAGGGATGGTAGACTCCCTCCTCCCCGGATGTCAAAAGTGTGGGAAGATATGCCGGAACACGGACACGTCTTTCATCGCGGCCAGGTTGTAGGTGAGCGGATCCCCATATCCGTTCACCCTGATCGCGGGGGCGTTTGGAGTTGGCCGTAGGTACAGCCTCCTCCGCTTCCCGTTTCTTTTACGACGGATGTCTCCTTAGCTTAAGCCAATTCAACGTTTGAAATAAATACAATATTTGGGGTACAATAAAATAAGTATAATAGAGTAAATTTATTTAAACCCACAGTAGGTAGTTACATGAGAATGTAGATAGATGACTTGAGTGAGATTATGGTAAATATTTCAATATAAATGTAAAAGTGGCATACTTAACTGGTGAGCCAATAAAACTTTGAGGGATTGTAATGAGGTCCCATTCCTTGCCTCTCTAGAGAAGGAAGTGTTGTAAGCTACTCACAAAAATATTCTCACGCGGTTTTATTTGTTATATTAAATAATACTTATCTAAGTACTTATTAATACTTACGTGAAGCAGGATATTCGGATCCCTATTTCCGATTTTCATCTCAAATATTTTCACTCATGCCTATGTCTAAGGATGCCCGAATCTCATTGTAGGTCACGTGCCTGTCTGTTTCTATCATTCGGCGCGCAACATCGATATTTTTATTGTTCACAACGGTAGACGGACGACCATCACGAAATTCGTCACTGAGATTGACACGATCTCCAAAAGCAGTTTGAAACAGGGCAAAGCTCTGCTGAGCTGTTAAATTACAAAAATCGTAGAAAATCATACTACGAAAATTTTTACGGCTTAAATTCATGATGATATACCTACATATTTTTTTAAATGACGCCACAATTTAAAGACAAGTGACTGTCAGATGAAACAAACCAGACTAATACAACATCTTTGAAACAAACTGTATTCTAGTGATTAAAATAATTCTAATTTCAAATGTTGTAAATACTTTTTAATTTCCGGAAACATATAGTCAGCATGCCATCACAGAGCAAAGTTATCCCTGGCCGAAGGAGTGCTGGAACATATCCCCCGGATGCTTTCTCCTTTGAAGTGTTTTTCACTCCAACCACGACGTTAATTATTATGAACCTTAGCGGCATGACGATATAGTTTATATTTATCTGTCTAAGTACGAGTTCCCGTGTGAGTAAAATTCCCTTGCTATAGTGACTCAATGAATGAAAGTATCAACCAAAGAATATATATATATACATATATCTACTGTATCGACGTTCGCTCTTAGTTGTCATGTCAGTGTTGATGTCCATGTCCAGGTCCACAATGATATCAATGTCAATATGCTGCACGAGCGCAGACAAAAGCTATATCAATAATCAATAATTCCTATTCCACTCCACGCGAAGTGTTGTGAAATAATAAAGTTAACAATAATTTTATAGCTATAAAAATGAAAAATAATTTTAAGTACAGCCACATCATGGTCAAGTAGTAAAATGAAAATTCTGTGGTTTTTAAGAGTTTACGATTATAATACCTCTTGCAATAGACCTTGTCGTTCTTGTCACTTGTCAAGCAAATCGATACTAAAGATTCTTACCAACTGAAACTAAAAAAGGTTATTTGACATTGACATAAATACTTACTAAATTGTTTTAAGTAATTTTACTAATTTCTAATGATTATTTACTATAAAAAATACATTATTGAATAATAATGACGAAAAATAACTAATAAGAACATTTTTATCTTTTGTAATGAACTAATAATTTATTGTGAAAAATTAAGCGATAATAATTTGTCAATAGTTTTCTGGTGGTTTTAGAAGAATTAGAAGTCAAATCTGGGTGAGACTTGGAGACCCAAATGGCAACACTGAGATTATTTCATTTTCATAAGTTAGGTTAGGTTAAGTGAATTGTTATTGTTATACTAATTCATTTCGTTCGCGAAATTTGTATTAATTTTAAGATTTTACGGCAATGTTATAGTTTTTGGATTGGTAAGAACGTCCTGATAATAAAGTTAGTGTAATAATTATTAAAGTAAGTATACAAAACGAACCTCTCTTATGTTATTTTAAATGGATGACACTTTATTTTCAGATGAATTTAATCAGAAAGGGTTTTTCGCTTCTATCTACAGGATTGCAAACACATTTTAAACCACTACAAGGTATTTTTATTCTGTTTACCATTTTATTTTTGAAATTCAAGTTAAATTTTCATTCAGAGCTGTGTTCCAGCGCTCCTTCGGCCAAGCTAATTTTGCTCTAACCGCGGAAACACGCTGTTCCAGCACTCCGTTCAAGCATAATTTGATTTGGACAAGATTTGATCATAGCCAATTATGCTCTCCCTGTTCGAACGGGTATGATCAAATCTTGTAGAGCAAAATTAGCTTTTGGCTGGAACACAGCCCTGCGAAATGTTCTTCAATTATGGTTAGACATTCTATTCAATAGCAGCCTAGAATACAAACTTTGTCCCACTACTTATTTTAAGTAAGTACATTTCATTTCTTATAATTTTATAGAATTCTAAAACACTTGAGAAACCATTCACATTCTTTTGGGGCATACTTGTTCTCCGGTTTTCTTTGCCAAATTACATATTGCATATATTCTATGCTTGAATGTGTTTTGGCTGAAGAAACAGCGAATGTTATTCTGAGTTGCTCGTGTATAGTCTATCATTCTCAAATTTCAAAATGTCAAAATACTGTATAAATTCATTAACATTATAATTATAATAGTTGTACAATTACTCCAATAAGTGGCAGACCAATAGTAGGTAGACAGTTTTTATATTTCTTTTACTAATATTTACAATAACTTAAGGGTTACTTTTACAAATCCTGAAATGGTTACATTCTCGAGCATCTTTCAAAATATTAATAATATGAAATAATTAGTTGGATGGGAATCTGTGTCATCTGATGCCTGGATTTAGGATTTGTCATCTCTTCAGATCTATTGCATCAGCTTGCATGTTCTTTATATCTTTTCGTATATCTTTACAGTACCTATTTCTTACTTTCAAGCCTTTCTACGTGCTTCGTTTAATATAGCCAAGATTTTTGTACGGAGATGTATTATTACAAGCTGTGTTTTGGCATTATTACACACCAAAAATGTATAAAATGCATACAAAGTGAAAGCACAATGGAGATCCTGTTAATACCAAGATCAGTATAAAAAACAGTCATAGTCAAAAATCTGGATCCTAAAGAAATAAGAAGAAAAATAATTATTTTGGTGATACTGAAATAATTTTTGGTCCCTCAAAGTGTCTTAATAAAAAGTTACGACAGTTTGTCAAATTAAAAAATTAATTTCTTGTAGCATAATAATAATAAAGGTTGGCTTTTGCTGTGGCCACTTAATCTTATTTGGGTCTATTCACTCTTTGTAGGCAATTTTTTGAATCAATGTGACAAGTACCAAATGGTGAGGTCATTAGCCTGAACTTTGCCAGAACACCATATTTTGGCAAATACTATCATTTGAGTTAAATCCGCATCTTCTGTAAGCCCTTTCCTCCTCAGTGAGAGCTAAGGGCTAACACCAGCAGTCGTCTGAAGGTTTCCCCCAATGTTTTAATGTACCGTTGAAGCATGTTACCATACCATAATTTCTAGGTCATGCATATGTATTTCAAAAGATATAAAAGCTCAGATCTAAAAGAGCTCAAGCGTTGGGGAAATTAATATTTTATGCTGTGCCACCTAAACCACCATTTTATGAATTTAGCTTTTGCTGTCTGCGACAAACATTAACAGCACTATTCATTTTGTGTTAAATGAGTTATAAATGAGTTGCACTGTAACTCTGCTAACTGTACCCCTTTATACACAACCTTTGGACAAGATAAGTCCTTTGAAGCCAATGTTATTTACAACTAGTGAATTGGGCCAATAGTTAACCAATTCCTTCCTCACAAAACGTTAAGCATTTCTTTTTGTGGGGTTTGCAAAAACGCCTTTGCATAATTTGCATACCCCTTAAAAGAGAGTTTTACTGTTTCTTTTGTTAATGGAACTGTCATTGTTAGGATAATAAATCTGACTGAAGAACTGGTGTATAATGGCTCATCAGGATCCAACAACTCTTTATTGTGTAAATATTTTTCCTAAACTGTTTCATGTTCGTAAAAAACCACCTTAACTATGTTTGATATACCATTGTTTATAGGAAAGATGGTATATTTAACTGATTTTTCTGATGGCTGTTTAACAATCGTAGGTAGTTTTCACTATTTGTATTCATTCTGACAGATTACAAGGTTGTGTTTAATTTGAGAGTTTTAAGAAATTTTGTTAAATAATGTTGAAACAGTAAAAAAAGCTACATTAAGAAATTGTCCATTTTCAGGATTAGCACCAATCGCATGGACCCCCACGCCTGCCTTCAACGTGACAACCCAGTCGGGATTTCTGTCGCGTGCGATGGCCTCTCTGGCACAGATGCACAGAACCGGACCACATATTAAGAAAAGAAAAAGCAAGAATCCACTCAACGGGGATCCATTTGCAAAGGTTCCTTTTATTGCCTAACTAGCTGATATCATATCCGATGGTTTAAAAGAATGATTGAAGAAACAACTATTAATCTGTCTGTTTGTCTGTAAACTACTAGTATCAAAAAGATAGAGACACCAACTTTAGAAATGTCAGGAAGGAATTCCACAACAATCATATTTTGAATACAAATTTAATTACAAAGAAACAAGCAAGTGCAGCTTGCGAGAAGCCTGATGTTTAATATCACGTTACATGTTATTCAATTATTTATAGTATTTCTTATTTTAAAAGATGAAAACATAAAAACCACATTTCTCATGGAGATTTATGGGATTTTATACCTTTGCTGTTGTTCCTATGCAACGGTAGCCACATACCACATATGGATCCTAAACAAGACAAATAGCGATAGCTTGAAAAGAGAATAGCGTCAACAAACATCAAAAAATAAAACTAAATTTGTTCAAATTAAGGGCCTTGTGACTAAAATGAAAGTTTCAAGATTGTGTTATAAAATAGAAATATAAATATTTATATAAAATACTTGAAAAAGTTTAATTATATGGCGGTATATAAATAGTATGATTGAGTTACAAAAAAAAATGAAAAATGGCAGGCCCACAAACCACAGTACAGAATAACACACAAACAAAATTTACTTCTCATCTCGTCTTGCACTAAGAGATTCTAACCATTGTTGTTTTGAAAACATTTATTTTCAAACATTATTCTCTTTAAAACATTTCTTTATTTTTAAAACTAGTTGACCCGAGGGTTGTCCTGTCAATTTCAAATAAAAAATGCCGTCCAAATTTCCCGTGGATTTTCCAAAAAATTTCTTTCAACAAATCTTGTCCTGACAATTACGAACCTTTCATTGTAGCGCAAAAGTTTGTAGTGCGAGATGTGATCTAAATAAGGCGGTTGTGATATGTGACAGGGCGTGGTGCTGAAGACGCTGATAAAGAAGCCGAAGAAGCCGAACTCGGCGAACCGCAAGTGCGTGCTGGTGCGGCTGTCGAACGGACGCGAGATGACGGCCTACGTCCCTGGCATCGGCCACAACCTGCAGGAGCACAACATCGTGCTCGTGCGCGTCGGCAGGTAAATAGCGAATCGCGACATCTGCCCGCAACGCGCTGAACTAGCCACTCGTCAAGTGACTTTTTAAATAACCAATTACTCACTAGATGGTACCCGACCTTGAATCTAGCTGATAGAATTTCATATCTAATCTGTTGATTCAATAATTTGTTGGAGTCGAAATTGACCCTACTATATTCACGTAACAATCCTGGGGCCTTAGACAAAGTAGCATTCGCTCCGTAGCGATGCGATATCGAAGTTCGTTATCGTCTCAGAGACAAAGGAATCGACACTGTAACACGTGATAAACACGTGATACCTTGTCATGATTGTCATAGCGGCCCCAGGGGCCCTAGCCAAGATGCACAAAATGCAAACGCTTCCTTTGCGTACTTACGAAACGAAAGAAATGAAGCCCGGTGATTGGTTGTTGAAGTTACAACTATTACAACAACCAATCAGCGGGCTTTATTTCTTTCGTTTCGTAAGTACGCAAAGGAAGCGTTTGCAATAGTTTGCATCTTGGCTAGGGCCCCAGCTCTATTCTCTATTCAACGGCTAGGACGGACAACTCGACATTCACCGTTTTGAAAGAAGGCGTCAACTTGTCTACTCACAGCGCAATTTGTCTAATCAACTCAAATTGAATTGACAGATTGGATGTAAAATTGCATTTTGAATAGGCACCTAGGAGGTACCTACATTTAATTTTAATAACAGGCAATAGCGGTAACAGTGAATCGCGCCATCTGTTCACGCCGCGCGAAACTAACTCGTGTCGTAATTGCCGCTTATCGAGTGCCGTTTTAAATAACAAATGTATACCAGATGGCACTCCAGGTCGAATATGAAGACTTATTCTTCGGAATTTATTATACTCTTTTGTTATATGTTTGGATAATCAATATAACATTGTTTATTGTTAAAATGGCGCATTGAGTGAGTAGGAGATATGTACCACTAAGCTCGACAGCGCTCTTTCTGCACTTGATAATGCGACGGTAGTCACCTACATCGAGTGTACCTATGGCTAGCGTTATGGTGTGTGATGCAGTGCATGCATATGGCTTATTATTATTATTTTTCAGATTGAAAGACTGTCCCGGTGTGAAGCTGAAATGCGTCCGCGGCAAATACGACTTGCCTCACGTCGTTAAGCCAAAGCTGTAGATATACTTAAAGTGTAATTAACTAGTTGCTTGTAATATAATATAGATAATTATAAAGTTTATGACACAAACTGTCTATTAGTACACTTCTTAACAGACGCAAACAGCGCTATTGTCAATAGACAATTATTTCTGTACTATTGTTTTCCGGAAGTGCAGTAAATTCTACTGAAAATTTATGGTGTATTTGTGAACCTCATGTAAAGTTGAAGAAGAGAGACTGCCAAGTTGAGTGTACACCTTTATAGGGTACACTCAACTGAGTGTGAAAATGTTGTTTTCTAAGCCCACTTACTTTCTACCTACCTACCTACTAAGTTGGGAAGATTCTGAGGTCTGTGAGCGGAAATAGCATCTTTTAGGAGGTAGAGTAATTATCTGCCAAGGACGAGTTATGTAGGTCCATATTTCAATGAGATAAATATTGGTTTTCAATAGGTCGAAGATTAATGAATGAAAGGGTTAGATACGTGTGCAAATGTATGACAAAAACGTCTATGTCCACCAGTGGACGATATGAATGTTTAGCAATAAAATATGAAGCCTTATCAAAATTAATTATACCATCGTCGCAACTATTAAATGGAGTTTTTTTTTTTTTTTTTTTCATTTACTGCATAGTTAATAAGATATCATGAAATTAGTGCAAGCCTCTCGAAATACTCGATTTTTATAGCAATGTATGTAGGTATATGTACCTATACCTCTACCTACACGTAAGCGTAAATACATGCCTAGCGATTTCTACATGTATGGCGATGCAAACATGTCGGGTAAGTCGTATCTGGATGCAAAACTCAGTCTTATGCGCGTTTCTGTGCTGTATACACTTTAAAAAACACATAATTAATAATGTCTAATACTAATATAATAATGATAATGACGATGAATTTATATCAGCCAACGCAAAATGGCTACTTTCCACGGAAGCGCAAAATGGCGTATATCTGTTATTGCGGCTTTTGTCCCGCTTACCCCAGAGACAAACAAACAAGCGAACGAGTTGAAGCGTGTGCGTGATTGCTGAGCCGACTGAGAGGCAAATCGATTAATGTTTATCGCCGGCCGCGATGTAAAAACAAAATAGGCATCGTGGTAAACCTCCATGTCTCCATGTAGACCGCGAGGCATTTTGCATGCATTTGGTATCGAGCTAAACCGCAACCGCAAGGTATCGCAGTGTGGCGTCTTCGATATGTTCTTACCCTAACGCATAGTACATGTTGCATAACTATCTATTTTTCGACCCACGAATAGATACCTACTAAAATTAATAAATAATAAAAATATTTATTTGTTCCAGTAAATAAATGTTTTTATTTAATGAAAAACAAAAGAATTTTTAAAATAAAATAAATATTGATAATAGAAGCAATTCCTTCCCCGCTTCGAAAGGTTTTTGATTTTACTTAAAAAGAGAATCAACCGAATCGGAACTGTCTTGAAGGCTTTCGAAGTTTGCTTAATAATTAACTATAATATTACTAGTTTTTATTTGGTAACGAAATAAAAATAGGTAGGTACACGTTTTTGAAAATAACGGAATCCGTCAGGACACGGTCGGACTCTGCATACAATTCTCTTCCGAGAAAGGTATCCCTACAATAGAAAGAAATTTGCAAAAAGAGTTTGCGTCATTTGCATGCCGTTTAAAACAAAAATATTCCGATTCTTGTATACTTTCTTCCTTTCGTGTCGGCCATTGTTAGCCACGATCAATAAATCTGTTGGAGAGAATTACTACCCCAAGAAGAGGCTAACAAAGACGACAGTGGTATTGTGATCGCTTTGACCATACGAAACGATGGTTCTTCCAAATTATTATCTTTGCTAAATCTTTTATCCCACTATTTTGATAAAAGGAACTTCAAAGTTTATTTATTTATAATAGGTACACCAACAGAAAACACAACAATCATAGTCTGATGTGAGTTCCAATTATAGGTATACACAGCATTTACAAATTTATAATCGACCCTAAAGGCTTATAGAATAAAATATAAAATATAAGTGTACTTATGCTAATATCCAAAGTTATAATTAAAATAGTTACAGATTCAAAGCAGACAACGGAATCTGCAATCAGACACAATTTAGGATACATAAATGGTAGGTATATAATATTAAATAGACGATATATAATCATTAAGTAGATCATTCAACATTCCTGAAAGATGGTATACATTTCCGTATCTTACGACGAAAGACTGCCAAACTGTCATGGTTTATGTCAATCTGAGGATCAAATCTACAGATTGAATTGAATTGATTTTTGATCCTAACTGTGGGAGCATTGCGGCCAATATTTGTCCTGCAAGTTGGACATGCAAACACTTTATACACGGGATTTCTGGGCACCTTACGTGGAACGCAAAAACCAAGCTGCGATAGGATAGACGGCGAGTCTGCCAGTCCATGCAAAATCTTGTAAAGGAATATAAGATCTAAGAGTTGAAATTGGTGACCGATTTACGAGTATACCTAATATGCATCAAAATTTTCAAAATAGTATTAAAAAATAGTATTTTCGTATAAATTATAGTCAAATAATGTATGTACATATTTATAAAATATTTTTTATTTATTTAAAAAAAATAAATTATTTTTCAAATAGTGCCCCTATTCTGTAGATTTTCCGAATAGTCCGAATTCCGTAGATAGTTCCGAAGATCTGCTTTGTATTGGCATGTCAAGTATATAGCGGGCGTGGCTTGCGCAAGCGCAGGTCGTGTGAATGCGTCAACCAATCGGAGATCAACCCGACGCACTGCATGGAATGGAACATAGCTCGCGATTAAAACACTATTTTTATGCGTGTTCTAAGATAGTAAACGATCTATTATTTATTTATTTACCGTGAAGGGAGCTTACACTAAGGTTACATAGTAATTGCCTACTTTCTATTTTGCTAGTTATATTATAAATAAATGAAAACATCATACTAACACAAATACTTTTTGAAACTAAGTAATAGATATGTATCCTAGTAGAACAGTAATGTCCTCAATAATAGAATGGAATTCTTTTAGTTTTACACATTGCCTAACGCCCGTGGAGATAAGTAGTAGTGAAAATATCTAAGTAAGTGATATATCTAAGCTCTTCCAAATATGGTCTTATATTTTTAGCTCTGATAGGTATCTATAGGTATACGTCTACCTACTATAGTCTCGATTCAAAATCAACAAGCTCTGTAGCGCCCATTTACAAAAATATGTACCTACCTAAAGTTAGAACAGCAAGGTATATTTCATTAAATATATTTTAAAAAGCTTAAATTACGCGGCACGATATTGGTTCACACTAATTTCCAAAACCGTCCAATAAACTTCAAAGATATTTTAAAAACGTGTATGGACGGTTTCAGCTTGAAAGATAGGATATAATTTATAAAGATAATAGGCGAATGAAATGACGAGAAAAAGCTAATTTAAAATATCGCTAATTTAAAACCAAAATCTACTATGTGCACTTTTTTTGAGAATCCGACATTTTGACCTCAGTGTCGCTAAGATGAGCACTATGTGCAGCAACTATAATCTGTTATGATCAAAATTCACTCTCTATCAAAATAATAAATAAATAATTAAATTTTCGCGCTTAATAGATAAATAAAATATTTCTTTTTTAAAATAAACCTTCATGTAAAATTTTTCAACAAAAACGTTTTTTGTCAATATCTCAAAAAAATACTTTAAACCGTTTCAATTATTTTTTTTCTCTTTTAAACAGTTCAACTTAACTTTTGTTGTCTAACAGTTAATTAATTGCTTATTTTTAAACTTATTTTTAATACTTGGCAATTATTTGACATTAATAAATAAATTCTTTCATTTTATAAATGCAACTGAATGTCGAAAAATACATATACATATATAGGAAGACAGGATCGTGGCTGCAAGCGAGGGGTGCGAGTCGCGAAGGGTGCACGTAGGAAGGGTTGCGTTATGAGGGTGAGATTATTTACTAGTCACACGTCACTCCCACCCCACATTCGTTGTTCATACCTTGAATTCAATTGCATTTGCTTTTTTTTCTGTTAAATTTTATTAAATTCTACTTCTTATAGTAATCCGGTCAATTTAGACATTCGAAGTTACATCAATTCTCAATAAGCTGAAAATTGGTGAAATCGTTCAAAATATGATTATTAACAAAATCAGAAAGTTCCCCATCCCTCCCCTTTTTGCAAAAATTTTTATTCAAGGTTAAAGGTCGAAAAAATGAGTTTTTTGCGATTTTCAGCAAAACGGTAAGTTTTATCATAAAAATATTTCAGACAAAAATTGTAGATCATAAAATTATCTACAAAAAATGTATAAATACTTTTTTCCTACGAGCCACCGTTTCTGAGATATAACGAATCAAAAAGTTGTAAAAGTTGTAATCGTCATAATATGCACACGTTTCCACGCCACCTATGAGGTAGTGTACTCTCAAGGTCTTAATTGGCGTATAATTTAAGGGACTGGGTTCCTTTCTACCTGATTTTCTTATAGTTATAACTTATGTATATTTTATATTTTAAGTGTAAGTTATAATGATCGATAGAAAAATATTTTAACATATATTACAACTCGGGAGATGTATATACGTGGCGTACTCATGCATATTATGACGATTACAACTTTTACAACTTTTTGAATCGTTATATCTCAGAAACGGTGGCTCGTAGGAAAAAAGTATTTATACATTTTTTGTAGATAATTTTATGATCTACAATTTTTGTCTGAGGTATTTTTATGATAAAACTTACCGTTTTGCTGAAAATCTCAACTCATTTTTTCGACCTTTGACCTTGAATAAAAATTTTTGCAAAAAGGGGAGGGATGGGGAACTTTCTGATTTTGTTTATAATCATATTTTGAACGATTTCACCGATTTTCAGCTTATTGAGAATTGATGTAACTTCACTCTTATTTTTTGGTCTAATTTGACCGGACTATAGCGTGAGAAAACGTAACTTTAGTTCACATAAACTATGCGTTAAAATATTTGTCATATTCGTAGATATGACAAGTGTAAATACAGAACGTTTATTCCAACCAAGTTTTATGAAACATGAAATATTTTTAAAATTCGTCGTGAATATAATTAAATTCAATATAATATTATTATTATTATAATTAATAAACTTTATTAATTCTTATTATAAACAACTTAGAACATGAACTATAATAGGTATATTAATACCAGAAAGTGCATTATCTCGTCCATTGTATGGTTATCTAATGTCATAACACAAGCCTCAATAGTTATTAACATTTACTGAGTGTGGTCTTGGTGATTTATTCGTTATTGCCAAATATTTTATTTGCAAATAAATAAATGTAAAACCCTAGATAAATGGACTAACGGAGCTTTTATGAGGGTTCTCTCCCTGCAACATAACACAATTAATGCAACACACCCCATACTTATTTATGGCTGATCAATACTAAACATTAACGCAATGAACTTCGGAGGTAGGTATACCTACAGCGACCCGCCATTAGCTGCTTAGGTAGGTATACCTAGATAGCAAATTATAATTGATTTGAAGTTACCATGGAAACATGACATGTGGACTGTCCATGCATCATATTATGTGATACATGAAATAGGGTAAGCTTCATGGGATATAGGTACACGTCGCAGCTATAGGAAGAAAATTTTAGGATGCTTAAGAAATACCTAATGATAAAGAAAAAAAAAATTAATGTTCTTTTCTTTTCTCTGGTAAAGTATAACCTTTATAAGTAATTAATGGATAAACAAAGTTACATTGTATGCGTTATTTACTTATCTATGTGAATTTACGACCAACAGTTTTACGGGGATATTGTAGAAGAATGTGGTCTATATCTTAAGTCTATATTTTTTGCATATCTTCCTCTATTTCTTAATATCTCTGGGATCTGTATATTCTTTATAAATAAAATACTGTACCTAATGTTTCCATGATACATATACATATATTATCTTCATTGACAAACCTTACCTAACTATAATATACCTATAACTAACATAAAATAAAACTATCAAACATCATTTTCTTTTACGGTCTCACAAATCATTCTACTATCTTATTTTTTACGTCAAATCAAAAACAACTCAATTTTTTTTCTAATTCGATATTTTTTGAAAATCAAACCTATTTAGTTGCAGCCAGTATTTAAATTCAAAAATTCATTAACAGTCTAAAAGTAATAATCTAGATTGCTTATCCTGCTTATATAAAGTTTATTCACAGTTCAGAAACTCGTCTCATTTTTAGTTTTTGTTTTCTCATTATTAAGAAGTTATTTTAAAAGCGATGATAGTTTTTATATAATTAAAAGTAGATCTAACCTATTAAAAATGTATCGTTTAGATACAAATACTTAGTAGGTGTTTGTTACCTACGAGTATAACAATCACAAATACGTAGGTTATTGACGAGAGCCTTTATCAGTGAACCGAATCTATGGTAGATAGGAATTTACATAGGAAACTGCAAATGACACAATGGACGTGACATTTTGCGAATTCAACATCTGCAACTAACTGGGCAGCTGTGTTATTATTATGTAACGCATTGCAGAAGACGGTGAACCTTGATCGAGGAGCAAATAGAGGCGAGATTCGCTCGAAGCGTATCACTGCGGTGGTCAGAATTCATTATGATTATGCATTGTTGCGACGCGCCTGTCATTTGACAACGGATGCGCGAACCCTTCCTCGTGGACACAGATTACGTTTTGCTGCGCACTCAGCATCTGCCTCGAAGCGGTTTTTACTGGCAAAAATAAGCCAAAACTACTATACTTATATAAGTCTTAGAAAGCTGAAATTAGGAACATAGAAGGATTTTGGAAAATTTAAACTCCGTGCAAAATCGGAGGCGGGTCACTAGTAGTCTATAATTTAGTACCTGATAGTAAACAAGCCTAAAGATGAGTTCAGTATATAATAAAAGTTGTGGACCATTTATGTGTTATATAACACTACTGTTTTTTATTTGGCTCCTAAAATATTTTTTCAAATACAAAATTAATTAAGAAAAAACTAAAGGATTTTTTGGTGGGGAAAGCATATTATATCTGGATGAGTTTTTAAATGACACGCTCTAAGATAATGTTCTGATGCATTATAAATTTAATTAAATTTACTCTGACATTGTTATGGTAATTTAATGTTATTGGATTATTGGATTTTATTATAATTATTACTTTAAATTGTTAGATGATATAGTCATATTATCATTAATATTAGTTTTGTACGCCATTCAGGCACCATACATGGTGCCAAGAAAATTTTAAATTTCATCAAATGTATATTACCTATGGTCACAAAATAAATAACTGAATTGAATTGAACTATATAACGCTGACTATTCGCCCGCATTGATAAATGAGAAAACATATGAGCAATACAACGCCTGCGTCTGCATCAAGCGAATCTCGTCGTTCGCGTCGCGTTGGTGCGAGACCGCTTCAATTTATTTTCTCGTTTAAGATACCTATTCATTTAGATTGTATGTAAAGGCGTATTTAATTTGATAATTATATCAACACTGTATCCGTCTCAAATTGCTTTTTAAGAACCACATTATACCTACATGATCATTTTTTTGGAAGTTAGAAAGGGTAGATATAATAAGCTGTCCTAAAATAGACATATGCCATTCCTGAATTTTTTGTAGACTTATAAAAGGAAACGTTTTCGATTAAATAAGCTCCGTTTCAATAAGCGTCAATCAATATTTTCCGACTTCTTCAACGAACATCGTCATATTTCAATCAATTCGCACAAAACCTTAACGAATTATACACCTAAACCTTCCTAAGGAATCACTCTGTTGATAGAAGAAAACCGCATGAAAATTCGATCACTAGTTTTAGAGATTATCGTGAACAAACAGACGCGGTGGGGGACTTTGTTTTATAATATTTGCGCGGGAGTCACGTCATTACTCATTAGGTACGCGTATAGACAATAATTGTAGACATAAGTATTAGATAACATTGGTATATTGCACTGTTATTTTGATGTTGTTTGTTATACAGCAATCTTAAATAATGAGGACGTGTTATACAACAGTTGTATAAAAATATTACCACGTTCTTGTTCTTGGTGAGTGAGTGAAGGATACCAAGACCTTATCCCGACCTTATCATTATCCTTTATTCTAACAAGGTCGTGTTCATAACCATCCATAGAATAAGGATTGTAGCTATTTGTCGATGCGACAAATTACATTGTAATGTTCTTTTCGTCTTTTGTAATTTAGATATTTCATTAATATTTTCTAAATAATGTAAACAATAAATAAATGGTATCTATAAATAACATCGACGAGTATGCCGTCAATGGCTATTTCAACTGTGTCATAATCGTCTCGCATAAAAGTACGGGCTGCCGCTCAACTCTTGCCCATTGTCCATTACGTTAGTGTGTCTGTGTGTGTGTGTGCCTTTGAGTGGACACTGTGGACAATGCCCTCCATTAGCGGATTAGGAGCAGGTACGAGTCATGTGAGAATTGTCTCTGTTGCTACAATACTACCATCTGTCAGCGTTCGTATAAAAACAAATTAAATAGACGAATCAATACATTTACTTGCACCATACCTATCTTCAACACGTTTCTTAATAAAAAATACTTTTTACTATTAGCATTCAACGAACATCGTAACACGAGATTTTTATACATATCGTTACTTATTTATATACTTAATTATATCCTTACATAAAAAAAAACAAATTAGACTATTGATTGCGCAAATATATATACCAAAGTGCAAATATTCGTAATCCTATGGATGAAATTGAATTTAAATTACTAAGAGACAGATGTGAAATAATAATTAATTTAGATTATAAAAACTATTTGGAAAGGGTAGAACATAATATTAAAATAAATCCGAAATTTTTCCATTCATATTTAAAACAAATTCGTAATAATAAATGTGACTATCCTGCTCTAATGACTCTTAATGGCTCTTCATTCACGGATGGCTCGGATATTTGCAATCAGTTTGCAAATCATTTTTCACATATGTACATAATGTCGAAAAAAATAATAAAAACGGAACTCTCTATTAATACAAATTCATTAGATAATTCACAACTAGGTAGCATAAAAATATCTAAAAACAATATTATAAAACAATTAAAACAGCTAGATGTAAATAAGGGGCCCGGACCGGATGACATACCACCCATATTTGTTAAAAATTGCGCTGTTTTTCTGGCGGAACCGTTGTATTTGATATTTAACAAATCGTTATGTGAAGGTGAATTCCCAAGTATTTGGAAGAAGGCTAGGGTAGTCCCTGTATTCAAAAGTGGAGATAGAAAAGACATATCCAAGTATAGGCCAATATGTATTTTATCGGTGTTTTCTAAAGTTTTTGAATCGTTGATTTGTCCAGTCCTGGCATGGCATATGAAACCGGCGATGATGGAAAATCAGCACGGATTCGTTAAAAAAAGATCTACTATGTCAAATTTGGCTTTGTTTGTGGATGACTTAGCGGTAGCGTTGGATAATAAGGCTCAAGTGGATTGTGTTTACACGGATCTAGCAAAGGCATTTGATGTCGTTGATCACTATATATTGTTAGAGAAGCTTAGGAGATACGGCGTCTATAGAAATCTCGTTAGTTGGTTCGAGTCATACTTAATAAATCGTGAAATGAATGTGGTTATTGGAGGATATCAGTCGCACACATTTGTTGCGACGTCAGGAGTACCACAAGGCTCTAATCTTGGTCCCACGTTATTTGGAATATTTATTAATGATGTAGCTGATTGCTTTAAACATTGTCAATTCCTACTATATGCTGACGACCTTAAGATGTATAAAAAGATTAATGACATTAATGATTCAATCGATATGCAAAGCGATTTAGATAAGCTTGTAGTATGGTGTAATCACAATAATTTAAAATTAAATCACTTAAAATGCTATAGTATCACATTCAGTAGAAAAATTAAAAACGTTAAGTTCGATTATTGTATTAACAACAATGTGTTAGAGAATGTGGAGCAAATAAAAGATCTTGGCCTAATTATAGATAACAAATTGAGTTTTTTACCTCATATCGATAATGTAACTAAAAATTCATTAAAATTATTGGGTTTCATTATTAGGAACACAAAGGAATTTAAAAAGTCTTCTACCAAACTAGCACTGTTTAACTCACTGATACGAAGCAGACTTGAATACTGTTCTGTTGCATGGAATCCGTATTATCAAATACATAAGAATAGGATAGAAAGAGTGCAGAAGAAATTTTTACGACACTTAGCATACAAGGACAAAATGTTAAAAAAAGTTAACAGCTACACTGATCTCTTAAAATTATATAAAACATTGTCACTGTCCAATCGCAGGGACTATATTGATCTCTCTTTCTTAAAGAATATTATGGATGGAGGGATCGATTGCCCAAATCTGCTGAGCAGGGTGCGATTGGCGGTACCAAAGAGTAATTCTAGGTCGCATATTAAGAACAGGCTAACGTTCAGACCTAGAATCGCCAAAACTAATCTGGGCGGAGCCGCTCCCTTGAGCAGAATGGTCGTCACCTACAATAATTTAATTAGGGGAACTGGTGTAGATATCTTTCAGTATTCCTCCGCATGTTTTAAAAGAAGGGTTAAAAAAATTCTTTTATCACGTACTGCATAATGGTTTGTTGTTTTATGAGTTTTTGTTTTTTTTTATTCCTTTATTATTGGTTTATTTTTTAATTTTAATTTTTTTTGTTGTTTTCGTCTTAGTGCATGCCAAGTTAGCCTATAAGTGGAGTATACGATATTGTAAATTAATTTTTGAATGTGTTTATGTATAAGGATTATTGTATACTGCGTTGGCTTCCTAATAAAATAAATAAATAAATAAAATAAATAAATATATATACCATAGTGGCAAGGATGCTTGCCTAACGTCTCAGGGGCCCCGGGTTCGATTCCCGGCGGGGTCAAGTTTGGAAATTTTAATGTAATTTTCAAAATTGACTCTGGTCTGGATTTGAAAAGTAGTGGTAGGGCACACTGCGTTTCGCAGTCATTTGGGCAGCCCGCCTGGCGGCAGTGACCACCCCCTTACAGAAGACCACCGTGAAATAACAGCATATACGTGCTGTTGTGTTTCGGTGAGTGAGTAAGGGATGCCAGAGCCCATTTCCTTATCCCCTCCTAATCCCTTATCCTTAATCCTACTGTAGTCGGCAGCACACTTGCAGCACCTGTAGCGTTGCTTATGTTATAGGCGACGGTAGCCACCTACCATCAAGTGGACCGTCAGCCTGTCTGTCGACATAACATAAAAAAAAAAAAAAAAAAAAAAAAAAAAAAAAAAAAAAAAAAAAAAAAAAAACCTACTTACTAGGTTTTCCAGGCGATTTCGTCTGCGTATCGTTACAAATAATATCCGATCTGGAATCAACCATTGCTTACAGATTCGTTTGAGAGGTTAATTAAAGGGGAGACAAACGCTAAATATTTGTTAAAGCATTAACCGAACGTCGCCGAAATTACCCGAAAATTTAGCATCTGCAAATCAACAATAATATCTTCTACCGCCATACTATAACATATAAAATTTTGTTATCTCAATGTAAACGTTTAACGAGAATACACGCATAAAAACCAATAGACGATTTTTTAATTATATTACAAAACGAATAAAGACGACATCCTCAGCAATAACACCATTGTTTAATGAAAATGTTACAAGAAATAGAGAAGACAATTGCTTTGAAAAAAATATATATTATACTTAAACATGTGAAGAACCAATTGGATTAATTAGAATTTTCGTTAAAGTAATAGAAACTCCACAAAAAAGTTAGAACACAAGAAGAATTTGACCTTTATTGAAAATTCTCTCGAAAACGGCTTATTGCACGCATATGAATCCTGTATATTAATAAGTTGATATCAGATTAAAAAATTGTATTGATAACAAAATTTTTTTTGTGTAATGTTCTAATGGTAAAAACAAAAAAACTCAATTTCTAGGCCCGTTGAATTGTCTCCGCCTCCAGCGAGTTCTATAGTAAAATGTCATTTGCCTCAGTGAATCCCTTAAATTAAATACTTTTAAGTATAAAATTTAAATATCCTAATAATATAAAAGTTTGGATAGTTTTTTCTCAATCACGCAAAAATGGCTGAACGGATTTGGATGAAATTTGGCATACAGATAGCTCATTACCTGGATTAACATATAGGATAGTTTTTAACCTGCAAAAATTTTAGGTTCCTTTGGGATTTTCAAAAAACTACAGCGCGTACGAAATCGCTGGCACAAATAGTAAGTAAGTACTTAAATAAATAATCAGGTAGGTAGATATACCTACAAGGGGCACACTGAAAGTCCATGATATTAAAATAACATGGTAAATCCCTCAATATTGTGCGGTTAGGTAACATCGTACGGAACCCTCTTCACGCGAGTTCAACTCGCACTTGACCCTTTTTTTTTAAATTATTATATTTTAATTATTCAATTATTAGGTATTCAACCCCTAAAGGGAAGAAGGTTAAAACATCCACCCCTTTATAAAAGATCACTATGAGTTCGCACTTACGTTTCTCAGTGAGTAAAGGGTTGCCAGAGGGATCTGCGTGGCAGGACCCTTACCCTTGGCCCAGACCCTTACCCTTGGCCCAGATTGCGTCCACAAGCTAACAGGTCATACAGAAGCCTAGACTGTTGTCCACACGACATTTATACTTAGTTATTAAAAAGGGGGAGGTCTTTTCAAGACCCAAATTGAGTGATCGTGGAAAAAGCCAACAAGAGGTGAATTGCAAATAGATAGTTATTGTGTGAATTGAGATTAGACGCGGAAACGTCATTCAGAAAGTAATCGATCCGTTTCGTTCGAAATGCAATTTGCAGAACTCCTACCTACTAATATCCTTTCACGGGAGACTCGTTTGACCACACGGTGACGTGACAGTTATAATGTACGAGGGTGGTCCGTCGGCCAGACGACTCTAGTCCTTAACGCAATGGCTTACAACACCATTGTGAGTGACAGTTGCATCTTCACTGAAGCTCCACTGACTCTATTATCCGCATTATGTGACAGATATAATGACCATTCCGAATGGCCAGGAAGTAACATCTTCCTCTTTGCAATAAATACTCAACTATGAATTGCTATATATGTGGCCATAATGATCTATGCTTATAAAATCGTTTGTTCCGACTGACTGTCAAACGCACAGCCAAAACAACTTAGTCTAGAAAGCTTTTTAAAAAATTTTCAGCTCCGTGCGAAGACGGGAGAAGGTCACTAGTATCTTATTACCTAGGTATATAGGTACATAATTCTGTGGCAATTAAGGCTTTAAAAATGGTTGATGATATCAACACATAACAATGCACAGACAATTTAAAAAAAGAAACAAATCAGAAACCGATAATAGTAGATGCACAAAACGAACGTTTTGTGGACGAGTTATAAACTCTGCTTTTTACTTCGATTGCGAGGAAATAAAACAGTAGTATAACATAACATTTCTTTAAACGCACGAAAAAACAAGAGCTGTTTCCCGCCGCTTTTTTTTTTTTTTAAATCTTACGACATTGACATTGACATCTTATGACATTGGCTTGGGCTGCAGACCTATACAGCCTACTATTAAATTAATTTTGTAATAATAATTTTCTTAAATTAATTAAATAACCTACCGTACCTACTTGAATTTAAATTTTAATATCTTTTATGTCTTAAAAAACTCATAAGGCAAATAAATTTAAGCAAATATTATAAAATAACAAATTCTATCTATGAACTTTTTATTGTGTTTGGCTGTATGGCTCATTTTCTTTGCCTTAATATAGATACATTTATGAGTAGATACGTTAATGCACTTGTGCACAAAATTCGATTTTGTGCTGCCTATATCCTGCACAAATAAGCACTTTCAGAGCGTGAGAAGTGAAAAATAAATTTGTAACTAGCTGGTGCTCGCGACTTTGTCCGCGTTGCTAAATGAAAAATTTAGGTAACGCTTAGAAAACATGGGAGTAACATAATGCTCGACATCTTTATCGCTGTGACGATGGCGGCTCCGATTTTTAGGCGATCCCTCGGGAACCTAACATTTTTCCAGGATAAAAAGTTCCTATATGTTAATCCTGGTAATAAACTATCTGTTTGCCAAATTTCATCCAAATCCGTCTAGCCGTTTTGGCGTGATTGAGTAATAAACGCACAAACATACAAACTTTCGCATTTATAATATATTCCGCGGATTTAAATTTTTGCCGGCGGATAATGCTCATAATGAACAATGCCCTTCCAATCCCACCATACACACAGCATCACCTTATTGCGAGGGTTTTGGCACAGTCTGTGAAGCCTGACCGAACACGACGTTTTTCGCAGGTTCTTGTCGTACTTGATCCACTTTTTATCACCAGTTATCAATCTCTTTAAAAACGGTTCGATTTCATCACGTCTCAATAAAGAATCGCAAATGAGTACCTACACGATTCATAAGGTTTCTTTCAGTGAGCTCGTGTGGCACCCAAATATCGAGCTACTTTGTGTACTTACTCAGCTTTTTTTAAATGGTTCAAACTGTATTGTGGTTAATTCCCAGTTCTTCAGCTATGTCGTAACTACTTATATGCCGATCTTGCTCCACTTTTTCAAAAATGGCGTCCATTTCATCCGTAACAGGGCGACCAAACCGATGTGCATGTTTGACATCAAAATTCCCGAATTGAAAACGCTTAAACCAACTTTGTACTACTCTTATTACACTACTTTAGGTCCTTAAACGTCACAAATTTTTTAGCGGCTTACGTTGCATTTTTCCTTTTTTGTAATAAAATTTTCGCTACGCTACGCTGCGCTGTTAAACCAATGCACATTTATTCTTGACTTCAGTAACTATCGAGTTCTTATTCTGACATATTTTTTTTTTCATTTCCCAGCCAATTTCATATAAAAATACCATCCAAATTTCCGACCTTTCCCGTCGATTTTCCAAAAACTTTCTTTTATATAAACTTTGTGTTGACAATTAGGAACACAACAAGAAAATATAAGTAGGTAATGGAATCAGTTATGTAAGCATTATTATTCTTTCCTAATATGAAAATTGCTAGTTCAATAAACTAGATTGTTTTAAGAGTTGGTTAAATTTGTAATTTTGCCTAACCTACATTGTGTGTTCCAAAGGGTGATATTTCAGAACATACCTATCAATGCAAAAAGATCGCACAACGACTGCACTTTTAAGGAAGAATTCTGTTCAGTAGATGTACAGTTAGGTAGACAATGGACGCGCCAGGGAGTCCCGCAATCTTGCACAGATTGTACTCCCACAAAAGAAAAGTGATTCGATTCACATGATCAAGATGTTTTTCAAATGTCACACATAACTGCTTCTCGACCAAAATTATTTTATTCGTGAACGATGCAGTTTCGTACACTACCTAGATTATTTTCAGTGCATGTAAGTAATTTGAAAAGTAGTGGTAGGGCACACTGCGTTTCGCAGTCATTTGGGCAGCCCGCCTGGCGGCAGTGACCACCCCCTTACAGAAGACCACCGTGAAATAACAGCATATGTGCTGTTGTGTTTCGGTGAGTGAGTAAGGGATGCCAGAGCCCATTTCCTTATCCCCTCCTAATCCCTTATCCTTAATCCTACTGTAGTCGGCAGCGCACTTGCAGCACTTGTAGCGTTGCTTGTGTTATAGGCGACGGTAGCCACCTACCATCAAGTGGACCGTCAGCCTGTCTGTCGACATAACATAAAAAAAAAAATGTTTCACCAAGATAGTACCTAATAGTGTTTGACAATGAGAATTTTCTTTTTCCTTGTCTTTATTTCAGGTAACCATAATCATCAGTTATTGTCAAATAGGTACCTACTTAGATGTAGTTTGCACGTGTATCCTGTCACTCAAATAAATGACTATGATGTAGTCCAAGATATATGTATGTACCTACTTTAGTTATGTAAGCAACACATCAATTGCTATAATATATTTTTTTAACTTTAAAAAGAAAAGTTTGAAACGTTGTTCCTTTATTTTACTTATACAAAATAGAGTAACTTTGGGTAATAAAGGTACCTCCACAAAATTTATGAGATTTTTTATTGATTAATTCAGTCTTAGAATTTATTAGTAACTAGGCTTCGCTCGGGTGTAATGTGACTCATAATATGTACACATGTAGATACAAAATGTAGGTAGATATTTCTGTAGTTATCGGTTCTCAAGGAATATTAAAGGCAAAGCGGCATAGATTTCGCTCAATGTTTGCGGCAAGACGTTTCGTTTTACACATGAGTCACAGTCCTTTGTAATGGACACTTTGTTTTTAAAATGAATGGTGCGAGGACGGAACGGAATGAAACGGAACGTTTATTAACCACTCAAGATGTCACAGGTGTCAGTGAGTGACGTTTCGCTAGAGTGGCCAATATGGCGACTGCGATTTGTGTGTCAGCACCATTAGAATTTAACAAAACACTTGACAATCAGAATTTTGCGGATATATGTTGTCGACTCGAAATCTTTATTTTTTTATGTTTTATTATTCAGGTAAGGTTTCAATCGAGTCTACCGTACCCCTTGACGAAATTATTAATATAGATAAACAATTAGAAATATTACCAATATTACGCAATTAACTTACAGGAATATTTTTATATATTTTTTTTTAAATGGTAGGACAAGGATATTATGGCTTGGGACCATATTGGCCAAAAATTAAGTGACCCATAATGCCCTCCATAACGAACAAATTTGCCTTTTTCATTCAAATCTTGCACCAGCTTTGGCGTTTTCTTTGTGAAATTGGTTTTTGTGGAGCCATCGCCTGAAAGGAAACAATTAGCAACATGTAAAAAAAAATGCTGTGCCAATGTTGCCTCGTAGACCATGTTGGTACCTACCATATTGGACCACACTAGAGATTAAAAGTTTCCACTAGCTGTCCTACAAACTGTCCACTAGCCATGTAAAAACAAATACAATTTGCGGAACTGGATTGAGTGAAACTTACCAAAAAATAACATCAAGTTATATAACGTAATTGTCGTCCTCTGGACAAATGCGCAGAGATCGACAGGGGAGGTGAGAAGGGAAGGGGCGCGCCACTATGACGAACACGTAAGCTAGGAAAAATAATAACTCTTTTTGCTGTTAAGGCTTTTTGCTGTTTGCAGCAGCATATACAGACAGTTTTCATGCAATAATTCGCCAAAGAACTGCCTTATTGCTAAAGCGCTTACGGAGCAGCGGTAACAGCATCGCGAGATCGATATCTATAAGATATGACTGTCCCATCCAAAATCACTGGATGAGGATAACTATATAACTAAAAAAGAAAAATGTGAACAACAGTCTGAAATTATAATTATTAAGTATGTATCTAGATATTAGACCGTTTAAATGTGTCCTCGCCCGCGCGGTACATGAGAGCGCGGGGGTATGAGAGAGGGACAGAGGGGACTGAGAGGGGTGCGGGCGGCGAGGTCTATCTATAATGACTTTTCATTGTAACAATTTTATTTTTTCCTAACTTATTTCCATACTACATATTGCTGTCAAGTATCTAAAGAAAGAACTAACATATTATTGTGTAAGAAATGTTGATAAGTTAAAGACGCTCCCATGACTTGTGCTTCATCCGCGTACCTGCTCTTTTTGTGCACCTTAATCCGCTAATAGTGGGCATTGTCCAACTAAAGAACACACACAATCCCACACACACACGGACGGACAATGGGCAAGAGTTGAGCGTCTGTGACATTTCGGAGAAACAGTTAAATCATATTTGTATGAGGCTATTGATGGACTTTTCGAAGTTGGTTTGCAGGCGACAAGCCAAAACTTTATTATTAATATTCGCAATTGATTCATAGGAAGCTGCACGTTGCGTTTTTACAATCAGCAGCTAATCCTTGGCGCGTTATGAAAATACACAATGCTCATCTTTCTAAGAAGGACCACGTCAAATTATTCAAAAGATATTCCGCATTCTGTTTATTAAGACAACAATACTATTTAAAAATAATAATTAATCAATTGAGTTATTCCTTTTTGTTATTGTTAAGAATATTCCATTAAGTTTAAGTTAGTTTAAGTAAAGGCATACCTACTGATGTCGATTCCATCTAGATGTAAGGTAATGCATATAGGTATCAACTAACATAAGATTCAACCGGCAGGTGTTAGGACTTTCTTTTTAGATTTAGGTTTTACCTACACAAGTGTATTATAACAAAATTAATATATGTTGTAAGTACCAAACAAACCGGTGTTTGGAAAATGGGTTCAAAAATAAAGGTGGGTTGATGAGACCGTTTAGAATATTTATAATGTTTTATTTTTATTTTTATGATTCAGACAAAGTCGTGTTATTTTCTTTAGTAAAATTGTGAAGTTCTTCAAAAATTGTCTACTTATTGTTATTGAGCATTATTGAGCAAGTTTTTATTTGAAATTATTACCTAGGTTATTACCTAGGTTCAAGTTATTACACCTAGTTAATAGGTATATTCGAAAAAAGAAAAGGAAATACTTTTTTGTACCTTATATTTGTTAATAGGTAGGTACTCCTTATTATTTATGTGAAGGACGTCAGACAGGCTGACGGTCCACTTCATGGTAGATGGCTATCGTCGTCTATAAAGCAGCAACCGCCTATAAACTGCCGGACTATTTTAAAGAATTAAATATCAATATGTTTAAAAACAAATTATTTAAACTATATTAATAGATAG
This sequence comes from Bembecia ichneumoniformis, assembly GCA_910589475.2. NCBI lineage: Eukaryota > Metazoa > Arthropoda > Insecta > Lepidoptera > Sesiidae > Bembecia > Bembecia ichneumoniformis. The sequence continues at coordinate 17,792,072 of OU342535.1, forward strand.
ATGCTATTACCTACTCTGTTAGTGAATATTTTGATGACAAATTCGATTGACTATTAATAATAAATGGATATTTATAATACATTTAGGTAATCTAAATGGACCTTGTAATTGAAATTTTTGACATTTGATTTTGATTTATTGATAGACTATGTTACAGATTGTATCAACCTTATAACCCTGTTGACTGTCGTGATATCTGTAGGCGTCATCATTTGTACCTACCCCTTAATTTACGCCGCGAAATGGTCGAGTGGACTGCTCTGATATTCTCTCGTTGATAAATTTCAATGTAGGTTTCAACTAGATCTGTTAGGTCATTTAACCCAATTTCCCATTTGCTTCTTCTAATTATAGACAGAATAGCTTTGTTTGGCGGGCTAGCAGGTACCTAAACATGTTGTTCAGCAGGCTGGGTATTGATACTGATACTGATATTGATATCGGCTGAAGCTAAACGTAAATTGACGGCTATACTTTTTGCTGAGCGGTTCTTCCTTTTATTAGTATTTAATTTTATTTTTGTTATTTAAATATTGATAAATTAGTTTATTATTCTTTGTTCTTGATTTCAGTTGTTCATTGTTTAATTTTCATTTTCATGTCCTTTTTTTGTAAAGAATTTGCGTGTTGCTGTGCGTGTATTATCGATCGTCTCAATTTCTAGTTTGTAGCTTATCTGTGTATGCCTTAAAATTGCCTTGTGTTACCTTTACCTATTGTAAACTTTTCTTCGTTTGTGCTGTTGGTGTACCTTTAGAAAATAAATAAATAAATTTGTTTGCCATGCTTTGACATAGTTATTACACATGACGTCATCTGTTTGTTTAAATTGTAATTTAACTTAATAAGTATTTAATGTGCCTTTTCCCTTTATTATTGTATAATTAAATAGTATTAATTGACATTTATCTAGGTACTAATAATAAAAACTCATTGTACTCAAACTTTCATGCAAAGTTATCATTATCATTAACACCACAGCTATACTGCAAGTGCGCTGCCGTCCATAATGTGGGATCAAGGATAAGGGATTAGGAAGGGATAGGGTAGGGAAATGAACTTTGGCATCACTTAAAACACAACAGCATACATGCTGATCTTCTGTAAGGGGGTGGTTACTGCCGCCAGACGGGCTGCACAAATTACTGCAAAACGATCCAGACCAGAGTTCAAATATTAAAAAATTAAATGACATCGAATGCCTATTAGGTAATTGTTGATGGCAAGAGGCCTGGTTCTGTGGAATGGGTCCTCCATTAGTGTGGGCACCGTCTTATCTTCTCGGAACAGTTGCCTTAGATGGTGCTGCTGCAGATGCGGCTACATCCTTATTCCCTTAAGTGTCGAATCTCAAACATTTTGGATGCCGCTTGGTGGAAATAATACTTATCTTTGGTTAGCATGTTTTATTAATCCTCGTTGTATAGTATACCTTAAGGTACGCCGATTGCATGCTCGGAACCCTGAAATATTCGAAGTCGACCTCTTTTTGATTCAACAGCAAACAGTTAAAAATTCTTGATTTTGGTCGGTACAGTTTGATGATTTTTAAAACACGGCATTTACCTACAATTTCAAAAACAGGGACATTTTGATTGTTTTTCAGGTTACTAAACCTTACTACCTTTACTAAAAATTACTAAAATGCTAAAAAAAATAAGTAATGATTTTTAGAAGAATAATATAATTATGGCTACTTTTTCTCAAAACAATTTTTATACAAGAAATTGTTTACAACAAGGCACCGCGCGCGGCCTAGTGGACTCAGAGGCCATACATTTGGCCTAGTAGATTCAGAGGCTGAAATATCCTGGCCTTAAGAGACCCAAAATATTCTATATAATTGTTTTATTGTAAACAATTTAAAATATTAATTAAATAAATTTAAATATTGTGTCATATAATATAAAATGTTAAAATTAAATTATACTTAGCATATTTTTAAGAAGCTATGTCGTTTTTTTTTTTTCAGTGCTATTATTATGATTCATGACTTTTAATAGCCACAGGAATCGGTTCCTTCTGACATACCTATGCGTTTGTAAAGTAGGTATCTTTTTGACTGATGGTAACAACATTTTAACTTGGTTAAATTGCTATTAGCAAAAAATTGTTTAATTTTTTTCATATTAAAATTGTTTTAAAAATATATACTCACAAACCAAATAGACGCAGGCGGCATAAAGATATGTACCCAGATATAGGTATATGGTCTCAGCTCTTACTCCCTGAAAACTTGAATCTTCCAAAAATCACTTTATTTGTATGTTTTTATATCTATTTTGTTAGTACCTATGTACCTACCTATAATGTTTTATTTCTATAGTATTTATGCCTATATTCTTACATAGGCACCTAATTTAATTGTATTTCATGAATTAATTAACGAACGAATTCGTTCGTATACGAATAAACGAGCCAATTTAGGTAGGTAATAGGTAAATTAATAAAAATTAAACAATGTTACCTACTATTTTTTAGAAATGTAGGTAGGTACATAGCCAATTATTAGTACCTATGTAAGTATTCAAAAAATACTTAAATTGAACCGCCTGGTGTCTGTGAACAGAGTTATGTCTACATAATTTATAAAGTCCTTTTTCTATTTACCTACATCTCTCTGTCCGTCTGTATGTACCTATGCGTTAATCTCAAAAAGTTGTGAACGGATTTTTTCCTATTTGCATCTATGGAAGGGGAGATTTCTGAAGATGGTTTACCTAAGTATGTATATAATTCATGAACATCTTATTTATATAGGTACGTATCTGCCGAGTTGAAATGACTGTCTTTCGCGTGCACTACAAAAATAAGAAAGATGTCAGCTTAAAATAGATCTACAAAAAAGTCTGCGATCTTATTTTTTGTTAGAATATTATTAATATACCTAACAAAAAAATTTAAGAGACAGAAGGTTTCTTAAATTTTTTTGTTAGATTAATAAGGTTTGCTGTCAAATATAACAACAGGCGAAACCACGTGACAAAACAAGTTTTATAATATAGTAAATATTGTGTGGCGAAGGGAGGGAGCCCCCGGCCGTAAACCCCTTTCCCCCGAAACAGAATGAGAGGGGTGCATCCCACCCTTACAAGCTCCGCCCACTTCTCCACGTGCTACGCACAACCGAGTGCTCACAGCACGATCACAACAAGTCGAGTCAGTAACGCGCCCAACGTTCGACTGTTAAGTCGTCTTTGGCTCCAATAGACAACACACAACACAGTCAACAGCATGTACCCGGAACAGAAATTGTGGACACCGTACGTGCCAGATAGACCGCTCGACTTGAGTTACACCACGGGATCGCAGACAATATCGAGCTCCAGTGAGCCTCCATCCCCGAGCATGAGCCCGACGGAGGCCTCGAGTGTGGGCTCAAGGGTATCCCCGAGCGTGAGCCCAAGGGTATATCCGAGCGTGAGCCCGGGGGTGTATCCGAACATAAGCTCAGGGGTATCCCCGAGCGTGAGCCCGGGAGTATACCCGAGCGTAAGCCCAGGATTATCCCCGAGCATATCTCCAAGCGTGAGTCCAAGGATGGCCCCGTGCGTGGCCCCGTGTGTGCCGCATCAACCATTTGGTCCGCCAAGAGGACGGAACCAGCGAAACGCTACGTCAAGGCGCGCTTCGCCCCAGCTGCCTCCGAGTCTCCGCGTATTACCGCTGCAGATGTCGTACGCTGATTACGAGCGCGAAGCTCTCTCGCTGCTGGCCCTCAGCAACGGCGGCTCTCTGGTGACTAACAACCCCCAAATGAGGAGGGCCGTGCAGACCAAACGCAATGCCGACCCGAATTACCTGTTGCAACGTCAGAAGAACAACGCCGCGGCGAAGAAGAGTCGAGACCTTCGCAAGATTCGGGAGAATAAGCATACGATTCGTATCCAATTTCTGGAGGGACTTCTGGAGCGAATGCGGAAGCACATGTGTCCAGGCTGCAAAAGCGCCATTCCCTTTGAACGTGTCCCAGAGGTTTGATGACACGCGTGACTTAAGTAGCTATGAAGAGTTACACCCCTAGGGACTGACCATTATGATGGGGCTGCTCCTAAAGCCCAATTCCAGCAGGAATATAATTATGCGAGGCGGGATACATTACGAAAAGTGAAGTGATAAAACATAGGTATTATGTTATTTTGAATTGCTTAAAGTGTACACTATATCTTAATTTATACACTATTGTATATACCTACTTTTATTTTATATGACCAACGATAATTGTATAAAAATTATGAAAACAATTATAATGAATGATGTTGATTATTTCGAAATTGTATATCATATTAAATATTATATGTTTTTCTTTGTAATAAGATGTAAAGTAGTTAGAGTAATAGACAATGTGAGAATTGTGCAACACTTTCTGTATTTTAATAATATATAATATTTCATAAGATTGTGTATTTTTTTTTTATATTTAATTTAGGATTAAGTGTATAATTTTAATTTGTTTTTAAATACTTCCCTGTAATAAAATTTATCAGAAAATTACTTGTTTTTTTTTTCTCTTCTTGTATCCATATATCGTCCTACATTCTCTTGACTTTTTTCTGATTTTGTCAAAGTACCTAACTGCTTTGTATTAAATACTTATATATATCAAAGTGTAGGTATACGATATTTATAACAAAAAACAAATTTTAAATTTAGATATGTCTGTCTCGATACTTGTTCCGGCTAATCTCCGAAACGGCTGGACCGATTTTGATGGGACTTCCACAGGCAGATAGCTGACGTTATAAAGAGTAACTTAAGCTATTTTTATTTCAGAAAAATATATACAATGTCCAGTACTGTGCATGCCCCATATTACGTACGCCGCAACGAAGCGTGGCCAAGTTCAACTAGTGTATACAATCTTTGATTATAGGATATATAAAAAATGAAATAATCTCCGGCTGAACTCTAGATAGACTACAATTAGGGCCTAATTTACTTTAATTTACTATTTCAAGCCACTAAGCTATTGTTACTTATATACTAATATGTGTAGGTATTTTACTTTTCTTTATAATCTTGAAATTAAGACCATCTAAACTGACCAAATGAACGACCCATTAGAATTCCAAAGACCGATTTTGGTATCCGATAACTTTGCAAGAAATACCGATTTAGGTACTCAATTTTTTCTTTCCACGCTGAAGGGTTTTAAAAAGGATAGGCGCGTGTCATTTCGATAATTAAAATATCATTCAGAACAAAACCCTATACCGATAATTTTAAAGCAGAAATTTAAGTTTGAAGATACGATTCAGCTGCCGAATTTGCTGCAGACGCGTCAAATGACACCGCCCGATCACGTCAGATCGTAACTTCGCAACTTGTGTGCTTATCTAAGCTTCCAATCACTTTTTAGTAGGTAGTACAGTACACCTTGCTAAGCCGCGTTGATGTTATGATGTTAATTTTTTAATGTTAAGGTCGGCAGACAGGCAGACGGTGACGGTCCGCCTGATGGTAGGTGGCTACCGTCGCCTATAACACAAGCAACAAGCGATTTTCAAATCGTTGTAGCTTAGGTAACTATTGAACGATATCAAGTATTTTTCAGTAATTTTTATGACTACGTAAAAAATGTTTAAACATAACACGGTTGAGTAACTTAAAAGCTTTCCTAAGTATTATTATCGTACAGAAAGTCATTGACTTTATTTTTTGCAAAATGTCGCTTTTGGTTACATTTTCAAGAATCTATTTTGCAACTTCATTTGTCATTATTTTTATCGCTACCTATAGGTATGCAAGACAGTAAATAAAACTAAAAAAAATTTTTTGTAATAAAAATCTCTCATATTTAAATTGTTTACACAAGATTATATTATTATTTTAATTTAAGAGTCGGATATTTAAATTTACGCAATCGGCATAGTTGGGATTCTGCTGGAAACCTATAGGTTTTCCAGCACATGTTTTTCCAGATAGATATATTTTGAGCCAGTCCACTTAGTTCTTATATTTTAATTCGGTATAGCGCATAACTTTTTTTTTTTTTTTTTAATGTTATATCGACAGACAGGCTGACGGTCCACTTGATGGTAGGTGGCTACCGTCGCCTATAACACAAGCATCGCTCATATCGAATTTTTTGGTCATATAGGTATTTTATTTGTCTATTCTGAAATGTCACTGAGTGCCAACCACCTATAGAGAAGGATATTGGCGATTAGGAGGGTTCAGGCAATACACAGATCTCGTAAAATATATTAGTTTTTTTATTTTTTATCTGTCTAGAAATAAAAGCTCTCGTCTCATTAGTGTAACTAGACGTTAGAAAACAACAAAACATCTGTCAGTGTGACTGCGGCAGTCTCGTAAAAGCATGGAAGCGTAAAAGTTTTTTAAATTTGAAATATTGTAATTCTTTTTTAATTTTTTCAGCAATTATTTCGAAGTGCCAATATACAACCCTTTTGTTAAAATACCAGGAAATGTCCTGCTGCCGGATTCCATTGCGAAATAAAACCCTTGCGGCCTTTTCTATAGAAATAACTGTTTGCAGCGTTGCAGGTTTGCAGATATCGAGTTACGGAACCATATAGCAAAACAGCTGCGGCAGTGGTCGTGCGATAATAAGCTTTGCGCATTAGTTACTAAAGTTGGTTGTACTATAGCAAAGGTAATATTTTTTCAATGTGCATGTTCGTATGCGACATTAGTCACGTGTCCCGACACGCGCAAAACTTACCCCTTCTCGAATAAATAATAACAGTTATGATATTTTTATAGATTTTAATATTTGGAGCCTTTCGGCTTACTTTTCGTTTAATAAAAGTATTTTACACTTTGGTTTTTCGTGAGTGAGTAAGGGATACCAGAACCCATTTCCTTGCCCAATCCAATCTCTTATCCATAAAAGATAATCGATGCACTTGCAGTATCTGTGGCACTTCTTATAGCCACCTAACCACCTAGTGGACCGTCAGCCTGGCGATTATTCTATTTCCCGATCTCGTAGATTTGACGAATCCCACCTTCTACTCACCAACTCTATTAGAACCCAGAACCCAAAGGCTTTCATTACACCGTGCGAATATTTGGGGCAGCGTTATACAGAGGACAGCCAGCCAGCGATCTGCCTTCTATGTCCGAATACCGCAGAGTGAGGGTCGGCGGGTCCCTGGGAAGCATCTTAGTAAATTTTGCGTCAGACTAAAGTGACATGTTTCCGTAATCCACTGGATATAGGACTCACGTCTCACGTGTAACCATAAGTGATCACCACAACACCAATGCAGGGCGAAGGCCACCACCACATCTGCCTAATTTCTTATCTGTTTCAACTCTAAATCCCTACTTTAAATTATCTCTGTCTGTCTGTTTGTCTGTAACCGTTCACGTCTTAACTACTCGACCTATCATCATGAAAATTTGCATAGGTTTGTGGATAGAGATGAGTGATTATAGGGTGCTTGCCTTAACGCTCGGTTCTAATTTGAAAAGTTATTTTCAACTTTGAAAATAACTTTTCAAATTTGGCTCTAGTCTGGATCCGGAAAGTAGTGGCAGGGGCACACTGCGTTTCGCAGTCATTTGGGCAGCCCGTCTGGCGGCAGTGACCACCCCCTTACAGAAGACCACCGCAAGTTCTTCCTTATAAAATATGCATTTCGAACTTCATGCGGTAAATGTATAAAAATTGACTTTTGTAGGTAAGAGACCGAAATTTACTTTTTTATTTTACTGATATTTTTTGTTTTTCTATATATTTTTTAATGTGAATAAAAATATGAGCGACGTTAATCTTTTATTAATTATTCTTAAATCGATAGGTAGGCTATCTATTGGAAATTTATTGGAAGTGATCGACGACAAATCTTAAATATGATCTTAATAGGTATCAAACTGCGTATTCATCATCATCAGGCTGTGTCTCTCCACCGCTGGCCGTAGGCCTCTCCCAAGGCTTGCCACCAAGCACGGTTTCTGTCATTCGTGTCCAACCGATTCCTCCGAGGCTTTTCAGGTCGTCCGTTCAGCTGACCGCAGGGCGTCCCACGCTGCGCTTTCCAATTTGTGGCCTCCAATCGAGAACTCGTCCACCCCGTCGGTTGTCCTTTCTGCGACAGATGTGACCGGCCCGTTGCCACTTCAACTTATTAATTCTCTTGGCTATATCGACAATTTGGTTATTCGGCGAATTTAACAATTTTTGATCCTGTCTTAAACTTTGTGAGTCAGTCCTGCCGTTTCGGCACTAGTAATTAATTTGTGATATCCGTGCGGGTAGGTATATATAGACTTTTCATGAATTTTGTTACAATTAGGTATTTACTTATTTCAGAATGTAATGTGACATTTGGCCTAATACAATTCCGGCTGTAGGTAGGTACCTATATGTTCATTTATAATGTCGCACTATATTTATAGTATTCCACAGTTGGGGGTGGTTGGGGGCTTCGTTGTATATTGTAGGTATAGGTATTTATCTTCATTTCCGGTAGCATTTCGTCCCAACGACTTAAAGTTGATGCAATATAAATCCTTACTAACTTCAAATTAAATTTTATTCAAATGTACCTACTAAGGTTTCAAATGCAGCCATCAATTAGGTACTTGCTAATAGCTAATTGACGCATCACCAAGTAAATAAAAAAAAATCTCTTTACTGCCAAATGTTTTTTATTGTCGTTTGTCAAAGTGTTTTATGTCGAAATTTTATAAGTATTATTTAATAGGTAATTGGTATTTGAATCCGCATTATTATCAGCTCTCAAAAGTTCATTAGAGATCGCTTAGGTATACCTACATAGCGAAGGAGGATTCTCTCAAAACTTGAGAAGAGAGCTGCGGCTGCGAGAAGAGATAAGAGAGCAGTCGAGCGTAATTTAGAGATACTAAATTTCTCTGTAACTCATTCACTGAGGCAAATGACATTTACTATAGAACTCGCTGGCGGCGGAGACAATTCAACAGGCCTAGAAATGGTGTTTTTTTGTTTTTACCATTAGAACATTACACAAAAAAAAAATTATCAATACAATTTTTTAATCTGATTCAACTTATTAATAGGTACAGGATTCATATGCGTGCAATAAGCCGTTTTCGAGAGAATTTTCAATAAAGGTCAAATTCTTCTTGTGTTCTAACTTTTTTTGTGGAGTTTCTATTACTTTAACGAAAATTCTAATTAATACAATTGGTTCTTCACATGTTTAAGTATAATATATATTTTTTTCAAAGCAATTGTCTTGTCTATTTCTTGTAACATCTTCATTAAACAATGGATATTTTTAGTATTTAGCGTTTGTCTCCCCCTTAAACAAAGTCTTACGAAGAATAAACACGGGGTTGCTATCTTCTATTAGGTATCACAACACAGGGATTGGATACCTATACTACGAAATGTAACTTAAAAATAGAATAGTCGGTAGGTGGGTATAAAAGGCGTGGTTTGCGCAAGCGCAGCGCGCGACCTTCATACCACCAATCAGAAGGCCTCGCGTCGCCAGCTCACGTTTTTGTCACTTGTAACGTTTTTTATATTTTTTTTTAAATCCCACACATAAGCGACAATTGAGCAGCTCAGACTGACAAAAACTATAGACAGAGACCTTACGAACAAAAACGTTTTAAAAATGAAGATGTGTGCATAACCCTACTTGTCGTACCTATGCAGTTAAAAATGTTATCCACTAACAACTTTTACCCCAATTAATTATTATAATACTTATTAAGGGATTCACTGAGGCTAATGACATTTACTATAGAACTCGCTGGCGGCGGATCCAATTCAACAGGCCTAGAAATTGTGTTTTTTTTTTGTTTTTACCATTAGAACATTACAAAAAAAAAATTTTTTATTAATACAATTTTTTAATCTGATATTAACTTATTAATAGGTATAGGATTCATAATATGCGTGCAATAAGCCGTTTACGAGAGAATTTTCAGTAAAAGTCAAATTCTTCTTGTGTTCTAACTTTTTTTGTGGAGTTTCTATTACTTTAACGAAAATTCTAATTAATACAATTGGTTCTTCACATGTTTAAGTATAATATTTTTTTTTCAAAGCAATTGTCTTGTCTATTTCTTTTAACATCTTCATTAAACAATGAACATTTTTAGTATTTAGCGCTTGTCTCCACCTTAAACAAAAAATATAGTTAGGTATATCGACTATTCGCGTCAGACTATAGAGCGGCCGTCACCCTATTGCAGAATCGTCTTCCTAATACCTGCCCACGGAGCATATACAAAGAGGAGATGGCCTAAACAACTGTGCACTGATTTCAAACTAGGTCCTGACGTCATTTTTTGTGGGCGTGGTCTTGGTCAGTCTGCTGTCGGCACTGGTCACGGTGTGGCGGCGCTTGTTTGTTGTAGACTACAGTCAATTTTCATTGGCAATTTTAAGATAATTGGGCGGGGTCTAACTTCCTCCTTGCCCCGCGCAGTAGTCACGCGCGGCTCTATAGAAAAATTCAATAACAACATCTCCTCTTTGTATATGCTCCGTGTACCTGCCTCACTTAAGAGTGTGTATCGTTCCGTCTATAGTTTTTGTCGGTCTGAGTTGAGCAGTTTAATACGGCGTTAGTAGATCATTAATACAGTATAGAATGAAAGCATATACTATATCATTAATATAGTATATAATATGCTTTCATTACTGCTTTTTATCATACCTACTTATACTAGCTGTGCTCCTCGGTTTCATCTGCCGTTTAATTTATTGGACATGCACATTTCGGCTCTTATCGCCAATGCTCGGTTCTCAAGAATTGGGCTATGAAATGCAATAATAATTTTCAAATCCAACCGGTATTTCCAGAAATTAGACAGAGAGACAAACTCTTTAGCTTTATTATGATAGTTTTTATTTATACCTAATACAAATGTATTAATTTTTTATAGCATTTGATATTTGCTGTCGCATGAAACAAATTGTGTGATAGCTTCTATAATGGAATGAGTAGGTACCTCTATTACTTATTTATTATTCTTATACCTTGAACACGGTTATTTACACTGGCGTCTCTTCAAGAGAGAAATGGAGAAGGAATCTGACACATTCTCCCTGGAATTTCGGAGAGATAGATCTATCCTAAATTAGCACTAGGTTATTTTAAGCTTTTCAAAGAATTTGAGCATAATATTTCTTGCCGTTGTCCGAAAGAGAGAACTCTGAACTTTCTTTCGTAGTTCAATGATATTCGGGACTGCTGAATACTTATTTGTTTATTGTAAGTATACTTGTAGATTGGCGTTGAAAAAACCACTGTGAGGTTACTTGCCAGTTCTTGGTCATATTATTATGCATTCCGAACCGGTGGTAAATGCAAAATAATTATCTATTGTAAAACACTGAGGCTTAGTCGTAAGTACGCCTATAATAAAGAATATTAAGCCGAATTAGGTAGATATCACCTATTCTTATAGGCATGTATCGATATAGCAAATAACAAGTTTTAAAAGCAAATGCTCAAACCAAATCGAATATAGAACGTAACAGAGATAATGTACCATAAACTAGAGAAAGATTTAGAAAAAAAAAAGATTGATGTGACGAAAGGGTTGCAGAGAACTGTTAGGTTGTGGCAAGTTAAGTCGACGGACACACAAGGGCACACAAGGGCACAATGGGCGCGCCAGGGAGTCCCGCAATATTGCAGAGATTGTAACAAACACGTTACAAAAAGCGATTCGATTCAAATGAAGGGATTCCGGAGGCGTACCGCGTTCATAGCGGGCCATTCCCGATTGACATATCAATTTAGCACCTGCTCATTCTGCGCTTATGTGAGCCGGATTAACAGCACATTTGGCCTGGACATGGATAACATAGAATAAAGAGATGAAAATAAAGAATTTAAAGGAATATTAAAAAAAATTGAGAAAAAAGAAAAATATAACAAACTAGCGACCCGCCCCCGGCTTCGCCCGGGGTGCAATGTTTGTATATATGAACATTCCCCGTTTATCCCTCTTTCCATTAGTGAAAACCGAATTAAAATCGGTCTACCCGTTCACGCGTGATGCCGTGACCAAGAGAAATAGGGATTCATTTTTATATATATCCTACTATAGATAAAAGCAGAAGAAAAGAACAGAATTGATGAGAAGACCACGTGTCGTTTGTTACATAGAACTAAAAAAGGGAATTCTCAAAATTTCGATGCATTTTGTCTATCTATAACTGTTGCTTTTTAAAAAATTATAATAAGAAATGATTAAGAAATTCCCTTCCTTATATTAGGCACAGCCTTAGTAGAGAAGTTATGCAAGATGCGCCTTGAACGAGCAAATTGCAACCATTGTCCTATCCCATTTCCTTGAATTCTGACATTTCTGACTGATTGTTTTTTTGTGACGGTTGTAAACAGACAATGGCAGAGAAACAAACAACTTTTATCGATCGACTTTACATTATATTTAGTTTGTGTTTGCCATCGTATATTAATTTTCATAGTATTACACTAATACGCAAATTATAAAAAATCATTATAAATAAATTTCTAATAATAGGTAACCACGTCAGACGTAAGCCGGCTGAAATAGAACCTAAGTAGGTATGTTCTAATTATTCTGATAAAATTATTAGATATCATTGTTCAATTTAGAGGGTGATTTTGAATATGTTGACTTCTTTTAAGAATAATTTTACAAAAACCATTCGTGTGGATGTCGCCTTTTATTTTCTTTTATTTATATTGATTGAATATTTATACCAATGTTATTCGAGCTATACCCTGAACAGAAGGGTTACAGAGCGATTTATTTATAGTTATAGGACTTATAGGTACCTACCTACTATACAAAAAATATATACCTACATTATATGTATATCCTGTCGAGCATGGCAACATAATTTACTACAAATTAATAAAATATAATTAATTCAATAAAATTACTCAGAATTATACGAAGTTTATTAAAAATAAGTACTTATGTTAACATATTATAATATAGGTACCTACCTACATATGTTCGATTTGATAAAAACAAGATTAACAAAATTAATGTTCCAGTGATACCTATGACAATTTAGGGGTAGGTAATTAAAATGCAACGTTATGCCTTATTAATGCAAAGTCACTTAAGGAAAATTATAATTAAGGAAAAAAGATGAAAAGTGAACTATATATATGTATACATAAGGCAGGCGTGGCTTGCGCAAGCGCAGGGCAATAAATTGCATGTGAATGTGTCAGAACCAATCAGAGCACAGAGTGGAGAGAAGCGTCAAACGACCGCCGGAGAATAAAAAAGTTTTTATACACGGCTGAACCTTCTAGTTCCTTTTTTATTACCCGGTGTCCACAGTAGGGTCCGTATAGCCTTCATATACCGTAGGTACCTTTTAACAAGATTAATGGCTACATTCGGATCAATAAACTTGTGTCATGGCTGCAGACGAGGGGCGAGTCGGGAAGGGTGAACATCCAGAGGGTTGCGTGATGAGGGGTCCCTCTGCAACACAACACAATCAATGCAACACACCCCACATTTACTTGTAGCCAATCAATAAATCATCTACCTACTCACTGCAAAGAGAGCGCCGTGTCCGGCAATACCTAGCTAAGAGCTAATATTTTCTAGAACAGTTAGACTTACTTAATTGCTAAATGATATCCACAATGCAACTTATAACACGGCTTCCGATAAGTTGCATCGGCTTTCGATAAGATACAGTTTTGTGTAAGTATATATACTTACATATACTACTTAAAATAAGTATATATACTAAAACTGTATCTTAAGTCTATAAGTAGGTATCTACTAAATTTTGGCTAAAAGAAATTTGACTAAATTCAGCAAATCCAGCAATTAGATATCCAACAATATTAAATTGGGCCCAATCTAACTAACACATAGTAAAATTTTCAAGTCAAACCTAAAACTATACTTAAATAAAGACTACTTTTAACTAGAGTCGGGGTGATTTAAAGCAAACTTAATAGATATTCCTAATGTTATTGTAGGTAATATGTGTTCAAGTATTGCTCAACTTACTAACTTCGCAGACATTTTAAAGCATTGCGGGTTCCAACAACATCCTACCCAATGTTGTTTCAACAAGTTTGCGCTGAGGGATTAGCAAATACTGCAAACGGTTTCTTCTGAACGTTTGCAAATGTGTTAACCGTATTTATCTTGAAATAATAATAGCTTGGCTCTTTATCCTTTGTCGATCGTCGCACTGGCACGCTGTCGATTCTGTGTGCCTTAGACGGACAATGCCCATTCACGCTCAAAAAGAGCAGGTTATAGTGTATTAATAATTATATTTTGTTGTGTATAAATATACATATATTTAGTAAAAGATTAGCAAAGTAAATAAATAAACATAAATGTAAATAATAGTCAATAAATTAAATCTTTTTCTCTTCACGAAAGTGCTAAAGTTATAATTGCAACAATGACGATTAGAGAGATTTATAAGATTAAAATAAACATAACAAACATTTCGGTGATAAATAATTTAAAAAATAAACAAAAGAAAGGGAAGACTTTAAATAAATAATGGTCAAAATTAAGTTATTTATTCAAGGACAAGCAGCAAAAAAATCGTAAACGGGCCGCGCCTGTACTTACCTACATTAAATATTTTTTCAAAAAAACAAGTTGTCATATTGTACTTATGTTACAGAAGTCAAAAAACGGCTTAACCGATTTGAATTCAATTTCGCAAGCTTCTTTTGTTTCATTCCAATCGGTTCCAATACGCGTACGAAGTTGCGGGCTCGGCTAATTTTAAATGTTTCTGATGTCAAAGGACATATAAAATATTTTATTAAGTTTATTGTAAAGTTATGGACCAAGAAATCAAAAGGACCTATCAAAAGGACAAGAAATCAAAAGGACCACATAGGTCATGTGAAAATGAAGATTTAAATGGCAAAAGCAACAAACCTTGCCTATCCCTTTTAGGAGCTCATTAGGTAAAAATTGTTATCATTCTCACCAACTAAAGAGTATAATATAGAGTAGCATTATGTGTGTTTATAGGTACAGGGTGTCCCATAAACCTTTACTAAAACTAAAGCTATGGTGTTATCTCTGTTCACGCTCTATCACATATCATAAAATATAGTAGTTTTAGTAAAAGTCTCACGGATTTCCATAGAGTGACAGACGTGTTCGGTGAGTGAGTAAGGATGCCAAAGCCCATTTCCCTATCCCTTCCTAATCCCTTATCCTTAATCCTATTGTAGTCCGAAGCACACTTGCAGCAGCTTTGGCGTTGCTTATGTTACAGGCGACGGTAGCCACCTTCCATCAAGTGGACCGTCATCTGCCTGTCTGCCGATTTTAAATTAAAAATAAAAGAGAGAAATGATACGAGTCTCGATTGACAATGTTTCGATGTTATTAGGTACTATAGTTTAGCCGAAATCGCTACCTATACCACTCGAGTACCTACGAGTTGGTAAAATCTGTTTTGATGTCACGAGATATCGCACGCCCCAACTCTGGATATTTTGTCCCTTGTGCATCTGACATAGGTAAGCATAGATGACGACGCCCTATCTCTGCAACCCTGATTCGCCACGCACGTACCTACCTCGACCTGCGAATTGCGAACGGCAAGCGGCGACCGGCGGCACGACCAGCGAATTCGTCGAGTGAATCGCACTGATCCATCGACGTAATATCCAACTAGACTTCAGACAACACATGTTCGGGCAGTAACGACCAGTAGAATTTCGTCGTGACCTTGATCGGGCCAATTGGCGTTCAGTACCCCGCGCCCGCGCACCTCAGTTAGTTGCCAGAACAGTTTGCATTGTGAATAAATAGGTATTAGCCGTCTACTTGGATATTACGTCGATGCACTGATCGCACTCGCGACTGACGGACGCGACAGAAACAAATGTGTTCGAGCGGTAGACGCGACCAATATCACAACATTGTAATTGTGAGTTAGTCCGGTTATAGGCAAATACCAAGCCTTTGCGCTAGGAATTACTTTTAATTTAGACAAAGTGTGACTTTGGGGAATTAATACTTATACTTACTTAAATTTGATTGAAAACTGTCATTATACGTATAGGTAATTCAAAATAGATCACTAAAACAGTTTTGCTTGAAAGTACCAAAATGTACCTAAACTGTATTTGCATGTTCACTCGCACAAAAAAAAAAAAAATAAGCGAACATCCAAGTTGCAACAATTGTGTCCCGTTTCGTGGAATTATAACAAAGGGTTGTTATTATTTAGCGGTGGGACTTGGACGGGACCAAATTCACACATTTCCTAACGGGACTCACCAAACACTCGCATACGAAACAATCACGGTATAGACAAATTTTCACAGAAATTTCAAGAATAGCAAAATTGACAAAATAAGTAATGATAAAATTTTAACAAATAAATAAATAAGCATTATACCAATATTAACTTAATTAACATAAGTTATATACCTACAGAGTGGTAAAATTTTAATTTTTGCAATAAATTACTTTGCATATACCTAGATATTATACCCCTGTAGGTAGGTACTCATTTAAACGCTCTATCTATAATTCGCTGTTTGTGGGAAATAATTTGAATATTTTTAATTTTTATAATTTTTTATTTTATTTATTTACACACCAACAGCTTAATTTCATACTTAACTATACCTATAGTAGGTTTATAATGTAAGCCAATTACTTGATGATAAGTTGTGAGCAACGTAAAATAACGTAGGTATTTTATATCGATAAATGTCTGGTAAAGGCTCTTGTAATGACTGCTGGTACGATATCGACGATGTTGCTCAGTCCTCTGAGGATCCAGAATCCTATACCCACTGTAAAGTAAGTAAGTAGGTAGATATTGATAGGTTAATACCTAATTCCTTTATGAAGAGCTTAAGTAATCAGTTTATGATTCAAATCTTTTAGGTAGGTAACTTAGCTTTTGCCGACGATGTGACACTTAGGCCATAACACAAATATCTATAGCCTTTTGTTATTCTGGTGTATAAGGTATGTATTAATTAAGTATATATCCAGTTATACCTACTGTAGATAATAAGTTTCATCAAAGTCCGTTCAGTGGTTTAGTAGGTAAGTTGTCGTTAGAACCTATCTATAGTGTTTTATACCTACTGTACAGAGCATTTTAAACATAATAGGCTTTAAAATACATGCATAGTTGATTGTCCACTGACCTCCAAGCTAGGATTGCCTGTGTTTTGGAGATCAGTAGCCCCGCGCTGTTGTTCGCGTTATTAACTAAATGATTATTATAATGTATTAATATAATACATACAATATAGACATATAAATAAATAAATATAAGATGTGCGTATGTGTGTTTGTGTGTGATTATTTATTAAACTAAGTTAAGTAACTAAGTTAAACCGAGACACGACTTTGAGCGTTGGGTACCTACCAATTTAATGTAGAACTCATTTACTACACTAAAAGGTACGCCATTATTATGGCAAATGGCTATGCTATGGACGATAGACTTAATTGTATTCAGTCTATTCTAAGGATAATTGAAGAGGCGTGGCTTGCGCAAGCGCAGGTACGTCTAGTACTAGTATATATTCTGTGGCGCAGGGCCATAAACGCATGTGTTGCGTCACAGCCAATCAGAGGACATCGCGAGGTGGCGCGAGCAAAGCGAGTAACGAAACAGTTATTAAAAACGCATTCCAAAATAATATAGGTATAGGTATTCTATTCTGTGTTCACTTGCCATCACTTACTATAGGTAGTAGTTACAAAATACATCTCGGCAACAGGATGGAAAAGTTTTAGAAATATTCGGCGATTGATGAAATAAAACAACATTATTAGTAAATAGCTATTTCAGTCAATATCTTAGATAGTACCTATGTACTATCTAAGATATTGACTGAAATAGCTATTTACTAATAAATTTCATTACATGTGCGCGTGACTCATTTGCCTGGAGGTATTTGTTTACGGGTCGCTTGAGAAGCCCTATTGTCCTAGGCTACATCCTTTCTTAACGATATCTACCGCCTTTATCATAATATTTGCCGATTTAAATTTGTCTATATTATATTCTTTTTTAATTCATGCACGTAGATAATAACTTACCAACCTGTAAATCAAGGTAGTATAGGTATTTGTTTCTATCTTTTTATATAATAAACTACTAGCGACCCGCCCCCGGCTTCGCCCGGGGTGCTATTTTTATATATATAAACATTCCCCATTTATCCCTCTTTCCATTAGTGAAAACCGAATTAAAATCGGTCTACCCGTTCACGCGTGATGCCGTGACCAAGGCAAATGGGAATTATGCTATTACCTACATAATAAGAAGAAATAATAACATATTTATTCTTATGGTAATAGGTACCTACAACTCCTACTATTGCATTCGTTGCAAAATTGAATGTACCTACCTGTAACTATTTTTAAGGTCCCCAAAGCGATAAAATAAAATAGAAGCCTTTGTCTCAAAAATTAATTTTGCTTGGATAGCTTGAAAAGGTTTTTTTTCGATTGTAGCAAACAATAATTACAAAATATAATAATATTTTATGGCAGTAGGCAAGGCAATAAAAGACATTACTTCATTTGCGTTCACAATGTTCTCAGAAGGTCTTTGCTTTTATAATCCCAATGAATAGGTAATCCCATTTTCTACATTATGGGGCTAACATTAAATGTTAAATTGCAAAATGTCTTTTTTGTTCTCACTCGACTTGCAGACAATAGGGGTGCCTATAATTATTACTAAAATAATAATAGAAAGAACAAACAATTTATTGGATACAAACGCCAAATATACCTACGCTGTATTTGAGCCAAGTGCCTATTTGGCAATAACTATTGTGTATGTTATAATAAGCCACACAGCGATCATCTTCCCTTGTATAGTAGCCGGCAAACTTCTTGGACAAACGACCTTGAATGCGCAGAAACGAAAAATAGGTCTCTCTGTCTCTCGTGATCTCTTTTCTCTCTATACCACCAACTAAAACGTTATTAGCTCAATCAATAAAAACCCAGTAATAAAAAAATGGCGTTTTTCAATGAAATAATATTTTTGTTCATTTCGCAAACTTTCCCCCCACCACCTCACGCGATGGCCAAGAAGTTTGCCGGGTACTATACCTCAATGTTTAGTTAGGTAAAAGTGCATGTTTACTTGTGAGAGAAAAAATTAACTCGCTAAAAAGTAATTACAGTAATGAACGTGTAGGATGTGTCGATTTGGATCGCGATACGTCATTCCAGATCGCGTTCCGGATCGTGATAAATATCACGCGTGTAGTGCGCTTAAAAGTGATATAAACAAATAATTTAACTTTTATCTGAAGAGTAAATACTTTAATTTTAGTTTTGAAACATTAAAGAAGAAAATTGAAAATATTATGAAAAAATAATAAAGTAGGTATATAACATGATTATGGTGTATCAGTGAATGATTTAATTTTTACAAATAAATCAAGCAAAGGACTAACATGAGACCGAACACATTTTTTTTACCAAAATGAGCGCAATAACCGAACGTTTTTCCTAAATAATGTGTAAAATACGAAAAAAAGAAATAAAAGTAGCCCATTAAAATTTTAGTACAGAAGTTAAGTTAATTAATAAGCTTAAAAAATTTTTGAGTACTTTTTGTGGGTATTTATAATTTAATTTATTGTATAAATCTGGCCGATTCAAATTTTTTTAAATATAGTCTATATGCTCTGTATTTTTATTTACGTTGCAATTTTACTCTAACAGGTCAAATTAGGCGACGAAAATAAAGCTTTTCCACTTAAGTCCTCGCCTTAATTTTTAGAAATAAATTAAGGAAATATCTTCTCAGCTCAGCCGTAGAACATGGGCCTCCTCCATAACCTTTCATTCTTTATGGTAGGGGAGCGCACGATGTAGTCACTCGAGCGTCGTGGGGACCTATTGGATTTTGAAGATTGGATGCTAAGAAGAAAAAAAGGTTAAGTATATGAAGTTTTTCATTTCAACGGCGGGGTAAGCGTCTACAGGCTTTCAAAAATGTAAAAAAAATCTGTCACGTGGACATACTCGAGCGTGTCAGATATTGATAATGTATATGGCCCACATGTTCCTGGTGACGGATATATGTCCTGCCGGTTTGGGTGGTGGTTTGTCCCGTACGGAAGCTTTAAAAATGGAAAAAATGTATTTACTCGAGCGCGTCAGATATTCAGAGGAATTAAGTGAACCCAAACTAAGCTCACATATAAAAAACTGACGATTCGGATGGGACGCAAGCTCGTAGCAGCTTTCTGAAAATGCAAAAATAATCGTCATTTTGACACACTCGAGCGCGTCAGATTTTCATATAGACGACTTGACTTGATGTCCTGGTTGTGCTGATCCTTAATCTAACAATTATATGGAGGGGTTTTCTTAATCAGACGGTTTAAAAAAATCATGATTTTGTTGACATTTGTAAAACAGTAGGGCCGAGTTTAATAAAAAACCATATATATTTTTTTAATTTTAATAGTTTTATTGATGGTTTAAAAAAAACACCAATAAAACGAAAATGTAGAATTAAAAAAATGTACGATTAAAGAAAAACGTTGAAATTAAATTTCGTTTCGTTTTCTTCTTCTTCTTTCGGCTTGCGCAAATCGTCAGATTAAGGTTTCCCGTTATCCTTGAATTATTTCCTTTAAAATTAAAATAAAAATTTGACCTCCGCTGGAGAATGTTGAGATAACGATTTTTTTGTGCAACTTTGTGACCCTCCTACTCCCTTAAGTTACGCTCAAATCGTCAGATTATTAAAGTACACACTTATCAGAATGTAATTAATCTACCATACCTTAATCTGACGCGCTCGAGAATGTCATGGTGACTTTTTTTTTTGCAGCTTTGTGACCCCCCATTTCTGTTCGTCACGCTCAAATCGTCAGATTATTAAAATGCACACTTATCAGCATGTAATTAATCTACCATACCTTAATCTGATGAGTAAATCCCGAAATCCCCTCTTGGGCTCCCCTACTATAAAGAACTCTTTTAATTTTTATCTAAAACTGCCTCAGGCTCAGACCACCGACACTTGGCGTGGCGGCCCTCCAATGTATAGTAGGTACCTAATTGGAATTAATTAAACAACCGTAATTTTCGTTTACGGTTATGAATTATGATAAACTAAACTTTAAAAATGTAGAATTGTGAACTTGATCATTTATGACGTATCGATCAAAAGCTCATGTGATTCAAAATGCCTCAGATCGTGTTTTAAATGTCCCGTCTTTAGACCACAGACAAAATCTTATTGTGACGTCCAGTGATATCGTAGTTTATGTGACGATTTTATCGAGTTCGTTGCATTTTCCTCTGAAAATATGCAATGATTTTGGATAAATATCGTAAATAATACTATATTTAGTGAGTAAATGAATACGTGTATATTCAGTCGTGAGTTGTTTTGTTCATTATAAAAATTATAAAAATTGATTATAAGTAGGAAAATATATTTTAGTTTAGCAAACTTTTCAATAGACATGAAAGTCACTATGAATACACACTCTTATTAATTTAATAGATAATTAATAAATAAATTGCGATCAAATGAAAGAAAAATCCTCATTTATTTTTAAATTGACAACTTTCATAATAAAAACAAAAATTGAATTGATAATAATAGATGGCGGGGTAGAGCGTCTCCAAGAGCATATCTATCTCAATATATATTTGACATTAACTCAAATTGAACAATACAGGCCCAAACAGATCTTCAATTTCCGTGAACACAGAACACTATATACCTACTCGCAAACACACGGAATCAAAAACGTCTCATATGCCTGCAAATCTAACTAACTTTTCTATTTCACTCCTTCTAATTGTATTTACCCTTTAAGAAGTAACCGTCAGACCCTTTGATTACAAAAAAATGCCACAAGAGAGAGATGTCCCAAATCTATTCAAGTCAAAGTTAGTGACGTTTTTAGCAAAAAAAATTTGCATAATTTGCATGGTACTCTTCAAAAGGGTTCTTTTCTTACAAACTTTCTTTGTTAATGGAACTCACATTGAATTGAGATCAATAAATCTGTAAGTAAGTATGATATATTACTCTGTATAACAATCCAGCAGATCAAAACAGTTTTTATTTGGGTGGTACGAGTAGGTATGTTTTGCTGCTATCGTTACGATTAGCCAATTGTTAAGAAGGTACTTATTAGTGACTTGAAAAAAATGGAATATTTGTGGCATGTTTAAATTGTTACAGTTTAGTTTCTAAAAAAAGTAGATTTATTTGATAGAACCCACAAGACAATGGAAATGTTCTAACTCAAAGAAGTCAAGTCAAAGATATTTGATCATGGCCTACACGATCACTAGATGACGCTTTCAATAAAACTCGTTAAAAAATAATTTAGAAAGCTTTTCTCAGTAGGTACAACATAATATTATAACATGATATAGGTAATTATACCTATACTCTTAGGTATATGTCGTACTCGTATATACCTACGAGGTTATAGTGTAGGTTGTACGTTGCGTGATCGTGTTATAATAACAAGTGTATTATTTATAACACGATCACGCAACGAACAACCTACACAAATAGTTACGTACGTTTAGGACATAGCTACGCAATCAATTTATTTTGCTCGTGACTTCACTCACCTGGAATTCTTATGTCGAAGATCTTCGGGAACTTTTTCGAGATAAATTTAATTTTTACCTAGAGATACCTAGGTAGGTATTATGATTTTTGCATTTAACAGTAAAAAAAACTAGTGGTAACATAAAAATAACTTTTTATGCATAAATATGCATTTGGTTCTGCATCGTACATTGTTAAAGTGCTTTCTCCTGTCTATCCAGAGAATGTGTCCTGTTCCGCAATGTGACATCTGGAGTCCGATTGTACCTACCGTTGTACCTGTTACCTTTCTGACACCAGAAATACCCCAGTTTACAATTGGTTTCATAACCCTATGAATGATCTAATTTTGTAACTCTTCAAAATTCAAAAGTTGATTCTGCAAATAGGCCGCAGGGGGCTCTTTTACATGTCTTGAGTCTATCAGCGCCCTTATTAGGGGATCCCTTATTAGAAGAATTATGGATCCAGCCGAGGCACACGCTACAAGCTACAAATTACTCAACTTTCGGCTTTCTTCGGTTATAATTTATCTGTTTTACACTGCAATTGGCAATCTGTTAAGGGTTACAATGAACCAATCGTTCATAATTGTTTTTTTCTTTAAATAGGAACATCCATTGATTTTCTCTCCTACATCCCAATTTCAAATCTTTTTTTCAGATTGGAAACATTGTATTTTAATCGAGAATGCCTGGACTATCTCAATATTGCTGTTACTGGATCCCGTATGTCCAAATTGGTTTAAGGATACATCAAGGAAGTGTACTACCTACGCCTAGCAGACACCGTTACCAGCGCACTGGAAAATAATACTAGGTATATTACTGCCGAGGCCGAAAATAAAGCAACTGTTGGCCGAATAGTATTGAAAGTATTCGGCTCGTAGTTTCCAATTCCAAGCGAATTTAAAAGGCCGAAGGTTCACTCGAGTAATAGTAGGAGAGCCCACGATGCTAAGTGTGGAGTCACTCAAACGTCGTAGATATCCTTAATCTGACGATTATATGGAGGGGTTTTCTTAATCTGATGGTTGGGAAAAATTATTTTCATGATTTTGCTGAAATTTGTAAAACAATAGGGCCATATTTTTTAAGTTTTTTTTATCGTTTTATTGATGGTTTAAAAAAAACACAAATAAAACGAGAATGTAGAATTAAAAAAAATTGTGATTAAAGAAAAACTTTGAAATTTAATTTCGTTTTAATCTTCTTCTTCTTTCGGCTTTCGCAAATCGTCAGATTAAGGTTTCCCGTTATCCTTGAATTATTTCCTTTAAAATTAAAATTAAAATTTGACCGCGCACCATAAAGTCGAGGTAACGATTTTTTTTGCAACTTTGTGACCCTTCTACTCCCTTAAGTTACACTCAAATCGTCAGATTATTAAAGTGCACACTTATCAGCATGTAATTAATCTACCATACCTTAATTTGACGCGCTCGAGAATGTCAAGGTGACTTTTTTTTCAACTTTGTGACCCTCCCATTTCTTTTCGTCACGCTCAAATCGTCAGATTATTAAAATGCACACTTATCAGCATGTAATTAATCTACCATACCTTAATCTGACGCGCTCGAGTAAATCACGAAATCCCCTCTTGGGCTTCCCCACTATAAAGAGTTTTCTCTTGTCAAAGGTATCTAATAAACACATTGTTGTCTTAATACGTACCTACATAACTCGCTTAAATTTTGGCAACCTTGATTACCTAAATACCGAGTGACGATTATGAATTGTTTTAAAGAAGGTATAAATTTATCACAACAGTTAAGATAGTTTGACCTACTTTATAACACTATAACAGTACAGTAAGTGACCTCAATCAAGTTTTCCAAAGGGGCCTTAAGATGAATATGGACAAGACGAAAGTTATGTTTAATATCCAAGTGGTGCCCCCCACCCCCAGTAACAGTTGGAAATTCAACTCTCGAACTTGTTGACGAGTGCTTACCAGCTTACCTACATCTACTTGTGACGTATTAGAGCCAACTTCTAGACGGAGACGGAGGCCAATCGTCAAATCCAGCTCGGATTGGCAGTGTTCGGGAAATTCGAGACATCTTCTCTTAAAAAGTTTCTGAGTGTCTTAAAACGAATTTTTCAACCAATGTGTGTTTCCAGTGATGACATATGGCGCTGAAACGTGGTCTCTAACTACGAGCCTCGTAAGAAAGCTCAACGTGGTGTAGGGTTCATCATCATTCGCTTCTCATTCATTAAAAACCTTTTTGTTTCTGTTTCTAATGTAACAGTAAAGAAGCAGCATCAGTTGAACCCATTGGTAACATTCTTTCTCCGCAAGAAAAGTTTAATAAATTAATTGATGATTGCCGCAATAATCCAGACGGTAATCCTGATTATAAATTGGTAAATGAGAAGATTTATCGTTTTTGTGAGTGCTCAGATAGTTTAAATAATGATTTTGTATGGAAGGAAGTACCTAATCCATGCGAAAGAGATAATATAATAAGCATGAATCATGGTACTGATGATAATCCACATTTGGGAATATTCAAAACTTATAAAAAAATTCAAAGGTTATACTACTGGACGGGAATGTTCAGGGATATAGCTAAATTTATATCCTCATGTGATGTTTGTCTAGCTTATAAGCATTCTAACCATGCTCCATACGGTCTTATGGGTAAACCAAAAATATGTTCTAGGCCTTTTCAGATGATTTCATTGGATATTATGGGTCCTTTTCCAATGACGAGACGTAGAAATCAGTATATTTTAGTAGTCAATTGTTGTTTTTCAAAATATACATTGATATTTCCTTTAAAACGTGCAATAGCTACGAGTATAGTAAATATAATTGAAAATTTTGTATTTCTAGTACATGGAATACCACAAACGATAATTATGGATAACGGAGTTCAGTTCAAATCTAATGAATTTCAAAATTTGTTGAACAAATATAAGGTTCAACACATTTTCTTTTCGCCTCACTATTGTCCTCAAATTAACCCAACTGAAAGGTACAATAGGACAATAATTACTGCTCTTGCACCATTGGTAGGAGACGATCATAGAACATGGGATGAATATTTACATAAGATACAATTTGCGCTGAATAATGCAGTCAATGTTGTTACGGGATATTCTCCAGCATTTTTAGTATTTGGTCGTGAACAAATACCGTGTGGTAGCTTGTACACAGAATGTCCTAACATAGATGAGTTTGTTTTTCTTCCACGTGACATTTACGCAAATAATGTTGGATTGCTGTCGAAATTATTCGATAAAGTGCAAATGGCACTGTACATGGCTCACGACAAAAACTAGTCATTATAATACTAGACGCGTTTTTAAAGAATTTAACGTCGGCGACGTTGTTTGGCGTAGAAATTACAATTTAAGTAATGCTGGTACATATTTTTCTGCTAAACTTGCCCCTAAATTCATGAAATCAAAAGTTTTGGAAAAATTATCACCATTAGTGTACATTTTGGAGGATAAAGATGGCGCCAAAGCGAAGTGGCACATTAAAGATATCAAAATGTAATTTAGGTGTACTATTAATTTGTTTGTGATGTAAATAACCGACTATTAGCTGTAGAGGGTGGCTTATTTATATGTTGTCTTGTAATTTTGTATATAATGTCTTGATTAATTATTCTAAATTATTTTGAAATATTTATTCTGTATGTTTTGGCTTTTATTCAAAATTATTTTTGTGTTTGTAAAAATAATTGTTTAATTTTGTTCTTAGTGTGTAATATTATTTTGTTTGTTGTTGTTTTGCACCTTTTGTTTCTGTTTCTAATGTAACCTTTTTTTTATTTACTTATAATTACATGTACACTGGCCGGCGGATTTTGAACAGAATGGAACGAAAAAGGGAGCAGGAAAAAAGATTGAGAAATGAGCATTGACAGGTTTTTCTGACGGAGAAGAGGCATCTGGAGAAATTTTGCAAAGGAGAAGGTTTACTGGTTACAACTGAGTTTCAGATATTCTTCAAAGAAATCGGAATAAACCAATCCGAAACTTATTTCGTTAAGACGACGAGTTCAGCATTAACCTCGTATTTTTGCCGAAGATCCGGTTCCAACGCTGTGCACAGCATCATCCTCATAAACTGTTAGCTCTGAAGACGTGCTCATCGGAGGACAATTATTTATAAATATTTATGAAGATTAATAAGGACTGCGGTGACTACCAGTGTACATATAGGGACCTTAGTGAAATTAAAGTGTGGTGTTTCCTCCAGTCTCTATCTTTCCTTCCATCCCGCCACCCCTTACAGTGATCTAGAGTTGTTTCACTACAGTGGCTAAACGAGTTATGGAGAGGGCTATGCTCGGGGTTACACTGCGAGATTAAATCAGGAATGAGGAGATCAGGAATGAGGATTAGTAAATTGAAGTAGCAGTGGGCAGGACACATAGTACTGAGAGCCGACGGTCGCTGGGGCCGGAAGGTTCTCGAATGGAGGCCACGGACCGGCTGAGATGATGACGATAATGACTTACCTTTCTACGAACGGAAAGGCATTTTCCGCAAGGTCGGCAGGCAGACTGACGGTCCATTTGATGGTAGATGGTTTGCTTAAGGCAAATTGCCTTTACCTATAAAAACAAGCAACCTTACAGCGCCATGTATCAGCACTGACTGTCAGTGCTGATACATGGCTGACAACACACATTGGTCGAAAACTTTTGTTTTAAGACACTGAGGAATTTTCTTCTTCTTCTTCTTTTTATATATAAATGGCGATTTGGCTCATTTTTAAAAATGGCCATTGTCCGCCAATGTCAAGTGGTTTGATTTTACGAGTTCCGTTGAACTCCGCCACGAGCTCCGTTGAACGGAGCCCGCTCGGAGCCCACGTCGGTCGTGTGGGCCTTCTTTGTCCCCTAAACCAATCCGGCGGGACGAGCAAAGGCCGATGCGGGTAATAAGCACCGACCCCTGCGACCCGCTGGATTGCCAAGGGTAAGCCCCCCCACCACGACAAGGTCATGGCCCACCTAGGGGGGGACTGAGGAATTTTGGTCGAGAAGTCTCGGAGCTTCCCGAACGCTGCCCATCCGAGCTAGATTCGACAACTTATTTCCTACTCGAAGTTAGCTCTACGTAATTGGACTGTTTGTCCCAAGTAGATGTAGCTACTCATTCGTCAATATTAACTTCGAGAATTGAATTTCCAACTGTTGCTGAGGTGGGCACAACATGGACATTAGACATAACTTTCGTCTTGTCCATATTCATTGGGAAACGCGATTGAGGTTATTAGTCCAGCTAGATTAATGTCGCTGCCATCTAGTAAAGCATGGGTTAAATGAACCTGGCAATATTTCTGTGCTGCCATCTGTTGGTTATAAATTTATAAATTCTTTTCAAAATATTTTTAATATTGTATAGTTTTGCAAAATATGCAGAATATTATAAAATTGTTCCAAAAAATTAATATTAGAATTTTTCTTACCAAAATTAGTAACTGAAGTTTGACATAAATTTACTAAAAAAAAAAGTCGTCAGCCATTTTGGATTTTATGTTGATTTTGATTGACCGTGAAATAAATAATGTTTTCCGTCTACCTGTGATTTTTATACAACATTTGGGGGCGTAATAGGAAACTATCGCGCCGGTTCTTTGCTGTCATCATCAACGCAAGCACCGCACTCGATCGGAGCCTGGACCTTTCGGGTTCCGAGATCAGCTGTCAGATACCTTTGACGTGTAGGATACAAACAAGTCCGTACGATAAAACACTTGCTATGGTGTTGCGATGATGGGGACTTACAACGAACAGGCAGTGCGCGTGGCCGGAGTGTTCGATCAGTGGGGGCCTTGCGAGCGCACGGTCGTTGCCTGCGCTCTAGCTAGGAGGGTGCCCTGGCCGGGACTGAAGCTGGTCCAACGAGCCGTGGAGGCAGCCCTTCTCTCGCACGGAGAAGACGAAAGGCTGGAGCGAGACGCCAACGACGAGATACTTCTTGCCACCCTACTTGCAAAAACTGACATGGACGATTCACCCGATGGTATGATTTCTCCTCTAAAAGAAAACTTCTTGTTTTGATTTGTGTTTACATTAACTCAATTTTATTTCATACCCCCAAACTTTATTTTTTTGGCCTCCTTTGAAACAAAAATAAATAACTATTATCATATTGTTTAAGAATTAATTATTGAAATGTACTTTATTAGGTTTGTATTTATTTATTTGTTTCTTAGATAGATTACCAGTTTTATCTAGTGATAAAACTGGTAACTTTCATTAGACAAACTTCCCAATAATGACAATTAATGATAGTGATTTAATCATAGTATTTCAGATATATATAATTATTTAATAAAGAACATTATATTGTTCACTTAAAACTAATTTGTTAAATAGGTATTGAATGTTAAATATTTCCCCCGTAGTTTCATAACACATTTATAAAAGTATTATGGCTTACATTCACAGTGACTGTCTCCACAAAACTATTTCACTAAGAACTTTCTAAAGTTCTAAGTGTGGAGATTAGTAAATAAATTACTTCAAATTTATTAAAATACTAGCTAAGCCTGCAACTTCGTAACTTGTTTATAAACCGATAGGAATGAAACAACACTAAATGTTACAGGAAGCTTCTACAATACATCAGTGAAAACTGCATTCATATTGGTTAAGCCGTTTCAGAGATTAGCGTGCAAAAACAGACAAAAATTCTAAAAAAAACTTGTAAAAACTTATATGTATCATGTCCTCAGGAATTGAAATATTAATTTCGTCATACACTAGCCTGCAATACACATGAAACTTTTCTCAAGTGAGGATTTTTAAGTTCACAAGCTAAATTTCACAAATTATTCCATCACATTAGAAATTCAGACTAAATTATATATTTACATATGAAATCAGAAGCTCCATGATTAAGCGGTGAAATTAATTATTATTTGTAATTGGCTTTTTCATTTTGCCCTTCGTCTATTGTACTAAATTTCGCCTCTAGTCTGTGGTTAACCTATTGCATATATCTGTGAAATCTATACACCTGCGGTGTATTAAACCTGACCATTATTGTTACAAACCATTAAATCCATCAAACTTACTGGCTTCAGGTGCCGAGTGCCTGTCACAACTGCTACGGTTGTTGCCCCTGTTGAGAACGGAGAACGAACGAGCTAAGGAGTTGTATGTGAAGGCGGCTCCGAGTCTCGTGCAGCGCTGCATTGACTCCCAACGCTCCAAGGACGCGGAGCTGTGCCGGCAGCTCCTCTCCTACCTGATCATACACCCCGCTCTCACATACAATGACCAAATGTGTGTAATGCCTTAAGTCTCTTCTCTTAGCGTTAAGTTTTACTCTTATCAATGAATATTATAACTAACTCTGAAACTACTCATCCAAGAAAGCTAGATAATTGTTAAGTAACGCAAACTAATATTTTATTGTATAATATATGCGAAATTGACCCAAAAAAATATTGTATCTGTAACAATATAAAATAATGTATTTAAGATGAATATCCTTGACAGCATAATACATCAAATTTTTGTATTACTAGCTATTGTCATCATCGGCATCTCTTTATATAATTTTTTTTTTTTTTTTATAATGATAGATCAAGCATTTGACCGCAGTCTCACCTGATGGTAAGTGATGACGCGATCTAAGATGGAGCATGCTTGTCTATTAAGAACCGATTCACTCGCGACTTGAAAAGTCCAGGGTTGTAGGTTTGCGGAAACAAGGGTGCTGGAAGTTGGTTCCACACGCGACCGAACCGCAATGTGCGGATTTTAGGTATATCAACCATATAAGGGTGACATTTAAATGTGCGCCTTGTTGTCCGATGGTAGAATTATTCGTGGAAAACGGCAAATTTGTATGGAGGGAGTAAAAGGGGGAGATGGGGGGGAGGGTGAGTAGCCTATGTTACTCGCTGATAATGTAGCTTTCTATAGGTGAAAGAATTTTTAAAATCGGTCCAGTAGCTTTTGAGTTTATTCATTACAAACATATATACATACATACAATTTTTTTTTCTCTTTGTAATATTAGTATAGATTGAGGAAATGAGCAATAAAATACGAATCTGTATCGTAATTAATTAGCCCAATAAGTTGTTGGGTGGTATATTTTAACAGATAGACTATAAAGACTGTATATTGTAAAATTTTTAGGCAGGCGAAGCAGTGAGGCACAGCTAGTGTTATAGTGAGGAAATTGGTTCTAACTAAAGGTTAAAAATAAACTAACCATTAAAATTGGCGTCAGTTGTCTGTTCGGTTAAGGTTCCATGTCTATGGATATGTTTTAGAGGACTGATAAAATTTGTGAATTAAATAATTTTATGAATTATATTAAAACTTTCCAGGACGCTGTCGCAATGGCTACGTTACTTAGAAAATCACATATCTGACAAGAAAAATCCAGATTCAATGTGGCAACAGAGGATAGACGCGAGTTTAATGCTTGAAAAAAACATTTGGAGCGCCGGCAATGGCACCGGCTCCTTCAGACGGACCATCGGCAAGAACATTGAGTTTAGAGGACTGGACGCCATAGAGGCCTTCAGTTTGGATTCTTTGCAGGAGTCTTTCTCCAAGAACGGTCGAGACGTGGACATCAGCATCGAAGGGGACAAGGTGAGCTTCGACGCGGCCGTCGCGCAGCCCAAGTCTCAGAGGTCCAACAGTCTGACGCCTCCTGCCACCGCTCTCCTGCATACGTCTTCGTCGGCCGAGAACCTCAGCGACGAACCGTGCGTCCAAAAGCCTAGGAGCTTTTCACTGTCCAGCGAACACAGTTTGGGCAGGATGAGGCCTATAGGCGTGGCTCAAGGGACGACCGGCAGCGAGACGCGCCTCGACGACCTCCGGACCAATAACTTTGCAGATTATCCTGGCATGTCCGCGGTGCCGCAGTGGCTTAAGAGTCTGCGGCTTCACAAGTACGTGTGGCTATTCACGAACATAAGTTACGATCAGATGATGGCGATGGACGAAGAGTACCTGGAGAAACTGGGAGTGACGAAGGGGGCGCGCCATAAGTTGTTGCTGTCCATAAAGAAGTTGAACGAACGGGAGGCGATCGTGGAGGGCGTAGCGAAGGAGTTGGGGGAAGGCGTAGGTGGGGCGGGGCGGGCCCTGGAACGGCTACGCGCCGTCATGCTAACGCCCATTCCTCCCGCCTCGGATTTGCCCGCAGCCATCGTGGCGGCTCTCGACTTAGGTGAGTCATTCTATCATTAATAACATTGAATATTAAAAAAAATGCTTACTACAGCATATTTTTTTATTAGATCACGAAATAACAGCATGTGTGCTCGAGGTGTTTCGATAACATCACAGTCTGAACATAAAAAAAAATTCAAGTTCCTATATTAGTACAGGATCTGAAGATATAAAATTTCATCATTTTGTATCTATGAAAAAATAAAATACCTATTTAGACATTATGCTCATGGATATCCTTAATTATTTTAGAATATGTATAGATACAGAAAGATAAGTGATTCAAATTGACTAAATGGACAAGTAAAATCAAAGTAAAACTAATCTTGAAGCCACGTTGCTGTGTCCTTTGTAAACATCGCCTTTGTCACCATCCAATGTTTCTTTTAACTTGTCGTTCAATAAGTTGATTTTATTTTAATTCTTTTTATTTTTGTAAGCCCTCCATATACCCAAACAAGGGGGGTTCCTATGCCAAAAAAAAAAAAAAAAAAAACTAGATAAGTACTCAAATTCACATTTTTAAATTAAAAAAAATCAAGTGGCGCGGCGTGCTCAGAATATGACCAGTCTTACAAAAGACGTGGCGAACATTATTTGTTTCTGTGGTGACATTAAAAACGGCTACATATTGTTGGTGTTGGTTTATTTTCAATGCACCATCTGGTCAATTGTCGCTTTGTTTTGGGGTCGTACTGTCCGATTTTTAATTCGATGGACTAAAATGACAGCTAGAATCGAGCCTTTCTTTTTTAAATGTTGCAAGCATGAAGAGTAGCGTACTACTCATACTACAGTATGAGTCATTTATAAGTGAGCTCGATCATTTATAAATCGAAGGTCGAGTTGTATCGATCACGTTATAAAAGAAGAGAACAAAGTGATGAAACTCGACCACCTTATTGATGACTTGACAGAAGTGTAACAGACTCGGATTATGAAACTGATTATTCAGAAATAGATAGTGATTAAGAAAGTTCAGTTTTTTTTTTCCATTTACTCCTTCGATAGGGTATTTGCCTATTTTCAAAAAGTGTTTAATCTTAATTATTGATCAATTTTAAGCTGTAATTAAGCTATATTTGTTTTATTTTTGTTATACGGTTATCATTTTTACAAAACAAAAAAAACTTGATCAATAACTAAGTTTAAACACTAAACATTTTATTGAAAAACAGGCAAATAAAAGTATCTTGAAGTGTCCATTTCCATCACAGCAATTATAAATCCACGCTACTTATGCAACTGAACAATAGTGTATAACTTGCCAGTATAAAATATTAAGTAAAGAATATCTAATTACTTTTGGCATACCCTATGTACAAGTTCATGGCAAATAAGCTCACTGTGTTATTACTGTTATCATTTAAAAACTGAAACATATGTATGTTGTTTATTTGAAATAATTGCTATTTATTTTTTGTTTCAGCGTCAAAGTGCCTGAACGCCGCGTCGGCCACTACCGCTCTGGCGTCATCGTTGGGCCCCGACGACCCCGAGGGGGAGCACGTCGACCCCCTGTCTCTGCATTGCTGGCTGGTGGAGAAGGCGCTTCACCAGGAAGCGTTCGGCAGGCTCGAACTGGTGGACGCCCTCAAGCGACTGCGCCATCGGCTTCCACCCAGACAGTTCTATCACCGCGTCAGCGACATCCCGCTGCACCGACGCTGCAAGCCGCGGTGGCGAGCCCCGCCGCACCCCCGCGCGCCTCGCCGCTGGACGCCAGCGCCCAGCTTGCACCCCGCACGACCCAAGTCACACTCGTACCCGCCGCACCCGGGCGCGCCGCCCCCTACCTTACACCCCGTGCTGCACCCGGCGCCTCCGCTCGACGACTACTCGAGTCTCGACGCGCTGTGTCTACAGATGACGGAGCAGGCCATCAACTGACTACGTTGTGACCAGTAGAGACTATGGTCCGGATCCGAAGAGACCTACCGTGTGACAAGTTGTGGTGAATCAGTGATTTAGACGGTTTATTGAGGAACCGTCGCTCAGTGGGCATAATCTAAGGCGGTTCGAAAAATCTTATCCCAGGGCAATTCTGGCCAGTGAGTTTCCATGCAATACAAAACTTAGTTTGTAAAAGTATTTATATAGATTTAATGTAGCTCCTGAATTGTTTTTGTAAACAATGTTTTTTTATGACAACCATGGGGACTTGTCGACTAACAGGAACCACTGATGGTGACGCAACGCAACTGCATAGTGTGCAATTATTATTTTTTATTTTACTATTGTTTATAAGAGATATTATATTGTTATTGCGTATAATTAATTGAATGTTATTTTGACAGAGACAATATAGATTGCAAAGGGACATGGCTTTGTTTATTTATGTTAAACTTGTTTTATTTGTAGCTGACTGTGATAAGAATGCTTCACAAAATCGATTGGCACTAAAATCATGAAATATATTGTATATCAGCATTTTTTCTTTCATTTATTCCTTAAACTTATCTTTGGTATTGGTACAGAGCATAACTATTACCTTACATAATTATTATGACAAACATTACAGATCAACATCTTGACATTAAGTTATCCTTTCTATTTTTTAATCTTATTTATTTACAAAGTGAATTTTAGTATTTATGTGAATTTGATTTTCATTTCTATTATTATTTATTCAATTCATTAATTACTAGAACCAAAAAGTCAAGACACTGATAAGTTATCATTATAAAACTACTTTAAGAAATCCCAAAAAACTAGAATAGTTTAAAAATTTTAAAATCTATTTATCTGCAATGAATCTAGTTAGAGAATCTCGAACTAGTATTAAAATCTAAACCGCCAATCTCTCTTTGTGTGTACCTATTTTGTGTCGGGCTAAATCATTCTTCCGGTAAAAACCTCTAGAACAGCGGTCACAAGGGAACGGAATCTTGGTCCCGTGGTGTTTAATCGTGTGAAACTCTAGCATGGATCTGGATGGGAATGTTAGCATGCAGCCTTCGACCTCGCACTTGTACTTATCCACATTTTTATGTCTGAAATTTATGTGACGAGCCAAAGCTTTCAATTCATAAAAACTGCTAGTGCATAGCTCGCACTTGAGAGGCCTCTCGCCTGTGTGCCTCCACATGTGAACCTCTATATTGGACACATTCTTACAGCAATTGCTGCAGTAACCCGACTTCTCCGAGTGTTGTCTGTCTATGTGAGTCTTCAAATTCCCCTTTAAGTTAAAAGTTCTGCCGCAATAGTTGCACACAAACCTGTTAGGTTCCGTGTGAAGTCTAATGTGCTTTTTTAAATTGCTTTGCGATTTAAAGAATACATTACACAGTGGACACTCATGTTTTTTAACATCCGAATGCACTATGAGATGATTCTTTAATTCTTCTTTGGTACAAAAACACTTAGTGCACACCGAGCAGATATGATCTTTCTCACCCGTATGTCTCTTCCTGTGACGTAGCAACGCACTGATCTGTGTGAATCGAGCTGGGCATTCTGCACACGCGTACGGAGTCTCACCTGTGTGCGTTCTCATGTGAATTTTTACATCGCTCTTTGAGAAAAATCCCTTGCCACAATGTTCACAAATGAAATCTCTTTTTCTTTTCTCTTGAAAATGATTTCTTTCTATGTGCCTCTTTAAAGTGCCGCTGTCCTTATATTTCTTCTCACATTTGGAGCAAGGATAAGGTTTCTCATTGGTATGTGTTCGCATGTGTATACTGAGAGTGGAAGGGTTTGCACAATCGCGACCGCACACCTTGCATTTACAGACGTTTTTGTCAAATTTCTTCCTCTTCTTGTAAGATCTCTTGTCATTAGTCTTTAGACAGTCTCTGTACTCTAATTTAATTTCGACATCCGGTTTCAAGTCTTCAATATTAACGTAGATATCGGTCCCATCGTCGAGATCATCGTCATCATTCACGCTCTCGACCTTTACTTCGACTTTAAGTTTACTTTCTTCCGAGTCCGGTGTAGTGAATGTGTCGGCTCTGTTGAATTGTGCCCGTAGTCTGGCATCACTGGCTCTGCACTTGCATGCGAACTGGTAACACGCTGTAAGCTCCTCGTCGCACAGGTTGCAGATATATTCGGGCAATCCATCGCCCCGGACGACGCTTACGTTGGTACAACTCGATAACTTTGAGCCAATTGTGGTTTCACATTTACTATCGAATATGTACAACACGCCTTCAATTTTGCAGCATATTCTACAAGTTTTGAAATCCATTACATTTTATGGTAACATAGCTTTCATATTTCCTATATATGAGATTTTAAATTGTCTAAATAAACAGTTAAAAATAAATAATATTATGCCGTTGACTTTATTTATTTGTCTATTCGATTCGATGACAGCTGACGGTGACGCTGACGGGACGTGATGCCGCTGCTGCATTGACAAGATAATACATAGAACAAAAACAATACAAAATAAATAAAATTGCCAATCCTACCTAAATATTGGCACAGAAATTAAAATACTTTTATTATACATTAAAGTTTTTGTAATATTGTTTTATTTTCCTTTATAGTTTATTCATCCATCAAATGATGAATAGCAGCAACACAACACAACAGACATACCCACAGAACATGGGGGGACATACCTTACCATGCGTTACATTCTCGTCTCGTGACTCCTGTTGTTTCATCGCGTCGCGTTCGCACTCCATAGCTCATAGCTTTTGGAGCTACGAGCCCACGCCGCGTGCTAATTCACGAGCGCACAGTGTTCCGTCACACTCTCGTCTCGTAACTCGCGGTCGCGCAAGTGAAACATAACAGAAGGTCAAAGAGAATGTAATCTCTACGTTTTACAGGTGTAATCGAGACTGTTTTTCTTTTTCTAATTAACAGAACTTTTATTTTACTTTTTGTACTTCCTAATCCATCGAAATCTAACAATAATGTTTGGTATTTATTTATTTGAGTTCTGTGTCCATAAACGAGATATATATCTGGAATTATCTGTGTCGTTCCTTGAGTATAACCATAGATAAAATACTACTTAACCAGTATAGATGGTCACTCACGTACATTGAATCCGTACCCTATCAAATTTCGCTTATATCTAGATGCCGCCTGTGTAGTTTGTCGCTTATTTGTTGTCATTAAAAATCCGCTAGAGTCGCTGCAGTCGACCATTCAGTCAATTCTCATGTACAAGAGATGGCACTACTAAAATTTATTTAAAATATAAAAAAAGTGGGCACGAACAACGATAAAAGGGCCGTATGAACGGTATAGGTTCTGTTCTAAAAAATAGGGCAATAATATCATACATAAAAGTCACAGATTAATGATAAAAGTACCTCTCAGCAACGTCGCCCTCTAGTTATTACCACGATAATAAGGAACTATAACTGCGTGATTGAATTTGTTGGTTATAATTTTTAACAAAATACACATTAATGTTAAATTCGAGACTCTTAGTGACATCTAGGGAGTGGAAATCCCAATATGAAATTGGCTTCAGATCGTTATATGGAAGTTGACCATCTATACTGGTTAAGTAGTATTTTATCTATGGTATAACATATGTGTAGTCTGTGGTGTCGATACGCCCGGGAGATTTGAGACGATACGAAATTGCGAATAGTTCTTAAAGAAAATTGCAAAAAAAATCGTGGTAACCCTATACATTATAAACACATACAAATGTAATATCAGAAAATTCTTGGAGATTACGGGTACTACAGGTGTTTTTATATAAAAAGATAGTTTTTAGCAAAAGGATCTTAATCACTGCGCTTGTAGTCGCTTTTCTCTGAATAAGTAGGTACCTACTTCATGCGATAAGTTTAAATAAAAGAAAGTCTCTATATGCTACTTTGTTTCAAAGCACTCGGTAGATAATAAAAGCCCGTGTAGAAATTGTAAATTTAAATGTTATCTATTGAAATAATTTAAATAAAATATGCTTAACCTTGTCCCTCAAGTAAAATAACTTGATTACTATCAAGTGAGAAAACTAAATTAGATTAATTCCTGTTGCTACAGTTTTATGCTTAAACACTCCTGGTTTGTTGATAGTGAGCTGACCTGACCCAGATTTTGTTAGTTAAAGAAACTTATGATGTATAAAAACGATTTCTATCTATTATAAATATATTTTCAACTAATGCAAAATTAGGATTAAAGAATCCAGATGGACCTTGATAATCCTGTAATAAACAAAATGAGTAAAAAAAATATAAACTTAGTCTGCTGGATTGCATATACTGTTCAAAATAGTCTTTGGATATAATTATTTAACTCAAAATAACAAAATTGTATAAGAATAACTTATCTAAATTTTTTTGGTTAAATTTAAAGAAACAACAAAAGTTCTCTCCAAGTAAGTAACTTAAATAGTGTACAAGTTATTTATAAAATGGGTTTTATTTCAACTAACTGCATCTTTATCTGTGCCGAGTCCATATTATGGTTGACTCTGAGATGTCGCGAAAGGTCACTGGTGCGGAAGAAGCCGCGTGAACAATGTTGGCAAATGTACGGCGTGTGATTGGTGTGCTGCTTCAGCAGATGAAACTCCAACATCATTGCAGTTGGAAAGGTCTTTGTACACTCGCCAATGGAGCACTTATATTTTGCAGCATTCTCATGTTTGAACACCATGTGATGGGCGAGACTTCGTTTTGTCCCAAAGCTAACACCGCACACGCCGCATATAAAGGGCTTCTCGCCCGTGTGTTTGTGCATATGCATCTCCAAATCGGAGAATGTCTTCAAACACACGGTGCACTGGCCCGACTTCTCCGAGTGCACTCTCTTCATGTGAGTCATGAGGTTGCCTTTCATTGCAAATGCCATTCCACAATAGCTGCAAATGTTGTGTTTCTTGTTAGAGTGCAACATAATATGTGCATTCAGTGCAGTCTTGGACTTGACTGTCTTGTCGCACAGGTGGCAGCTAAACTTCTTTTCGTCACTGTGCACTAGAAGGTGTTTCTTCACTAAACCTTTATCACCAAACTTTTTGCAACACAGCGGACAAGAGAAGGGCTTATCGCCGGTGTGCACCCTCTTATGTCTAATCAATGATGCAATTTGGCGGAATTTACTGGAGCAATATGGACACGAATAAGGTCGTTCATCTGTGTGTATTCTCATATGCGTAATTATATCGTTCTTTCTGTAGAAGCTTCTACCGCACGTTTCACAGATGAATTTCTTTTCACGTTTTGAATGATGCGTCTCGATGTGTCTTTTGAGAGCACCTTTGGATGGGAATTGCGAGCAGCATGTCGGACAAGAGAACGGTCGCTCCCCAGTGTGCTTCCGCATGTGTATTTCCATAGCGGATTGACTGTTCGCCATCAATCCACAAATGACGCATTGGATGGGGCCCATCTTTTCTCTCCTCAGTTTTTTCCTGCCCTTCTTATGCTTGGATTTTATCATCTCTTTCGAACAGTTTTTTAGCAAAAAATCATCAATACTTTCCTGGCCCGCCGGTGTATGTTTCGTTTGAACCGAAAAGGGTTCCAAAATGTAGTCATTGTCGTAATTCTCATTATCATAATTCTCCTCCTCTTTGACCTCCAATTCGGTCTTAACGTCTGCGTTGCTATGAAGGGCGAGTCTTCGTAGGGCTTCGTCGGCGGCTTCACATTTTTGAACAAAGTCGTAGGATATTGTAAGTTCACTGACGCACACGCTGCATATCAAATCGGGCAGGCCGTCGCCTTCCTTTATCACCACGTTAACGCAACGCATAATCCTAGTGCTGTATTTTATATCATCTTCTTCGGTGAATACAGAAATCGTAGCATTTTTATTCAAACAAACGCGACATATTTTTGAATCCATTTGAGACTTACATTAGCAACTTTTATATAATTCGGATAATCATTTACACGACAAACACGCGAATTTGATTTGAAAACGAAAT
The DNA here is from genome assembly GCA_910589475.2 of Bembecia ichneumoniformis. Classification (NCBI taxonomy): domain Eukaryota; kingdom Metazoa; phylum Arthropoda; class Insecta; order Lepidoptera; family Sesiidae; genus Bembecia; species Bembecia ichneumoniformis. The sequence goes on from OU342535.1 coordinate 17,831,639, forward strand.
TGTTTATTTATTGTTACGATATCTAACTGAAGCTTTCAATACAATACAATACAATAATAAATAAAACAGAATAAATACTTTGATTAAAATTCAATAACAGCGGGAGTCACAGAGCCGAGAGCGAGTGGCTTGGCACGACTGTCATTGTCAACTCAAAGTCTAAGTACTTATTATTACTCTGAGACCTCAGCCTGCCTGGCGAAATTTACAAAAAAACTACATTTTTCCTATTAGGGTCTTCACCTAGTCTAGATTAACGTACGTTTATCGTAAAAATCATCTAGGTAGTTTTCATTACGAATTTAAAACATGCTATATTTATTAAAAAAAGAAATATCCCAGCGACTTTGCCGACTTTGCGTTGTTACTTGTTTCCATAGATAAAGTAATAATATGATATTATACATCTTTTCGCATTTAGTATGTATAAACTGGTAATATCTTTGGTTATACTATATGTATCTGGTTGGTTTTGACGACATTAAAAAGGTTACATTTAAGAAAAAGAAACAAATTAGTAAGATGTTGTTTCCAGCTATTTTTCATTTGTTTTTCTTTCTGTCAAAATGAGTGAATCTAAGGGAAAAATTCGATACATTTTAAAATTTTATTACAAAAAAGGAAAAAATGCAAGGCAAGCAGCGAGAAAAAATTGTGACGTTTATGGACCTAATGCAGTGTCAGTTAAGAGTAGCACAAAGTTGGTTTAAGCGTTTTCTATCCGGCAATTTTGATCTTAAAGATGCACCTCGCTCTGGTAAAATGGACGCCATTTTTGAAAAAGTGGAGCAAGATCGACATAATCAGTAATTACAACATAGTTGAAGAACTGGGAATTGACCATAAAACAGTTTTGACCCATTTGAAAAAAGCTGGGTACACAAAAAAGCTCGATATTTGGGGGCCGCACGAGCTCAGTGAAAGAAACCTTAATGAATCGTGTACTCATTTGCGATTTTTTATTGAAACGTAATGAAACCGAACCGTTTTTGAAGAGATTGATAACTGGTGATGAAAAGTGGATTACGTATGACAAGAACGTGCGAAAAAGGTGTGGTTAAAGGTCTGTCAGGCTTCACAGAATCTGCCAAAACCCGAGTTAACTCGCAATAAGGTGACGCTGTGTGTATGTTGGGATTGGAATGGCATTGTTCATTATGAGCTTTTACCGCCGAGCAGAACCATCGATTCGGATCTCTACTGCCAACAACTGATGCGTTTAAAGCAAGAAGTTAAGCGAAAGCGGCCGGAATTTATCAATAGAATGTGTGTGGTTTTTCATCATGACAACGCTAGACCACACACATTTTTACCACTCTGCAAAAATGAAGAAAGTTTTGCTTGGAGGTGTTCAGATTTCCACCTGTTTCGATCTCTTTAGAATTCTTTAGGCAGTGTAGGTTAACATCAAGAGAGGACTGCCAAAACTACTTGTCGCGTTTTTTTATCAGAAGTCCCAAAATTTCTACATCAACGGGATCATGTCACTACCTACAAGATGGCAAAAAGTCATCGAACAAAATGACACATACATACTATAATTAAATGTAAATAAACTTTAAAAGAAAAAAAGTCTTGATTTTTCATATAAAATGCAAAGAAACTTTTTCCCCAACCTATAGATAGCCGCGATGTCTCTCCGGCCGCGAATGTATTTTCGTTATAATTACCTACGAAATCGGCATTACACGTAATACTCGCCAGTTAGGGCTTTGCAATGCTGCCGAATGTACTACTTATAATTTCACTCTCGATCACCTGTCGTCATTGTTTTGAGAGATGATCGGTGGTAATTATTGCTGTGTCTATGGATGTCGAAACAACTCATTTGGGATGGGCTATTTAAGTCTTTTCGGATTCCTAAAGACAAAGGAGTAATCCGCTTACAGATCTCCTGCCGCTGGCTAGACGGCAGGCAGGAGTATATGGGGGTCACCCAGCGCCTGATCATAGCGGCACTGGGAATACCCACTAAAACTCCCCGGTGTCTCCTTGCGCTTTGAGCGGGGTGAACCGGGCTCTGCCGAGGCAACAACTCCGATCCACCTCAGGGCAGCCCAGTCATTGCTGACTAGGCTAACTCCAATGGGGGAAAAGATGTGCCAAGAAAGTTAAATATCTACCACGTATTAATATATTCGAAATAGATGACTAGGTTAATAACTATGTATTTCGCATGTCTGTAACTTAATAATAATACTTATTATTATTATCTAACTAAACTAACGTTATTGCGATTTACGACGTCGCACGTCGCCTCTCTATGTAGGTACCAGTCATAACTTGCCTACCGCTCCTTCCGATTGTTACAACATTAAGGCCAGGTTCACACTGCAATCCATCACCATATTATAAACCGGAAAAGTATACTATACCTAAATCCATATTATAGATCCATAATATTATCACTTTGCTGCTGTGACAACCCTGCGCGCTCCATATTGGACGACGAACCGGGGGTTTGGCGGGGAGAGACGCTCTGTAGGTGATTATTTTGTCGGTTTTTGCACGATATCAAAGATTCTCTTCTAGATAGTTTTTAGTTTTCAATGATTTTACTGTGTAAAGATATAACGACAATAGGTGGCGCTGAAGAAATTATCATGCTATTTTGAATTTAAATAGCAATTGTCGATAAATGGAGAATCTAGTGTTACTTATTATGTACAATAATAAATGGACCAAAATTAAGCAGTTTTTGAGACTATTTGAAATTAAATTTGTTATGGTCATCTAGACACTAATGCTTAAATTGCGAGTATTTTGTTAATATTAAATTAAAACTGGTTATTTATTTTCTCTTGTGTTAGTTAGCACTAAGGTTCCTTTAATTATAGTTCTTCCTGTTACATTAAAGGAGTGACATTACACCCTCCCTTTGAAATCCAATAGCGCGGAAATCCTTTTCGTCATGTGCCCAGTGCCGCTTCTCAACCGAACTTACGAGTACAACTACTTTTTAAGGAAATCAATGTTTTAACTTTATTTTCACACTTTTTAGGTATACGTTCATAAGAATATTGAGAAATTAAAAGATCTGAGTTTAAGTTTTCACTTTCACTATTTAAACTTAGAAATCTAGAACTAGCATTTAAATTATTTATCATATGAAAAACGTCTATATCTTATTTGAATCGATTTCTTCCGAACGGGTAAAAAATACTTGTAAAAGTTTATATACCTATAAATAAATAAAGAAACATCAAATATGTTTGTGCATCGGTAAAACAAAATCCGTAGAAGCGTCGGTAAAACGGTACCAGGTGTTGTGAGGTGAGGTGTTATTACCCTTTCTCTTTTCTACTTGTAATGCTGATGCAGCCCTCTCTCTCGCTCGACAATTACGCGGCGAGCGTGAGGTGATACGCGGCGGCTTTAGTGGCTCTAGCGCCAGAGGACGTTAGCCCGCGACCTGCCCGAGCGCCCGCCGCACGCACGCATCTCCGACTGCCTCTCCTCGCCGTTGCAGGTGGCACGCTCGTCATGTTTAAACCGTGTGCAAGTGTTCCGCGCGTGTTCCGCTTTTGAGATTCCTCCTTGGATTGCTTCTCCGACGGCCGCAACCATGGGCGAGGTGAGTCCAGACTTATCGTGCTCCAGTTAGATCGTGCGATCTCGTTCCTAGTCCTGCGATTGCGATCGCGGTTCGGAGGTCGTCACACTGCTCTGTGATCGTCCGCCGCGTAGGTACGTCACGGCTCGTTCGTCGCACCTACCTATTTCCTACCTCTCATTAATTAAGAGCGATCGGTATGTGTGCCACGATCGAAGCTTAGAAAGCTTCTCACGAGGCCCCTCGTCCGCGTCGGTAAAAGCGATAGATTTGAACGCGATAACGAGATGATACACTATCTTCGATATTGTTTCGTGTTTTATTTATTGCACCCGTACGTTCGAGTGGATATTGTCTTATCTTTAAGGAGTAACGCCTGCTCCGGTCCACTATACGCGTCTATAAGTGTAGAATGAAGGCTGGCGCGGCCACTGGTTATTGAACAATAAGCGTTTTGCGAGAATGTGTCCTACTTGCGAGCGACCACATTTACTCGTACCAGTCCGTACAGTAATCTGAGCTTTATTTAAATAAATGTTCGTTTTATTGAGCTGTTTACCAGAAACGAGATATCCACCGATCCCGATTCTCCAAGTAGGTATGTAGGTCTACCTACTTGGAAACTACCTTACTTTTGAAACATTTTAGAACCAAATTATCTCCACGATAATACGATAATCAAATAAATGAACAGAACGATTATTGATTAGTGTTTTTGTATAAACGATATTATATTATTTTATTAATATATTGATCTTAATCTAAAAGCCAGGATAATGGAAGGTGAATCCCTCGCCTATAAACTTGCTAAGAATGAAAAAAAAAAGAAGTAACAAGGCGGTGAATTAATAATACAATATTTCCTATATTACAATAAAAGAATAATTTATTAAAATTATAGCCATTTGAAAGAAAATAAGCAGCCACAATTCCAAATTCTTTCTTCTTGAGCTATGTCAGTTAGTCCCGTGCGCTTGCTAATTCTGCAACTTATCTTCGGATCAACTCATTATGGATTCTATCACGTACATGGGCTCTTTCAGTTGACGACCTTGAGCTACTAATTCAAATAAGGAAAACTGTCTGTAAAAAGTGTAGATTTTAAGAGCATCCATCCTCCTTTGGCGAATATGTTGTTTGTCTGTCAGTTCGGGATTCGACAGTTTTCCATTGTTCCTTGAGACCTATTTTTTTATTGTAAACAATGAAAAATGGCGATGTTCTTAAAAATCTATGCTCCCCTGTGCCATTGTGCTGTCTGAAGACTGAAGGTCACGGCAACGTTTCGACATGACGACACCCCGATCAATCAATCGTCACATATTTGTGGGTTAGTTTTGAGAACATTGATCCGGCAACCTAGAATGCCTACATTTTAGACACTGGGTTTTCCGTTGCGTTATTGCGGTTATCGTAAACAACCCATTTTTCTCCACACATTACAAATCGTTCCAAAAAACGCTTCTTGCTCTGTCGATTAATTACGCAAGGGAATCTTTTATTTTTTTAGACTCAAAAGCGTTACCGTTGTAGGCAGGTATTCTTATTTACCTCACGCCGTGCTGCTAATTGTCCAGTAGACTCAAGAAATCTTCACCTGCGAATTAATTTGTCCTTTAGAAATGCCTTTTAAACGTAATCACTGCATCTTCAGGATTCTTATTCGAATATTAGTGTCAGTCCGGCTGAATGAGCTCTGTAACGTTTGTAGTGATCGCTGCTGTCGTTTTCTACGACTAATTACAAACAATTACCTAAACACCTGTAAGCACTAAAACACATTATTCTTGTGTTAAAAAGAGCGACCAGTTTTTTCAAAAAAATGTAAATATGCTTTGTACAGATTGCCATTGATTCGGGATCCTTATCCACTTTTCATCACCTGCGATAGTGTCGAGTGACACCTGCAATATACCTTTGTTTTTGATAGGTCGCGGCTATTTTTTATTATATCAGTTGGGGCATCAATCTAAGCGACGGTATTTTTAATCCTCCAATGAAGCTTCCTTTCGTATAATTCCTTGCTAAACTTGCCTGAATTAAGCACTCGCATAACGTAAGTCACGTTATCTTCGGCGGACGACATCAGTAAAGGTTGCCCTTCACAATACTTCACATAAAGCAACAGTGAAATTGGTTTCACTTTATTTTAATTCATTCAACCAGTTCCACGCCGAAGTCTTGACGAAACCATGTGAGAATCGTAAAATTTCCATCGTTGAATTCGTTTTGATATACTTACATTCTTTTAAATATTGTATTGTAATGGAATTTTTTTGAAAAATGTTCAGTGTAATCCTCGTGAACTTGGTAAACCGTGTGGCGCACGACAGTATAATATCTCTTACAGAATACTACCATGAAGTAACAGCACATGTGCTCGTGTATTTCAATGCCTAAGTTAGATATGCTGGAGCCTATTTCCTTATATCCTCATTTTACCAGATTAATTTTGACATTTGAACTATTAACTACTAAAGCGCTTCAACAAAAATGTATAATTCTATACTCGGTTAGAATTGATTTAATGACTGCCAAGTCGAAAATTACTCCAAAATCCGAAAACGAACGTAAAATAAAACGACACTTAAGCATTTAAATATTAAAGCCCTCATTGAAAAGATTTTATACTGCGCAGTGTGTTGGTGAAATTTCCTGCTTCAACCTCTCTTGTAAATTAGCGCACATGACTGTTACGAGAAATACTTGATGACCGTGCAATTCAGTAATAAATGTGATTAATCATGTATCGCATCAGATATAGCAGCCGACGCCGCATTCGTCTGTAGGTCAATGAAAACGAGTATAAACGAATCGTTTCGCTTTACCGTCCGATACAAGTCAGGTGCGTTCATTTTATTAATGGTGAAACTAATTAAATTCTTCTTTATTTCTTTGCAGTCGCTGTTGAAAGAAGATCCTCTCACGCGGATCCAGAGGGAGATTATAGAAGTGACGGAGAGGGAGCGAGAGTTTAAAGAGGGACATTTTAGAATGAACAGACTTCTGTCGGAGTCGACGATCGAAGTGAACGGTCACGTGAACGGCAACGAGGACGATAAGCCGGGTGCCACTCTGAACAGGGCCGTTTCGACGTCCCATCTGTTGGGGCCCATCCCTCCTTCGGTGCCGACCAACAACAGCACCCCAGTCCTCAACGCGAACGGGTACACGCGCCGATTCGCCCCGCAGACCGGTACAAAGGGAATCATGCAAAGGTTCATCGCGAACAAGGGCAAACTGCCGGCCGCTTCTCCGGTCGCGACGAGTCCGCCCGCGCCGTTCGCGACTCCTCCGTTCGCCCCTCCCGTCCTAGTTCCGGCGGAGACGCCCGCTATCATCACGCGCACGCCCGAAGGCAAACCTTTCCGAAAAGGCTACGTGCCCGTCGAGGAGAAGATCCAGAAGGAGTTGCAGGAAATGAAAGACAGGGAACACGAATTGAAGCGCATGAGAAAGAAACAGAAGCCGTACGATTTGGAATTGAGCGACAACGAAACCGGTTCGGAATCGGAGGACGAGGAGATTCCGCCGCCCGGGAAATTGAAGGCCACCAAATCGATAGGCGAACTATACGAGGCTCTGAACGAGGAGCTGCGATCTCCGTCGCCGAGGAACAGCTCGGGCCACGACTCCTTGGGTAGCTTGAAGCCGGCGAAATCTTTAGCGGAATTGTGCGAACTGGGGCCGGGTCAAGAATTCCTCGCGCCCAGCTCCACGAGCCTCATCGCCAAATGGGAGTCGCTGATACAGCAAAAGCAGGAGGCGGGCGCCGCTTAACTCGCATTCGTCTCCTGGGTTTCGTCACGGCGGCGAACGTCTGCCGATAGGTTTTCTCGGTGCGTTCGAAAGGCAATTAATTTTCTCGTGCAGAACAATGCAAGCGATGGTTATCCGCGCGCAATTATCGCGTGCAGCTTGGAAAGCGGTCGATAAATGGTGCGAACACTCCTCCGAACTGCTATTGAAGAGGTTTCTTCCTATTGTCTGCGGTCGCCTATCGAAAGAGCTGTCGATTTTTTGCCGCGCGGTGCGACAAGAGTGTCAATAGTGTGCATTGTCGGTCGACATCGTGAGAAGCCGAAACGTCGCGGGGGACTTTGCATTTATTTATTGTTTTTCCATGGACTAATCGATGCGTGTGTGAGATTCGATAGTGAGAGATGTCGAAGCTGGCCTTCGGACGGTCTTAGTTAAGCGGCATTACTTTTTAATTACACATTAATAATTTATTTATGTAGACAATTATTTTTGGAGCATAATAACGCAGGTCTGCAATATTTTTCATATCATTTCTCCATTTTGGTATTCCCATTTTGTGGCGGAAACGAACGAGTCAAGTGATGGTCGTTACCTACTTTTAATTGAACTTTATATTCTGACCACAGAAAGAATCCAACGAATCGAAATTTTATCTCAAAAGAATCGTATCATTATATTTCTTTAATTTTATAAATAAAACTTTAAAGATCGGTTACTCGGATGACAACATTCTATGGTAATACACCGGTAAAAAAATATTGAAATTATTTCGTAGACCTGTGTAAATTATCAGTCAATTTAATTTTATTAAAAAATAACTTTTACAATGAAATTGTTGAAATATTATATATTTTATAAATTCTGATGTAATTTCAAAGTACTTAATAATGTAATATATTAATAATTTATTGGTAAACTGTCGATTTAAGGGAACTTTGTACAGTCGGCGACACATTAGCGGGTTTCAAAATCCGATTCTGTGGCCCCCCAGCGTACACCATTATAAAATAAGTAACGCACCATCTATTATACAAACTGAACGATGTGATATCTGAATTGCCTTTTAATTGTTAAAATTGTTGAATATATTTTGATCCAATTTCTATTTACAAGCGACCTGCATGCCTTTACAATATGGAATGAGTGTTTCATAAATGGTGATTTCACTTAAAAACAAATAATTTAATTAAGATTTTTGCAATAAATACAATGTTAAAATATTCTTATCCACTCTTATTATTTTATTTGTAATTTTTTACCTCATTTCACAAGCTATTGTCTATTGAAATCTCTGGCGAGTTAATTGTTAAAATTTTCAATAAAATATAATAATGATTCGCAAAGCAATTAGCTGCCTCCGTCAGCTCTCCGACGTGACACAATTTCCCCAACTTTGCTGGCCTTCATTGCAAAATAATTAAGTAGCTATTTCGCATTAGCCTTTTCTTATTACTCGCAGTTTTTATATATAATTACAACTTCCGATGAAGGCATGGCGTGAATCGACGAAATCACATCTTTATGAAAATTATTTAATTCAATTATCTTTTTAAAGTGTTTTACTTCTTTCAGACTGACGACGATGATTTATTTGATGGTAAACAATAAAAGTGAGTGTCTTTCATAGACTTAGTATGATTTTTTTTTATAAATGCCTTTATTTCGAAAAGAAATACAGCCGGCAATTTTATACATCCACTTGTTTCTTTTAATTTCCTAACAAAATCGATTTCATGTTTTTTTTTAAATTAATAAATAAATTCATAATAAAAATATTCATTATTTTATTAAATTTATAATAAAGTAAAATGAAAATATTAAAAAAAGTGAAACATTTCAAAGAAAGTAATTTTGTCTAACGATTATTGCTTCGACTATTACCTACCATATCACTTGTTTAGTCTAAAAAATATACCATTAATCAAAATTTATTCGGACACTTTGGAACGCGTCAGCACTTTCACATTTTGTAAAAATAATGATTTCATAGTCCCCAATAGCAGCTTAACGTGTGCTGTTGTGATGATGAAAATGGCTAACTTGTCTAGCTCGGGGGTCCAACTCATATTTCGAGGCAAAGAGAGACCTGCAACCAGCTGTTAAATACTTTCTCCGTCGTCTGTTTGCGCTAATTTCCGAAATATGCGAACAAACCGTTCCTGCTTGCATCCATGGAAAAAAGGATTTCCAAGAATGGTTTATGTGTATAACTCATAAATTTGTTGAATTATCGCGGTTTTGAAAAAGGGTTCGAAATAAGTACTAAACCTTTTTCATATAAATTGAAAAGGTGTCGTTCTTAAATATAATAATAGATCTACAAGCAAGTACATGACAGTAGGTATTTGTCTCTTCAAGGAGAAGGTCAAATTTCATTGCGGCCGAAGCCGCGAGGCACAGCAAGTATGTAATATTACAGGATGTTTGTTTATCTGGGCTAGTGTGGAGTAATCCGATCTACAGGGAGATACTGGGAAACCTTCTTAGGCAATATTAGGTCTTGAATAGTAACATTCCCCATACGCCTCCGCCTTTGTCTAAGCGGCTAGGGGTGTTTAGAAGGTTTAATTCTAAGATGAACTAGCAAACCCGACAGTAGACGTCATTGAACTGTGACAGCTGATGTATAATTCAAATGACAAATTATCAATGTCAATAAAAATTGCAAAAATATGGCGGATTGACTCACGTACGAAACGTGTATTTTTGAATAAGTTAAGATTCGAAAGAATCCTAAACTTTAATAATGTTGTTTTTTATATAAAATAAAGACTTGGCTTAAAGGTCTAGCTACCAGGCCATAAATTTACACTAATAATAATCAAATGACAATGGCAGGAAAAAGAAAAATGGGCTTTTTACCATTTTCCGAGCATTTTTTCCAGTTATTCTCTTCATAAGAACCTCGGACTTCAATTAATATTATTAAAAAAATAACCGTATTGATACAGCCATTCTCGAGTTTTGCGCTTAGCAACACATTGGCAATGAAAGAAAAAAAAAGAAAAATTTTTCAGACTAGCTGAGCCCGCAACTTCGTACGCGTGGTATTCGGTCATAGCGCGTAACTTTTTTTTGTTTGTAAACCGATTGAAATGAAACAAACACTAAATGTTATGGGAAGCTTGCTACAATACGTCACTGAAAACCGCATTCAAATCGGTTAAGCCGTTTCTGAGATTAGCATGCACAAACGCACAGACAATCAGACAAAATAACATTAACGTGTAACATACAATTTTTTTTTAAAATATTTCATGTATACAATTTTATTATAGGTATAGATAAAATTTTCGTATTAACATATTTATGTCCTCCATACTACGCTAAAATAATAGAATGTAAGAAAAAAAAGTTTTTTTTTCCAGTTTTTTTTTATTTTATTTTTATTTAAAACATCTTGTAAGTATAATGCGCACTGCTAAGGATTGGAACTCCCTGCCGGCGACTGTATTTCCGAGCTCATACAACCCAAATCTATTCAAAGTTTAATAGGCACCTTCCGGGGGATCTGTTAATGAATTTTGAACATAAATACTGGCTGACTTAAAAAGGTTTGTGAAATAATAAGACAAACCTTGGAATAAGGTTTTAATTAACAAATATTAGACTAGTAAAATATATACATTTACGACTACGACAGAGGCTAGACAGATATATCGTCGCGGTACATGCAATAAGTCGAATGTCAAAAAGTAGCACTTTACAGGACGGACTAAAAACTGTTTATTAGTTATTATGTTAGTAAAATATGATTTGTGTTAATTAAATATTGTACCAAAATAGGGTAAAAACGACGACTTACTATAATAGTGGTTACTGACCTTACAGTTTTTGAGAAATGTTGACATAGGACATATTGCGTCGGTATCAAGAACCATTTAGATGACATAGGTAAATGAAATTGATCTCAGAATTGAAAGAACAAAATAAGTGTTAATGTCGGTATTAAGGTTTTTATTAAACAAAAACGAATTTATTTGTGAAGTAAAGTCTCATAGAATAAACGATAGTCTCGTGGAATTAATTCTTTCAGTTCTTGCAAGTGCCTATATTTTGAAACTTCAATTGGAATTGGTCCCATGTACAGTTTGGGATGGTCTGGAACAAATTCCAGATGCTTTGGTCGTACAGGTAAGTCAACCCATTCATCTTGGAAGCACAGTTTGTAACGAATTATGCCATTTGAGGTATACTGATAAGCAACCACATCGTTGACACATGGATCGCCAACTTTGTTACCAGGGCGAATACTTTTGTAGTATACTGGCTCAAAAGCATGAAAGTTCTCACTACTACAGTAAATGGTTTCATAAGGACCCGGACGTTGTCTTGCAGACTGAATTATTGGAATGTAGTCTGCGGGTGTATAAACTTCTCTCTGATTGCGCAATTTCTTCTCAATAGTAGAATGAATGGAGTCGACTTCCATAAATGTGTGTCCAACTTCCAAATACTTTTCTTCTATTATTACTTTTGTTTTAATACTCAATTCAAGCAGTGCATTAGAAAGTTTGATATTTCGATTCTGGTATCCACATCCATCACTCCAAATCGAAATTTTTTCAGGGTGACTTTTTTCGATTGCCTTTTGGAGAAAATCTGTAAAGATTGATGCAAATACATCACTTTCGATCCCTGCCACAGCTTCATGCCAAACATAGCATACGGCATCTTTAGTGCTTAAGTTAAGGAAGGTCTCATTGTGAACCTTCAACTTAGTTTTGTAGTAATTCGCACTTGCATTTAGTCTCGGAGCCAATAGCACTGCCTGTAGATCTACGGTATAAGTTTCAGTGTTAGGACAATTAATGGATAGTTCTTTGTCTCTTATCTTCTCTTCCCTTGCAGATATTTTCTTCTGTTCATGTTTTCGGTATGTTTGTTCATCACAGGTTCCTGTTTTATACTGTGTACATGTGTTACATTGATCCTTTTTCGGAATATAAAGATCTAAGTTCATAGTTTTCAAAGTGTTGTAGAAGGTTTTCCAGGATGATGCAATTTTGTTTTCTTTTTGGCATTCATCTTTGTAAAAGCGGTACATCTCTCTTAGACTAGACCACAGGGGCTCAACATAGAGTTTACTGGATGATGCTCGACAATAATGGCTTTCTACTTTAGGCAGTGAATTCAGAAACGCCTCTAAATTTTTACCGATGTTTGATCTTGTTTGTGGGGTCTGAGTTTGATGTTCTTCATTAGCCTGGCTTGTACTGGGTTGATCTGATAATATCCACGAGCGCACAGTCTTCTCACCAATGCTTAAAGTGTTGATAAACATTTTTCTGCAAATACGCTTCTTCATTTTCTCATCTTCTTCTTCTTCTTCATCATCTCCATTTTCTCTCACAACCAAGTAGAATGTGAATCCAGTGTTTTTTCTTGAAGTGGTAACATCAGTAGTCTTTCTTCTATACTTTGGACGTGCCTGCAATACACATCCAGTGACGTAAACCTTTTTAGCCTCCCAAGACGACAAATTCCAAAAGTAAGTATATATTAATTTTCTATCATCCTCACTAATCGTATCGCATCTGAAATTTTGTTTTGGGCCTCCTTTTATAGTTTTCGGTTGTAGGTGCCCATTACATCTAGGAAATATGCATCTAGCTTCCTTAGTCTTAGTTTGCTTGTATTTTCCACTTTCTTGTTTTTCAAATCCAACATAAGACTTCCCTTCAAGTCGTAACTTAGCATTTTTCAATCTCTTCCACTCATTTCTGTTAACTTGACCTTTACGTTTTCTTTGTTCTTGATCTGGAACATTTTGGTCTGTATTCTCCGTGTCTATATTTGACTGAAGTTGTTGTATCGTTACATTAGCGACCAAGTCATCTTGTGTTGAAATTTCAACCACTGATCCAACACAATCATCTGCTGTTATATCTATGTCATTTTTACTTTCGGGTGGAACATACAATTCATCTGATCCTGAACTAAAATCAATATAAGATTCCTGAGAGTTGGATTCAGTTTGCATGACTTCATCTTGCCTTTCAATTTCAGTATGGATCTGTGTTGAACATACCATCGCAACAACATTTTTTGGTGAAGAGTCCTCCTGTCTTAATATATTTTGGGAGCTGGCTTGTTTCTCGTTGAATACCCTAGTACTATTAATAGCTAGCTCCAACAAGCGGCGGCTTCTAGCTCCTGACATAATAAGTGCTTGCTTTCTGTTACCCCTGCGAAAAATAATAAGGAAACATTATTTAAAATAAACAATATTTTATTGCTATAACGTGTTCATTTGTCAAATGCAATAGCTCCTATGTCAATATATTTACCCAACAACGATTAAAGCAAAATCTCCTTTGCCATCAAAAATATTCAAAACGTTTATTTAATTCATAAATTATATAAGTAAATTAAAACTTGCTATTTTATTGGCACACATTTAAAATCACAATCATTCAAGTATGAATTTGAAACAAGAAAAAAATAGGTTAGATTGTTGTCAGAAGTCTAGTATTCGTTATATGATTAAATATTTAACTTTATTTAACTGTCTCTCAGGTTAAACTATATAATGAAATCTATTTTAATACTTACACAACAAATTAATATGTTTAATCCATAAATTCAACACTTGAACAACAAAATGCGTCTCGCATCACGGGAACACGATGACATACGACCATTTGCAGGAACCAAAATAAGGACGTCTCTCATTGGTCATATCGCAACTAATTCAAACGCTCGCTTATGATTGGACGATAGACATAGGAGTCTTTGCAAACACCGCCGAAGCATGTTTTGGTTACTTACACACCAAAAAGGAAAAATTGAAATTTTTGACATTCGACCTATTGCATGTACCGTGACGATATGAAAGACAACATTATAGTTTTCATAAAGCACAGATAGAAGTTTAAGCAAGAAGGTTAGATATAATACCACAGTTTGATATTCAAACAGGGAAAAAGAAAAAGTATAATTTTATGTTTTGACGTGCGAAAAAAAAGAGGGTGTTTTTATACATCTGGATAAGATAAGTAATTAAGAAATAAACAAGATGTGTGCACCATTCAAATAAGTAATTTCAATTGCATCCAATAAAATTTAAGAAAATGAAGCCATCCGAAGAAGTGAAATCTACAACAGGATCATCCTTCCTACATCGTCGGCCTCATCCTTCCTACACGGATAGATGCTGGCCAAGAGCAAACCCATCTTTAATAAAAAAATAATGAAATGATGTATTGAAAGTCAAACAACATGAATTTTCCTATAGCTACACATAAGTTCAATAAACGGTAAGTCGCATGGTATGGGGTGTGGGCGTAAGAAGGCGACATCTTAATGTCAAGTTCGAAGTCGCGACACACACATGTCTTCGCGCATTGCTAAAATTATGCACAAATTGCTTCGCTTAAACAAATAATTAGGCAAATATTTTAACTTAATATTACTATCACTGTTATTGATTTAAATTTTGAACTTATCGGAGTTATCGGCGTTATACCTTTATATGTTTTATAATACCTACGTTTGTATCAAAGGTAGGCACTAAAGTGTCATCTTTACTATCCGTCTCCGACAAATTTATCAAAGAGTATATAATCACTAGGTACAGACTAATAATACAACATCTTTGATAATCACTATTAATGACACTCCGTAACCGTCAAACCGTCATGACACTGAATTATGAATGAACAATGGTCTCTCTCTCGCAAAGAATAACAGTTTCGATTGCGCAACTATATACTTAATTAATTCAATTATGTGCGCATCTTAAATAAGCATTATTGTGAGGTAATTTCAATTGTATTTTTGTTGTTCAAAGCGACGCTTCCGCAAACATTATTAATTGGACGAAGGAGAAATGCGAATCTCCAACAAGTGCACCGTTGTCTTTTGAACGAGACGTTGTCTTTCACACGGCATTGAGACATTTCGGCCAAATGTAATCATTCCGTTTCAAGCTTTCACCGGAGCGATCTTTGAGACCTCGTTTTTAGACCGTTTTGGGTGCGACGAATACCTGCACCAACTACACTGATACTATAGTGGGAAATGATTTCATTTTTTGTATTTATGTATTGGATAAACTCTATTACTACCTACTTAAGTTAGATGAGTGGTTAGGGTGCTTGCCTTAACGCTCTCTTCTAGGGTTCCCGGGTCCGATTCCCGGCAGGGTCAACTTTTCAAACTTGACTCTGGATCTGGAAAGTAGTGGCAGAACACACTGCGCAGCTGTCTGTTAGCATTAACCACCCCCCTACAGAAGACCACCGTGAAATAACAGCACGTGTGCTCTTGTGTTTCAGTGAGTGAGTAAGGAATGTCAAAACCCATTTCCCTATTCCCTCCCAATCCCTTATCTTTAATGCTACTGTAATCGGCATCGCACTTGCAGCAGCTGTGACGTTTACTTGTGTTATAGGCGACGGTAGCCACCTACCATCAAGTGGATCGTCAACTTGTCTGTTGATCTTAACATAGAAAAAACTAACTTTAAAAATTCCTTCACCCATAGAGATCTAACATTATAATTAAAATAAAGTAACCCAATGTATCAAAGCTACTGGTGATTCATTAAACCACATGTTTAAAGTACTAATCTTTACCCACAAAAAAGTTCACTAGGCTATATGTTAACTGTTACAGTTAAGTCACAATAACAGTTTCTTGTTCCAATTAGTCAGTCAAAAAACGGGTAGAATCGAAAGATCAACATCCGTATTAACCCTTATTCAAATAAATAGTTTCATAGTGAAGGTACATGTTCTCTTTAAATTTTTCGAATCGGACCTTTCGTTTAGAAGTTACGAAGGGTATTAAAATGCTAAGTTTAAAAAATGTCGCGAATCTTTCTATAGTCTATATTTTGTCTTTAGTTTATAATGTTTTTGTTTATCTATTCTATACTAATATAAATCTATACTAATAATATTATAAAGAGAAATGATTTGTATGTTTGTATGTATTTTTGTATGTTTGTAATGAATAAACTCAAAAACTAGTGGACAGATTTTAAAAATTCTTTCACCTATAAAAAGCTACATTATCAGCGAGTAACATAGGCTACTCACCCTCCCCCCCCCCATCTCTGCCCTTCCCCCCCCCCCCCCTCCATACAAAATTGCCGTTTTCCACGAATAAACTCAAAAATGTTTAAACAAAAATGTCCACTCGTGTGAAGCCGGGACGGGCCGCTACGAAGTCGCCGACACCGGTTAATCTGGAGGCAGATATAGCATATCAGCTGATTACTCAGAAGACGGTCATCATTTAGAGAACTCGATAAATAAACAGCGCATGAGTAAATCAGTCCAAAAGCGACGTGTTCCGGAGTGGCAGGAAAAAACATAATAACCGTTAGACCACGCTCGTGTCGTGAGTTCGCTTCATTACACACTTTAATTGGTCAATATTAATTCCTCAAGATTATTACCATCCTTTGAGATTCCACAAAAGTGAAGGACGCATTGAAAGATACATTGTAGTGAGGGGCATTTTGGTGTTGTGCGAGCTTTTGCCTAATTAGGGTCTGAAATGCACACTAGTCGGATATGCGGAGTTCGCTTTCATTTGGCTCGAGAAAGGAGTTCCGATCGCATGCCGCATGTGGACCGATCGACAGTTCCAACAGTTTAAACCACTTTTACTTCTCGATACATGATCTTTAATCTCGTGAGCCCTTTTCTGTTCATCTGTTACCTTTTCTCGTCTAAATCGATAAGACGATTTTATGATTGTCAACTGATTGACAGAAAAAAATGAACCCCTAAGAGATTTGTTAATTTAGGAGAATATTGATTTCCTTGTACCAACCATCAACAAAATTCCCAGCGTAAGTATGAGAATAAGCGAAGATTAAGCTCTTCTTTCCCGGTCTACTCTATGTTCTTCTTTTGTATGGAGATTGGGCCATCGGTGTATGATATTTTAGGTGAGAAGAAATTATAGATTATAAAAAATCTATTATTAAATGAATCGATCGGATTAGGGCAAGATGACAGATGGCTAGATGCAGAGCTGTCGCCTGCAGCCCTGATAAACATGCAGACGGTCTACTTGATGGTAAATCCTGTCGACCCTAATAGAAAAAAAAAGAACAGCATACACCATATTCTCTCACTGATACACAATATTTTGCAGAGTATCTAAAATCGAATATTAGTCATAAATATGATAACCCTATTGAAGTAGTTATTTGTATGGAAGTCGACCTAGAGGTGCCGATGCGAGATAGCGACGGTCGTTATCACTGATAACATTTATAAAACGTCGCATTGCAAACAGATTAAATCATTTATCACACTAAACATTATCACCAATGCGCTGATATATGTAAATACCGCTAAAGGGCCCACGAGGCTAACGGACGTGTATATTCCTTTGTTGGATCATAGGCACTTAAGGCACCTATGATCCAACAAATATTTCAATCTTTAAGGGCTTCACTGAGGCAAATGACATTTACTATAGAACTCGCTGGCGGCGGATCCAATTCAACAGGCCTAAAAATGGTGTTTTTCTGTTTTTACCATTAGAACAATACACAAAATAAAAAAATGTATTAATACAATTTTTTAATCTGATATTAACTTATTAATAGGTACAGGATTCATATGCGTGCTATAAGCCGTTTTCGAGAGAATTTTCAATAAAAGTCAAATTCTTCTTGTGTTCTAACTATTTTTGTGGAGTTTCTATTACTTTAACGAAAATTCTAATTAATACAATTGGTTCTTCACATGTTTAAGTATAATATATATTTTTTTCAAAGCAATTGTCTTGTCCATTTCTTGTAACATCTTCATTAAACAATGGATCTTTTTAGTATTTAGGGTTTGTCTCCCCCTTAAATAGTACTAACTGACTTTGGCCCGCGACTCGTTCGTTTATTTTCATGAATTAAAAACAAAGCCTAATATACATATATTGATATGATACATTTGTAAACTATAATTAGTGTAAAGTTTCATCGAAATCTGTTCAGTAGTTTTTGCTTGAAAAAGAAGGTGACAAACTTTCATCCTCAAAACCTTCATATTACAAAATCAGAGAATTCGGTTCGTGCGCCACCGTCTGTTGATTTTCAAAAGAGGTATCATGCGCTTGATTGATTGATTGATTAACGACACTTTTCTTATGAAGCCATCATTGCACACACGTTAGACATGTTTGCATGAACTTCGACGAGTAAGTTTCGCCACAGAGACGGGAATTAGATAATGAAGCGAGATTCCGTAAGGCCGCAATTACACGGCGATTTGAATTTCGTTCGGTCGGTCCCACTTTTTCTTAGCTAGTCAGTCTCGTTTCAGATTCGTCTCATTTTTTTCAATTGCATAATAATTGTAATATAAAAAATATCATGTTTCTAACAGTAGTGACGATAACTATATATATTTTATAACTATATACATATTTATTATAGCTGTGTCCGCGACTTCCTATGGTGTACGATATAGCGCGTAACTTTTTTGTTTGTAAACCGATTCGAATGAAACAAAAACTAAATGTTACGGGAAACCGCATTCAAATCGGTTAAGCCGTTTCTGAGATTAGCGTGCACAAACGCACAGACAAACAGATAAATAGACAAAAATGATAAAAACTAATTTTTTGACCTCGATAACATACATACTAAGTACAACATGTAGAAATTGCTTTTTTTTAATATAATGTACAGACGTTATATGTATAGATAATGTTATTAACTTTTAAGTTACCTGCCTTAGCACTCTGTTTCTGCGGTTTCGGGTTCGATTCCCGGCAGGGCCAACTTTGTTAATAATTTTTTCAAAGTTGGCTCTGATCTGGATCTGGAAAGTAGTGGCAGGGCACACTGCGTTTTGCAGTCGTTTAGGCAGTCCTTCCTGGCAGCAGTAACCAGTAACCCCTATACAGACCGTGAAATAACAGCCGGCATGTGTGCTGCCGTGTTGTGTGAGTGAGGAATGCCAGTGCCAATTTCGCTATCCTTTCCTAATCCCTTACCCTTAATCCTAGCATGGTCAGCAGCGCACTTTCAGCGCCCGAGGTGAGGGTAGCCACGGACCATCTCATGGACCGTCAACCTGACTGACGACCTTAACAAAATGACAAAAGAATTAATTTAGTACGTAATTGCTAATAATTGTGAAAGTATTCAAGTTGAAGCCTCTGCTGGTAAAATACGCGAAAGGCATTCTGAATATAGGTTAATATAAGGCGCTCGCCTCGTTTCCGGCAACCCGCGAAGGTCGCGCTAAACGAGGTCGGCCGACGACTTGGCCCTTTTATTCCATGTCACTCGTTACATAATGTGTTATGTGTGGGATACTCCTCAGAACTTCGATTTGAATGACAAATAATAATGAACCAAACATCTTTAACGGAAAAATCGAAGGGAGATTCGTAAAACATTGTCCGTCTTACTACAAAAACATTAAACATACTTTAAACAGGCTTTGTACACGTGGTTAAATAAAACTTTACTACAAAAGAGTGTCTAGGCATTGTTTAGGGTTAGACAATGCTTGAGCATTATTTAAATTTAAATACCGCCAGATGCTTGATTAACAAGTGTCTATCTAGTTAGCGGCTTCTCCTTGGACGTGCTGTCAAATTTGTAATCGTTTTGCGTAATATTAAAGATTTCTTTTGATTTTTGAAATGACTATGGGTATTTTAAATTTAATTGATTACGTATGGAGGATATGAATTATTTATAAGGATATATAATTTTGTGAGATAGGATACATCGCGAGCGAATTAATCCATTCGAATATTACGATGACGCAACGCCGCGCTCACGTTTTTTATCCATGTTAATAATAATAATTGGAATTTATGAAAATAAGAATATTAAATTAACAAATCCAACTTGACATTTGACAATTACGCCCGTGTCAGTTACGTTCCATTAAGCGTAATGTTTTTTGATATAACAAAATTTTATAAACAATCTAACGTATTTGTTGTAATTTGTGCCTTATTCCAATTTGATAATTTACTTATATCGTTACTATAGTCCGTAATAATAGCTTGTGAAAACCAAAATCTGCGTAAAATGATAACGACATGAATTCAGGGCGAGTGACTGAATGAATGTTTGTCAGGGTTGCCATAATGCAATATCATTCTCGTACTTTAACACTATCTACAAAAACAAGCGCTAAACAAGGTTTTGTGGTAAGGACATTTTAAGCGCTCGCCTAACAATGTTTAAATAGTTATACATTGTCTACGTAAGCACGTGTTTAGACAGTGCTTATTTAATCTTTTGTAGTAAGACGGTGTGTATATCTTAGAACGTGCTGTCGTGCTAAGATTGACAGCATCCGAAGAAGCTGCCCTTAGTGCATACCAGGACTATGTTTCCTCTGTGCTACACTATGGCATTTTGTTATGGGGCAATTTACCCGCAATTGATAGGCTCGTAAATTACAAATGTACGTGCAGTTTGTAGTGCATGGTTTACGGATAGCTGTCGACCATTACTTAAGGAATTAAAAATTCTCCCACTCCCAGCTCTGTGTGCGAGAGACATGCGTGTTTGTGAATCTTTTTTCAAGCAGAGTGCAGATGTTCTACCCCAAATAGCAAGGCGACATTATTTTTTGATAATTATCAAGAAATTTATTTAAAAGAAAGTTGACCATATGGCTGGCTATTGGACCAATGTTTCTATAATATTAGAATGTTTTATATATTAAATTAAGTTTTTTAAGCTTTGATTTTGCACGCCAGACACATAGGTACTCAAACATGGTTGGCCCACGTTACTTGCAAATAAATAATTTGAATTTTGAATTAATGCTGATTGATTATATTATCCTTCAAATTTAATAGAGTATTATCTTTCTAAATTCCGTAATAAGTACCTATAGGTAAATTATTCATTATCCTCTAAATTCGATGAGCCCTTCATTTTTATTTTAATACCTACTTCATAACATTTTCTCAGTCTGCTATTTCTGTAAAATCGTTAAATTTCACGAAACGCAACAACTATTAGACCACAGGCTTGCCATTGTTCAGTTCATGTCAACGACGGCTGTTCAATGGGCGATGGGGGAACTGCTTTTACACATAATGGTAGAGAGCGCGAGAACTTTTTCTCGGAGAGAAATATTAATACTTAGGCGAATTGTCCTAAACGTGGGGAAATGCGGGTCTACAGTTTACTTGCAAATCTCACTTTTTACGAACCTACACTCATAAAACAGAGACAAATCTTTCAATTCGGATATTACATCCAAGTTATGATTATTTATCAATCGTGTTCAGCCCCGTACTAATATGTTGCGACAGTCGACGTGCCACGTATCTTCTACCATAATAGGGATGCCACTCTTTCTTCTTATCGCAAAAAAATCATCAGTATGGTTTTGGGCAACTACATAGCGTGGCAGTCTCGACGGCATCCTGAAGGCATTATTATACTGGATGCGCAGAGCATTGTACCTACGCCTGCGCGAGTAAAAGACTTGGCGGAATGGTTTTTACACGAACAAATCTTAGAAGCTACCTACTGAAAATTCCTTGCGCTTCCGATTGGAGTCATGATCATCTCTCAGTGACAATGTGACCCAAAATTCGTTTGAATAAATTAGATAAAGTCCGTGTCTTTAATACAGTAAGTACTTTCAAATACATCAAACCGAATATTTAAAAAAATATAATTTTCATTCAAAGAAAATTATTGGTATTTGCCCTAACGTTGTTTGTGGGCTGTCTGACGATCTTTACGCAGTGGCACCTGAGTTACTCGAAGCTCTTCGATTTAAAAATATTCCACATCACAAACTGTTGGCGTGACACTTATAAATGATTACATTTAATGTAGAAGAGTACATTAATGAGGAAGAGCTTCAGCTCCAAAGAGGACTGGCTTCTATTTTTTCCTTTTTCGATACAATTTCGATACAAAAGGCGACTCTGTTTGTTTTTTAAGAAATCAAGTAGCTATTAATTAAAACATTGGAATTAACATTATGACCGTCTGGTGGTAAGAATGACTCACAGTGCAAATAAAATTAACGGAGCTCTCTATGATTGTGTCGGCATTGGCAACAATGCCTATCATATCTTTGCATTGAGTAACCTGTATCACCTAAAAAATTATATAATATTGTATAATCGCTCTTTCCAATAGTGAAAACCGTATCAAAATCAGATCAGAGTGCAGATCGATATTTTAGAACTATTTCGCCAATTTGTAGCTTTTGTCAAAGGCGGAAGCATAAACGGGATTGCACGGTGCACCTTTCTCTGCAAAAAAATAAGTTAAGCAACGCAAATCTGTAATTTTGAAGTGCGCAACAATGACACATCCCTGGTATGGAAAGATCGCGCGATTTGGTAAATGCGACTGCATTAGCCATTCTGCGGTGGAATTCGCACACCGCAGAATACTAAACACTTCCCTGGCCTCTCAATCATTATATAATCATTTATTTAAAGAAAAACTACGAAGTATGTAGAATAAAGCTTACATTTAGATAAAGGCCAAATATAAGGTCTGACCAATAAAAATTGCAAATATAAATTCAAATAAAAAGACTAGAAGAATCTACATGAATTGCCTAAATGTTTTTTTTTAAATAGTCATTGAAGTTCGAGGTGCCTAGTGAAGTGCCTAAGGAGATTGACCGCGCAATCCATTTTTTTAGGTGCTTTTTTAGTAATTTCAGAAAAAAACCATTTTAGATGAATATAAACCGGACCGCAAAGAAAGCGGGTAGCTAACGAAAACCTCCAAAATATTGGAGCTAGCTTTTCCAAATAAAGACTGTAACGTGGACAATTTTATTGTGCTTAAATTAAAATCGTAAGAATTTAAGATTATTTTGAATTAAATTAAGTAAAAATATGACCATTTTCTCAAAAATGTGCTACGGTATATGCAAATTATGCAATTTCCACAGATTTCTGTATTTTGTATTGCCACCACGAGCTGTTAATACACCTGTTATACGATTTGACATGCTATCCAGCAGATTTCTGATGCTGAAGAATATTCTCCCATTCCTCCATCAGTGCTTCTTTCGGTTCACGAAGCGTGACTGGAGGGGTATTTCGCTGGCGTACCTACACTACACGTTGTCTCAGTCCGTCCCAGCCATGCTCGAAGGGTGGGGACCTATGTTGGGGACGACCATCGTCTTGCATAAAGATGGTGTTTTCGCACATGTTTACTAAAAATGCACAAACATATTAATTTAAGATATTATTCAAGTATCTTTCTTCAGTTAAAGTTACATTTTCTATCACCACTAGCTCGGTGAAGCTTACGAAAGAAATTCCAGCCCACATGTGTATGGAGCCGTATTCAGGCACTTTCTATTCATTGCAAGCTTGGTCTTCTGTAGACTCCTTGCCTCCCATCGTGCGTGTATAGCATAAACCTCGACTCGTCCGAGAACAAATTGCCTTAAATTTCGATGTTGCTTTCGAGTTTTGGATCATTTGCGGGTCTAAATGGCATCAAGTTTGCTTCAGCAAGACGCCACCTCACTGGACATGTGCTCTGATTGATCCCTCCAGCATGTAGACGGCTTTTTTTGACTTCGACAACTTTTTGAAATCGATTTATTGACATTGTTGACACCATATATGGATCCTCCCGTGCACCTTGGATATTGTATTCTGTCTCTTCAATCACTGACGCACTTTTTGTACGGTTGATAGCGACACACCAACAGTTCTCGCTATTTATCGCTATCACTATCTGATTGTGCTCGTCTTCAAGCATTCAAGCATTGACGACCTCTTGGATGAGTGATTAAGGCGCTTGCCTCAACGCTTTGTCTGAGGGGTGCCGGGTTCGATTCCCGGCGGAGTCAATTATAGAAATGAACTTTTCAAAGTTGGCTCTGGCTCTGGATTTGCAAAGTAGTGGCA
Source organism: Bembecia ichneumoniformis (assembly GCA_910589475.2). Taxonomy (NCBI): domain Eukaryota; kingdom Metazoa; phylum Arthropoda; class Insecta; order Lepidoptera; family Sesiidae; genus Bembecia; species Bembecia ichneumoniformis. The sequence goes on from OU342535.1 coordinate 17,855,805, forward strand.
GGCAAGGTGCGTTTTGCAGTCATTTGGGCAGTAACCGCCCTATCCTGCTTCTATCCGTGTGGGAAAGATGAGGCCGACGATGGAGCCAGAAGATGCCTATTCACTCGAACCTTGAAAAGATATGGGTCGTCTGAGCTCGGAAATACAGACGCCGAGTGTCATCACGCTGACCAATTTCAAATTTTAAATACGATAACAATTTATAATGAAAAACAATTTATGTCCCAACTAACATAGACTCGTATCTTATTGTGTGTTTGTGCGTACCTACAGTGACACATACCCACACATAAAATATGATACTACCCAAATCCCTTTTGTTTTTTGTTTTTAACTTGGTATTTGGTTGTTTCATTTTTAGCTCCTGCGTTACAATCAATGCTTATGAATAATTCGTTAATGTGAAAATGTATCTGTATCTTGTTTGGATTGCAAACCTTAAAAAAAAGGAAAAAAGAGATGGGGGATAGTAAGGTATACCTTACTCGCTCACCGAAATACATATATCAGCACAGTTGCTGTTAAATCACGGTGTTCTCTCGTAAGGAAGTGATTTCTGCCGTTAGACGGGCAGCTTCATTCAACGGAACGTACTATTTTCGTTGAATGAAGCTGCCCGTCTATACTATACTAATTTTGACATATAGAGATATTGTATTTTCACACGGCAGATCGGACAATAAGAGTCGCTCCAGTACAAGCGACAATCAAGTGTGTGAAGACCCAACTCGGCTAAAGGGATTCTTTGTTGCCACGCTAACAAATATCTTTCATAAATCTGTTAAAATCCTCTTAAAGCCGCCGGAACCCACTCGTAATATCATAATTGGATTTCCAAACACGTTTCTTAAACAAAATGTGTTATTGGCTAAAGTTATTAGTCGAATATCGGTCGGTATTACGCGGTTCGAGTCCGACATAGGTACGTAGGAGTCTAAGCCGATTGACCAACGGAACGAGATAATAAAATTGCCATGGAAATATTCCATTGTCATTTTATAATTTACAGTAATTGTATCCGAGACTGGTTGCACAAGTTTCTATTAAAAGCCAATCTGTACTTGTAGCAGCTTTGGCGTTGCTTGTGTTATAGGCGACGGTAGCCATCTACCACCAAGTGGACCGTCAGCCTATCTGCCGACCTTGACATAAAAAAAATATCTTACGTCCGATTGAGTGCTATTATCCTATTAATATTTAGGGGGATGCACGAGTCTATCTCGGTTATTTCAGTGTTGGCGAGAAACACTCGCAATGTAGGTACAGTTAACCGATTGAACGCTTCGATAAGGAAAATCAATTTTTAGGATAATTTGGCGGATGAGAAAGCGCGAAGAGTTGGACGTGAGGGTCAGGAAGTGAGGAACGTTCAAGTTGAATCATATGATGGCCTCAGCCTATACTTCTTCTGGCATCTTTGTGTCAAAGTATCAGAGTGCATTTTTAATATCTCCTATGTTACAGCGATTGGCTGAAATTAGCTCCGAATGAGAGTTCATTGTGCACATGACAGATATTATTCTTTTACTATTAAAATTTTGTATGAAAAAAACCTATTCAAGTCTTATAGTGGCCAAATTTATTAAAATTGTGACTCCAAAAACTATGATTTCTCACGTGCTTACATAAGTTGATGTCTCCAAAAAGCATGGTGAGGTTGTCACTTAAAAGAAACGGTGACGGCTGACAGTCCACTTGATGGTAGGCGGTTACTTTCCCCCATAAACAGCAGCACATGTATGACTTGGATTAATTTTAATTTAACCTAAAAAATTGTTGACATGCTAGCCTATGTTACGGTTCCCAAGATCCATAAGAATAGGGAATATGCACATTTTTTTTTATATTTTCACACGATTGGTTATATCGTTATATAACCGTAAAAAAATATTCAGCGCCAAAAAACAGAAATTTGGTAACAAAAAAAATTTTTAAAATTAATTAATAGCTACGGGCACTTTTAAACACCCGCCCTTTTGGGGCGCTTGTCGTGACGTCACAGTCAACAAAAACAATCAAATGTTAAAAATCACAAACATCTACGCGCTTGTTGACATTTCATAGACTTTGACGTCACATTCGAACTGACCGTTTCAAGTATTTTGAATTTCCCACATTTTTATGAACTTTTTAATAATTATTTTCTTAACGAAAAATAAATAATATTAAAAAATATTTACATAGACATAATTCTAAAGCAAAAATGTCGATAAAAAAATATATTTAAGCCTTTTTTGAATTAGACGCATATTCCCTATTGACAACGTTCAGCCCTGTTAATACCGGGATTGAATTTGTCTAACGGGACTGCATGAGCCATAAAATTATGTGTTTGTCTGCCTTTCTGCGAACTTTCGACAAAAACAATGAAAAAAAGGCGCCAAAATGAAACATCCAATCTGTACATGAACGGTTGCGACACACTTATAATGAACGCCGATCACGGAAACGGTTTCAATACAGTTACGTAAAACGGAATGTCCAGATCCAATCATTTGCATACCTTAAAATAAACGCAACGGTTCGCGATACGTTTCTTATGCACTTCATTTAAAATAAGATGTCACCGGCATGAAAGCTGCTAAGTGATGAGCCGTTGGATCATTAGCGAAGCTCCATTCGTCCAGAGCACTTCTTCAACGCTTGTAAAGGTTAATTGCAACGCTTTGGCGCCAAATCTAATTATTCAAATTATGAATAGAGAAAGCTGCGTTCGAAATTGTGGGAAATTAATTGATCGCAGAACCGTCTGAGGATTATCCACTGACAGTGGTGACTGGCTTTTGTGGCAAGTTCAGTGCTGACCCATATGGAATAATCCTTTATTATATCAAGAAATTACATAAACGTTCTCACAATGACTCCTAAACTGATCATCCTAGGAATAATATATTATTTATTATTGTTTACTATTAGCAACAATATTGAAAAGGTATCATCATGATGATTCCTTCTCAGTCGTAAGACGTCCAATGCTAGACAAAGGCCTCCCCAAATTTTCCAAAAGGTAAGTAGGTACTAATTAATTCTATTGGATAAATATTTATGTGTAAAAATAAATTTTATTTAGAAGCGATAGTACCCACTAGAAGTACAGTCAGTATACTATTTGACAGTGGAGCAAACCAAGAAGACGAGGTATATCTCGTCTTCTTTTATCATCAACAGGAAGATACGAACGCCGTCTCAGTAAAGCACGTTTGGCAGGTAGAGCGGGCTTGGCTCGACAAGCCATGCTTGGTGGCTTCAAATTATCTAGAAAGCTCTCAATACTCTTTCATTTTTTTCCTTCCACACATAGGAATGAAATATGTAATGATTCATCAGTGAAGAATTTTAAAGACATGTAAGAAGAATTTTAAGAAATGTGGACACCATTTCAGCCGTTTATCGATCGATACACCAAGATACCTAACGATCTTGGACAAGATGAGAAGTAGGTGAATGCTTTCCGGTCGTCCGGTGAGAAGTGTTTCCATGCCTGCTTACAAAACAAAACGTGTAAGTATATATATAAGTATATTAATGAAATTTAGGTTTAGGTTTAGGTTACATTTATTTTTAAATTTAGTCCTATTTTATTTTTGATGTTTAGTTTGACATCATTAACTTGATCCCACAGACAAACTGCATTCCAGTTTTATGGGACTTTGTAAATATTTTTTGTAATTATTCATGTATAATAAATAAAAAAAATGTATCACATACTCTAAAACTACGTAACGGATCACGCATTTTCGAAGAGAGTTCACAAGTGAAACAGTTAGGTTTACATTGAGTCACTTGTTTGCTGTTTCGTGACCATTTACCACCCCGCAGCTAAAAAGGCTAGAGGCGTCTCATAAGAAAATAGGATAAGGTAGGGCAGGCAAGCTAATAGTCCTTTGATAGTAGATTAGTCATATGTAAAACATGCCGTCATTAAAGCACGAGCGACACCAGGAGAGAATAGAAGTGCGCTAGTTGTATATTTGTCAGCTTATTCGAGCTGAGGTCACGAATGTTCCTCGTGTTTATCATATAATATTAGTTCAGCTGCAGTCATGAAACGGCATTCTGTGGCATATAAGTATACCTACCTATATTATTAATATTGCTTACTTTAGCGATATTTGATAAGGTAATTTCGTTTCTAATGTATCTTACGTTTTCAGTGTTAATCCACAACTAACTTTATTTTTCTATTTTGTTTCATCGATCGGTATTTTGGACTTTATCGATTTTTTTTGTATATTGAGGTCCTGTTTGATACGCAAATTTGCTTCTTGTGTGTGTTTTTCTTTCTTTAAAATTGGAAAATGTAAAGTTGCAATGTTGAGTGTTGGACTACACTATCGAAAAAGAACCGACAAACACGGAGTCTTTTTTTTTTAGGAGGAAAAATGACGTTTACACACTATCCCTCGCCGACGGGGACAGTCGACGAGGGGGAGTGTGGGACTCGCCCGGTAAAGTGACTTATCACCGGGAATACCCACTAAAACCCTCCCGGATTCCACCATCAGCTGTGATGTGCGGGTCCGAGTTCACAGCGAGGCCTTATCCTCGGATCCCCACGCACCGCTATGTTAGGCTAACCTTACCTAACCGAGCTTAGGGCAATGGCTTCACCTCACTTCAAATGTGGCGGTCCACTGGAATGCCGTGAGCCGCCATTCGTCCTTATTGGGTGTTTCAGGGCGTCAGACACGTCCCCTTCTGACGCTCTGAGGTTGTCACGCGACGTGCGCCGCGACATACGCCCGGGCACGTCGGCCGGCCCTTCGACGCCTAAGTGGATCAGCCTGGGGGTCTGCCTCGCGGGCCCGTTCATTGGCCTATTTTCCACTCAGGACCGCTTTACAAAACGTCTTGACGGCATTCCAGCCGTCAAGACTTTCAATCATCGCCCTGACGACAGCGGGTAAGGACAAGTCTTGTCCCACGGCTGTCGTCAGAGCCGCCGCGCCCTCTCATTGACCCCACTCCGCCAGCGTGTGGTCGGCCTTATCGATTGGCGCTCCACATTCGTGGCAGGCGGTGGTTCGCTCTCTTCTAGCGATGTCGCACAGATACTTTCCGAAGCATCCATGCCCCGTAAGCACCTGCACAAGCCGGAAGGAGAGCGAGCCGGCCCGCCTGCTTATCCACTCCTTCAGCAGCGGTGCGATCGCAGACGTGGTGCGGTAACCCCACCCCGGCTGCATTGCCTCGTCGCGCCATCTCTCGAGTGCCTCCTCTTGAGCCTCCCTTCTCCATCGTGCTATACCTCTTCTAGGGGTGGACTCGCGCCGCCGGCCCTTGCATTTGCTGTCTGATGGTATACCGCCGCAAGGACCTCGGCATCCAGCTCCCAGGGAAGTGTCCCTGCGACCACGCATGCCGCCCTCCACGAGGTGGTGCGATACGCTCTGATGACCCTGGTCGCCATAACCCGCTGCGGTCTTCGCAGCAGGTCCAAATTATAGGCGGACAAGGAGTCAACCCATATGGGCGCTCCATACAGGGTCATCGAGCGCACCACGCCCGCGAAAAGGCGACGGCACCCTCCACTTGGCCCACCCAGGTTGGGCATCAGCCCGCTCAGGGCTTTCAAAGTTCACCTGGCAGTTTCATACAATGGAACTTGGGTTAAAATTATTATTCCCATGACTAAAGACTAAAGAACACTCAACTCTTTTTGAATATATCTTGAAAACAAGAGCTGGTACTTTTCTCATACACCCGTAAAATGAAATATTTCGAGAACTGCTGTATTCTTCTTGTTGGGCGAATTGAGTGAAAGTCCAAGGTTTTTTAGGTGAGTAAGTATCTAAAAAGTCCACAAATCCAAAATTTTCTATTCCCCAGTTTTCTCCCCAAAACTGGACCCATTTTAAGAAGTTTTTTAGCTAGGCACTCTACGAGAAGAAAATATTCCGTGTCTGGTACATTTTGCTTTTTTAAATAATAAGTACCTTATGTCTTTTGATGGCGCTTAATTATAACTAGTCAAATTTAAGGATTTTGTAATGCCCAGACTTCTATGAGAATAAAAAAAACCGGAGACATACCATAGGTTGATGGTTGACATTACCTACTTATATTTATAAAAAAATTTCAAGAAATATTCACTAATCACTAACCCACGGGGAAAATAATGGCCTACGTTTGTACGGTCAAAATGACTATCCGCTTTGTCGCAAACCGAAACCCACGCAGGCGTAGCCGATGGCTCGGCTAGTTTAAATAATATCGACACTTGCAAGGTCTCGTAACTCCCAAACAACTACCGGCGAATGCATTACACTTATTCCCCGTGTAAGTAGGTATGAGTTTGATGTGGCGAGTAGCGATGGCATGTAAACAAACAACCGCAGCCAACTTTCACTTCTCTATACAAACGATATCACTATATAATATGTTTTCCATTAATATCGCTACTGAAACGCCTATCTATCCACAAGCGGACAATGGACAATGGACACAGTGTTGCCAGTGGCAGATAGTCAAATGTAACATGAGAGAGTTCAAAAAGTAACATTTTCCCGAGAAAAGTAACATTGCCTTATTTTATGTAGAAAACGCATAGAAAACGACACTAATATAATATGGCTTTTTATTATACATAAACTAAAAAAGTTACATAACTAAACATAAACTAAAAAAGCGACACCATATTTGTTTACCTTTTTTAACATTCTTAAAAAAAATGGAATACAGGGATTAGCAAAGAGATCGAAGAAAACAAAATCAAATTCTAGGTCACCGGCCGATATCAGCCCACTCTAGTTTCTGTAAACAAACAAAACCAAAGTTACTATTACTAGTTAAATATGTAATAAATAATTTCTTAAAGCTAATGTGCAATTCACAGTGCATAATAATATGACTTGATAGTTAGATGACAATTAATATAAATAAAATTATTTCAGTTGCATAAACGACTTTATGTTGAATTTCCTACTGATTCCCTAAATACTGCCTTGTTAAATTAAAACTACAATAATATTACGATTTATAATATAATAAATACTTACGACTTCGAAAATTAAAAGACTCATCCTTGTCCGTAGTTCAGAAGTTGATTTAATTATTGCTGATATTGTATTTCAATTTATTATTATTTTTTCATTTTAGCCCGTCCCCTTCTCCAAAAGCCAAAATGGGGGGGGGGGGGGACGGTGTTACCTCCAACAGAAGCATAGTCAGTCGGGGTTCAAGACGATAGATGACAAAGACAGAAATTGACGTACGATCCTGGCCGTATCGAGCAGCACCGCCTTCTGCATCTGGGTCGGGAGGGAACCGCTACGGAACCCCAACCGCTTCAGGTTACTATTGAGGCTGGTTGGGATCAAACCGTTGACGGATATACGCACAGAGAAATCCCTCGGTCTCTCCAAAGAGATCACCGAAGCGCAGCCAGTGCACGGAGGCTTTACTATTAACTGATTAACTGACTGAACTGACTGACGGCGCTCGCTCGCTCTTGCTTACTACTAACAATATTCAACAGTGGTAGGTTATGAATATACGCGAGAGATGCGATACGTACGACGAAATTATAGATTTCCGGGTGGTCGTCACAGCGCCAACAAAACGAACGATGTTACAAAAGTAACATTGTAAGCCGTGTAACATGGAGGTAACATGAGAGGGTCAAAAGTAACGTAAAATGTTACAAAAGTAACATTCTGGCAACGCTGAATGGACATGCCTCTGTCCGTAGCAGCCACGACGACCTCCGCCAGCGAAGAAACGACAGTGCCAGCGCCACCTACTTATAAATATTCGCACTTTGATTCGATTGTGTCACTGTACTGTTGTACTCGCTTCGTTCGCAGATGGCGCTCGTCGCTTTAAATCTTCCATTGGACTTGTTTTATTATGCAAAAAAAACAACCCTCAAACGCAATATTTAACTAAAATTAAATCTTGTTACTTATCAGTTAGTTCCAGTAGAAAATTTATTATCTACTTATACATATAACAAACTTATGTTACCGAGGTCAAAAAAAATATTTTGTCTGGGCGTTTGTGCACGCTAATCTCTGAAACGGCTTAACCGGTTTGAATGCGGTTTTCACTCATGTGTTGCAGCAAGATTTCCGTAACATTTAGTGTTTGTTTTATTCCAATCGGTTTACAAACAAAAAAATTACGCGCTATACCGATTACCACGCGTACGAAGTTGAGTCTGAATAAAATCGTTGTTTGCCTATTATGCCTTCGTGCATGCTAATCTCAGAAACGACTTAACCGATTTTCATGTGGTTTCCACTGATGTACTGTAGCAAGCTTCCGGTACCTATTTAGTGTATATTTCTTCTAATCTGTTTGAAAAAAAAAAAGTTACGCGTTATTCCGAATACCAAGCAAACGACAGCAAATTCGCGGGCACAGATGCCACGGATTTTTAGACGGAACAATTAGACGCTGCAAGGTTTCAAATGGATCTAGCTGGTATCTACCTACTATCAAACGTGAACAATCTTTATTGACAGACAGTCATGCAGAATCATATGTATCCGATATGGACCCATTCCTATGAATTAAAATAGCATCCCAGATAATGGGAAAATTCTCTTGCGTTCTAACTTATATTCAAGTATTCATTAAAAAAAATTAAGACAGAATTCATGAAGGTACCTTCAATATATTGCTCCTAAGAATAAAGTAATCACATCACCATATAACCGATGGAGTGGCTCGGGAGTCGGGACTGTTGACTAATGATGTATAAAGAGCACTTTACCTATGAGTTTTCTTGCCAGTTCTTCCATAAAGAGTAATAAGTAATTTTATTTCTTCTTCTTCCTGTGCCTCTCCATTAATGAAGGTCGCCAGTCAATTTCTTAAATCTCTCCCTGTCTTTCGCGAGTCGAAGCAATAGGGAATATGCACATTTTTTTTTATATTTTCATACGATAGATTATATCGTTATATAACCGTAAAAAAATATTCAGCGCCAAAAAACAGAAATTTGGTAACAAAAAAAAGTTAAAATTAACTAACAGCTACGGGCACTTTAAACACCCGTCCTTTTGGCGCGCTTGTCGTGACGTCAAAGTCTACAATACAATCAAATGTTAAAAATCACAAAGACGTTGACGTCACATTCCATAGACTTTGACGTCACATTCGATCTGACCGTTTCGAGTATTTTGAATTTCCCACATTTTTATGCTTTTTAATAATTATTTTCTTAACGAAAAATAAATTAAATTAAAAAATATTTACATAGACATAATTCTAAAGCAAAAATGTTGATAAAAAAATATATTTAAGCCTTTTTTGAATTAGACGCATATTCCCTATTGTTCCATGGTTTTAATAGCAGTCCACTCTCTGTTGTTACGCAGCCAGGACAACTTTCTTCTTCCAACTTTACGCTTTCCCTCTATCACTCCCATCATTACTATATTGTAGCAGCCGGTATATCTCTGTTTAATGGTAAGAACCAATTCTGTCTTTTTGGCCATTAGTTTTAAAACCTCCTCATTTGAGACCTTATCTGTCCACTTAATCTGGAGCATACGATTTTATTTACTTGGATCTATTTATGAATCACTATAATATTGATATTTTATGCATTACAGAACATTGGTTAAATTATTATCGATACATGTACAATTTCAGTAAGCGCCTTCAATAGAATAAAAATTGTGCGTGGCGGTTCTTCGGTTATGTTCAGAACTTGTCTGTCGAAAGAGTTACCTACTGGACTGGCGTGTACTGCGAGTCGGAGAAGATTGTAGTAACATGCGTACCTACATAGTACATGAGTACTGAAGGTTCCTGCGTAAAAATATCCAAGTGTAAAAGTATTTTAGAACTGGTAGAAGTGGTATTGTATACAAGCACGTATACAGAGGGGGGGATAGTTGGGATTTATCCCCCCCGAAATCTGACTGATAAAAAAAACGATAGATGTCATTCATTCAGAAAGTAAGAGAAAAAGACTGGTCGGCATGTGTGACACTAGATTTATAGAACGTCACGACTCTATAAATGTATTTTGTGAGTTACTCAAACCTATTGTCATTACATTGAGAGAACTATCCTGCACAAACAGAACTGTTGCCCAAACTGCGTCTACATTCATAGCTGCGACGGAAAAGAGTAGTTTCTTGATTTCTCTAAAAACCTGTGAAAGATTTTTCAGAAAAATTAGAGTAAAGTACAGTGATTATCTACAGCGATTTTTACACAGTTCACATGGTTGTTTCAATGTTTGTCCCCCCCCCCCCCCCCCCCGAACCAAAAGTCTGGATACGTGCCTGATTGTATAGCCATCGGCAGCTGAACAGTTAGTCGCATATAAAATCTACTAACAGCTACCTGTTGTAGCTTTAGAATTTATGTCCAAGAAAATGGACCCAATACGCTTCTGTATCAACCTTTGGAAAAGTATGTTGAATGTGGAGCCGGTTGATTATTAATTTTCACGGCGCTTAAGTTATGCGCAACGCCTTGACCCGCTTCTTGCGAAACATCTATCGAGTGTCAATAATCAAATCAATCCGCCACACCGACCGATTCTCTAACGACAGATTCGAATCGAACCTAATGTCGCCACTGGCCAAATTTTAATCATTCTTCTCAATCAGCGTCACCTGTCACCTCTCTTAGTTTACACATTGGCACCAATTTTGTCTCATTTCATTAACATCCCATGTTTTCCAGTTTCCGAACGTCCTTCATTGGATGAAGGTTGAAGAATACTCACCACCGAAACACACACGTGCTCATTTCCCAAGACCGGATTATTTTGTTAATTATTACGAAACAACTTTTAATTTGATTTTTGCTTCAATTATGCAATACGTTTATTATTTATTTATTTATTTTGGTAAAGTACACAAACATAATGCAATTAATAATACAAAAAAAAGTGCATGTGTAAAAATCAATTGCTAAATTGCACTCCTAACTAGTTTACATAGAATAGTTAAATGTAATTTATGCTAACTTAAGATAATAAATAGTACGATAACAAAACTAAATACTAAATACAGAATATAGTTATTAAATATTACGGCAATACAATTTTTTTTAAACATTACCTAAACACACCCAATCAATGAACCTAATCTCTGTTTCAAAATGGAAAACCTACTATCAAATATATCTATTTCGGCCTCATGTCCGACAACCAGGTCATTATAGGCTCGACACATCCTGATCAGAGGATTGTAGTAAGAGGTGTTATTCTTATATGCTTGAATGGAAAAGGGACCTGAGTGGGGAGAACGTGATCTATATTTTATTTTAATCTGAATCGCGGACAGAAGATTCGGAGTATCCCAAGAAGAATGCAATATTTTATGAAGACAAAGAATATCATACCTCTTTCGTTTTTATTTCATTAAAAATTATCTCATATTTTAAAGTTTGTTTTTTAAGCACGGTTAAATTTGTCAGAGTCATTTAATGTAATAGTTATTAGTTTCTTACTCAAGGCGAGATCTCAAAAGGTAGCAAGATCTCAAAAGAGATCCCGGGTTCGATTCCTGGCAGGGTCAACTTTGAAAAATGAACTTTTCAAATTTGTCTCTGTCTGGATCTGGAAAGTAGTGGCAGGGGCACACTGCGATTCGCAGTCATTTGGGCAGCCCGTCTGGCCACCCCCTTACAGAAGACCACCGTGAAATAACAGCACGTGTGCTGTTGTGTTTCGGTGAGTGAAGTAAGGGATGCCAGGGCCGATTTCCCTATCCCTTCCCAATCCCTTATCCTTAATCCTATTGTAGTCGGCGGCGCACTTGCAGCCAATCTTTGCTTGCAGCAGCTTTGGCGTCGCTTGTGTTATAGGCGACGGTAGCTACCTACCATCGAGTGGACCGTCAGTCTGTCTGCCGAACTTAACATAAAAAAAAGCTTCGGTGTCTTAGTTGTGCCAAATGGAGTACAAGTGAAAAACGACGTTGTTAAGTAATGTTACATAAAAGTAGGCTAAAGTAGTCCAATGAATAAATAAGTTTAAGTAATAGCATAATGGGATCGGTTAATTGTAAGTTACGCAGTTATATCTGATTGAGTACCTTCGAGAGATAGTGATTGAGCCGCCCTCATTAATGTTATCATTCTACTCAAGGGGTATTGCTAATTAATTATTATGCCTTGTTTCATTTTTTTTTTTTTCGTTATATATTTTCATATCAGCGAGCAGTCGAGCGTAAAAAAGCTTGAGCAAGCGTCCGGCGGTGCGACAAAACTGCGCTGCGCGCCCTCCCGCGCGACACTCGACAATGCGCCATGCGCCCGAACGCGCTTTTACTGCTGCTGCCTCTGGTGCTAGCCCAATCCAACAATGATACGATACTCCTCGACGATGGAGCAATACTCCTCGACAACAACACCCTGATCCTGAACAATGGCACGACATTACAGCTGGAACACGTCGGTAACGACACTCTCGTCGAGTTGGACGGGGATCACGGACCGATCGTGCGCAAGAAGAGAACTTTCGGTGATATCGTATTCAGAGGATTAGCGGACGTGCTGGGATACAGTGTGCAAAGGAAGCCCCCGCAGGTTCAGTTCCCGCCGCCTCTTCCGCCGGTCCCCGGAATAGACGCGCCGTTGCAGGTGTCGTTGACGGCGAGCGCGTTCCAGCCGGCCTCGGCCACTGCGATACAGGCGGCCCCCGCGATACAGGCGGTCCCCGCGGCGCCGGCGGCTCCGCCCGCTGCCGTGGCTCAACCTTGCGGAGCACCGAGGGCGGCCGGACCGCCACCCTGCAGAGCGCAACTACCGCCGCCACCCAAAGCGGTAGCACCGCCTTGTCCGAGTCCGAGAGCAGCACCGCCCAAGCCAAATCCTCCACCGCCGCCGTGCGGCACGCCTCGGGCGAATCCTCCCGCGCAAGCGCCGTGTCCACCGCCAGCGAAAGCCGACAACCTGGACAGGATTCAGTCTAACTTACAGTTCAGTTTTAACTTCAACAGAAATGCGGCGACGCCGGCGCCGGTCGCGGCGGAGGCCGACGCGGCCGTCGCTAACGTAGAAGAGCAGGCTCAGCCCCAACCTCAAGCCGCTATACCTATCCAACCCCGTGCCGCCAAGCTACCTCCTCCGCAACCGCTCCGAAAGCCGCGGATCTATGTGGACGCTTTCGTAGTACGCAACGGAGTGACGCAGCGAGTGGACACGGTCGACGCGGAGCAATTCAACGCGCGTCGTTCCGCAGCCGAAGACGACTACTTGGCCTACGACGACGAAGAGGAGGCGCCTCCGCAACAGCAACCGGCTTACGACGATTACGAGGACGCGCAGGAATCGCGGGACCGCGCTAAGGCCGTTCGGGAGTTCGGCACGGCCGTCGGGCGATTCTGGGATGAAAAAAAACGCCAACCGCAACAGAAAAAAAACGCCGTTGCAAGAAAAGAAAAAAGACTTCCTCCGAATCATTACCGAAACGTTCACTTCGGAGATCGAGAGTTAGCCAATCAGATTCAGAGAAGAAGTGATTCACACGAGAGTTTACAACGAGACGGCGCACGACCGAATCGCATTCCTCGTCCTCCGCCCGAGGAGCCCGAGGACGAATACGAAGGAACCACGAGCACCGAGGACCCGCGGAGACCGCTAAAACCGCGCGTTTTGCCACCGACGGAACAGAACCCGGGACAGATCGACACCGTTACGGTACGGGTGCCACCTATATACAAAGAAAAACGACCGAAAAAACTTCACAGAGGAAAGCACAATCCGCCCGATCGCGACGAGGAGAACGTAAGCGAAGAAGTGGCCAATTCTGGCGAGCAGTATTTCGAAGATTCCGACGGTGAAAATAGCGCGGTGGCACCCAACACGGAGCGACCCCTGAGACGCAGAAGGCGAAGGAAACAACGGCGAAAGGCTCGCGACGTCGATCAGGCTAAAAACCGCAATGTCGAAGAGAATAAAGAAGACAGCGTTGAAAAAAGTGAACCGAACGCGGACGAAAGGAGCGAGGGTTACACTTCCGGAGAGAGCGAAGCGTTCACCGCTTTAGATTACGATTACTACGGAAACAAGCTACCCATTTCGGAGGAGGAGAAATTCTACAGACAGCTCACCGTTCCCCCGCCAACGATGGACGCGGACATCGAGCGTCACGAAAAGTCAGCCGACGGTGACGGACACTTTTTAAACGATCACGAACGATTGAAAGAGGATCCGGAGAAGATCAAGGAGGACTATCGGAGCAGAGACGATAGCGACGAGGATAAGGCCGAGGAATCCGAGCGAGCGGACGAAAGGGGACGGTCCGGGGACAAGGGTCGCGCAGACTCGAAGGACAGAACGGACAAGTTGAGTCCGAACGCCCACGTCCACGAGACCGGCTACAAAAACAACTTCGTCCACGCCACCAACGTCGTGGTGGACCACCCCGTACCGGCAGTCGCCACGGTCAAGAGGAAAACGGTCAACAACGGCACCGCGTAATCTCCCCAGTCGCCTTGCGAGCCCCCGCCATAATTCATAGCGTATCTATTTATTTGAGAAAACGGATGTTCCCTTTTAGCGAGCTGTCGGTGGACGAGCGGAGGATATCGGTCGCTTGCGTACGTTTCGTTGTGACGTCGAACATCTTTGTTATTTTTATACTTAGACCTAAGAGATTTTAATTGTACATTAAGTTTCCTAATAAAGCGTTTCGAAAAAAATCGATTTCGTTATTGACTGTGGCGGGTCTCGCTCGGAGGCGGCGCGCGGTGTCGCACTATGAAATCGGCTCGTTCGAAGCGCGCCTCGAACGACAACGTCTGTCGGCTATGTGGGTGAAGGTCCACTGCAGCTCCGAGATGAAATAGAAAAGAAAATAATAGAAACGCCCGCTCGTTGGCAACCGTTTCGCGAGATCAGGTGCAATGACCCACTTGTCGGCGCAACGCTTTTTGTCTGCAAGAATCGTTGCACTTGCAATCTTATCGCTTCGGCCGTAGTGTTCCAACTCATCTAAGAACTCGCGAAACTCCCGTCTTGCAAAACTCCATTAAAGCCGTCAATCGGCAAATTGAATATGTATTGATTGTTGGGATAAAATGCAGATTCATTAGTGTGGCGCTGACGTCGCTCGCTGATCTGGAACCAAAGGACGCGCTCTTGACCGTCCGCCTGCTAGATTTCACTTTTCAATCGTCTCATTATAACATTGACTTTGAGTATTAAGTACTCAGCAGACTTTTTAATCAGTTTTCTCCACTTTCTAATTAGCCATCGTCAACAGAGAATCTCCTTCTCCTATATCAAGATGAGTCAGTGTGGCGATTTTAGAGTCGGAGTAATTTAGCCTAAACAATGAGCAAAATATTTGATTATGAAACTTGGAAGACTAATATTCCTAAAATGCTGTGGAATCCTTAAATTCTCGCAATTAAATAGTCCGGAAGTTTCTTATTTATCAACAATAAATGACTCGTAAAAAAACCTTTTAGTGGTCCAGGAATTGATCTGTTGGAATTCCAGATAGGTGTATTGAGTTTTGAAATGTATAGCTGCGCTTTTTAATAAAAAATCAAGCTACCGGTTACTTATTATCATATAGTAACAATTCCCAATAGATAAATAACACCTTCACGAGACCTTCGATTTCTCGTTATCGAGAGAGTGGCGATAATTCCCAATATTTTTCAGTGCAGATTTCGTTTCCACAGTGGTTGAGATTTCGCAATGAAATTGTATAGAATTATATTATATTGCAATGAATTTAAACGATGTTTCACTTTCACTTAAAAACTTGACAATTCATAATAGGGTATTACATTTGGCAGAAATCACTATTACAAAACACCACCGCGCATGCGCTGCTCATTTTAGCAGGGTGTCGGGTTCGGCTATTGAAATTCTAATTGAATTCATTGACAATACTTATTAAGAAAACAATTTTCCTATTATTCTTTATTCTATTCTAGGCCAAACCAGCATCAAGCTCGAAGGACCATTAGTACCGAACAAGTACCTATTAAAGGTGAAAAGAGCAAAGTAACATAAATTGTTATAGTCACGGACTTTTTTCCGCATAGTTTTATTGATTGAGACATCGTTGTAATGTATCATAGTGGGTACAAATATATTAAAAACAGTTATGTGAACCGTAAGCGCATGTAAAAATTCGAATAAAAATAAAAACTGTGTTTGTGCACTCACAATGTTGTGAAGATTTTAATGTTATAACGTCATCAAACAGGCTAACGGTCCATTTGATAGTATAGTAGATGGCTCCACCGCCGGATTAAGGATAAGGGATTAGGGAATTGGGCTCTGGCTTCCCTTCTTACTGTCTATCCCTATCCCTCTTTCTAGATAATGTAAATATATATTATACTTAATATAATCTAAATTAAAGACAAGTTAAGAGAATGGAAATAAAGGTTGGCGGAGCCCAGTGTCGGCCGCCAGACGGTCGAGGTCATCCGCCCCTACCTAGAGACCCTAGATGGCTGGCGAAGCGGCGCGGAGTTCTCACGTTCCGCCCGATGCAGGCGTGGGGTTCACCGGTGGCCGCGAGAGAGTCGATAGGGGAAGGCCACCATTGCGGCTGCGCGGTAAACATTGCACAGCACATTTGGTCGACCGCCCGGATGGGCGGAGATCTCTCGTTGCCGGCCCTTGTGAAAGCAATGGTCGGCAGTGACCTTGCGTGGCAAGCGATGCTCGCGTTTTGCGAGCACATTAAGTCGTACAAGGATACGGCGTAGAGGCTGCGGGAGGAGGATCGCCTCTTCAACCGATCCGCCGGGTGCAGGCGACTGGTTTATGTCCGCCACCTTCCTCCTTGAACGGGACCTGGGCAGTAGTCTTAGGGGAGACTACCGCCAGTTGTGACGTCCCCGAGATGGCCGGCGTACCTTCACTGTCGAGTACGTCGAGGTTCCGACAGGAAACGCAGCCCTTCCGCCCTTCCCGCTCTGGACAGCCAGGCCAGGCTGCGGATATCGTCTCTAAATTCCTGCAACACCTTCCATCTTCGGCCACGTTAGAAATTCGTTCCGGTAGCAGTCCAGCATAACCGCCAGCATCTCTTTCGCTGCAGTGTATCTATGAAGATTTCAAAATATAAAAAAGGGTACACTGCGTTTCGCAGTCATTTGGCCAGTTCGTCTGGCGGCAGTAAACACCCAGTTACAAAAGACAACCGTGAAATAACAGCATGTGTGCAGTTGTGTTTCGGTGAGTGTGAAAGGGATGCCAAAGCCCATTTCCCTATCCCTTTCTTATCCCTTATCCTTAATTCACTTGCACACCCTTGACGTTGCTTGCGCTTGTGCATCAGGGGGCCACACTCGCACAGGATATGCATTGGTGTTGGCAGACGCGACACTCTCCCGTATTAGTGAGACCCATCATTTTAAGGTGCCTATTGAGGCGGCAGTGCCCTAATTAGCATGCACAAATTTCTCCTACTAAGCGACATAGCCTGATTTGTCACGTTTCGGCTATAGGCTTTTATGAGGCAATCAGGGCCGTCTTAACCCGGGGGCGCCTGCCGAGCGCTGACTATTTAGATATTTCATTGAACTTAACGCCATTGCATAGTTTCATATACTTGTTACGACAAATACGTATGCGCAAAATTAAATATAAAAAAAAATAGTCATCAACAATAATAATTGTTTTACTTTTATTAAAGCGGCTACACACGGCCCTAAAATTGGTGGCAATATCGGGGAAGTGGTGGGGAGCGCCCTAGATCGCTCCCTTGATCGCCTCATGTGTAGGCAAATCGTAATCAGTTTCCTCCTAACTCTGAAATCGGGTCGGTCGAACCCACGATTTAGGGGCGATTATCGTCTAGGGAGCGTTGTCGCATCGTGTATAGCGAAATCGGTGCCGATTTCACCGTAGTGTGTCTGCGACTGCAGCGGCGACAAGACGTATTTTTGTGTTTTTAATTTGTATTCCTTGCGAAGACATGGCGAAGGAAAAGAAGCGAGAAGCCTGGACGAAAGTCAATGATCTCTTCAAGAAGTTCCTCAACACATTCTATATCCATTCTTAAAAAGTTTTCAGCTTTTCCAAATGTCTCTCTCCCTTCTAAGGTGTTTCCATCTAGCTACAATATGGGCTTCTTCAAACTAGCAGTAAACAAATTTCTGCAAGGTCGGCAGCGCACATGCACCCCCCCCTAATGTTGCTTGTGTCCTTAGGCGACGGTAGCCACCTACCATCAAGTGGACCGTCAGCCTGTCTGCCACCTTTAATAATAATATTTAAAAAAAGTTCATGGCGTTTCATCAACCAGTTCTTCCTTTTTCGTCTTTGACTTGGTTGAACTATAGAAAGTGCCAGAGTGATGCCTATTCTCTGATGTTTTGAGAGTGTCGGCGGCATCTTGATAGACGAGCGCTTTGTTGCACGGTCGGTTTCACACTTAGTGTTAGGGACGTGTGTAGAGTAGCGGCCGATTTCATCCCCACTACCACTCTCCCGACATTGCCACCAATTTTAGGGCCGTGTGTAGGCGCTTTAAAAATTTTATTAAATGCAACACGCGCGCGGCAAAATCTCTAATCCAAAGATAGTGTATAACCTTTGACACATTGCCGCCCGGTCGCCCGCACTTGAAGCAAAATGATCTCTAAGTCAATAAAGTGTAAGTTCATTTGAAATGGGCGCGAGGCGGGGCGCGGCACCTGTGCGTCTGTCATAGGCGAGTAATTGCGCCCTTTGACATAGACGTCCGGGTGGCTGAGGGCGCAGGCTGAGCCCCGCACCCCGGCGCCGAATAGACTTAAGACGGCACTGGAGGCAATAGTAGCCACCTATCATCAAATGGACCGTTAGCCTGTCTGATAACCTCATATAAGTAAAAAATAAAAATATATATATACATATTTTATAACCACCACAAAATACCTCACATAACTGTTTTTAATATATTTGTATCCACTGGATCATCACTATTGTTCTACTAATGGAATAAAACCATTAGTAGAACTATAGTAAACTAATGCAAACTAGGTAATATTTTGGAATCAAATTGTGTTAATGAAGACTGATTACACAATATAAACATCGTCTCTTCTCATTACGGAGTCTTTTATTATAATAATATTAATGCTGACGCGTCATATTGAATAGCTGTCTGTTTAATGTAAGACTAGTTGCTAGCTGAAAATGAAATTTTATAACCATATTGGTTGGTGGCGTCCTATCGACTTGATTTAGACAAGAATGCATCAGTCGTTGCTAACGAGGGCTGGGCGTGGTGCTTGCGTAGGTGCTTATTGAGGGACTGCTTGTGAGCGTAGAGGGCCGTGCAGAGGGGGCAGCCGAGGGCGCGAGAGGGCCCAGCGCGAGGCGAGCTGCGTCTTAAAGCTCCGTGAGAAGCCATGTGAACCGACAGCTTGTTGGTCCTGAAACGTTTCCCGCACACCGCACACACGTACGGCTTCTCCCCTGGTGGCACACAAAACGTCAATAATTACTGTATGGTCATTAATGGTATTGTTTAGGTGATTATTACAATTATGTAAATAAGAGTTTGCTGAAAAGGGTCATTAAATGTTCAGTATCAGTGTATTGTACTCGTACAACGGGTTAGACGGCTCGTTTACATTTTATATTAAAAATTGTCTGAAGTATCGAGTTATCAACATTTTCTGTACCTGGTGAAGAATATAACATTTCTCTACAATCTTTTACAAAAATTTCAGGCCAATATTACATTCAAGTTAAAATATACTTTGGTCATGAAACGATTTACAGATATATATGCATATCAATCACACAATTCTCCACCTGTATGAATTCTGAGATGATCATTGAGTGTGTTCTTGCTGCTGAAGTCCTTCCCGCACTCGCTGCACTTGTACGGTCGCTCTCCTGCAACAGAAATAAACATCACTCATTCTATCACTACGCTTTGGCTTAAGCGTAAACTGAGGAATGCCAATATTGGCAAGGGATAGGTCCTTGTAGATAGAACTGTTTTCTTGGGCATTAATTGAAATGGGTTTCAAAGAGTTTTGTACTATGCCAATTTACAGATGCAGCCACTGTAAAACTGGCATACTTTAACAAGTTTCATAATATCATGTCCATAGAGAATAGAAGCAAGGACTAACTTACATGGTTGTTAAACTGAAAAACTGTCAAGATACAACCGTTAAACAGTGGTTCATAAATCGGCAAAAATGGTGCTTGTGTAGTTCATGAAACCACCGTAAATAAAATGCTACTGCACCCCCTTCTCCTACACTTTCTCATGTATACAGTTAGTCATCCTCACCTCTATTTTCTGAGATCATGTCCTACGGCATTATGTTTTGGAGATGTTATATAGCGTGTTCATAGAGAGGAATGACTGACCACTGTGCACCCGGATGTGCGTGTTGAGGTTGGTGTTGGAGGTGAATGTCTTGTGGCATCCTGGCGCGGGACAGGCGCGACGCACCTTCGGGGCGCAGTGCCTGCGGGCCAGCCACCGCGTCACGTGTCTGCTGCCGCAGGTTACGCACGCCCATTCGCGTTCATCTCGGTGGCGTTTCAGATGCAGCGTGAAGTTGAATTTCCTCGTAAAAGCTTTTCCGCAATATTGACATATGTGTGTCGGAGGCGTGCGTGTTCCGCTGTGCCTGCAGCGACGTTTCGAGCCACACTCGACGCACTGTGCGCTTGCGGGTAAATTTGCACTAGGCGCTTCTATCGCGTTAGTCTCGTCGCTTAAATCGTCTACTTCCTTTTCATACCTTATTTCCTTCGAGCTTCCAATAGTCTCTTCTTCATAACACTTATCGCGACTGTCCAAAGGCGTTTCTCGTCTCGGATGAGACGCGAGTAATCGATTAGACGTTTCGCATTTTGACAAAAATTTCAATGCAGTATCGAGTTCTATAAGACACTGAGAACATATCGAAGAAGGCCCTCCCTCCTCAATTACGACTTTCAACTTGACCAGTTTGTCGAACGGCGAGTGGCCCTTCAATTTTTCATACAGTGAAAATAGTGTATTTCGTTTTTGAAAGCATATTCTGCAAATGTTTTCGATCGATAAATTTTCCATTTACTAAGTTTCGAAATGGAGTTATCAATTTTTAATTATAGCCAACCAATGTTTACAGAGTTAATAATGAATATTTCTTATTAAAATAAATAATAACATAACAAGCCCTTGCATAAAAGTATACACACTTATATAAATGACATTAGAATTTATAAATCGATGTCAATGTCAAATCAACTGGTTTGTCAAAATTGACACTCGCACCGAAACCTTCGAAAACTAAAACATTTTATACTTTATTAAATTTTTAGATATGACTGAAATTGATTTTGGTGATTTTATTGCATTTACTGGCCATTTTACATCAGTAGTTTAAATTATTTTTAATACCAATTCTTATTAAATACAATACCTTGTTCTGTCTTAATGTATGGAGGCATTTTAAAAATAACTCGGCTCGAGAAATAAGGGAAAATAGTTTCATATAATAGGTGTTCAAGCAAAATGAGCTGAACATTTGGGAAAATGGAAAAAATTAATAAATGAGGCTGATTATGTAATATTTGGATGTAATCAGGTTTGCTCAGTATTTGAATCATAATTATGTAATTAAAATTCGTAATTGAAAATATAAATACATATTTGGTATTTGTAATTTCAATTACTTCCTACAAATGTACATACCTTGCTGCGTGTACATACCGCATAGTGAGCGTCACGAGATGGAATTAAATTCAATATTCGAATCTATTAGCAATTTAATAGAACAATACCCAAATGATGTATTTCTCATTACTGGCGATTTTAATGTGAGTTATGGTGAATGGTATTATGATTTTGATTCAAGTTCAATGGTAATGCAATCAAATACTAATTCATTAGTACAATTAACAGCAGATTTTATGAGTTTAACGAATCTTAAGCAATTTAATTCTTTCTTTAATGCACATAATAGACTATTAGATCTAATCTTTTGTAATATAAATTGTACTGTTACCTCTTGTAGCGATCCTATTACCGCAGAAGATGCACATCACAAATCATATCGACTTGAATCTAGAGTCCTTTATTTCTTTACCCCAAAAACTAAATAGTAGAAAACTTTTCTATCGTGCTGACTTTGACGCGATTCGTTCTGAGATGTCATCTATTGAATGGCATTCAAAACTGACAACCAGTAATGATATTGATTCCATAGTACATATTTTTTATGACACAATTAATGAAGTAATTGATAAACATATTCCTACTCGCAAATCACTCAATACCGCTCGCTATCCGCCTTGGTATACTATTCCACTCATTAAATTAACGAAAGAAAAAAGAAAATATCATACTAGATGGAAACGTTACGGAAATCCTTTAGACTTTCAAACATTCTCAACACTTCGAAAGAGAGAGTCAAAACTTCAAAATACTGAGTATCGAAATTTTATAAAACTGAGTGAAGAAAATATTAAAAAATGTCCCAAACTTTTCTGGCGTTACGTAAAATCAAAATCACAATCAAATAACATTCCTCAAGTGGTTGGTTGGAACCAGCGTGTTTCTAATTGTGGTGAGGACACTTGTAATCTATTTAATGAATATTTCAATTCTGTTTTTGTTCATAGTGCACCTCGCCCTGCCACTTATGACCCTGATTGTCCTCCTGTAAATTCCCCAATTGATCTAGGTGCTATAACTATTACCATGGACGTTATTCGTAATGAACTCAAAAGTATTGACATTTATAAAGGAGCCGGACATGACGGCATACACCCCATATTCATTCGCAACTGCGCTGATCAATTGACATTACCTTTGTTTATAATTTACTGCAAATCTTTAGAAGCAGGAATATTTCCATTAGTTTGGAAACAGGCTCTCATTACTCCTATTCCTAAGAACGAAAAAAGAGATGATGTTTCTCAATACCGACCAATATCTAAAGCCAACTTATTCGGTAAAATCTTTGAAAAAATTATTACTCGTGTTCTCGAGGGTGCTCTAAAAAATTATATCTGTGTTAACCAGCATGGTTTCTGTAAAGGGCGCTCTGTAGAAACTAATATGCTTACTTTCACTAACTTCCTGGTAGAGAGCATGGATAACCGAATGCAGGTGGATGTCGTGTATTCCGATTTTTCAAAGGCATTTGATAAAATTAACCACGATTTACTCATAGAAAAGCTGTGGACTATCGGAATTCATGGTGATCTACTACGATGGATGACATCATACGTCAAGAACCGATCCCAAGCAGTTTCTATAAAGGGTTATGTTTCAAGATTCCTGGAAATTCCCTCAGGAATTCCTCAGGGATCGCATATAGGACCATTATTTTTTATTCTGTATATTAATGATATTGGAAAGGTTATACATAACTCGAACTTCTTACTGTATGCTGATGATGCAAAGTTTTTCAAAACTATCACTACTATACAAGATTGTTTGCAACTTCAATCGGATCTAACACGAATATCTGAATATTGCTCATCAAATCAACTATACCTAAACCTTGACAAATGCTCTGTTATATCTTATACCCGTCGATATAACTCTCATATTTTTGACTATAAAGTTAATAATATATGCCTAAGAAGAGTTAGATCGGTACGCGATTTAGGTATAATCATGGATTGTAACTTATCTTTTAATTTACACATTGATAATATAGTCAATAGAGCTTTTCGCCAACTTGGATTTATTCTTAGGATTTCTAAACCGTTTAGGCATCCCCATACTCTAAAATTATTATATTTCAGTTTCGTTCGATCACTTTTGGATTTTGCTTGTATTATATGGAGCCCATTTTATGCTTGCCATATTGCTCGCATCGAGAGAATACAGAAGAAGTTCATCAAATCTTTAGATTTTCGTGGAAATTATGAATACGTATCTTATGAAAGCTCTCTTATCCGTCACTCATTAACTACTCTTGCAAATCGGCGAATAATGTTCGACCAGATATTTCTGTTTAAAATCTTAAATAATTACATTGATTCCCCTCAAATTTTGGAAAAAATTGCTTTAAGAGTGCCCAGACCTGGCTCCCGCTCACGAAAACTATTCTCTGTTCCTTTATATAAAACGATTTACACCAGCAATAACTTTTATAGACGTTGCGTTGACACATACAATAACAAATTTATGGATATGAATGTTTTTTGTAGCAGTTTGTCTAATTATAGGATTAAACTGCGAAATAAACTTTCAATAACTCCTTGATCATTTATCATGGCACAATGTATATTTCTTAATTCAATCTTTAAGATATTTATTTTGTAAGTATTACAGTACTATCTGTATTTTCGTTTAATATTTATATTTGTTTTGTGTATGGAACTCTAAGTCTCTTAGTATTAATTTATATATTAAAAAGAAAATGTATAACGACTGTTTGTTTCCTAAATAAAGAGAAAAAAAAAAAAAAAAAAATGTAATTTGTAATTGGCAGGTATTTCAAATACCTGACGTTGAGGTATTTTGTAGTTAGTATTTCAAATACTTATGTCTTCAAAATAAATTTTAAAATTTAGTGTCGCCCCTATAAACAATTACAGCACCTATAATGGATAAATGCAGCACACTGTTTATTTGTTAATCGCTTCATGTTACGTTATCATGAAACGAATAATTAATATGCCAAAAAGACGGCGGAACTGCCCCTCCGCGGTGCTATTAGGGCGCTTCACTAAAATCTATGAAGTTATCTATGAATGATACATCTATGAAGCCAATGAATTAAAATTTAGCGCTTGATAAAATTCTCTAAGACAGATAGCCAGTTCGTTTTCTTTAAAAAAAGATGTTTAAAAATTGTGTGTCTATGCTGCCGAGGTTCCATGCAAGCTATATAGTAATGTCCCGTATGTATTTCGATAAATTGAATCTGTTCGGGCGTAAAGACCATTGGAAGTCCAGGTGAATCTCGGTAAACAGTCATTTTTTATTCCACTTATCATCTAATGTAAGGCTTTCTTAATTCAGTGTAGGTATATTTTTTCTTTCTTGCGCTTTTAATGGCGGACCTTTTACAACAATAAGTTAATTAAACATAAATCTAAAACAAGGACATACAAAAAAATCACAGTGCTAATAGTAAGTAGTTATTATGCAACTGTCAAAAATAGTAAACACACGAGTTAATTAAAAAACGTTACATCGTTAAATTGTTACTTATTCATTATTTTTCCTGCAAGCCGGCTCTATGAAATTGAAAATATCACAGACATCCTTACGCATGAAAGTTCGGAAAACGATATAAAAAAGTAGATATGTTGATATTCATCGTAATTTTATCAAATTTGAACATCCTTGATTTTTTGCAACATTATACAAATAAAATCGTGGGGCTATTAAGCCATCTCATTTTGGTCGGAATAATCCGCCATTAAATTTCGTGGGGATAGTATTTTCATTGTATGATGATATTCGTGACAGTTCGTAACTGACAATTTTAGTGATGCAATCTAACATTTAATCGATTGAAAATATCGAAGCAGTTGTCGAACTACCGATTTTAGATTTTCAGATTTAGAAATAAATTCTAGTACTTAATTAGGAATAAAGGTTACGTTAAATAAATTATAGAATACAATGCAGTCTGTTTAAAATATTAATTTATATATTCATTACTGTCAGAACTCGTAACTTGACAACTCGTATCAGACTCAAAACAAAATTTACTTTTGTTTTATTGTTATTATTAGTCAGCTTTAGTTTTATTATCAAAATACGATGTTTTTAAAAATATATGGAATAGAAAAATATTTGTTAAATCTCCGAATATCCAATGAATAACATAGAGTAGTTTCGATATATCGAATATAAGTGTGAATATCCCTAGTGTCAATCCCTATTGACACAAGTTCCGTTCCACGCATTTTTTTTTTCTTAAATTTTGTCAATACCTAGCCAATCGAAAATGCCCACCTAATTATAAATATTCATAATTCACTTTTTCGGAACATTTTACGTTGTATTACCGGCTATAAACAAATAGCCGGTAATTACCATGTACTCCAGAAAAGGTAGCGGAAAACGGAACTAAAATCTATTTCAAAGCAAAGAAGCGTTTTATGAGCTTTACTTTTAGTGCCCTGGAGCAAAATTTTTCAAACGCCTCTCTCTCATATGGGCACGTGAGAAATGAATCATCTGAGTTTTGTGTATGAATTTTTTTCTTTTTTTTTTTTTATTATAGATGGGTTTGCTCTTGACCAGCATCTATCCATGTAGGAAGGATGAGGCCGAAGATGGAGCGAGCTCACCCAGAAGATGCCTATTCACTCGAACCTTGAAAAGATTTGGGGTATATGAGCTCGGAAATACAGACGCCGGCAGGGAGTTCCAATCCTTAGCAGTGCGCATCACAAAAGATGTTTTAAGGCGCTTGGTCCGAATTAGAGGGATATCGACAAGGTGAGGATGGTAACCAGCCGTACGTCTGCATGTCCGATAGAAGAAAGGGGAAGGCGGTATGATCTCATGCAGCTCTCGAGCACACTCTCCGAAGTACATCTTATAGAATACACACAGACAGGCAACTTTGCGTCTATGTGCCAGGCTCTGCAGCTTAGTTCTTATTAGTGTATCATCGCTAATGAGCCTCCTAGCTCTGCGATCCACCGAGTCGAGTGCAGCAAGTTGGTATTTTGCTGAGCCATCCCAAAGGTGACAGCAATACTCCATGCAGGATCGGACTTGTGCCTTGTATAAAGAGAGGAGCTGTCCAGATGTAAAGCATCGCTTCACTCTATTTAGTTCAGTTTTAATAAATAATGATAATGAACCTGTAATCTTTCAGCACATTTTTCTTGATAATAATAATACTTTTATTAGCTATATGCATGCAATGTTTAGTTACTTACAAGTTCGCAAAGTAACCAAAGTAACAAGTAACAATGTTCAAAAAATGAGAGAGGGGCTTGAAAAATGTTGCTCCAGGGCGCTGAAAGTGTAGCTACGCCACTGAAATTTTGGAATTTGTAATTTAATTAAATCAAAGCATCACATTCACACACAGTTACTCTCGCACACCTCACAAATATTTATTTATTTTATGCATAATTGGTACATAAAATTTACTAAAATCGTTTACTTCCCCCCACAGGACGGACAGAGCCTAGTAAGGGGGACAGAAATTCGTAGGATATGATTTTTATGCGTAGTCCTCGTTTAATTTTTCAAATTCTCAAATCAGTTACGTTGTTCCTTTGAGTTCTAGTTGGGAATCGAGAGTAAAAGCGGATGAAAGTTGTGCTCGTATTATTTGGTAACTGCGACACATGACTCCGCATAATAATGTCCTCTATAAAGGTACAGACAGAGACGAATTTGTACTTCTCACTACTCTCACAAATAAGAATCGATTTTCATATAAAGCCTCCGATATGGAAACTTTATGAGGAGTAAAATTGATACAAGCGTTAACTTAAAAGCGTTACGTTATCTGTTACTTTGACATTTGTGTGACAGATGACGCGTGTATTTATGTTCCCTAATTCTATTGTAGTGTAACAAGCAACCTAGAGGGTTTCTTAGGGCTTATAAACGCAAACGTCGAAATCTTGTATGAAAAGTGTAGTTCGCGTTGAGGAATGAAACGATATGTCATTATAACCTGCCGGCGCAGCGACATCTGACGTCGAAGAAATGAACTATTTGCACTTATAAAATGTAGTGATATCTGTGTATACCGAATGTAACTGACATATCTTTTGTTGGAACACGTGACATCTGAGTATGCAGAATGTCACTAAATAATATATCCAGTTATCTATTGACACAAGGAAAAATTTATATATTTAATTTTATACGTTTAAAGGAGTAAAATCTGACACATTTTTTGTTTACATCATCGTGACTTGATAAAAAAAAATACCTAATTACAATTGTAATAAATTAAGCACAAGCAGGTACTATTATTCAATAATTGCTTAAAATAACTATTAACTAACAGAACTATCAAAAATTAATATCAATCCATCAAAGCATATTTCTTCATCAAACGAATATTTTAATTCGTAAATCCTATATAAGTATTTTATAATTTTATACAATAGGCATGATGACAGATTTTGAAATTCCCTTCCATAATGTAGATACACGTCTACCATATCCGAAATAAATAATATTTCAGCAGAAAACTAAATTTCAACGAGAATTATTGAAGGTTTTTAAATCTATTTTGAATTACGCGCGAAAACGATCTTAAGAGGGCACTTTCCAACTCGAACAGCTTACTTATTCCATACTACGTAATTCCATGATTACTCATTAATTATAAGTCGTAGCAATACATAAAAAAACATGACATTTCTAGGACATAATATAAAGGTTTGCATCGCAACAAAAAACTGAAATTAATTTTATATCTAGTATAATCAATTTTTTAAATGTGCAGAATTTGTGACATTTTCGCGGGTTGAATTCTTGTAATTACTGACTAAAATCTAAAGATGTTATTCGATGGAAACATCCTACCTATAATGTACATTTGAAATTGGGATATCAATAGCTACCATCTATAAAGGTTTTTCTAAAATATTGGAATTGCTGGCGTATGTTTTATTATTTTCGCGAGTTGAATAAGTGGCGCGAATGTGTTGGCGTCGCATTCTGTCTTCGGTTATTCGCATTATAGTAAGTTGAGACAACAAATTCTCCCAAATACCTATTACTGAGTTCCCACGCTCGTACAGCGCCACCTTAAGTGTCATGGCGTCGCGTCTGATGAACCGTGACGTCACCCACATCTCATCAAATTTTTCATTCTGTTAAAGCAAAGTCAAGCAACACGATGGCACTTACCTGGGCGTGACGTCATTTGCTCTGATTGGTGTTTCTGATTTAATACTTCTATTTTATTGAAAATCTTATTAATTTCAATGTTAATACAAAAAATTAGTAATTTTTTAGACTCCTTTCAACATATATTTTTCTCCAAAACCATTTATACCGTCATCATGCCTATTACATGATTCTTGGGACATTTTTTTTTTAGCCTACTTTTTAAAGTGTTGTTTTTCTTCTGTGTTTATAACATTTCCATCCGAAAAACAATATGTTGTTCAAAATTCTCATAACTGCTTTAAAATAAAGGAATAAAACCATAGTCAACGTTAGAATGCGTCTCTGTGACCAATAAATAGAATTTTCTCTCGATTACGTTTGTCGATTGATTGGTATGCGTATAGCAATTGCAGCACCGTGTTATAGGGAATGACGGCACCGGCTACGAGTCCGATTCAGTCTACCGCTTCCACTCTATTATGAGCCTTAACGCGTCGGAATAGTGCTTAAATTTTAATGCAGCTCATTTGAAAAAAAGAGTACTGATGCTATGTTTAGGAACGTCGAAAGCATTCTCGTATAGCATAATGTAAGGACACACGTAGAGTGGGAGCGTCCGGCTCCCCGTCGACGACGCCAGTGAAAACGGAACGCCGGCTACATACTAATGGGATCGACTCAAAGTTATAAGTATAGGAGGAGGCCGTCGATGACATCGGTGTTCGGGTACCGGGCGCGCCGACCGACCGTCGCATCATGAGACTTTACTTAGTGAGTACGGAGCTGCAGTGAATTAAGCAAAGTGTCAGTCAGTGTTGTCAATTGAGTGTTGGTCGTGGTGTGTTTCAGATCGCGTCGGTGCTTTGCACTTGCTCGTGGCTCGCTGTAGCTGATGTGGCTCATCTCAAACTGAAAAAGGCTAGATTGAACGGAAGACATCACAAGAGGGGCGTTTACTCGACGGTGCCCACTTACAAACTCGGTCACGACATTCCGCTGGTGACACACTCCGTGGTCAAACCCATAGTCGTCTCCTATCCGCCGACCGCTTCTGTGACGGCGGTCAAAGTTCCCATCACTCGTCCTCACACCCCACAATTCCCGGTGATACATAAGAGTCCTATTCATAAATTATTTGGACATAAATTTCCACACGGTACGAAAACTTTAGTGTCGCCGCCGCCGGATCAACATTTTCATCATCACCACCACCATATCTCCCCGAGACCTGTACTTCCAGCGTTGCCGGCTCCGGCATTTCCACCTACACCGATAGTTCCTATCGCTCAACCCAGCACTCCAGTGGTGGGACGTCCGTTGCCGGCTCCTTCGCCATCAGTTTTTATTCAAAACGATCCAGCGCCTGCAACGGTTCCGGCACCGAATATTCCTCAAGCGCATCTCAAACCGGAATTTCAAGCAGCGCAGCTGCCTTTACCACCGGCGCCACTTTATCCAGCTCCCGTTGTTCCCTTGGCCTCACAATATCCTTACATCATACGCCCCGGTAACGCCGTCCAGACTTCTTATTTCGCCACCTATCCTAGATATCCATTATTAAATTATCAATCACCTCTAATACCTCTCGCTGCGCCTGCGGCTCCAGCACCTGTGACACAGTTGTTTTTGGATAACCCACCACAGCCTCAATATCATTTACTGCCTCAACCGAATGTACACAACGGAGTGTTCGAAGATAGCGGACACGGCGTAGCGGTAGATCAATCGCCGACTTTATTGCATCCAACGCAAGCACTCATACCACAAAGCCCTGTACATTTGCATCCTGATATTCACCTGCAAGGAAATCCGGAAGTCCATTTACACGCTCACCCGGAAGTTCATCTACAGCCTCAGCCGGAAGTACATTCACATCATCAACCGGATTTACATCTACACCCCCAACCGGACATTCATCTGCAATCGGCTCAGCCGGCGGTTCACGTCGACAGTAACGGGTGGTCTCCTGTACCGGTTCAACCTCTCGACCACCCCGCTACCGAGATTCATCACCGCCCCGAGTCCCACGAAGGACACTTTTTTACTCAGGAACAAGGCACTCAAGTGTTCGAGCATCACAGCAACGAGCAACAGTACCATGACCTGCATCAACTTCAACATCACATACAACAGATTGAACACGCTCAATACGACCAACATCTGAATAATCACAATTTCAACCCCGATTACATAACACAGCAAGAAGTCGAACACCAACAGCGTGCCAATCATAACTACGATCAACACGACGACTTCCACCGCGACCGAGAGGCTGGGTTGCAACCGCAGCCCGCACAGGAGTACGGGTCGCCCGGTCATTTAGGACAGGAGTACGGGGCACCGCATCCGGGTTTCGAGGGCAGAAGTGAAGGCGGAGAGGAAGACTCTCAACGGCATCAATTGTACCATAACCACATTCCGCTGGGTCTACAACCGCCACTCGACCGGCCGCTTGAACATTTTCGATAGCCCGTAACGGAGATAAAAACGAGTTAGTTGTAAAAATACATTGGTGCAACCAATATATTGTAGCATTTACTGATCGTATACTCGTCGAGTGGTTCAAATAATGTAAATATTGCTTAGCATTTAAGTTTATTTATTTAATAAAGAAACTGAGTCGTTCGACCTAATAGCTGTCATTATGAATGAATAAATCGCCGGTGATTGTGTCGGCTTGGATTCGGGCCACACGTGCGAGCGGCGAGAGTATCGCAACTGCATAGCGAGTGTGGTCAGTGGCCACGCCTCACTTTTTATCTATTTTACTAATATTTACTTAATCGAAGTTCCCCGCAAGATCCCAAAGATGATATACTTACTGTATACGAAAGAGACTAGACTAGAGGTCATCGAGAAATGAGTTGAACGGTAAAGAAATTTTATTTAATCCATTTCTTAGTCACATTGAGTAGGACATTGGTGATCGAAATAGACAACCTCTCCACCTGTAACTCAATTTAATTATCTTATTATTTATATGAAACCAAAAAGGGCTTAAATTTTTTAGTATTTGGGAACAAATTACATATTACCTAGACCTTATTTTATTTTATTATAGTAAAAATTGTAAAAATGATGCCGTAACATACCTACATTATGAGTTTGATATAAGTGAAAAACTGATGTTTTTAAATAACAGCTCAAACTTAGCTGTCAAACCATCGGAGGTACAGCTTTATTTCCTAAATTAATAAAAGCTCTATCACGATTTGGTGGTCAAATCGGGTACCTACACGAACCATCTTTCGAATAATCTAATAGTTACATCTTTGGAAAATTGTTATACATATATTTATCTTATATATAAAAATGAATCCCCATTTCCCTTGGTCACGGCATCGCGCGTGAACGGGTAGACCGATTTTAATTCGGTTTTGACCAATGGAAAGAGGGATAAACGGGGAATGTTTTAGGGTATACAAAAATTGCACGCCGGGCGAAGCCGGGGGCGGGCCGCTAGTATTTTATAAAAATCTAGACATTGGAGTAAAATTTATAATTTTTGTATAATGTTACATTTTGTTTTGAGGGACATAAACCTTAACTTGAAATTAATTATGTATCTATTGTGTGCAGGTACTTCATTTGACATTATTCAAATGCTGTCGCTTCTGAGGTAAGTATTCCTGCAGAATCGGCAGCGCATTCGCATTCCCCTTGGTGTTGATCATCAAGTAACCCGAAGCCTGTCCTGTTCATGATAGTTGATATGAATTAAGTTTTGCTCCGCATATCTGCTACAATTACACATACCTTGTCTCAAGTAGCGAATTGCGACTCGCCCCAATATGTATAAGGCAGTACGCATGTGCGCGAGCCCTAGCTTAGGCAACTTAGCTTGTACTTAGGTTCGCATATAAAACGTGCGGGGGCTCTCTGCTCCACCAGTGCTCACTCAGCCCTACGATCGACACACCGGCATCACGATGAAGGCTATGGTAAGATTGCATTTTCAAATGTCGTGCTCTAGTTATAGAATTTTTCTTAAATGCGATGTCGTCGGCAGACATGTTTGGCGGTACTGTTGGTGTTGGGCGTGGCGTACGCCGAAGAGAAGAAGACCGAGAAACGTGGACTTCTGGGCCTCGGCTACGGCGGCGGACTGGGCTACGGAGGGCTGGGCTACGGAGGACTCGGCCACGCGCCGCTAGTGTCCCACGGGATCGCCTCGCCCATCATTTCGCACGGCTACTCGGCGCCCCTCGTCTCCCACGGGATTTCCGGCGTGTACGGCCACGGCCTGGGCCTGGGCGCGCCTCTGCTGGGCCACGGCTACGGGCTGAGCGCGCCTCTCTTAGGGCACGGGCTGGGCGCGCCCCTCCTGGGCCTAGGCCATGGCTACATACATTAATATACGATTATTCCCAAACAATTAAATTCTTCGCGTGCCAAAATCCTGTGTTCCAATTCCAAATTTAGCGAAGCATCGAGGCTCACAATATTTATTTAAATGTAATATTTTTAGACTGGATGTTATTTCTTTAATATTTTCAATAAATGACGAAATTACTTTCATTTCTGTTTTATTTCCAAAACACTATCTTTCAATTTATTTATTTATTTATTTATTTATTTTCTAAAGGTACACCAACAGCACAAACAAAGAAAAGTTTATAATAGGTACCTATAGGTAACACAAGGCAATTTTAAGGCATACACAGATAAGCTACTAACTAGAAATTGAGACAATCGATAATACACGAACAGCAACACGCAAATTCTTTACAAAAAAAGGTTTAAAGGTTTCTCTAATATGTTGTATAATTATTTATTCTTAAGAAATCAGTATCAGGTATATGATAATGTTTGGCGACTCGGACGACATTGGAAGGAGGCTGTAATGTCGCAAGCGGAAGCGAGCGAGCGGATACGATTCTTGCGAAATGGATACGACTAGTACAAGTATTTTAGTTTACCTTAAAGTGGCGTACGCGCCCTATATTTCACTACGAGTGACATGCAATAAAAGTTGCGCATGACAGCAGGAATTCGCGATATGTGTTCGGTTGACAAATATCTCCGGTAAGCCGATCACGCGTGGCTAAATCTTCGCCAAAAATAATGGATCGAACATTATTATTATTATTATTAAAAATAATATAATCCGTAGTACATTACCCTCTGTTATACATGTTCATTCCGTAGGCTGTTCTATTTTACGACGTTGTCGCGTCGGTGCGAAAACATGGTGCCGTTATTTTGCGTGTTACTTTTATGGGGTTTTTTGTCAGAAAAAACATAAATAGCGGCAATGTCTTAAGGAAATTTAACGAAGCGAGGCAAGTGCTTGAATAATCAGACATAATACGAGTGAAACGTTTATAAGCGAACACCAAGCCTACACACATTAATCCTAACTGATATTATAAATCCGAAAGTAACTTTATTTCTTATTCTTTCACACTTTAAATGCTGAACCGATCGATATACACACGTTGGCTGCGGTAAAGGAAAGGACATACGAGGGCTGTTCCAAAAGTTTTTAGTGAAATGAATAATAGTTAGAATATTAAAAAGTTTTTGCACCCCTATGCACTTATGCATTCGAGTAAACCAGTCCTCAAAACATTTAAAAAACGCATCTCGCTTGAGGTCGAAAAATAACCGACGAAATTCTTCGACGGCCTCGTTTGCGGTGTTAAATTTTTTTTACTGTGGGAAATACAAAAAAATCGCACGGAGCTAAATCTGGGCTGTACGGAGGATGGGGTAACATTTGTACCCCCGAAGTTGACAAACAGTCGATGGTTCTAGCAGCTGTGTTATCTTGGTAAAAAAGAATGCCACGGACGCCGCTCCTGTCCAGAAATGGATTGTCGAGGGCAAAAGCTAATTGTACACTAAAGTAGGTGGTACTTAGGTTTAACAAAAATAAAGTAAAGACAAGAGAGGAAAAATAAGTGGGAAATCATGTGTAATGTGATAAAAAAAAAGAAAATTTTGCTTGTATCATTTCCATACTTTATAAGAAGGC
The DNA here is from genome assembly GCA_910589475.2 of Bembecia ichneumoniformis. NCBI lineage: Eukaryota > Metazoa > Arthropoda > Insecta > Lepidoptera > Sesiidae > Bembecia > Bembecia ichneumoniformis. The sequence continues at coordinate 17,890,457 of OU342535.1, forward strand.
AAATGATGGGTACAGTGAATTAAATTTAAAAACCAGTTGCAAAATTTACATTCTGGTAGTAGGTATTACGTGACGTTTATCCCAACCGATTGGATCAATTTTCGTTTCTTAAAAAAGACTAATTTTTATTGAGACAATTTAGTTTGGTGTAACCGGTTCGCCATAAGCTACTTAACAAAGAAAGGGTAGATACTATAAGAGCTATTAATAATAATTACTACCAGTGGATGCAATCACTATAATTATACTATACGAATATGTTTTACCACAAAATAAGAAATTAGTTTAATACATGTATATTTTCTTATCATGATCCGATTTCTTTTCCTTTAGGGCGTATACTACTATAAATTATTTGAAAAACAACTAAATATTTGTGGGAGGTTTGGTCATTGGATCTGTTACAATTTTAAACCAAATGGACAGAGAACAACTGTGTGTCTACATTACTCGTAGCGCGTGGTTTGTACCTTTATTACCTATAGGAACAAAGTTTACGCAATAGAAAATATGCAAAACAAATTTGATCTTTCTTTTATTCAACAAAAAATAGCAATAAATGGAAGTTATACCTTCCTAAGCGAAAGCTCACGACAAGATCCTTGTGTCTAAACTAAAACATTATTCGAGTGCTTAAACTATAACATTAACTTAACTAAAACATTATACGATTCCCGACTGGACAAACTTTGGAATTGGTCTGGATCTGGAAAGTAGTGTCAGTTCGCAGTCATTTAAGCAACCCGTCTGATGGCAGTAACCGTCTCCCCTTATAGAAGACTACCGTCAAATAAAAGTAGGTGAGTGAGTAAGGGATGCCCGGGCCCATTTCCCTATCCCCTCCTAATACCCTTATCCTTCATCCTGCTGTAATCGGCATCGCACTTGCAGCACCAGTAGCGTTGCTTGTGTTATAGGCGACGGTAGCCACCTGCCATCAAATGGACCGTCAGCCTATCTGCCGATCATAACATTAAAAAAAAATAACCGCTCAATTCAAAATTCAAATCAGTCTTTTATTTATTGTGTACTTAGTATATTTAAAGAGATCTTCATTAGACAGATCATAAAATCATACTACGAGTATGAATGGGTAATAAAATCTGGCGGCGGAAAGGACGCAACTAGACTGACTGATTGACGGTTCAAAATGTTGCTACACTCAACATTAGCCGATTTTCGAAAGTTCTGTTAACAAATAGAAAAACTAGCTGACGGTGGCCAAGTTTTAATATGTATACACTAATTATACTTATCTAAGTAAAACACTTAGACAAGTATCCGGTTTACATAGTTAAAGTACGAACCTGCTTTATTTTTGGTCTAAAATTACTTTTAACATTATGGAATTAAACTTCTAATTTGCTCTATCAAGTATGATAAAGTCCAGTGTTTCTGTTGATAGACAACAGAACATAATATTGGACCTTAGATATTTTATTTTATCCAAACGCTGCTGTGACTCCCTCTATTATTTTTCCTAAACACAATAAAATGTTGGAAATGACATTTATTGTGAGATGACATTCATTTGTGAATTAGCGTTCTAATGTTTGTTCGCGAACTGTGTTGTACCATTGAATCAAACACATGTACAAACATTCCGTGTGCATTGCGCGAGCGCATCTCTCATTACAAAATAAACAACTGTCCTCCGAGTGGAGAGCTCATTATCATTAGGCCTCCCCCATCATTTTACAATATGACCGGTCAGAAGCAGCCCGGATCCACCGTCGACTCGCGGGTTTTATCAGAATCCGCTCTTATCAAGCGTATAGCTTGATAAGAGCGTATCGTTGATACTATCGTTGATTGACGTTGAGCTTTCTTACGGGGCCTATAGTTAGAGACCACGTTCCAGCGTCATATTGTCATCACTGGGAACAAACGTTGACCGAAAATTTTTGTTTTGAGGCACTATGGAATTTTATGGATTTCCCATCCATTTGTCGATTGACCTCTACCTAATTGGACCGTTGGTCCCAAGTAGATGTACTCGTCGACAACTTCGAGAGTTGAATTTTCAACTGTCACTGAGGTGGGCACCACACAGACATTAGACATAACTTTCGCCTTGTCCATATTCATCTCAAGGCCCACCCTTTGGGAAACTCGGTTGAGGCCATCGACCATCGTGTTAAGTTCGCGATGACCACAATACCGTCAACGAACCGAGGGTGAATGATATACTCGCCGTTAGTTTGATGCCAAGTCCTTGCTTAAATGCATCTTCGGAGAGAGTACACTTTCCTGTCTCACGCCTTGTACTCGAACTGGAAACTACAACAATGTACAAACACTTCCAACACCTCGGTATACCTCGAGCACCACCCGTGTTTCGATCGTATTAGGTACATATAACTTTTATAATGAGGTAAAAATACTCTCTTAATATAAAGCGAAAAGGGACAAGGTATTCTTGTGGAGATGATGTCTTGTTAAGATCTGAATTCTATAGAAGTAAAATGAAAATTGTCAACTCATCTAATGTCATGGAAAAATTTGTTAAATTTAATATAATGATATGAGATACCATCTTGTTTTGATCCTTTTTCGGAATTACCTAATACGACGTAATATTATATTATTTTTAACGTTATTTTTATGTCGACTATGACACTATGACACATTCTCAGACCTTTTTTTTACTGTGCTCCATTAAAATGGTTTTTTATGCAGATCGTTTCTTAAATAAGACGGTTGAGGTAATATTAGAATAGTCAGTCGTAGATACACTTATCTAATACGACTACAATACGTTCTAACCGTAATCCTTGTGTAATAATCTGGCTCACGAAATGATTTGTAAGTTCAAAAGCATATATCGTCATTTGAAATATCTTTCTTAGCAAACAGAACACACCCTCTCCCGTTACGTCAGTATTATTTCTTGTATTTAATTATTTTTGTAGTTCTTTGTATTCTATATTGAGTGAATATAAATTTGTTTCATGTTAAATAGACATGTATAATTTTAGGTTACAATATGCTCTTTAATATGTATATGTTAACGGCAGAATCATAGTGTTATAGCTAATGTAGAATGTTAATGTTAATATAGGTAATGTAATGTAGATTTTAGTTATAAGTTTTGTATAAATGTATTACAGTCCACCAAGCATTGGTAAACACAAAGGATCTCAGGTACATGGGGACGGAATGCGACGGTTAGTGCTACCGTGCTAAAATTATTTGAATGTAGTTTTTGGGTCAGTGTTGGTCCGTTCGCCCATAGTGAATGTCGTGTACGCGCTCTGAGCCTCCTTTGTGTTCGCCACGTGGGATAAATGCCATGTTGCATTACACGTGTGTACGATAGTGTCTGTATTTTCCTTTCCTACATAAACCCCTAAGCCCTAAGCAGTAACGCCGTTTACAGTATAGGACATTCCTTAATCCCCCTCCCTGGACGAGCTTAGCCTAGTGTTGTCTTTGGAAATTAATAAATAAATAAAAATAATATCCATTCGTCTTTGGTAACCGTTTTAGTCGATCGAATCATGCGATGACCGCGTTTTGAATAAATTAAGTCAGAGTTCGATCGAGTTTTTCGTCTGCTAGTTCCAGTTGTTTCGGTTCTATCTCTATGCCTATATAAGGAGGGCGCTCTTGTGCAACAGGATAGAGCCTCTCCAGTATTCGGTGCGACCACCTGGTGAAATTTCAAAACAATATGAAGATTGTGGTAAGTTACACACACATTCCTAACTGAGTAATTGAGTACAAAAGAGTCAACGAAAACTGTTGTGTTTTGTTCTTATAAAACCATTAATTTTTTTTGTATAATGTTTATTTGAGTATTTGAGTGGTATACTGAAAGTGGGCACTTTTGTAAATTTCAAATCATCCCATTTCGTATCGAGCGGCCGATCCACTCGATGGTGGATGGTTACCGTCGCCTATAACACAAACAACGCCACTGGATATGAAAGAGCGTTGCTGACCAAGGATCGCCTGGCCTTCTACTAAATTGAACATCTAGTATTCAGGAGTTTCAGTGATTTTGGTCAACTACCCGCAATTGTCATAAAAGAAGATTGGCCGATAATAAGCATTTATAGTTCTACCGATTCTCTTTAACATTCATAGGTTAGGAACAATTAATTAATGTCAAATTCTTAAAATTAGATTACATGGTAAATAGTTCAGAATTAAAACGATTATTTATAGAAGACCTTGTTAGCAATCATCAGACCTAACGCCAACGGATTTGTAGCCATTTACTTTTATTTTAATTACTAGGCTTCACCATACTGTACTTTCAAAAGGTATTTTTGAAAGTACAGTACAGAATACAGAGCCTCCTAGCTCTGCGAGTCACCGAGTCGAGTGCGGCAAGTTGGTATTTCGCTGAGCCATCCCAAAGGTGACAGTAATACTCCATGCAAATCGGACTTGTGCCTTGTACAAAGAGAGGAGCTGTCCAGATGTGAAACATCGCTTCACTCTATTTAGGATGCCCAACTTTTTGGACTCGATAGAAGTACCGAAATATTAAAAAGTAATAAAAATGATTAACTCTGTTTAAAATAAACGGTTTGAAGTTTCTGCAAGTCAGGCAGATCTCTGTTAGGTATCGCAGTTTTGTCTATTTCTTTAATATTGCAATTTAATAGCGAAGTAGATCCAAAACATTGTTTAAGGTCCAAAACATTCCGTAGTTAGTGAAATGTGCAAATTTACTGTGTCAAAACGCAATTTTTATATATTTTAGCGAATAAACTGTAACAAAGAAAATGATGAATTTCAGGTGGCGGTTCTGTCGGTGATAGCGCTCACGTGTGCGACTCCAGTGGCTCGCGATAAGCGCAGCTTCGGCCATTTCGGCGGCCCCGTCTCCTACTACAGCGCGCCGGTCGCCTCCTACTACTCGGAACCCTCATATGTGAGTATACCTTCCGACTGGAATTACAGCAGCATTCCGACCGACCTTCTCGCTAATCTTAGTATTGTGCGATCTCGGCAGGTAGCGCCGGTGTACACGTACCCGGAGTCCACGCACGTCTCGACGCTGTCCACCACCCAGTACAAGGTGCACGTGCCCGTCACTTACACCTACACCTACCAGCAGCCCGTGCACTCCCACAGCACCGTCTACCATCACGCGCCCACCGGCCACGGGTGGGCCGGCGACTCGTGGTATTGAAGCCTAACAATATAAAAATAAACGAAACTGTTGATAAATTGTGTTTCTCTGACTCCTTACCGCTTCAAACTAGCACATTATAACATTGGATTGCAATCGTACAGGATAATAGAAACGAATAATCAAGGTATCATTTGGGTGTTCTCACATTATTATTGTTATTTTTTTAATATTTACAAAAAACAAAAAATACTATCAATTTGGACTACATCACATATAATAACACAAAACCCCGTTTTACCAATTTTTTTATTTTTTATTAAAGATGGATTTGCTCTTGGCCATCATCTATCCATGTAGGAAGGATGAGGCCGACGATGGAGCGAGCTCACCCAGAAGATGCCTATTCACTTGAACCTTGAAAAGATTTGGGTTATATGAGCTCGGGAATACAGACGCCAGCAGAGAGTTCCAATCCTTAGCAGTGCGCATTTCAAAAGATGTTTTAAAGCGCTTGGTCCGAATTAGAGGGATTTCGACAAGGTGAGGATGGTAACCGGCCGTACGTCTGCGTGTCCGATAGAAGAAAGGGGAAGGCGGTATGATCTCATGCAGCTATCGAGCACACTCTCCGAAGTACATCTTATAGAATACACACAGACAGGCAACTTTGCGTCTATGTGCCAGGCTCTGCAGCTTAGTTCTTATTAGTGTATCATCGCTAATGAGCCTCCTAGCTCTGCGATCCACCGAGTCGAGTGCAGCAAGTTGGTATTTTGCTGAGCCATCCCAAAGGTGACAGCAATACTCCATGCAGGATCGGACTTGTGCCTTGTATAAAGAGAGGAGCTGTCCAGATGTAAAGTATCGCTTCACTCTATTTAGTATGCCCAACTTTTTGGCCGCTGTTTGGGCCTTCGACTCGATAGAAGAACCGAAGTTGAGATTTGAGCACAACCTCATGCCAAGAAGCTCAAGATCATTGGCCACAGGTACGGATGCACCTCGGAAAGTTGGAGCCAAGTCGAAAGGGCTCCTTTTTGCAGAGAACAAACACGCCTGCGTTTTGGTGGCGTTAAAATCAACCAGATTCCTGTCTCCCCATTGGGATACAAGATTTAAGGTTGAGTCAATTCGCTCAACCATTGCCTCCCTCTCAGAACGAATCTCATCGCGACCGGCCCCCGCGCCGGACAAATATCTCTCCATGACCGTACTGTCATCTGCGTATGCAACTACTCCTGGAAGAAGTAAGTCATTAATATGAAGCAGGAAAAGAGTCGCAGAGAGAACAGATCCCTGAGGAACACCGGCATCAATTGCCATGAGGTCCGAGGAGCAGCCATCAATGACTACTCGAATTGACCGTTCATTCAGGAAATCTGAAATCCAGCTACAAAGACCGGAGGGGATGCCGTATTTAGGAAGCTTGCCAAGTAGAATTGCATGCCAAACCCTGTCAAAGGCCTTTGATATGTCGAGTGACACGGCGAGAGCCTCGCCATGTTTCTCGATGGCTTCACCCCAGTAGTGCGTGACACATACAAGAAGATCCCCGGTTGAACGTCCCTGACGAAATCCATATTGGCGATCACTGAGCAGGTCGTTAGCTTCAAGATATGTCAGCAGCTTACTATTCAGCACTCTCTCCATAACCTTACAGAGTACAGAAGTGATGGCGATTGGTCGATAATTACAGGGGTCGGCACGACTACCCTTTTTGGGCACTGGCTGAACATTGGCAAGCTTCCAAGATGCCGGCACGGTATTCGTCCTGAGAGAGAGACGGTACAGGCGTGTAAGTACAGGAGACAATTCAGGACCATCTAGCTTACATATCCCGGGGCTTTTCGCACAGGCAATCATATAATCAGCGACTTCAGTTCCTCAAAATTGTATATCTGTGTGATCGCAGAAAACTCTTAGATCTTATATTCCTTTACAAGATTTTGCATGGACTGGCAGACTCGCCGTCTATCCTATCGCAGCTTGGTTTTTGCGTTCCACGTAAGGTGCCCAGAAATCCCGTGTATAAAGTGTTTGCATGTCCAACTTGCAGGACAAATATTGGCCGCAATGCTCCCTAGTTAGGATCAAAAATCAATTCAATTCAATCTGTAGATTTGATCCTCAGATTGACATAAACCATGACAGTTTGGCAGTCTTTCGTCGCAAGATACGGAAATGCATACCATCTTTCAGGAATGTTCAATGATCTACTTAATGATTATATATGTATATACCATTTATGTATTTTAAATTGTGTCTGATTGCAGATTCCGTTGTCTGCTTTGAGTCTGTAACTATTTAATTATAACTTTGGATATTAGTATAAGTACTCTTATATTTTATTCTATAAGCCTTAAGGTTTTGCCTAATTATTATGGCAATAAGTATCAGGTCGATAATAAATTTGTAAAAGCTGTGTATACCTATAATTGGAACTCACATCAGACTATGACCGAATGTGAATTTTATTATTACATGATTGTTGTATTTTCTGTTGGTGTACCTATTATAAATAAATAAATAAATAAATAAATCTAGTTTATACAAGCGCTTACCAACTATACCTAAATGTTGTAACGCGCTAAGAAATTGAAGTGAACCTTTAAATATATGTAAATAAGTGGTAAACAAATAAAGGTAAACAAATAAAATAACGAAATACCTTTAAAACTATTATATCACAAAAAAATGTGTGTGGGTGTGTTCGCTTGGGTGTTATGAAGTATATCCATAAAAAAGAATTATTTGTTCGTCACGGCCTGTATAATTAGCCTCTAATATAAATTAGTATTGTGTGTGGGAGTTAGAGGTCATATAACATGGTTATTCGCCTATTTAGTGCGATGAAATAGGGCTAAATGGAAGCATTGTCAGCCGATGTCCTGAAGGGTGTGGCGTAGGAGTGATACGACAGCATCTATGGCCCGGCTCCGAGTTTTCCCTCAGCGTAGGTACTGTTAGTTAGTATTTTTATTACTTACAATCAGCTTACAATTTTTTTATTAATAATAACAATAATAATAAATTTATTTTTAACCAACAAGGATCATATTATGTTAGTAACAACTTAAATCTATGTTAGTATTACATATGTTTCTTAGTCAGTACATGAACCATGCAACAGTGGTTCAGGTACTGACAGTCAAGCCTAGCAGCAAATGCGCTCAGGATGCAGTCGGAGCTGGCCCGAACCCTATGCACCAGGGATGCACACCGCTTCCGGATTATCGTATAGAAACAGTCGACCCGCGACTCGGCGAACATTCCCGATGCACTACGAAATCGTGGAAGCCCCATCAGCACCCTAAAATTAATTACGCTATTTAAAATTACGTCATTTCCTCTGGAATAAAATAAAAAATTACATTATACTCAGTATAAAATGACTACCCATAGTGTATGGAAGGGTACTCGCTCAACCCGCAAGGCGTTCACGAGGCTTCATGAGACAACTCCGAGAAGCATTTTACGAGTTATCGTCCGACGTGACAGTGATAGCCAACTTGACATTGGCTCGAGGTCGATCATGTGGAATGTTTCGAAACCGCATTACATCCAGTTTTATGTGGAAAACAAAGTTTTGATAACGACCAATTGCTCTGAGGGCGAATTGCACAATGCGCGCTCATTTGTGAGTTTAATCGGTTTCGGTTTATATAAATGTCCCTAAGAATCCATCGACATCATCACAGCGGTCACCTTCCTTCTCACCCTACAACGCGCAACGCCTTAACGACACTCGTCATGAAATTGTTTGTGAGTAAACATTTACAGTATGCGTTCATGAAATAGATGCAGACATTGGCAACATCGTCGATTTATTTATTTATTTATTTATTTATTTGCCGTGCATCTGCATATACCTACTTCTATCGCATTCAATCTATATAAATATATAAAAACAAAACTATGCAATTCGGCACTAACAACCTTAAATTAATATCATTTTCATGACTCAAGCTCAGCTCTTTCTTTTACATAATAGACGAACGTAGTAGGTCGTTGACAGACGAAAATAGAAACGTGTCGGATATCAATTTTTTATTCCCTCCCATAACTTTTATAACATTGCAGGTATACACACTGGTGGCGATAGTGGCCGGCGCAGTGGGATCCTCGCCGATGCGCAACAAACGCGGAATTTACGGCGAACCTGGTGGTCTACTGTCGCCGGCTTACAGCTCATCGCTTCTACTAGGCTCGCACGATTATCACCACGGTGCACCACTACTGTCGTCTCACTCCTACCACTCCGCTCCATTGCTCGGCTCGTCTTCGTTGTACGGCTCACATTCGTATCACTCATCTCCACTGTACAGCTCCCACTCTCTCCACTCCGCTCCACTGTACAGCTCCCACTCTCTCCACTCCGCCCCACTGTACAGCTCCCACTCGCTCCCCTCTGCGCCTCTGCTTAGCTATCATTCACTTCACTCTGCTCCACTATATAGCTCCCACTCTCTCCACGCTGCACCATTGTACGCCTCCCATTCGCTGCACTCTGCACCGCTGTACAGCTCGCCCTCGTTACATTCGGCTCCACTGCTAAGCTCGTACGCCCCCTCCGCGGCCGTTCTCCCTTCTAGAACTATAATTAAGTCAGCGCCCATCATCGTCCGTAAGAAGTACGTCGCAGCACCGAGATACGCGTCGGGCTGGTGGTGATATTGTCCGCCCTGTCCTTAATTTATTGCATAATATAAAATATATTATAAAAAAAATTGTTTTTTTTTCTACCATAACACGTAACATCTGATGTGAAGGTTTATGCACAATCATCTATGTATTCAAGGAATTATGTAAAATAAATGAATATAGGCGGCATCACGCTTAACGAAGTTGCGAAAGGACCTTCCACTATAAACTTGCAATGGGTACAACTTGAAAACGGTAGACGAACTGCAATGTGCGACACTTTGCCAACTGCGCACTTTAAGGCTGCGTACAAAACAAAAAATATTTGTAATTTCACCCGCGTGGCCCCATAAGCGATTGTGACTGATCATATGAAACAATGTGCATTGAAGTATGCATAACATGAGACGGAAGATAGCGCATTTCGCTCAATAAAAATGTTATAAGTGCCAAAAGTATTAAATATTAATTACTTGTAAACTACAAAGTCAAATGAAAAATTAATCCTCAAAGCCCTAAATAATCTGGGAAGTGAGATTACTGATAGTTTTTTAGGTTTGTAATATGTGTCATTTTGAAAATAAAACAAAAACGATAAAAATGAGAGGTCATTCAGTGATTTTTTCTATCGAGAAAATTTCATCGTATAAAATTTTCTTTTAAACATTTCACTTTTATTTATAACTAGTGACCCGCCCCCGACTTCGCCCGGCGTGCAATTTTTATATACCCTAAAACATTCTCCGTTCATCCCTCTTTCCATTGGTCAAAACCGAATTAAAATCGGTCTACCCGTTCACGCGTGATGCCGTGACCAAGGGAAATGGGGATTCATTTTTATATATATATAAGATAAATATATGTATAACAATTTTCCAAAGATGTAACTATTAGATTATTCGAAAGATGGTTCGTGTAGGTACCCGATTTGACCACCAAATCGTGATAGAGCTTTTATTAATTTAGGAATAACTGGTTGTACAATTAGTCCATTTTTATAAATATCTATTAGAAACTAGCTGAGCCCGCAACTTCGTACGCGTGGTATTCAGTAAAGCGCGCAACTTTTTTGTTTGTAAACCGATGGGAATGAAACAAACACTAAATGTTACGGGAAACTGTATTCAAATCGGTTAAGCCGTTTCTACTTTTTTTTTAAATCTTTAATGTACAGACACGGCTCGTTTACGATTTTATTATATGTATAGATAATAGACAGGAATTTAAGAGACGGTATCATAGAAATTTTGGTCGTCTTTTCAGTAACTGTTGCAAGGAGGCATTTTACAATCTAACATTTTTATATTAATTGAAAAGAATAAAAAACATCTGTTCTACCATTAAAATACAAATTCTACGATTAAAATACATTGAATTAAATGTGCGGCATGCATTTTGCCATCTCGCTAAGCACTGACGAGGGAAAGGCGATCCAAATACGAATCTACCATAATGGAGAGGCATTTCATTATAATAGTTACAGACAAAGCTTATAGGACCTACTGCAACCGATTATTATACTAGCGGCAGTAACCACCCCCTTACAGAAGACCACCGTGAAACAACAGCACGGTGAGTGAGTAAAGGGATGCCAGAGCCCATTTTCCTATTCCCTCCTAATCCCTTATCCTCGATCCTACTGCAGTCGGCAGCGCACTTGCAGCAGCTTTGGCGTTGTTCGTGTTATAGGCGACTGTACCCACCTACCATCAAGTGGACCGTCAGCCTGTCTGCCGATCTTGACAGAAAAAAAAATAGTACAATGTTCAAGAGTCGAAGTACTCATTTCGTGAGTTTCCTCACTGTTTATCCAATTAGTATACTGTGTGAGAGATGTGGCGGAACCGGCTCGTCGCTTTTATTGAGGTCATCTCGCATCAAAAATAACATTTGGAAATATTTGGATCGTTCCAATACCAGGATATGCCTTCCTCAAATTGTCCAATAGTAGATTCCAAAAAAGAACACTATTTTATTTATTCACAAGTAACTTCCTGATTTTTAGGATAAATGGAATAATTTGGTGTCAAAAGGTTATAATTTGTTTTTATTAAAAATAAAGTAATCTTTATTTTTGATATAAATAAAACGGATATAAAATACTTAGATATATTTAATAAATATTTGTATACAAATAGACTAAAAGCTCACGCTTGAGATATTAGCTGCAATAAGTTAGTTACAAAATAAAGAGAGTAATTGAATAGAAGTTTGCGAACTCAGCTTACTTTACACAGCAACGATTCATTTTACACTCTGAACAATGTGATCATTTGTAAATAGAAAAAAAGGACTCTTCATCCTAATCCTTTAAGTGTGAAAGTTTGGATGTTTGTTACTCAATCACACATAAACGGCTACACGGATTTCGATGAAATTTGGCATACAGATAGATTATTACCTGGATTAACATATAAACGAACTTAAGAGCATACAAGTGAAACCTTCCCACGACACCTCTTTATAAAAATGTCTCGTTCAGGCACGATTTCTTTGTGTATGTCATTAGATAATTATTTTTACAAGATTGTGCGCGCGATTTCGTCCTTGTCCTTTTTTCTTACATTTATTCATCTTTATTGCTCGTATATCTTTGTCAGCCTTTGAATTTTTTATTATTTATTTTTACAATAAACTAAATTTTCCCTATGTCCTTTTTTGTATGATCGGTTGAGTAGTTCAGGTGTGATAACAAAAACAAACAAATAAAATCACTTGGCCACTTCCTCTATCTGATTACCTACTGACTGAGCCCGCAACTTCTACGCGTGGTATTCGGTATGGCGCGTAACGTATAAAGCGCTTTCAAATCGGTTACATTTTTTTTACCTCCTTAAAAAAAGTACCAACAACATGTTACTAATTGTTTATTTGAAAAAATATTTAATATACAGACACGGATCGTTTACGATTTTATTATTTTTATTCATACTAATATTATAAATGTGAAAGTAACTCTGTCTGTCTCTGTGTTAATGTTTCACGCCTTAACTATTAACCGATCATCGCGAAACTACTAAACCGATTACCTATAATGAAGACATTATTGAAGAGAGCTCTTAAAACATTTCTCTATGGCACCGTATCAACACTGTATCACTCTACCTCGACTTATCTAACAGTTTCTTTTATGTTAAGTTCGGTAAACAGGCTGACGGTTCACTTGATGGCGCTCTGGCATCCCTTACTCACAACAGCACACGTGCTGTTATTTCATGGTGGTCTTCTCTAAGAGGCTGATTACTGCCGCCAGACGGGATGCCCAAATGACTGCGAAAACGCAGTGTGCCCTGCCACTACTTTCCAAAAAAATATTTTCAACCCTGCCGGAAATCGAACCCTGGAACCCTAGAACAGAGCGTTAAGGCAAGCACCCTAGCCACTTATCCAACGGGCTCGTCAAAGTGGAGATATGTGGAAAAGTATCTCTATTACAAGGATTGGTGGAATAGGCGTCTATTCTTTCTTTTTTCAGTAGGTACAAAGATAGTATAAAGTAGATATATATAGTAGACTGTGGAAGTAGGCCTCCCCATAATTTTCCAATAGGATCGGTCAGAAGCAGGCTGGATTCATCGTCGATCTGTCTGTATGTATCCTGCCCACTTCAAATTACTGATTCGTCGGACTGTGTCGCAAGCTTTCGTTCGTCCATCGGTCTCCTCACTCCCGATTCGATCTCGCAGACCCTCGCAATCGCTCGTCAACGTCGCTCAACGTCGAGCTTTCTAACGAGGCTCATAGTTAGAATATAATTGATTATATGTATTATACCTATATGTACGTAATCACGGAACTATTAATTCAATGTTCGTGCTAAAAATAGAGAAAAATGAAAATTCTGCTAAATACTGTCAGAACGTTGATTTAAATCACATTATTATTTTAATGCATTTATTTTGGTCACAGCTGCCATTAGTTTTGCATTGGGAGAGGCTCGTCCTTGCTTCTCGTCGATTAAGCCACAGACCAAAATTATTCCTCACTGTATTGTTTACACTTTTGCAGAGTACTGTATGCGATGTATGTGTATTCGTTTCGGTCCGAGATGAGTCGGTTTGTATATAAGGAGGATGTAGTCCGCGAACTATTCATACTGCCTCTTTGCTCCCGAGCCAGCCGTCTGCAACTATCTGACAACATGAGACTTTTAGTGAGTTCTCTTTATTTGTTTATTGGCTTGACTAAATATTTGAGCAATAATTTATTCAATCTTTGTTGCTCTTATAATTTTGCCAGACGTTGAATTTTTCTATATGATCCTTCGGGCACGATATCCTTTTCTGGATGAAAAGGATGAATGGATGAATGGATGACTGGATGAAATGGATGAAAGGTACCCTATGTCCTTTCCTGCATCCCTGACGACGTGTATGCAAAATTTCATGACGATCGGTCGAATGAAAGGGTAACAGACAGACGGATTGTTTAGTTTGTGTCCCTGGCGTTCTTCAGTGATTCAGATATAATTTGTTCAAGTTATTTACAAACAAATAATTTTCCAGGCTTACGTGCTAGCGATCCTGACGATAGTGGGAGTCGCCACCGCGGGATACATCAGAAGCGGTTGGAGGGGATGGTCGTCTCCCGTGATCACCAGGGTGGTGTATAGACCGTACTCCAGCGGATGGTCCTCGGGTTACGGAGGATACGGCGGTGGGATCGGCTACGGAGGATACGGAGGCAACGGATGGAGCTACGGCGGCGGTGGATGGTGGTAGATGACGAGCCAGACGGTATCTCTATTCTCTCTATTACTCTTTACTTATTGGAATTGATGAAGTCGTGCCGTCTGAATATTAATAATTCTTTATATTACTAACTTTCGCATCATTATTGTACAAATTAAAATACATAGTTATCGATGTAAGTGTAAATAAATCGCAATAAATCTTTAAGGCAAACGTGCATTTTATTTCAACAAACACTTTATCATTAAAAATTCAGCCGACAGAGATGTCATCGTAATTTGACTCAATTTATACTTTATGCAAAATGGAATCAAGTCAAGTAGCCACCGTTGAAGACTCGGAGGAGCTCGAAGTAGGTAACTATGGCTTTTCTCAAGCTCTAATTGCTGTCGCCACAAAAACAAATAATATCTAATAATTTATTTTGATTAATAATAAAAAAATATACTATTTTCTATTTATAAATTAATGCAATTGAAATTGGGTCATTGTGACAATAAGGTACCCAACGTTCTGGTTGCATTACCTTTCTGGATTGCTATAATACTTGGAAGATGGGGAGGGGCCTGTGTGGAGTCCCACACTAACGGTCTCCGCACCTTCCAAGAAATCGACTACATCCCGTCATGTGTCTTCCCACAATCACGTAAGATGCCGTTTTGTTCTAAAATTAATTAAATTAACTAAATTAAATTAAAAAGGCAAAGGATTAATTAAATAGACAAAGGATGTCAGCCAGCTTAAACGTCCGGCACTGGAAACGCAAGAGAGGCCGTGGAGAGTCCCAATTGATCAACATCCTTGTCACAAGGACATCTAAGAGGAACGCAGACGGCGTCGATGCCCAGACGAAGACTGATCGCAAGGCGAAAGGTATCGTGGTCCAGGAAAGTGCCAAGATTCGACCAGTATCCGACTTCTTTTCGGACGACGGCCTTTAGCCTTGCGAGATCAGATCCCGTGTACTCTGATTATTGAGAATCCGACTTCTTTGTTTTCCGATTCAAATGGTGCCACATATTTGGGAATATAGTTGTCCACTCGTGTCTAGCTTCAGTAAGACACGCAATCTTACTGCGTAAGATTAGTCTTAGTAATTTATTAATTTATTTATTTTGTTTTATTTTATTAGAGAAAACAAACAATTGCACCATGTATATTAGACTGGGAAAAAAGTAAAACATACATGTTGTTTAGGCGATTGTCAATAGAGTTTGCTTAAAGGGGTCACTAGATGTCGCCAGTAGTTATATAAGGATCTGTGTGTTGTACAAAGTGTACAGCTTGTTTATATTTTATACTAGCGACCCGCCCCCGGCTTCGCCCGGCGTCCAATTTTTATATATATGAACATTCCCCGTTTATCCCTCTTTCACGCGTGACTAAGTGCCGTGACTAAGGGAAATGGGGATCCACTTTTATATATAGAGATTTAAAAATTGTCTGAAGTATTCTATACGCGGTACAAGAATATAATATTGTGTGAATGTGCGTTGTGTTATTTACCAAACTTTCACCCGTAAAGACGTAAGCACATGTAACTTAATTTTAATGTATTAAGTACATTTAATACATGTCTTTTATGTTAAGGTCGGCAGACAGGCTGACGGTCCATTTGATGGTAGGTGGCTACCGTCGCCTATAACACGAGCAACGCCAAAGCTACTGCAAGTGCGCTGCCGACTACAGTAGGATTAAGGATTAGGGATTAGGAGGGGGATAGGAAAATGGGCTCTAAATCCTGTGCTGTGACTGCCCCCAGACGGGCTGCCCAAATGACTGCGAAAATGCAGCCACTACTTTCCAAATTTGAAAAGTTGATTTTTCAAAGTTGACCCTACCGGAATCGAACCCGGAAACGCTAGAACAGAGCGTTAAGGCAAGCACTCATAAAACGGGCTCGTCAAATACATTTCAAAATGAATAAAATATGCAGGGCTCTATATCGTGTGAAAGAGGTTAGAAAATCTTAACTTCAAATAGTCGAAAAAGATTTGTTACGAGCTTTGGCCGCTTTTTTATTAGGCTATGTATTAGGCAAGTAGCTTCTATGGAAGCAGCTTTATTGGCGTATCACGGTTATGTGTCTTTTATTTAGGGGGAACTCAAATGATATTTTGAATTCATTTAAAACACAAAAAAGTGCATCAGAGCTATTTGCAATATGAACACAATGGAAGGTTATAGACCGTTTTTAAAAAATTACATATTTGCCATTGCCCTCATTATATTTATTTGAAGTACCTAGGTTTATTTGTAGCTAAAGATTACAGATTATTTAAAACTTACGAAGAAGTTCTTCCCAATATGAATTTAAGGAACAAACACAAATTGTGTATACCCCCGCAAAGACTAGAAATATGTAAAAAAAATCTTATTATATGGCCATAAAAGTCTTTTTAATCATTTACCAGATTTAATAATACATAAAAGTTTTAATAAAACTCAATTTTATATTATTATATTTAATCAATATACCAACAGATTAGCAAAAAGTCATTAGGTCACACTGTTATGACCAAACAAACACATTTACATTTATATGCTAGTATTACAGGTGTCTGCAGCTATTACATTTTATCATTTTCAGTTACTAGTATTTAAAAAAAAAACTCGGTGATTGAAAAAAGTTCTGAGTAATTACAACAATAAGTCGACAACTTCAAATGAAAGTACAGATAAGGGCTTCTAAGCAAAGCGTGACTTGAAATTTAAGAAATTATGAAAGTGTGGGTTCAATGTGTCAACAAAGGAATGGTATAAGAAAACTAATAAGTCAAAAATTCAATGTTCGAGATTTGGAGTTTAAAGATGTCAAGATTTGCACACCGAATATTTATCGGTTGGTCATGAAGGAACAAGAAAACTAAGTGTCATCTCTGCTAAACAATTACCCATGATCATCGCAAATAAATTATTATTATTATATTATTAACATAGCTGAAGAACTGAGAATTGGCCACAAAACAGTTTTGACCCATTTGAAAAAAGCTGAGTTTATAGAGACGTAATGAAACCGAACCGTGTTTGGAGATGGTGAGGGAAAGTGGATCACGTACGACAAGGACGTGCAAAAAAGGTCGCGGTCAAAGGTCGGTCAGGCTTCACAGACTGTGCCGAAACCCGGGTTAACACACAATAAGGTGATGCTGTGCGTATGGTGGAATTGGAAGGACATCGTTCATTAAGAGCTTTTACCGCCGTGCAGAACCATCGATTCGGATCTCTACTGCCAAAAAACTGATGAGATTAAAGCAAAAAGTTGATAGAAAGCTGCCGGAATTGATCAATAGAAACGGTGTGGTCTTTCATCAAGACGACGCCAGACCACACACATCTTTAGCCTCTCTTCAGAATTCTTTAGGCAGTGTCAGGATAACATCAAGAGAGGACTGCTGAAACTACTTGTCGCGTTTTTTCGATCAGAAGTCTCAAAATTTCTACAGCAACGGGAGATCATGTCAAACCTACAAGATGGCAAAAAGTCATGGAATAAAATGGCACATATAGTGTAATTAAATGTAAATAAACTTTAAAATAATGTCTTGAGTTTTCATAAAAAATACGAAGAAATCACTTACTTATTCCATAATCATTCTGTTAGCAAAGGTACTCCAGTTTTCGGAACAAGTTATGTAGTAAACGTTGTGAATTTCGATAAAACGATTAAATTCGTAATAAATTATACTAATTTCATAAAATATGTGATTCAGTCCGAGGATTTTGTCGATTCGTTGCAAAACCCTCGCGGGATGCGCATATAAATACTAGGCGAGAGCACAGTCCACATACAGTGCGCTAAAGGAGTCGTCGATCAGCGTTTGCTCCGTTGCAGTGACGTTATCACATATTAAACGATGAAGTCCACGGTGAGTATTGGGCGAGGAGCTGCGATCTGCACTGCGTAGTAAGGTAGTGGTAACGAAGGAAACGTGTCCTTGCAGGTGATGGTCGTGCTGTGCGCGCTGGTGGCGGTCGCCGCTGCGAAACCGGGGGCCGGGGCCCGCGACAAGCGGGGGCTACTCGGATTGAACTCGCTCGGCGGCGGATACTCGGGCGGAGGACACGGGTACTCGGGCGGAGGACACGGGTACTCGGGCGGAGGACACGGGTACTCGGGCGGAGGACACGGGTACTCGGGCGGAGGACTCGGGTACGGCGGTCTGAGCTCCGTGAGCGTGGGCGCACCCCTGGTGGTCTCTCAGCCCGCTGCGCAGGTTGTCACCGTCAACAAGGTGGTGAGCGTGCCCAAGGTGGTCTCCGTGCCGCAGATCGTGAACGTGCGCAAAGTGGTGTCCGTGCCGCAAGTGGTCTCTGTCAATAAACTGGTAGCCGCTCCCTCCATCGCCGTGAGCGGCGGATCTCTCGGCAGCGGATACTATGGTGGAGGTTACTCCGGTGGCGGATACTCCAGTGGCGGATACTCCGGTGGCGGATACTCCATTGGCGGCCACTCCGGTGGCGGATACTCTGGCGGCGGATACTCCAGTGGGTGGTGGTAAAGCGATAGCGTTAAGTCCATTCTAGTCAATTTATTAAGTAAATTAATTTGAAAAACGAATAAACCAATTTATTCCAATTTTATTTTTCTTATTCTGTATTTTTTTCTTCTGTATACTTGTACCAAGGTAACAAATTAAGATCAATTTTAGGACCACCAAAGGAAATGCCAAGGTTTATATGGTAACTTAGGGTAAAATGAGTAAGATATAGGAGTTAATCCCTAAAATTCTTACGAATATAGGCCAATTTTTAATTTGAGTGAAGCCGCAGACAGCAACTAGTTGTAATTTTTTTTAAATATCTATTGGAAGCTCCATCTAACAAATAGTGAGATTCAATCAGATTTATTTATTTATTTGTTTATTGTATTTTACAGGCACTAATATTACATAATAACAATTCGAATAGAAGCATATACCAAATAAAAAATTTCCACTTATAGCATGAAAGATTATACAAAGAGTAATTACAAGCAGCATTCACGGTAGGCAAGATACACTAAAATATATGGAATTTATGGTTTACTGAAAGAATTTTTCGGTTAAAATATTTCTAGTTTTAAGTATAGAGCTGTGGAACAGGTCGACATCTGTATCTAACAACATTTCATTAAAAAGCCTGCATGAACGAGGCATGAATGAATTTTTCCTATAATTTGTTTTGCCTTGAGCTACATGCAGTAAAGTGCGATTCCTTAAATTAGTATGCGGAACATTTGGACAATAATTCAGGTGAATCAATTTTACCCTTTGCAATTTTCATCAAATAACAAATATCGCTAATGTTACGCCTATACACAAGAGGAAAAAAATGGTTCGATCCTCTCAATACGCGAAATATATGTTTGATATTGCGGACTCCATATTTTGACATTTTAAAATAAATTTAGCAGACGCCCTTAAGATAACTTTTCTATCATTTGTTCTTCTTTTCCGGGCACAAGTAAAATGAAAGTGGCCGTGACGATATGTAACTGTATGTCCTTTTTTGATATACTAATATTTCTTGCCACTCTTCTTGTTGTCTATAGAAAAACAGTTCCTAATTGATTTTTCTATACAGTTTCATTGAACAAACAAATAATGCACCCTCCGTTGCACTCCATCGAACAACTCATTATTAATTGATTTAAGGTAATTTAAAGGATTTGCTAGTGAACAGAATGTTATTGTAATTTAAAAGTCTGATTATCTCGTTCAAACATAGAGAACCTCTCACTGGAAACGCATCGATCTTACTGGACTACCCTTCTAAGTTGGTTGCAAATAATTCTTACTTCAATAAGGTCGACAGACCGACTAACCGTCCACTTGAAGTCATGTGACTGCCGACCGCAATTAATGCATACAATCATCATAACAACATCAATAGAAGATGCTGTCGATCTCGATAGGATAAGGAATAAGAGAGATACAACATCGAAATACAACAGTCAATTAATGATAGTACTTATTACTTCCATGATTAATGACGGAACGGAATACATAATCTTATAATGGTGCGGTCGATTCATTAGTCTCGTTAACATCAATTCTAAAATATGTATTGTATGCACGTACACCTATTTTTACGTTTAACTATTTATTTAACTCTAAAAAATATTACGTCTTCCATTACATTCCGGTAGAAATGTTAACTGTACGTATTTTTCTTAATCTTTAAATCAATTGTTTATTGGACGTGGCTATATTGCGATATTAAGTGAATGCAAGTGAACAATAATAAACAATGAGGAAAGTAACCAGAATCACATCGCTGATTACAATTTAAAATGCTCGTACGTTTCATGATGTAGGTACAATAAGCTATTCCTTTTTATACACTTGACAAAATCAAATTTTAATTGACTAAATATAATTTAACATATACCAGCATCAATTCTGTCACACGTTTGTTTCTATTTACCAAAAGAAACTTCAATTACCAAAAAGCTTATTCAATATGACCCCGTGATTTTGAATTCAAAGCTTCAACGTGCGCGGCCAGTCCTCTTATACCAGCACAAACGAGGTCCATATCAACATCGGCAACCGTTTTAATCGAGGATGTCTTGATTGACTAAGAATCAAAATGAGGCTTTGAGCGGGCCTTTACCTTCAAGTGACTATATGCTGACGACCTTAAAATGTATAAAAAGATTAATGACATTAATGATTCAGTCGATATGCAAAGCGATTTAGATAAGCTTGTAGTATGATGTAATAACAATAATTTAAAATTAAATTACTTATCACATTCAGTAGAAAAATTAAAAACATTAAGTTCGATTAATGTGTTAGAGAATGTAAATCAAATAAAAGATCTTGGCCAAGTTATAGTGTAACTGTTACACATTCATCCTATTTTTATTTATACTCTTTTTATTAGACTTTTTGTATTTTTTAAGATTGATTCGATTGTAAAAAAAAAAGAAAATATAGTTGTCACTGAGCCTGGACCTGCCTCTGGTTTTTCTCGATTTCCCGTCTTTCCCATAATTTTTAATCAGCAATTCTTCAGCTATCGATAACAATAACTAAAAATTCATTAAAATTATTGGATTTCTTTATTAGGAACACAAAGGAATTTAAAAAGTCTTCTACCAAACTAGCACTGTTGCATGGAGTCCGTATTATGATACATATTATGATACATAAGTCCGTATTATGATATTATGATACATAATACATAAGCATAGGATAGAGAGAGTGCATACAAGGACAAAATGTAAAAAAAAAGTTAACAGCTACACTGATCTCCTAAAATTATAAAAAGCATTGTCACTGTCTAATCGCAGGGACTATATTGATCTCTCTTTCTTGGAAAATATTACGGATGGAGGGATCGATTGCCCAAATCTACGGAGCAGGGTACGATTGGCGGTACCGCGCGTTCAGGTGGACCGTTTTACGTGCTTTTCGCTCTATGAGCTGCGGCAGAATCTCGCCGGAATACCCAATGTCTGATATTGAACGTGATATGAGAAAGGGCTGTATTTCTTTTTTGCAAAATAATACGTCAGTTAAGCCCGAATATAGCAGCGCATCCGAACGATGCCCTGTTTTTCTTCGATAAGCTCAAAGTCCTAAATCCTCATTTAAAACCGTTTTCACCGTGGTTCTGCAAAATCCCACTGAAGTGTCAGCAGTTTCTGCTTATACGGGGGATTTCTTTGAATCCGTGTCTTCGTAGCTTTTATCACTGCACAGGACTCCATCCTAACACTTCTTTTTGTGTCTTCTTCACTTGGATTTTCATTATGTCTATCGTTTGATGGAATGATAAATTATTTATTTGAAACTTAGGATGTTTTACTTAAATTTATTATTTTGTTTACTTTTGTTTGTTGATAATAGAGTAAATATTGTACATAACAGGATTCTAGCTGCTGTACATAGCATGAGGTTGTACTTCGACGAATAGTGCTCATAAGCACTTAGCAGTTCTCGTATACGATGGATAAGACAATGAGCTATTCACTAAAGTCAAAATGTTGAAATCTCCAAGAAGTGCACAAAGCAGATTTCGGTTTGACAGCGACGATATTCAAATTTTTCAGTAGTTCGAAAATCTGATTTGATGCATAAGCGCAGGGATTCAGCGCGATAACCGTATATAGTACTTATTACTTCCATGGATAACCGCAACTCGGTCTTCATTCCATAATATTCAAAAATAAATAAAATTCGAATTCAATAAATATTTTTGTGGCCAGCATTCTAAATTCAAAAGTTTGGTTTATGTGATAGAACTCATGACCTGATTTGGTGTATTTAATATATGGGCGTGATGTTATGTCCTTTCGCTTTTATTTTTATGTACATATTTGCTCGCAAGATGGAAATAGGATTGTAAAATTGGATTTTTACAGATTTTATTGTAACTTCCTACAACTAAGACCACCATGGCAATGGAATTTTGAAAAATATTCTGTTGTTAGTGATCTAGTGTTGAACCTTATAGTCTAAGATCAACCTATATGTTGTTTGAACAAAATGTGATTTAAATTAAAGCAAAATTTAAATTGTCGATAGCATATTTTAAAAATTGCACTCATCTGTTTGGAAACTATATGAAATGCATAAAAAGGAGATCGATCTAAATAAAAGGAAAAAAATAGGTCGTCACATTTTAGTCTGCCGCAACTCTTGTGTTGCCAAAAAAGAAGACCATAGAAAATAGACCGTAGATCTCTTTTCTATGACACTTCAAAAAAAAGATATCAAAAATAATTATGGTAAAGGTAGGCAAGATTTTGCTAGGCAGCCACGTGAAACCTTTAATTGAAATAGCGCTGGGTTTATGTTTTGTTAAAGATAAGCTACAATATTAAATATATTATCGAGTGTCGACTAATATTTAAAATAATCAAAATTACTAATATTTTAAATAATAAAAACGAAATCAGTATTAGATATTAAAACATTTTATTTATCTTTCACACTCATTTACTTAATAATTGACTAGAACGTTGACTTAACGCCATCGCTTTACCACCACCCGCTGGAGTATCCGCCACTGGAGTATCCTCCACTGGAGTATCCTCCACCGGAGTAACCTCCACCGGAGTAACCTCCACCGGAGTATCCTCCACCATAGTATCCGCTGCCGAGAGATCCGCCGCTCACGGCGATGGAGGGAGCGGCTACCAGTTTATTGACAGAGACCACTTGCGGCACGGACACCACTTTGCGCACGTTCACGATCTGCGGCACGGAGACCACCTTGGGCACGCTCACCACTTTGTTGACGGTGACGACCTGCGCAGCGGGCTGAGAGACCACCAGGGGTGCGCCCACGCTCACGGAGCTCAGACCGCCGTACCCGAGTCCTCCGCCCGAGTACCCGTGTCCTCCGCCCGAGTACCCGTGTCCTCCGCCCGAGTATCCGCCGCCGAGCGAGTTCAATCCGAGTAGCCCCCGCTTGTCGCGGGCCCCGGCCCCCGGTTTCGCAGCGGCGACCGCCACCAGCGCGCACAGCACGACCATCACCTGCAAGGACACGTTTCCTTCGTTACCACTACCTTACTACGCAGTGCAGATCGCAGCTCCTCGCCCAATACTCACCGTGGACTTCATCGTTTAATATGTGATAACGTCACTGCAACGGAGCAAACGCTGATCGACGACTCCTTTAGCGCACTGTATGTGGACTGTGCTCTCGCCTAGTATTTATATGCGCATCCCGCGAGGGTTTTGCAACGACGTCCTCGCCATATCTCAGATTTAGTAGTACTAGTAACAAATGATGTACCAGTAGCGTTTTCTTATTTGTTTTATTGCGTTAATGGTAAATGGCAGCTAATGAATATTGTATTGAAATAATGAGCTCCTTATAACTTTTAATAATAGTCTACGAATATCTCAAACACCATACGATCGTGTATAATAATAAGTTCAGTTCCAAAGTTCAATATAAATAAATACCACATTCTCGAAGGGGCAAATGTTGGTTAAGTACGAAAGTCGAACCCCCGTTGATATCTTTTGTGTTAAAAGTCAGAATGAGTCCAATTCACGCTATCCCTTCCTACTTCAAACTGTTATTGTAACCTACTTACTTTAACTTTATCCCAATTAGTAGGCTTCTACATTTGGAAACAGACTTTCTTCTTTCTTCCATTCTTTCGGTATCAGCCACGTAATATCGCTGAAGGAGGTTGGGGCACAGCGTATTTTGTAATGACGAAGAACTAGTCGTAAGGAAAAGCCGTAAACGCAAGATATGTATTGCCACTCGCTCAGTGCTCCACATTTCGTCACTGCGGCTGCCGATAACGCGTTTGTCAATTCTCGCGTCATATTTACGCTTTTAGAAGACATATTAGTCGTTCAGTCTGCCAAAGTAACACTATTGCGTTTTCTTTAAATTTTGCCATTAACCTAATTGCAATCACAGTTTCAAATGTTCCACCACCTAGTAATATGTTCCAGTAATTTAAAAAAGCGGTTGATTTTTTTTAGAAGATAGACATTTTTTAGAAGACCTATGTAAAGCCCACAATTTTCTCATTACACTATTTTCAACTTCTCTCAAACAACTAAAAATCGTTATATTTTTAAGAAATTTAAGTAACATATTCTTGAATTATGCACTTAACCATATTCAGAAATTCCTTATGTCGTCGATACAGATATGAACAAGGCGGACTTTATTGGCTACTAGTGATTGCCCAAGATACTCTCCACTGTCCGAATCTAAGTCACTCTTGAGAGTTACTCTTCTAGATTTTCATACTTATTAGTTTTTATGGTAATTTTATGGGCATCTCAATGCTAATATTTTGAATTAATTAAAAGATTGACGCAAGAATCTCAACGTTTGTTAATAATTCCACGGCCTCCCATCGCCTCCGTGCGCTATTGCATCAAGCGAACACCCGCCAGCTCGCTCGCTGCTCAAATGTGACACGAGCTAATAAATGAGGATGAGACGATGCAGTCTGTTGTAGTGCAACTTTATTCATTTCATATAGTTCATTAGTGCGGAATGTAATTATAAAAATGGAGCGTGTCGATAGTATTGCCCGGCAGGAAGCGAATGCTTCTGTCACCGCCCTGTGGATTCTACATCGAGTTGTCTTCTTCGTTCTGAGAGGGAGGCAATGGTTGAGCGAATTGACTCAACCTTAAATCTTGTATCCCAATGGGGAGACAGGAATCTGGTTGATTTTAACGCCACCAAAACGCAGGCGTGTTTGTTCTCTGCAAAAAGGAGCCCTTTCGACTTGGCTCCAACTTTCCGAGATGCATCCGTACCTGTTGCCAATGATCTTGAGCTTCTTGGCATGAGGTTGTGCTCAGATCTCAACTTCGGTTCTTCTATCGAGTCCAAGGCCCAAACAGCGGCCAAAAAGTTGGGCATCCTAAATAGAGTGAAGCGATGCTTTACATCTGGACAGCTCCTCTCTTTATACAAGGCACAAGTCCGATCCTGCATGGAGTATTGCTGTCACCTTTGGGATGGCTCAGCAAAATATCAACTTGCTGCACTCGACTCGGTGGATCGCAGAGCTAGGAGGCTCAGTGGCGATGATACACTAATAAGAACTAAGCTGCAGAGCCTGGCACATAGACGCAAAGTTGCCTGTCTGTGTGTATTCTATAAGATGTACTTCGGAGAGTGTGCTCGAGAGCTGCATGAGATCATACCGCCTTCCCCTTTCTTCTATCGGACATGCAGACGTACGGCTGGTTACCATCCTCACCTTGTCGATATCCCTCTAATTCGGACCAAGCGCTTTAAAACATCTTTCGTGATGCGCACTGCTAAGGATTGGAACTCCCTGCCGGCGTCTGTATTTCCGAGCTCATATAACCCAAATCTTTTCAAGGTTCGCTCCATCTTCGGCCTCATCCTTCCTACATGGATAGATGCTGGTCAAGAGCAAACCCATCTATAATAAAAAAAAAAAAATCTTCGCAATACTTAATTCCTGTGTGTTACATACAATGCGCTCGTCACATCAAACATATATAGAAACACGTAGACAGGTATACAGAAAAAAGGCTCTGTTCCAAAACATAGGAATAAGCGTTCTTTAGGAGCAGTATTAACCGCTCTATATAATTGCAAATTGTCTCGGTCGAGTGCGTCCCGTATCGCGCGCCGAATGCGTTTCGGCGCAAGTAGCAGTATGTTCGCGAGAGCTGCGCCGGCGCACGTGGCCGCACCGATCGCCGACATGATACGGGACGCACTCGTCAGTATACTCATTTGTTCAAAGATTTGTTTCAGTGCATGGAATGACGGATTTCATCCCGTTCGCATTGTGTCCAGATGCCGTTGCTACTGTTGTGTGCGGGCGTCGCAGCGGAGTCGCTCGATGAGGCGGCGAGGCGTCGCAGCGCCCTCCTGGGGGTGTACGCGAGCGACTATGGGCACGAATATGGCCACGAGGCCATGTTCGCTGCGCTGCCTCTGCACCCGCCCGTGCCCATAATTCAGATCCTGTCCCGAGCGCACCCCTACGTCTACGCGCCACCGGCCGCGCGACAGCCGGACTTTGTCGAATCGTTCGGCGAGTTGCAGCAGTCCTTCAGCAAATTAGAACCGACTTACACCGAAGTGGAGCCCCGCTTGAAGCCGGAGCCGGCTCCGAGCGTGCTTTACGCGAAGCCCAACAAGTACGGAGGGTACACGTACTCGCGACGTCCGACCGAGAAGCGACACGTCCCACGGAGGCAGAGGCCGCCTCGCAAAGGCGAACCGGTCATCATTAGGGTGCACAAATACAGAATCATCAGAAGTAGGTGAGTGGCCAGTACTACGGGTGCCGACATCGAGCGGGTCTCTGCTTAAGTTAATTAGCTTGATTACTAAGCTCACTAATTAACTAAACTAGCTCGGGGATTAGTTTTTATTCTCATAAAATGTTATTTATTTCATGATTTTGTAAAGAATTTTGTATGAATCTTTTGTATGAAGTGCGCTCGTGGTCTTATCTTAAGTTTTAACTTATTTAATCATAAGTATTTTTAAATTTAATTAGGTATATAAGTAAAAATACTTAAGTATAAAATTTAAGAAAAATTATAAATTATATATACATATTATGCATTACTAAATTGCATTTATTTAATCATTTATTATTATTATCACTTTATTTATCCTTTAAACTATAGGTATATAATTAGTGCTTATCCCACTATTTCCATGAAAATACTAAGTAATTACCTATGTACCTACATCGGGTGTAGTCATTCTTTTATGATTTTCTTATGTTATAATCAATCTTGCCACCTATTTATATTTAATCCATGGAAATCGTACCATAAAAAGGGTCTTCACTTGCATCAAATCGGGCAGTTCTGATTTTTTTTATATGTTGTATGTAATGAGGTGGTAATGACAAATATAATTTTTCCACCTCGAAAGCCTTCCGGAACATTGTAAAATTCATGAAAAACCATTAAATTTTTGATCATTTTTCAGTTTTTGCCATTTTTTACCACCAAGTTTTACGGTAGAAGTCACTATGAATTCTTTTAAAGTAGACTAAATTTGCAACAAAATGAGAATAGTTGGGTCTCGATAAGCTGAATAGTTTCAAAGATACAGCTGTTCAAATGTTTGCAAAATTTCTTAAATAATACAATTTAGAGTTTAGGGTGTCTGTCAAAAATATTTTTCTACTAAAGGTGTGCTTTTTATTATTTTTATATATAGTAGAGGGTATATAATTATTTATAATAAAAAAAAAAAACAAAACCATAATACTTTGCCGTAGTTAAAAATAGTTCTTCCAAGTTACGCTGTGGCAGCCAATCATAAATCGATGTTCCCAAACAATATTTTTCACTACATTATGCATCCCTGTTGTTATCGAGTGAGGTTAGAAATCCTGAAATCCTGGATGCGGAGCACAAGAGGCCTCATTCCTCAACTAATGACGAAACCACCAGCTCCTCAACCCCTGCTAAACATGATTTCCTGCAACTGCAAAAAAGGTTGTACCAGCAGCTGTGGTTGCAGAAAAGCAGGACTCAAATGCTCGGCTGTTTGCAACCACTGCAGCGGCCAATCTTGTGATAACAAACCAGACCTGATGTGTGATGACATTGATGAACCTACCATCGATGACCCACCATCAGATGACGATTTCGACCTGCCTGAGCTGGTCGTTGACGAAATGCTACCGAAGCAAGCTCCCAAAAGGTGTACCGTCGATTTAGAGGTTCAGCCTGGTCCATCAAAGATATACAAGAAAAACTAATAATACAACTCCTGTGACGACCTCAACTTCAACCGCCACATGCAAAGATAATATGTATAACACAGTCTTTAAATTTTTATGCTGTAATTATTTCTTTTTAAAATTATAATGCTTATTTCATAAGTCGTATTTCATTTTGTTTACTCACCTCAGCAACTTTGAACAGCTGTAGCTAGGGAACTATCAGATCTTAATACATCAAATTGGTCTCGTTTTGTTAAAAAAATTGTCTTCTTTAAAAACGTATATGAATTTATGCCGTGATAATTGACCACATTGACGAGAACGAGTAAAAACTCGAAAAAAATTTTTTTTTGAAATTTTGCAAACATTTGAACAGCTGTATCTTTGAAACTATTCAGCTTATCGAGACCCAACTATTCTCATTTTGTTGCAAATTTAGTCTACTTTAAAAGAATTCATAGTGACTTCTACCGTAAAACAGGTCCTTGGTGGTAAAAAATGGCAAAAACTGAAAAATGATCAAAAATTTAATGGCTTTTCATGAATTTTACAATGTTCCGGAAGGCTTTCGAGGTGGAAAAATTATATTTGTCATTACCACCTCATTATATACAACATATAAAAAAATCAGAACTGCCCCATTTGATGCAACCCAAAATGTACCAATTCCATGAACTATATTTGAAATATCGGTTTATGTAATAAATAAATTGTTAATCATTAAAATCTAATTTATTTTGTGTAAATATTATTTTTAAATAATTTAATATCTTTAAGAGACATGAACAGATTGTTTCACATTGTGATTCGCTTGTGTCGAGACGATTTTTAAATAAAAACTAATTCCAATTTGAATAATTTCTAAAATAATTTTATTATTTTAATAAAGTAATGTGCTTCTGAAATTTGGTTTTTTAAATTACGCTACTCTTTTTAATACGATTCCCTCCGAGACTCGGATATTTTTTTCCTAAAATCACTCCTAACAAGGCAATAGCAATTATAATAGCATAATAATCACGCGATGGCGTAATAGTTTTTCAGAAATATATTTATAAAAATATTTTTACACAGCGAACGTGACAGCCGACAAAGTGAATAGGAAGGAAGATCAAAACCAACGGATAGTACTGAGGCCATATACCTATTACAAATGAAATTAAACAAAAAAAAACAATTGTCGCTAAAATTGATTGATTTATCGGAAGCAAAAGTGCGGAAGCGAACCGCACGGCTGCGCAAGTGCGCATGGCACTGTGCGAAGGAGCCGTAGTCGCACGCGCATGCTAATACGCGTTAGGCACGCAACCGATTTAATTCGTCATTGTCTCTTCGATAATAATATTAATAATTAGCTGAGCCCACGACGTTTCGTTTTTTGGAAATCTCCGTTTTTCCATTTTTACGTGATACATCCATACAAACTTTGTCTTTTATAATATTACTAGCGACCCGCTCCCGGATTCGGCCGGCCTGATTTATATAGATAAACCTTCCTTGTTTATTTCTCTTTCCATAAGTGAAAACCGTATCAAAATCCCTTGGGTGGTTTAGAAGAAGTAGCTAACAGGGGAACAGACACTTTCGGCGACTTGATTGATTTTTTTGCTACTTAAGTACATAAAATTAATTAGGTTTTATTAGATATATATGTAAAGAAACCATCTATATTTCTATATTCTATGGAGTTCATCTATATTCTCATACTCCATAGAAGTATATAATAATGGCAGCCAACGAGTTTGGTAAAGTCAAAGATTTTCAACAGTATAGATCGAGCAAGATGAAAGAATCTGTAATGCGACATTTAGAAGCAGGTGGTACAAAATATTTCAATCCATCGACAACTTTACAAGGCTACGCCCTTTGCTTATATACTGACTAGATGGAACGTCACTCTGTAATCTGTAATCACTGCGACAAAAACAGGCCAACTTTATATACTTGTGTGCGTGAAGTTTTGTTACATTCGCGCCATGTCATTCCTTTTGTCTCTGCGTGCGTGCGTAGGGATACCAACATATGCCACATTCCCCAAAAACTGATCAATTTGAAATTAGATAAAACTGATCAATTTGAAATTAGTTTACTGTTCATGGAAGTAAAAGTAAAAACAAAGTAAGCAAAATGTAGTTCTTATTAACGTGTTTTACAAACGCAGCGGGGAGCTCCAACCAACAATAAATGACAGGCTCCAAACAACAATTTCAAATTAAATTTAATGAATTATAACAAACAATATACCTTGCACAAAATTGAAAATACATGTCTTTTGCATGAAAATGATCTGAGCATATGACAGTTGTTTTTGTTGGTTGTCAGACATCTTCTCCACGGCTTCTTCTTATAATGTTCACCCACTGATTTTTGATTACGGAATCACTTTAATTCAAACAAGTAAATTACATATGGCCGTGGTAGGAAACGCTTAGTTCATGAGTTCGACACATACTTGGCCTGTTTTTTTTAATAAGTGTCTCGTTATTGTGTATGTTTGGTTAAGTTTTCAAAAATTCAGTCAAATTTTCGATGGATTAGTGAGTGGGATCGGCAGTGAGATAAGGAGTGGGATCGGGAGTGGAATTGGGAATGGGAGTGGGAATGGGATGGAAAGTGATATTGGGAGTGGAGTGGAATAGTGAAGTGGATATTTGAATACAGCCGAGTGGGATATGGAGTGTACTCCCACTCCCTATCCCACTCTTAACCCACTCCCTATCCCACTCCGTATCCAAATCCCTATCCCACTCCTAATCCTATTCCCCATCTCACTCCTTATCCCACTCTCTATCTCACTCCTTATCCCACTCTCTATCCCACTCCTAATCCCATTCTCCATCTTACTTCTTATCCCACTCCCTATCCCACTCTATAGCCAAATCCCTATCCCACTCCTAATCCCATTCTCCATTTAACTTCTTATCCCACTCCCTATCCCACTCCTAATCCCATTCCTCATCTCACCCCTTATTCCATTCCTTATCCCACTCCGTATCCAAATCCCTATCCCACTCCTAATCCCATTCCACATCTCACTTCTTATCCCACTCCGTATCCAATTCTCTATCCCACTCCTAATCCCATTCCCCGTCTCACTTCTTATCCCACTCCCTATCCCACGCCGTATCCAAATACCTATCCCACTTCTAATCCCATTCCCCGCCTCACTCCTCACTCCATTCCCTATCCCATTCCGTATCCAAATCCCTATCCCACTCCTAATCCCATTCCCATCTCACTCCCTATCCCACTCCGTATCCAATTCTTTATCCCACTCCTAATCCCATTCCCATCTCTACATATCCTACCCTCTATCCCAATCCTTATCAAAATCCCTATCCCACTCCTAATCCCATTCGGCATCTAACTCCATATCGTACCTTCTATCCCACTCCGTATCCAAATCTCTATCCCACTCCTAATCCCATTCCCCATCTCACTCCCTATCCCTATCCCTATCATCCCACTCAGTATCCCACTCCCACTCCCTATCTCCATCCCAATCAAATTGAATGAGAGCAAACGTCATGACTCAAGTAAACTTCAAAAACAACACTTAAGTACTAAAACTAAAATTAAACTGCAAAATAAAATAAAGTATTAAACTAGTATATAACTAGCACATAGATACCAGCCAAAAAATCTCTATGGCTACCAGTCGGTAATTATGTTGGTTTCACCATACCTATTTTTTGAGTAAAATTTTGCAATGAAACTGTACGGTGTCCCGTACGTGTTTTGCTGAATAATTACGAAACTATAATAATGAGTACACGCCTGATCGCATGCGCGAACCGATGCGGACTGCTTAATGCTTTGTTGATGCGCGCGGGCTACGACCAGGCGGGCCGCGCCTGTGTGCGAGCTGTTGCTCGTACAGAAACACTGGCAACACTAGTAAAATGTCAAGATGGCGCTGTAGAAATTAGACCTAAAAGCTGAAATATTTTCTTACAAAAAATGATGAATTTTGAATTACTGAATTACTTACCGATGGTAGATGACTTTGTTGGTTTTTTTTAAACGTCCTTTGTAATTTCTGCACACTTTAATCACGCAAATCAGCATTTTAATCCACTAATTCAGACTCCGAAACCCAGCGTTTAACGTGCGTATCCCTCAACGTCACACTGGAGACTGATTGGCGGGAAGCGACTTAGCGTCCAACAGTTGGCTGATATTTTTTTCGACGCATTTGCGCTGCCGCGCTATATCTTGTCAGTATATAATCAAAGGCTACGCCATGACCATCCTGATTACGGCGATCAGGATCAATATTTTTGTAGGAAAATTTTCCCAAATATTCTATAATAATATTATTTATTTATTTGAACCAACAAGTAAAGTAATTTATGTTTTCGGTGAATTAATTTATGTTGAGATTTATAAGTGAGAGTTGACAGAACTCATTGTCATTAATTGTTAAAATAATATTTTTTATTTGTCATAAGAGGGAATTTTAAGATAATAAATTTTAATAAACAGACTTTAATTGTCGTTTCTTTGTTTAATTGTTTTCTTTTAAATTTAAATAAATACTAAAATTATTAATTTTATTGCGTAAATCTAATATATAAAATTCTCGTGTCACAGTGTTCGTAACAAAACTCCTCCGAAACGACTGGACCGATTTTTTTTTGTATATTTGGTAAGTATGAGAATAAGTTTTAAAGTATTTTTCACCGTACTACTTCCACCCCTCATTTTTTAATCGCAATTTTAGTATTTTTGTATAAGGAATATTCAAATAATTTATAGTCGTTCATTGACGTGAAGTGATATCTAGTTGGGGCCACAATCGGGTTACGGATTTATTTTTAGGTTCTGGCAGGACAACGTCTGCTGGGTCAGCTAGT
Source organism: Bembecia ichneumoniformis (assembly GCA_910589475.2). Lineage (NCBI taxonomy): Eukaryota > Metazoa > Arthropoda > Insecta > Lepidoptera > Sesiidae > Bembecia > Bembecia ichneumoniformis. The sequence continues at coordinate 17,923,895 of OU342535.1, forward strand.
ACTATTATAAAAATCTTTATTTACATAGCAACACGTGTCTATTTATTTACACCTTGTAATAAATCTTAAATATATATAAACCTTATTTTAAAAATTCTCTATCTGATGGTAACAACCATCAGATGTTAAACCATTAAAATCCGTTGCGGGTATAGGAGGAATTAGCGGATAGACAGACAGACAGACAGACGTGGAAAACGACTTCAATTTATACTATGTAAAGATTAAGATTTAATCTTGTCGCAAATTTCCCAATATTTTTTTTTTGTTTTCTAATGGCCTAAAATAAAATTTCCCTAAAAAAAATTAATAATTTCAGAAATATCAGCAATAATTAGAATTTTTCAAATATGGTGGTTGTTTTGGACATAAAAAAATATAAAATAAAGAGTATGTAAAAAAAATAATTGGAGATAATTTATTTACAAAGCCAGAAGCTGCAAAAAGTTCAAAAAGTCTCCAGTAATATGTTCCGACGTTTTCATGGTCGATGTGTCGATTAACAAGCCATTGAACAATGTAAGTCGCTTTACATTTACACCCACATGACCCACAAGCAGAGCCACGCCCAGTTTCACCTGAACAAGAATGGTTCATTGTAACTGCTACTAGAAAAATATACTGAAGTAGCATCGTGTGTAGGTATCAGTTGACACAGGTATTTATCCTGGTAGCTTTAACATTCATTTTTAAGTGCACCATATATTGCTATAATGCACGTCACGCAATTTTTCGGTATATTTGGCGGTTTGACCGGTATGGGGTGGGTCGCGGGGCAGGCGGGTCACGCGCCGCATGCTTGCCGATGCGCTATTGGTTCGTAAGTTGACCTTTGCTTTCCGCGCTTTGTCCGCGTTGCGTTCGTTCTCAAAATACCCTCGCGTATAAAAGTTTTTAATTACGAAATGGTTTAAAACAATGCATTGATCATTTAAAACAATGCATGAAACGGACCGCAGAGGCAAAAAAAGTTTCGATTCTACAGTGAGACGAATTGTAAAGGGTTCAAAAGATTCGGAATTTCTTACTGTCTCCCGAACTCTCTGCAAATACAAAAGAATCAAACAAAAACCAATAACAGACTTTGGCAGCTTTGACCAGGGTGTTATAAAAAGATTCATCCATTCTTTTGTTTGTGCTGTTGGTGTACCTTTAGAAAATAAATAAATAAATAAATAAATAAATAACTTGCGAATGAAGTTAGAGGATGACCTACAATTCCAAGGATCTGCAGCAAGTCCCAGGCGAATAATAAAAAAAATGGGTTTTAAGTGGAAAAAAAAACAGAAGCCAGTAGGAAATAGAATATCTGAGAAAGATAAAAAAATATAAAGATAAAAAATTAAAGCAAGTTTTACCTTTACTTTAAATCTAATTTTTAAATTAGATTAAACATTCTACATTTACATTTATATTTAATTGCTGCACTCGACTCGGTGGATCGCAGAGCTAGGAGGCTCATTGGCGATGATACACTAATAAGAACTAAGCTGCAGAGCCTGGCACATAGACGCAAAGTTGCCTGTCTGTGTGTATTCTATAAGATGTACTTCGGAGAGTGTGCTCGAGAGCTGCATGAGATCATACCGCCTTCCCCTTTCTTCTATCGGACATGCAGACGTACGGCCGGTTACCATCCTCACCTTGTCGAAATCCCTCTAATTCGGAGCAAGGACTACTCTGAGGATTGAAACTCCCTGCCGGCTTCTGTATTTCCGAGCTCATACAACCCAAATCTTTTCAAGGTTCGAGTGAATAGGCATATTCTGGGTGAGCTCGCTCCATCGTCGGCCTCATACCTCCTTCATGGATAGATGCTGGTCAAGAGCAAACCCATCTTTAATAAAAAAAATCTGAATCAAAGATGTTTTTAATTCCATTTACAGATATTCTATTTAATATATTTTTCAATGTACCAAATATACGAACCGCCAGCGAAAGGCTAGTTCAAAAATAAAACAACAAGCCTAGTAATTTCGTGCGCGAGTGTACGTACCCATGCGCAAATACACCCCCTCCACTCTCCCCATAAAATAAGTACATATTTACTTAAGTAAGTACCTACAAGTAACATAGCAAATTATCTGCAGCGCCATCTCTTGCTAAGCATAATTATGAATGCAAGTAGATAATACAATATTTGTCAAGCAGATGTCACTACGAACCAAAAAAATGGGAAGCAGGAGTTCAGCCTATACGAAACCTATTCAAATTGATCAGACGTTAAATAGCTTCAAAACTTTTCATCACAATATTTTTACAAAGTATTTATTGAATGAAGTTACTTGCAGACGTCGCACGAAATTTTCCAATTTCTCTTTCATAAGAACCTTCCTCGAACATCAACTCAATTGGAAAAAATTAACCGAAGTTCTCGAGTTTTGCGTTTATGGAATCGCGAGAGCCATCGCGTAGCTATACTCCGGCCATTATAAGAGTGCTGTTCTGACAGCTGTCAATTCCATACATTTTCTGTATCGTTTATTCGGAAATGAACTTTATGCAATGGACACAAAGAAATGTCAAAAACGCATTCATAAAATGACGGTACTATAAATAGCTTTGTAAAGTTGGCGATTTTGTGCCACTTGGTTCTAAATGTTACATTACGGATTCTTTCGTCTTGCTATACAGTTAAAAATCTTTGGTGTATGGCTTTTTTGTGCATGGTAAGCACGGACGTATAATTAACTAGAGGTTCGTAGTTCATGATGGTAAGTCTTTTTTTTATTAGTGTAAATTTATGGCCTGGTAGCTAGACCTTTAAGCCAAGTCTTTATTTTATATAGAAAACAACATTATTAAAGTTTAGGATTCTTTCGAATCTTAACTTTTTCAAAAATACACGTTTCGTACGTGAGTCAATCCGCCATTTTTTTGATGGTAAGTCTTCAGATCAATGTCTACCTCATAGAAAAATAACTGTCTACTTCGTGTTTTTATCATAAGTAGAGGTCCACAGATACCAAGCTATATTTGTATAATAGATAAATAATACTTTCGTACACCATTTCGTTTAGTCTCATAATAATATGTGTAAGTGGAAAGATAATATCTCAAAAAAAGAGATAGGAAGAGATGTAGGCAATAAAATTACAAGAAATAAAATCTCGTTTTGTTCTACCGACTGTCAGTGTCATTCACTGACAACTTGATAGGTAGTATAGTATATGTAAATAATGTCTTTGAATGATTCTTAGTAACCATGGAAGTATTATATAGTACTTATTACTTCCATGTTAGTAACTTAGTCTTAGTCTATGTATGATGTGTGACATCCAAGTGACATCATGTGTCGTAAATAAAAAATGTTATTTATTGGTGATTAGGTTATGTTTATTTATTCTTGTTCTTGTGTTATGATTGTGAATTGTGATAAACTTACAGAAATAAATAAATACCTAAATATTGGTTGGTCTTCTCCGGTCACATACATTAAAACATTATTTTAAAAAATGTAACCGTAATTAAACGCCAAAGTTAAATAGGTCCAATCAACACTCACACTAACTGGCGAAATGTTTCTTCTTAAATATAGCCTTTATTAAAAGATCTTTCGTATTTACGAAACCTGAAAATAAAGAAACAATGCCAAGAGTTAAAATTGACTATATAGTTAGTTTCAGTAGCGAAGACGAGGTAAGTAAACATTGCATTTGTCTGAACGAAAACACCCTAACTGAATAATTGTTTTTTGATTTGTTCAGAGTAATCGAGCAAATAATTTATTGTCATGGGACATATCACCCAAGAAGAAATGGTTGTGTAAGAAGGGTGCGCCGTCCTGCTCTGTAGTGCTGCAGTTGGCCCGGGCGGTAAAGGTAATATATATAATCTTGTTCAAAACATCTGTCTGATACACAGTAATTTCAGTTAAATCCAAATGGACTAATGTGCCACAGTATTTCCACAGTAAGTATGGTTAATCTGTGGTATTGGAGAAATACATTTAGATGATCAGTGAAGCAATAGTTGAACCAAGTTTGGATTTATTTATTGTAATGTGATTGATCTTGATAGTTGTTTGAGCAAAAATGAAAATATAAGACTTATTTAAATGAGTAATAACCAGTTATTGGGTGTTGTAAATGTCGAGTTTTATTGAGCTGTTTACCAGAAACGAGATATCTCCCGATTCTCCAAGTAGGTGTGTAGGTAGTCTGGTAAACTACCTTGCTTTTTAAACATTTTGGGACTAAATTATTTCTACGATAATCGAATAAATGAGCAGAACAATTATGATTAGCGTTTTTGTATAAATAAAGATATATATATATTATTTTAATAATATCTTGTTCTAAATGTATCTGAAAACCAGGATGATGGAAGTTGGCTCTCTCACCTATAGTTAGGTGAGGACGGTCGCCGCCGCCTGCCGCCCTCACCTCTCCTGGTCCACTTTGTCGTTATACCCCTCCACCCTTGTACCGCGCAGCGAGGACTCATTTAAACGGTCTATCTATAAGCATTTTCTGATGATCTTTTAAAGTTAAGTGTTTCTTCATGTTAAAAGATGGCAAACAGTTTGATTGTCTTATAGTATACCTTTTATAGTAATTTATTCATATCTCTCTGGGATCCTTTTGAAACTTCTACCAATAAAACACTATATAACTTTTTGACCAAGGAAATGATAGTGCTTGATGAACAACATGGTTTTATCCCAGGGAGATCAACAGTAACAAACCTGCTCTTGTATCTTGGGACAAGAGGTCAACCAACAGATGTCATATGTCATTTACTTAGATTATGAGAAAGCCTATAAGGAGACTTGTTGCTAAGCTTCAACATTTTGGGATACGTGGCAAGCTCCTTAAATGGATGGAAAACTTCTTGTCGGGCAGAGTTTCAAAGTAAGAGTAGGAGAATCCCTATCTAATCCCTATCACTAAGGTCCTTAGTGGTGTGCCGTAGGGATCTGTACTTGGACCTATCCTCTTTGGAGTTTTTATGACTGATCTTAGACAGCTTGTGCAGTCGCAGCTATCACTTTTTGCGGATGATACAAAAATTATGGGTAACACACTTATAGTCGTAAAGGAAACTTTTTTTTTTTTTCTATTTTCCTTTTAGGTATGCATATGTAAAATCCTTAATTGGCTGTCAGACATGCCTTATTTTTGTTTGTTAATTGTATATTGAGAGCTGTGGATTTTGAGTGAATGTGTAAAAATAAAGTAAACATTGTCCAAAAGAATCTTGATAATATTTACCAATGGACACAAGACTGGTTAATAAGTTTAAATGAAACTAAATGCACAGTACTGCACATTGGTAATAAGAATTCTAAAATAAAATATTACATTAACAATAATGCAGTAGAAACTGTGGAATGTCAAAAGGACCTTGGAATCCACATCACATCCAATTTAAAATGGGAGACACACATTATCAGTATAACAAAAAAAGCAAATTCCATTTTATACATACTAAGGAAGACTTTATACCTTGACGAACTAATCTTTTTAAAGGTCTACAAGACATATATAAGACCCTTACTCGAATATGCGTTCCAGATTTGGAATCCCTACTTTAAGAAAGATATTGTAGTTCTTGAGAAGGTACGGCGCAGAGCTACAAGGATGGTGTCATCGCTGTGTGACTGTTCACACAAGGTTCGGCTTAAAAACTAGGCCTTACTACCCTAGAGAAACGAAGACAGCGAGGTGATCTTATAAAGGCATATAAAATATTAAATGGGCAAACATGGCAAATATATTTATGCTAAACGAAAATAAGAACCTTAGAGGACACTCGCTGAAACGGAACACTCGGGCTTGTTCAAGTAATACCAAAAAACACTTCTTGCCTAACCGTGTAGTGAAAGAATGGAATAAAGTGATTAGGTCCGTGAACTGTTTCAAGGGTAGACTGGATAAACATTTGAAGTGTACTGAAAGCAATACACACGCAACAGCTTAAAGCTGCTAGTGTATTAGAATAATAATAATAATATATTATGTACTTCTTTATCACATACATTTTCAATTTCCTGTCTTCTCAAAAAATCATCAATACATATTTATAATTTTTTATTTGATTTTTTTTTTTTTCATATGAAATTCACCTCTTTAACAGATTGTCCACTTAATAACATGTCGTCTATAAACCTGTGGGAATGCAATTACAGTTTATATCTTGATAGAATAAAGGATAGAGGACATTAGATTGTCTATGGACCAATGTCCTCAACGGAAGGGAAGGCAGAAGAGTGTGGTGGCGCTTAATTAAAATGTCCAACAGTGGATGATAATAATGATTCTAACTTGCAGATATGCGCCGTGGACTTGGGCGTTTACCAGTCGGCGCTGGTGGAGGTGCTAGTGGGACGCGCGGAGGCGCCGGAGGAGCCCTTCAAGGTACTCGTGCCTCGGAGCGTGTTTCTGTCCCCGGCCGACAGTCGTAAAGGACACCAGGTGGAACGTGTGCGATCATTCCGCGGTTCGCAGCTGTGCGCAGAGGCCACGAGCGCCACCCAGCTGTGGGACCGCGTGCGAGTGGTCTGTTCGCAGCCTTACAACAAGCACTGCAACTACGGCCTCTCTTTCATACATATATTTGAACCCGAGAATGAGTATCCCGCGTGGAAGCCACCCTCGGCGACGCCCGAGCAGCTTTTGAGCCTCAACCTTCCGTCATCCGATGACGACGACTTTAAGCCGGGAGAGCTTTTCGCTAAGTTCGGAAGTAAGACAATAACCAAAACTGACAACACAGGTATATGCACTATCTTGGGTAACTTTGGAATTGTTAGATTTTTGTTGAAGCCGTCACTCCCAAAACTCATAAGGAATGATAATTTCACTATGCGGTTGCACGAAACCATGGACTTAATTTTTTATTTTAACAAAACGTGAAAGATTTAACACTTTTTTTATTGTGTTTTTACAAGTAGTAATAACTTAACTGCATATCACTATCTATGTTGTCACTACACTAATTAAAAGAACATTTTGTTATATTTTAGAATATCATTGCATTTGGTTATAAGCAAAAAAAATTGCAAAAACTTTATTTTTTAAAAATCCTAAGATTACAAAGAGCTAGAGGCTAGAGCAATAAAAAGTTTTTGCACAAGTCTAGATTAGATTGCAAATTTGTTGTGGGAAAACTAACTGTAAAACCAGATTAATTTTGGTGCCAAATATCGTATTTTGACATTTTTCGCAAATATAGTGTGCAATTTTTTTTTTTTTTTGCGATTTTTACTGTTTTTGTATAAATAATTTTTGTTTTGCAATCAATTTAATTACAAAACTTTTACATTGTATGAAATTTATTTCTGATATAAATGTTTTAGAAAATAATATAAAGAAAAACGTGTTTTTTTTTATTTATCATATTTCGTTTAATAAAAAAAAACTATTTTGGGCATAATTTCAACAAAATTCTGTCATACTTTCAAACTTACCCAAACATAAATTATTTTTAGCAGATACGGCCCCTGCGCTATTACTAATTGATGCGATACGTTTCAGAATCCCAAATCAGACAGGCAACGGTGAACGCGCAGAGCGGCACGACAGACGCTCGGACGCAACTGGTCAAGACGAGCATTGGCCGAAGCGCGGAGACTCCTCCGCGTCAAGAGTCTGAGCACAAGGAGTCGGAGCTGATGCGCGGAGTGGTGTTCGCGTTGAGCGGGTATGAAAACCCGCGTCGGGCGGCGCTGAGGGTGACGGGCACGCGAATGGGTGCCCGCTACCAGCCGCAGTGGTCGGAGCGGTGCACGCACCTCGTGTGCGCCTTCGCAGGCACGCCCAAGATGCGCGCGCTGCAGGCGACGGGCGCACGCTGCGTGCCCGTGCGCGGACAGTGGCTGGACGAGTGTTGGCGGCGACGGCGCCTACTGCCCGCGAGGGACTTCCCGCCTGGGCCTCCGTCTCCGCCGCCCACAGCCGGTGAGTAAATCGCCACTCCCGACACTTTAGAACCTTAAAAAACATACCAATAGATTAAAATAGGCAAATACAAATATGTGAACATCAAACAAACATAAAAATGATCAAAAAGTAAATAGTGATATCCGTCACGCTGTAAAGGGTATAGCAGGATAGCCTTGGGAAAAGTGCCCCCAAAGCCTAGGGTTCAAAACTGACCAAATGATACTCTATATAGAGATAACATGAGGCCAAAAGTAACCACCTACCATCAAGTGGACCGACAACCAGCCTATAAGTGGCCGTCCATAGTCTATAGAACTCTGTGTTTGCGTAGTGGCCCGAGACAGCGATGGAGACACCGACGACGACATCGAACGGGTGATCTGCGCGCAAGCGACGCTCGACGCCGATGCGTACGCACAAAGCACCGACACGGAGCCGGACCAGGGCGGCGACGGGGGTGGAGGCTGGCTGCCCGACTTCTTCGACGGCTTCTCGTTCGTTATAGCCGAGGACGTCGCGCGCGAAGGGTATGACGAGCGGCTGTTGGTGAGATACATCTGCGCGTACGGTGGGACCGTACTTCCGTCACAGCGGGGGGAGGAAGAAGAGGAGACGAGCGACCGTGTCGTGATAAAGGCCCACGGCCCCAGGAGTCCCGAGTGGCTGTGGCGCTGCCACGAAGCCCAGAGGCTGCTGCGATGACAGTGTTTGCATCACTCGTATGACTATTTTCACTTTACACGAGTATTTTAAATATATATCTTTTACGTTAACCTTGTTTTTCTATCCCTGCTCATTTGTCACAGTTGTTCTAACATAAATGAGCAGTAGAATCAATTCTAGCTTTATGGTACATCAAACGAGGCTTAGTCTTCCCGAGCTATCCTTACATAGTGTCAATTGAAGCGCATTTTGATGCGGTTTTCACTAAGGAAAGAGTGATTAACGAGGAAAGGTTTTGTACATAATTTACAGAAAAAAAAGCCGGGAGCGAGTGGTTTAGGCGTTTGCCTTAACACTCTGAAATGTACTTTTTAAAGTTGGCTCTTAATGTGGAAACACTGTTTTCGGGCAGCCCGTCTGGTGGCAGTAATCTTCCTTAAAAAAGACCACAGCACGAATGCTGTTGTGTTTCGGTGAGTAAGTAAAAGTCCCTTATCCTTAATCCTACTATGGTCGGCAGCGTACTTGCAGCACCTATGGCAATGCTTTTGTCATAGGCGACGGTAGCCCCTACCATCAAGTCGATCGTTAGTCTGTCTGTCGACCTTAAAATAAATCAAACACTTGACACTACTAATATTCACCGAGTTTTAATATTCCATACATTCTACTGATGTGGATTTCACCATCACATTTGGTTTAAATGCATCTTTTCAATATTTAATGATTTATCAATTTCAGATAAAATTAAATTACACTCTTCTTTAATCCAGTGCAATGTTAATACGACATTTAGAGCCAACCAATAAAAAGCTTCCGGGGCTAAAGTATACAATAAAATTACCTTCTGTCGTTGTTATAAATTCAATATTTATAACAGCTAAGTACCTATATAGATTTCCACATGACATTATTATAATCTTGTTGAAGATTATAACTTTGTTAAAGCCAACATAAATTAGAATCTAGTCATTTAAATGGTCTATCTATAATAAGCAATTAGTGGACGGAGCCTAGTGAGCCGGAGCCGGTAGTCGGTTTCAAGTGTGACTAATGGATATACCCTACTCCTTACTATATACAGATCTCAGAGAAACTCAGAATTAAATTTCAAGAATATTTTTTCCGAATGTTCTTGGGATCCGGGATCCATGCGATAGATATAATAAATGTATTTTTAGAACAGATTAAAAAAATTTGACATTCATTGACAAATTAAAAAAAATAGTGTCTTCCACCCCTTTCACCATTTAAACTTACCGATATGCATACGGTATACTCGTAAGTTACCAAATATACCAAAATACCAGCAGAATATTACATTCTACCTTTGGAAATATTACATAAAATACTAATAATTACTACTTTCAATTAAGTATGGTGACATTTGTCAATAAGCAATTATTTAAATGTATTTATTAGTTGTTCGGAATCTTGTCTTGTTACATATAAATGGTGCTAGACAAATAAGCACAAATAAGCATCGGGGCTGTATGTGCTAAACTATTTGGATCTCTTTTACTGTTCTCGGAAACATATACAACAAACTCTGTTGTTAAAATATCTGTTACTTTTAATTTATAACTAAATAAAAATCAATTATCAAAAGAAAATTATGTCTAGTATATTGTAACATCTTGCTGACTAAAATATATAATAGGTTATGAAACCAGCAACTGTCTTGTGTAGTGTACTTATTGGAATTTAATTTAAACATAGATGGCGCTATGTGTATTACGTTGACGACGCAGTGTCACGTGGCGCCTCTGTGAGTGAAATTGTGTAGTTCATTTAGCTAATTAAATAAACCAAGTGTTGAGCTTTTTATTAAAACTCGTGTTTGGCAACTATTTAAAATCAAAATCAAAAGTTAATTTCATAGATATATACATTCTAAATATGTAGGTATATAATGTCAACATTGATTTTTATTAATAAAAGCAAATATTTAAATGTGAATCATAAATTATTATGATAGGGGAAATAAAAAAAAACAGTGATAAGTTGTGAAGCACTTTATTCTGGATCACTGCGAGGTTAGCAGCGTGAGCTTCTCGTTGAGCTGCAGCTGCGTCTTGACGAGCTGGGACAACGTCACCACCATGAGCAGGTCCTTGACGCCGGCCGCCAGGGCGTCCGCGCACGAGTCGGCGGCCAGCGAAGGCAGCGCGTGCGCCAACTGCAAGAGGGCGCGGCCGGCGGCCGCGTCGGGCGGCGCGCGTTCGGCCAGCACGTCCTCCACGTAAGCCAGCAGGCGCTCGAGCGAGGCCGCCAGGCGCGCACCGGCGGCCGCCACCTGCGCCAAGTCGGGCTGAGGCTGCGGTCGCGAGCGGCCCGCGCCCGCGCGCCTACACAGTGCCAACGCCACGGCCTCGGGCTCGTAGGCGCCCACGGCGGCCTCGATAGGGGTGAACATGCAGCCCTGGCGGCCGCGCGGCACACCCAGCGCTACGCACACGTAGGCGCGCAGCCCCATGCGCGCGCCGGCCAGCGACGTGTCCAACGTGACGTGCACGGGCTCGCGGCACTCGCGCGCGTAGTACTCGTGGATGACGGAAGAGTGGTTGGTGACCTCGTTGCCCGTGGCCCACCAGCCCACCACGCTCTCGCTGCTGTTGACGCGCCTGTTCAGCTCGTATACGTCCATGGCGTAGTTGAGCTCCGCCTCCACCTGGTCTGCATGCTCCTTGTGTGGCACGCAGAAGCAGTTTGTCACCTCCACTACGCCCTTGTCCGACGTACCTGTCAATTACCACCTAGACATTTAATAATTTGTAACACATCAAAAGCCAACAGCCAAAATCAATTTTAGGTAATTAATTAATGGCCCCTAATTCATTATCTCTTCTGGACCCATAATGAGGTGGAATTTTGATAAATATTTTTTATTCAGATATTTAAATACACACACCTGTGACAGTATTTAAATAAAATAAATTATATTGTAGGGTATGAAAATGTGTGTACGGTGGTTCGGTGCAGCTGGGTTTCTCCTACTTTCCGCATATCAGATGTCACGGACTGAGCCTCTATCTACCCCACAGCACTTCTACTTATTTATAAATGTAGCTTCTTGGAAATATACCTTCTTCCTAGTCTAATAGTATTTGATATAAAGTAAAATAGTAAGCGCCTTAAGCGCACTTGTGTGTGACATTATTACCATCTAAATATGCACTCAATGGTAACTTTATGCACCCACTAACTCCTTTGAGATCTAGTGGCATTATTTTTGTTGCTTGTTGGTAGATCTCACGAACAACAATCTCATTTAATAATTCTTACGGGCTGTTTTGTTGGACATGATTTTTATATGAATTAATAATACATAAACAGGCCGATGGGTCCAGGCTAGATCTAGACTGTTTTAGACTAATCAGACTATCCGATATTGGAAAATTATGAGACTCCTTAAGAATCTTTGTATTCATAAACACTATGATTTGTAACAAAAAAGAATAGTTAGAATTAAATTTACATAAATATTTTTTATTTTGTCTTATACATATGAAGAGCAATGTCCTACAAAAGACGTCCTCCGATTGAGATGATGATCATATAATAAAATAAAGTTTTGCCAGTTTCCATTTCAATTGTAGTGCAAGCAACCTATCACATAATTAATGAAATGTTACCTACTTACATTAATTTAATTAATGAAATTTAGGTTACATTTATTTTCAGTTTTATTTTATTTTTGATAAAGTTTGTCGTCATAACTTGATCCCATAGTAGACAAACTGCTTTCCAGTTTTATGGGACAATGTAAATATTAGTGTAATATTGAAATGGTATTTCAAATACCATTTCCAAAAGTATCTTGTATCTGAAATACTTTACTCAAAGGTATCTTGTACATAATAATAATAAGACTAGCTCCGACAATTTGTTACACATAACCTCAAAATTAAAAAGAACAATTTCAATTACTGTCTAGCTCTTAACAATACTATAGTAAGGAAGATCCATGAGCTTAATCAAAAGACTAGATACTTGAAAAATAAGGACGAAATTGACAAATGTTACCCAACAATGTCCCGATAACTCGATGTGAATCTGCATTTCTACGTTCGTAAGCATCCACTATTTGAAATAACACTACAGGATGTATTTTAACAACCAAGTTTAGAGCCATTTTAAGTTAAATATTCAATCTGTTCGCTAATAAAGTATCGGTTAGAGAAAACTGTGTGACGCGTTTCCACATTTACATATTTATTTCCAATAATAATAATAATAATTGAAAATTGAAATGAAGAGAAGACTTTTTGATTTGACGTTTCGTGAAAGTCTTAAGACATAGACAAGTGAAGACATGAAAGACATAGAGGATTTATATCACAGAACACTTTATATTCGGAAGGAGATCAACTCAAAAGAGTCTATGTATCATTTAATGCAAGTCTGGCAATACATGGCGATTGACTTCACTCCACTAGACATAGTTTTATACTCCAGCCAGTACCAGTGGAACTAAAAGGTATAAACTAAGTTGTAAAAAAATGTCACTCGAGTATTTCCATACTCTGACAAAATTTAAGAGATGGTGTTATATTTATGTAATAAGTTTTAAGTAGACTGTGGTTCGTATATAATTCTATTCTAATCACGCAAATAGCAGAGGCTCTAGTATGAGTTTACGATACTACACCAATACTACACTCGCTAGCGAGAACGTAAAAATTTTGTATGGGAAATCGTGAACTGTCAATGTCAAATTATCAATTTTCCATATAAATGTTTTACCAAAGAGAATATAATCACTACGTTATGTTTTACGCTCTAGGAGGCCCAGGCACGCCCTCCTCGACCCCGATGACCACATCATGGCTGCAAATGCCGTCCTTTATGCTCTAGATGATGCCGTACAACCGGCACCTAGACATCCACACAGAGGCAGAAGGAGAGGTAGACCTCCCAGACGTCTCCGTGGCCCCCAGCGTTAGCGCTTCTCAACGCTAATAGCCCCCGTCCTCATACAATGAGGCGGGGATACCGATGTCCCCATTCACGGCCATTAAGCCGCTCCCCACCGCCTAGTTAATGTCGTTCAACCGACACCTAGGCCCTTACGGAGTGCCAGAAAGAGGTTAACCTCCGTGACCCTCCCGGCAGTTAAGCTTCCTTTAACTGTTAGCTTCCCCCTTCCTATTTCGCGATTTTCCCGATCGTTGTGTTTGCAGGGCTGAGTGTTTTTAAACGCTCGCGGCAAGGTCCGTTTACGCTTTAAAAGTCCTAGGACTAAAAGCTAAGCAAACCGGAAGAGGTTTTAGTGTGTAAAAATCTCACATAACCATGAGAATATAAGCAGTCCACAGTGCTGTCTTATCCCTTCGCAGGTACCTTTTGAAGGTTTCCTCTCTCGAAAAAAAAAAAAAAAAAAAACTAGCGAGTGTAGTATCGTAAACTCATGCTAGAGCCACCGTTTCCGTACGATGTTACCTATCCCCACAATATTGAGTGATTTACCATGTTATTTTAATATCATGGACTTTTTATAGGTTTTCCTATAATCTATAAGTAGAAAACTAATTTCTGTTTTTATTTTTTTCAAAATTTTAGGTTCAGTAGTTTCGGAGATAAAGGGGGGAATGATCAATTTTCGTCTATTTTCTTAATAACTTGAAAACTATTTATTTTAAAAGTACAAAAAAATACATTTAAGACCTTCACAATAAGACCTTCCATTTGATGTCACACAATGCAGTTTTCAAAAAATTTTTTTTTTAATTTTCCGCCTTCCCCCCAAAAATGACCTCCCATATACAGATTACATCTATTCACGTCACACCTCTGCGTTTGGGTCACAGAAATTGATATGTGTATTAAATTTCAACTTAATCGATCTAGTAGTTTCCGAGATAATTGACTGTGACAGACGGACACACGGTTTCGTATTTTTATTCGGACTTACGGAACCCTAAAAATGAATCCCCATTTCCCTTGGTCACGACATCACGCGTGAACGGGTAGACAGATTTTAATTCGGTTTTCACTAATGGAAAGGGGGATAAACAGGGAATGTTCACATATATAATAATTGCACGCCGGGCGAAGCCGGGGGCGGGTCGCTAGTTTTTAATAGCACTTAATTAAGACTTTGTAAAGTCGATGTTAAAAGATGTCAATTGGTTTCTTACATCATGTCTCATTATTATTATTTTCTCAATATACGTACACTTTATTATTTTATACGCAGCCTTTTTTTTCTGTTTCGGTAATTGCGCCGGTGTATTACGAAGGGCTCTCGCACTCTTGTGCTTACTATAGAGTTGGCAGCACACATTTTCTTGAAAAGAAGCCTACCATAGTGAACACATAGTGAAGAGCCACAGTGACGGACGTGAGAGGTGACGTATTTGGTGAAAAATTCGCCCAATTGTGAAACTAACCAAAACACAAAAAACGTAAAAACTATTTTACATTATTAAGACACTAGGCATATTATAGGTGGGAAAAACCTTCGGTAAGGAGGACTAACTTATATGGGTGTTAAACTGAAAAACTGCCTTCATAAATTAACCAAAATTGCGCTTGTGTAGTTCATGAAACCACCGTAAACAAAACTCTGTAGCACCTTCTCCGACACTTTCTCTCAAATAGTCATCATTATCTCTATTCCCCACGGTACGGTTGAAGTCCATGGACAAATGGAAAAGAGCAGCAAATTTAAAATGATTGAAGTGATTTAGACATGTCGATTTTAACTACATACTTTTTTATGTAAAACATTTTTCTACATCCTAGTAAATCCATCAAATAGTAACGAGATCATAATAATACTGAATGTCTCATAATTTCCTGTTAAATAGCTTTGAAGCAACTACAGGCAAGAAATATTTTTAGTCAACACCTTGATTTATTCAGGCCAAAATGGAATTAGATCTTGTGTGAATCTATCTATGTGGCTCAAATTTTAATAAGTAAAAGAGTGTCATCACCTACTTTTAATTTATCACAACTTTATTCGATGAACACACCTTCAGTTATCGACAATGAATAGTTGATCAGAGTCATCCCTAAAGAGGAATATGGAAAAAAATTTGCAAATGAAGAGAACATTTTCAAAAGTAAGTTGTAACGAATATAATTTTATTATGCTAAGAATAAGACAAATAAAAGTATCCGCGAGTAGTCTGCGCACAGAATTTTTAATAACACACATGAATTCTCTATTCCGGAATAGTTTAGATGTTCCTTGCTATTTTCATCCACACCCGAAACCAAGCTAAAATGTCTATGGTCGTCAGAAAAATGGTAGGGGTGAAAGAGGTGATAACGAGGGCCGCGCTCGCGCGAAGAGGAGAGCAAATTTGAATTTCTTGACGAAAGGACGAGGAAGATTTTTCACTAGAGTGTACGCACTACGACTAAAGTTCAACGTACTACCCTAAGTTTCACTTTCTTGTACTCAAATCCGAAGTACAGACAAAGTACTTGAGGATCTGCTCATCCGTCCTTGACTACGTCAACTTCTTGCGAGAGAGGGGAAGTATCTCGCGATAGCTACATCAGGTGGAGACACTTGAGCTGCTGGTGGAAGTTAGCACTACCCTATTGTGCTAACTATTACCTGGTTCCCGGGACATCATCATCAGCGCGTGTCTTCATCGTCGGAGCGCGTGTCTTCATCGTCGGAGCGCGTGAGGCGTGAGGACGGAGCCGAGGACACATCTCCGCTGCTCTTGAAGAGACTTCTGAGCTGAGTAGCACATTTCATAATAAGCCCCTAAGTGCATCTTTTTTAAACTTAATCTTAGCTTTATAATTTTGTTTGTACTTATTGTATAATAAATTTAAGTGTGCAGCGAAGTCTGTGTTTCCTTAATAGGATAAGCTCACCCAATATCTCAGACAGCGGGCGCCCTACAGAGTCTCTTGTTCATTTCGACTGAGTGAGTACGGTGGGTAATTCTCTTAGGAGCTGCAGCGAGCCCAAAAGCCCGCTGCAGCCGAAGAGGTTACAAAGTTAGTGAGAGAAACCAGTTGCAAATCTAAAGATCATAGGTCAGCTTCAAGTTTATTTTAAAGTCATAACAGTAGATAACAATAAAATATGCACCTATATACTTTACACAAACATACTTTAGTCTGAAGACAGTTAGGCAATAGTGTCTTCCTTCAGACACTTTCATCATCTGTCTGTTAACCGATTCATGGCGGATGATGCCCTAGGGGCATCATATTTAGATTCGTTTAGTCTTTGTAAAATTGTCTCTGCGCTCCGAACAATACCGAAACAATAAATAAATGAAAATTTTACATTCATAGCTGATGATGCCCGAGAGGCATCATCGTCTATGGCATATGATGCCCCTCCAGCATTATGATCAAATTTGTTAGCCGCCACGAGCGAGTTTGTATAAAAGGCCCCCGCATTGAATCGGTTAATATAAAATTCCAAGTGAAAATATTGAACAAATTGGGAATAAAAGTTCATTTTATTTGATAATATTGCCAATGAGAAATTGTACATGTCTCTATGTACTTTCAAACTTCAAAGCAACAGCCTTCAATTAATTATATATACTACACTACTCATAAGTAAACACAACTATTTATCATCAGACGGAGGAGTGGTATGTATACGAACTCCATGCATTTTAGCAATCTCGTCTTTCAAAGAATCTGTAACTAATCGATGTTGTTTTACGCGAGATATACCCGTGAACTCCTTGGCTTCCACACTTATCTGAAACAAAACGGATTATGAAGTGAATTAAATGGCAACCAAAATATAATATGCAATAAATAGTGTTAGAACGTACTTCGAACATTGCCCCGCATCCTCCCGAAATGTCTTGGACACTTATGTAAGTGATGCCTGGTAGAGCTTGCTTGAGAACTTTGGTCAATTGCTCTTCTTTGGACACACAGTTCTCTTGGAAAGAACTGCCGCCAGCCGCACCGATACCATCCAGTGTGCGAAACTATGAACATAGATATCGTTTTTACTTCGAATAGAAATAGCGCTTGGGGTGGCGCTTGCTCAACTCACCAATGTGTTTTTTATTGGCTCTAGTGCTTTAAAAACGTGACGAAACATTTTAAAATATATTAATGCAACAATACTTCAATTTATTTTTGAAAATATATTAGCGATTACTTCAATTACAGTGATACAGTGACAGATTTAGGTAAACATGAACTATATTATTCGGTTTCATATTTTACATATTACATAATTCATTTAGAAAAAAATCGGCGACTTGTTTTAATAAAATTTATGCCTTATTATTATATAATTGTTTTTCACTTAGAAATAGAACACGATTTTTCCATTGTAAGGTTATGTTTTGATTTTTTTATCACAGAGTCAAAGACAAGAGACAGACAGACATTACATTTTTACATTTGCATTAAATTATGAAAAAATGTTTAGTCTATGCTGTATGCAAGCTTATACCACAGACTAAGCACAAAATCTCGTTTTACATGGTTTTACTTTACTTTGTAAAATTTGTATTCTTTACCATCTATAGAAAGTTGCAGTTCCTCTCTCACAGCACAGTAAATTACGCTCGTCTCTCTCTGAGGCTCTAGTATGAGTTTACGATACTACACCAATACTAGCGAGAACGTAAAACTTTTGTATGGGAAATCGTGAACTGTCAATGTCAAATTATCAATTTTCCATATAAATGTTTTACGCTCTCGCTAGCGAGTGTAGTATCGTAAACTCATGCTAGAGCCACTGGATTCGACACAGTTGGATCGTTGGATACGTTATCCATTTGAACCATAGAAAAATAACTAAAGCATAGAAACCCTACTAAAATAGCGACAAAGTTACATCAGTTCATACTGTATTCTCTTATGGCAATGAAAAGGTGTTAGAAAGAGATGCATATGCAGCAGTATATTCGTAATGTAGAAGGTTGTCACTAGTTTTCATAATGCTAGTGATGTAACTGTGTCGATTGATAAAAGGCTTACAACGAAGCGCTTTAACATAGAGTTTTTTTTTATTCTGAGATAAACTGGCGCTTAGCAGGAAGGAATATTGGGAGACGTTTCAAAATCAAATCATTTTATATGAACACACTTGGTAATTTATAAAAGGCATATTTTTGACGTGTTTTCGTTTTGCAAGGGGTTATTTTGTGAACAGGAGTGCATAATGCTAATAAAATCAATAAATTTTTGCTGACTAAATTCGTAAATCTTTGAATAAATATAAAAAAAAAATTGACTTTACCTACCACCTAAGTGTGTTATAGCTTTGACGAAAGAAAAACGGATATAAATAATCGTGTTACCCTTGATAGTTTGATTTCAGAACGAGTAACTAGTCTTGTTTTCTGTTTACCGATATACATACAATTCGACATATTACATGAATCTCAAAGTTCACTGTAGACATAGACATAGACATTACTCAATGCGCGCCACCACATTCGGTGCTCTGCGTTTCATAATTCTAATTTGTTGGTGTGCATACATGTCTAGTCCAGTCATAAGTTCTGTTACAAATGAAAATGGATTTATTTTTATGTGAAGTAAGGTAATCTTAATAAAATTATTTAAAAATATAATATTTATTGAAGTCTCAGCAAAAGTATAAAAAATAATTCTATTCAAAATGGCCATCTTTAGCTTTAATACAGGCCTTTAATTTGTTTGACCACGAATTTATGGATTTACGCACTTTTCCATGGGAAATTTAGCCACTGCCTACTCCAGAGATTTCTTAAGGAGATTGTAGGGTTCATCATCATTCGCTTTTCCCATTCATTATAAAACTTTTTGTTTCCTTTTTATAATGTACGTAACCTTTTTATCTACTTATATTACATATACACTGGCCGGTGGGATTTCAAATGAAAATAAGAACAACAGAATCGAAGTAAAGAGAAGAGGGAGATTGACAGGGTTTTTTCACGGGAGAGAGCATTCTAGAGAGAGAGCCTTAAAGAGAAGATGTACGGAATATATATACAATAAAAGAGATTCAGATTTTTAAAAAAGGAATAAGAAAGGCGATCGAGCTGACGATTTTTAATTTTATCTCATCCATACTGAACGAATCCAACTCTTACTTTTATTAAGTCGACGAGATCCGCTTATATCTTTACCTGTGCTCCTGTCGAAAAAGAGAATAAAGCTACAAAACGACGTGATCAACGGAAGATCAAGGAGTGCAACTTCTGTACGCCAGTCATATTATTTATTCTGTGCTACTATCATCTAAATGGTGTTAAGAAAGGTTATGATTGATCACTTTAAATCAAAGACTCAACTTAGATTTGCAAATTAATACTACATGCAAATTGGTTATTTGACATTTTTTATTGATATTATCGATATTTTGTGGACGATAATATCGAAATATCGATATTAAGCTATTGATGTCAATATCGATTCCGATATTTCATCAATATCGCTCATCCCTACTGACGGGAGCAGTGAGACATAAGAAAAAGTATCAGTCATTATAATGTAACCAAGTTATGTAGTGACGTAACGACACCAGCAACTGAACAACGACAAAATATTTAATTTGGTTGTATTAAAATACATCCAATTACATCCGTTTGACATTTGTCTAGTGACAACCTTCTACATTACGAATATACTACTGCATATGTATCTCTTTCTAACACATTTTCAATGCCATAAGTGAATACAGTATGAACTGATGTAACTTTGTCGCTATTTTAGTATGGTTTCTATGCTTTAGTTATTTTTCTATGATTTGAACAGTCCGTGACTGACTGACTGACTGCAGTTGACAAACTGAACTGACATGACAATAGTTGACAATTGACACAATGACCACTACAATGTATTTACAAGTTTTACTTTACTACAACACGTGTGTTGGTTTTCATTCTATTCACCTTCAGCAGGCTTAGTTAGAACTTAGATATATTTTGTAGATAGTTCTACTTCATAATTAAAAGAATATAGTTTCTCTGATTATGTATTTTTATCATAAAATAGCTCTAATATACCTAAACCCGTAACTTAAATCCTTTAAGATGCCGCCCTATAGAAGTGGCTTGAAAAGAGCGAATAATGTATGTTTATATTTTTACAATATTATCAATGGAACTATGATTTTTTAAGTGCATTTTGAACCATTAAATTAAAAGTATGAAAATCTAATAACAATCATAAATTGTGATTTCAGGCTCCGTTGTTAAACGAAGATGTCAGTTCCAACAGTGTACCTGAGGACGGGGAAGATGTTGCACAACAGGCAAATACAGTACAACCAGTTGCACAGAAAGGTATGCTCAAATCTTGAACAACAACCTATCTTGTTATGGAACATAGTATTCTTCAAAGGCTTTACTGTCTTCTGAAGAATCATGCCTCTGTACATCGGCGCTGGTTACACCTTGATAGCTAACACATAGTGTATTTAGTACATAGCGTGACCTGGTTTAAAACCCAAAAGTGGACTTTTATGAAGCTCTATTATAATTCAAAATAGTAATGGTACAGAAATGTGCGATACAATGGCTGTAGATAGTAAAGTAAAAAATAAGTCAGGTAATTTGACTCAATAACACATGGGATGTTAGCTGTCAAACATCATTGAACTATTGGGCTTTATATGAATAGGGCTACAGACGTGGCTACAGTTTTTAAACACAATTTCCTATTTTTAACCTATGATTCAGTAAAGTAAATCTTTACACTAATTACTTTTTTTAACTGTTATTTCCTTCTTCTCTTCTGTTTGCCCAAAGTCCTGCTCCAATCTTTTCCACTCTTCTCTGACCTGTGAAATCCTTAACATCCAATTTAAAATGGGAGACACACATTATCAGTATAACAAAAAAGCAAACCCCATTTTATACATAGTAAGGAAGGCTTTTTTATACCTTGATGAACTACTCTTTTTAAAAGTCTACAAGACATATAATGAAGGGTTGCCTAAGTCGCATTTTATGGAAGGGATCGAAAAGCTAGAGTAACGCTGGGTGAAGTGCATTAAGCTACACGGAGACTACGTGGAAAAATAAACAATAGTACATTACTGCAGAGACCAGGACCAGGAAGAGTCCTGGTCCAGCAATCCTCATTCCGGTCGAGGCTGGTATAGTGCTTTTCTCAATAAATGTGAGGAAATAATGAAACACGCCCCCGCCTACTACGCCTGTGACAGCGGCGGGCGCGTTCGTGAAGACTCTTGAAACTTCGGGTTTCATCGGGCTGAGCAACGGCCAGGAATGAATTTTCATACAACATTCTTGGCCTAGGCCGAGAAAGAAATGCATGAGCCAAGAATTACAAACTTCGTGGCTTGTTTTTAGTACAAGAATGCCTACATTTCCGAGCATGTTTGAGAAATAATAATTTAATTAATTTAACGCCTTGTTTAATTTTTACCAGACTTATCACTCCGCCCTTGTATAGGACCCTTACTCGAATATGCGTTCCAGATTTGGAATCCCTACTTTAAGAAGGATATTGAAATTCTTGAGAAGGTACAGCGCTTACGGTGTCATCGCTGCGTGACTGTTTATACGAGGTTCGACTTAAAAAACTAGGCCTTACTACCTTAGAGAAACGAAGTGAGGTGATCTTATAGAGGCATATAAAATATTAAATGTGCACTATATCGTGCCAAACATGGCAAATATATTTATGCTAAATGAAAATAAGAACCTTAGAGGCCACTCGCTGAAACTGAATACTCAAGCTTGTTCAAGTAATCCCAAAAAACACTTCTTGCCTAACCATGTAGTGAAAGAATGGAATAAACTGCCGGAATCTGTGATTAGTGCCCCGTCCATGAACTGTTTCAAGGGCTCAAGACACACGCAACAGCTTAAAGCAGCTAATGTATTAGAATAATAATAATAATGTCCTACCTGCCACCTCTACTATTTCATCCTCCCATCTCTTTTACTGCCGTTCCCCATTTATTTTTTGCTTCTTTAGGGCTCCTCTTTAGCCATAATATGTTTTATTCTTTCTGCTTTCCTTGTTCCCATCATATGATCATACTATGGTAAGATCTTTGTTTGTGTGTAATCTCGTGAGTGCTCGTGTTTGGGATCTATATGTTATGACTGGTATTATAATTTTCCTTTTTATTTTTTGTGGGTGTTGTATAATTTTTGAGCTCACCTTCCCATTCTTCATGATGATACAAACATTTGACTGGTGGAGATATTTTAAAATTAGATTTTCACTTCATTTTAATAAAAAAGAAACTTCTCTGAACTTCTCTTGTCCTGAAAGTATAACATTGTGATATATTTTATCTATCCCGCTTGCAGATGAGTATGAATCCGGTGATACGTCGGACGAAGAAGACCGTCGGAATACAGTGGGTGACATCCCAATGTGGTGGTATGAGGAGTACCCACACCTCGGATACGATCTCGACGGCCGACGCATTGGAAAGCCCCCACAGAGGGACCAGATCGACGACTTCCTCAAGCGCTGTGAAGATCCAGACTTTTGGCGAACAGTGCGCGACCCGCAATCGGGTCAAGACGTGTTGCTGAGTAAGGACGACCTGCAACTCATCGCCAGACTGCGCGAGGGTCGAGTGCCCCGCGACCACGACGAGCAACCCTGGATAGAGTGGTTCACGCGAGAGGTGCTGGCGACGCCGCTGCGCGCTTTCCCCGAGCACAAGCGATCTTTCCTGCCATCGCGATCCGAGCAGGCCCAGGTGGCGCGCATCGTGCACGCGCTGCGCATGGGCTGGACCAAAACGCGCAAGCAGATGGCCGATGAGAGACGCGCCAAAAAGCAAAAGAAGTTCTACGACCTGTGGGGCGGCGGTGCCGAGGAGGAGCGCGGCGCCGGAGTGCATCGCCACATCGCGGCCCCCAAGCGCGCGCTACCCTCGCACGCCGAGAGCTACAACCCGCCCCCGGAGTACCTGCTGGACGAGAAGGAGGCGCGCGAGTGGGAGCGGCTGCGCGACACGCCCTGGCGGCGAAAGTACACCTTCCTGCCGACGCGCCACAACAGCCTGCGCGCCGTGCCCGCCTTCCAGCGGTTCACGCGCGAGCGCTTCCTGCGCTGCCTCGACCTTTATCTGGCGCCGCGCGCGATCAAGATGCGTCTCACCATCGGGCCCGAGGAGCTGGTGCCGCAGTTGCCATCACCGCGCGACCTGCAGCCGTTCCCGACGGCCGAGGCGCTTCGCCTGCGCGGCCACTCGGGACCGGTGCGCTGCTGCGACTTCGACTCGTCGGGCCAGTACGCGGTGTCGGGCGGCGAAGATGGCTCAGTGCGAGTGTGGGAGACGAGCTCCGGACGCTGCCTGCGCACCGTGGAGCTGGGGGAACCGGTGGCCAGCGTGGCTTGGACTCCGATCGCCGGCCTCAGTCTGGTGGCGGCGGCCGCCGGCGCGCGTCTTGTACTGCTCAATCCGGGCGCGGGCGTAGGTGCGCACCGCGTGGCCGCGGCTACGGACGCTCTGCTGGACGCGGCCGAAGCGCCGCCCGCCGCGGACGCGCGCACGGCGGCGGCCGCGCGTTGGGTGCGCGTGCCGCCCGAGCGGTGGGCGGTCGGCGAGCGCGCGGCCGTGGAGCACTTCCGGCCGGTGACGCGCGTGACGTGGCATGCGCGCGGCGACTACGCGTGCGTGACCCTGCGCGACGCCGCGTCGCGCGCCGTACTCGTGCACCAACTGTCGCGCCGTCGCACGCAGCTGCCGTTCGCGCGCGCGCACGGCCTCGTGCAGTGCGCTGTTTTCCACCCTCACCGGCCGTGGTTATTTGTGGCCACTCAGCGCGTCGTGCGCGTATACGACCTGGTGAAGCAGGAGCAGATAAAGAAGCTGCTGACGGGCGCGCAGTGGATCAGCACAATGGCGGTGCACCCGGGCGGCGACAACCTGCTGGTGGGGTCGTACGACCGCAAGGTGATCTGGTTCGACCTGGAGCTGTCGTCGCAGCCCTACCGCACTTTGCGCGTGCACGGCGGCGCGGTGCGAGCGCTGGCCTTCCACCGCCGCTATCCGCTGTTTGCCTCCGGAGGAGACGACGCGCGCGTGGTGGTGTCCCACGGAGCCGTGTTCGCCGACCTCCTGCAGAACCCGCTGCTGGTCCCACTGAAGGCGCTGCGCGGGCCCGAAAGCAAAGAGGACCTGTGCGTGCTGGACCTGCGTTTCCACCCCACGCAGCCTTGGCTGCTGGCGGCCGGCGCCGATGGCACGCTCATCCTATACTCCTGAACGAAATCCTCTTCTCCATTGTAAATATTTGTGTTCTAATAAAAACTTTAGTAAACTGGTCCATTGATCATTGTTTCATACAGTTAAAAATCGTTGTACCAAACAATCGATTCCTAAAACATCCGTGAGCAGTGAGGATCTGCAAGACTGGTTTGATTCTGGTCGGGAGGAATGGATAAACCTACCTCTCCCACTCTTTTGATGTAGTCAATTGCTCACTGTGTTCTCGAGTGGAGGCTACGGACCGGCGCCGGCGGCGAGCGCTGCGTAGGACGTCCACCCACAAAGTTGACAGACGACCTGATAAAGGCCGCGGGTCGACGGTAGATCCAAGCTGCTTCTGAGAGGAGGCCTAATTTTCCAAAAGGACGTCCTACGGCTGAGATCATTACGGATGACGAATCATTATAATTGTAAAGATGTTAAATGGGATTTTGACTCAACAGTAATCACTCTGAACGAGTCAACTTGTAAACATTTTACACGCAGTAGGTATACCTACTTAATTGAAAAATCAGCCAAATTAATACTTCATGATTTATCAATGTCTTTGATAGGGTTTCATAACCAAAACTGTGAACCAAGTTTGTCTGGGGAGCTTACGAGTTTATTAAACTATAGACCGGACAAGATGAAAGAATCCCAATACATATTACCTAGTGGTAACAAGTCCATTACCAACATTTCAAACGCGTAGGTACACGTCGTGTCCATTGTGTAATAATAAAAAATAAAATCGATATCAAAGAAAATAAGCCATCTCGTGTCTTGCAGGTAATACAAATCAAATCGGGGTATAATAAAATTTATATTTCCATTGTAATAAACGCCCTCTGTTGTTCAGTAGATAGATTAATTGCTCTCGTACTGTTGTAGTGATTTACGATTATCGATTTGTTTTATCGATAAAGTGCTGTGGAGGGTCATGAGGGCTGGATCTGAAGAACAGGAAAAGTGCGATTAATGTGATATGAGAACCAATACAACGACGTGGCAGCTAGTTCTTCAGGTATAGTGATCAAGGAACTTTTGCTATTGACGTAGCGGTTGGTTCTGGTATTCTGGTACAGGAAAATAATGTCGTGGCTGCTGGTTCTTCAGGTACTGAACCAATGCGATTGACACCTGAAATACACTACGCTTAATTTTTTTAAGAGGGGAGAAAAGATTCCTATGAACAAATGCCGCATGCAATGCGCATAGGGTTATGTGGGATACCGCATTAAAACACCCATTGAGATGGGTGTGGTTCTAATTCCAAAGTCCACTACGATCTAGAACCACACCCATCTCGATGGGTGATGTATGTAGTGCGGTAAACTTATGTCTTGTCATAAAGCTCTACCTTGCTAGTAAATAAAACCAACGCGGGCCGTAGTTTGGAGACTCTAGCATTAGGGTATAGGTAGCGTATTGTTACGTGTGGGGTGAGTCAATCTGCCGTGTAAGGGCGAAAATCAACTATTTATTGCCACAAACCAAGATGACTTCCAATAGGGCTAAACTTCTTCTTTAAATCCGTTAAACTTGCCAAAAGTCGTCAGTAATTCCGTAATGAGTCGCAGGTAAGTTCCGAAGTATTATTGCTTTCGAATCGCAGAGTCGAACTGTCCCGCTAGCTCGCCACTTCGCCTATTTATACCCGCTGCCAATCGTCTAGATCTTTCTCGAATTTAGTACAAACAAACAACAAACAATTAGAAGTAAACAACTTTTGTAAACACGAATTGTAAAATTCGGGAACACTATTTCTGTTGAATGTGAACTCTATGTTGTGTGCATAAGGATCAATTTCCCTTGACAATAACTTTCCAGATTTGTAGATAGGCGAAGTCGTTTTTCTAGAACGTTCCATAGTGAGTCATAACTAGAACGTTCCCTGGTGAGTCATAACAGTATCATTGAAAACTGAAGTATCTTATTCTTTAATATTATAAAATGCCAAAGAAATTAAAAAAAAACCAAAAAAACAAAAACTAAAATAAAAAGAAAAGTGCTAACTTTTATTTCTGATTTCAATATAAATTATTTTATATATTATTGAAATAAATTAAAATTTACCTCTTTTCATAGTTCGCAAGCATATAGTCGCCCAACATATTTTACAGAGCATGTAATTTTGCAAACTTACCTGCGTAATATTGTAATGAAATATGAACATGAAAATTATATTTAAATAAAATGAAAATATTAAACAGTACGAAGTGTATTTAGTTCTGTTTTATTTCTTCAGTCAATCTTCCAATATCCTTACAAGCCAGCTTTAATTCTCTTTGAATATATCATCGACATGAACTATTATGTATCCTGCGCCTTACTCTAATATGGAATAGACTGTGTACTGACATAGTTTGTACTACAGACTATACTATATTGAAGTAAGAAAAGAAACGTGCACTCGTGCAGCCACCAATCGCACCAATCAAACGTGATCGCGATCCGAGCTAAACAAACCGTTGAAAAAGCTTTCTAAATAAGTCGCGCCGAGAGTTCGACTTTGTTTATTTATATTCAATTCAATTTTGGTCGACTCGAGAATGGTTCGAGACAACAAAACGACCCATTTGAAAGCACCGTTGTCTGCTTGAAAGCTATTTTAAGGAGCCAAGCGAGAGAGAAATACTGTACTTTGTTTAACAGCTAAAATCATTTTTCATAAATTCAATTTCCTTTGTTGTCAGTCTGAGTCGCCGGGCGTGTGGCTTGCGTTGCTATGAATTCAATTTGAATAGCGCGTCGATTTATAGTGTTGTGAAAATAATAATATGTTGTGTGTTAAATGGGTGTAAATGAGTGCCGAAATAGGGGCAATCGTGCGCCGGTGAATAGTGGCCGTGCAAGTTGCATTGTCGCCGCGTAGTGATTAATATTCGCGAGGGACGATGTCCGGTGCGAGTACGCCGGTGGCGGGCGGCGAGACGCCGTCGGCGCTCGACGAGCGAGACTCGGAGCCTCGCACCCCCATGAGGCGTCTCGGCTCCACCAGGAAGCTCGCCGCATTCAATAGTGAGTTATTCCTTTATGGGACTACACCTACAACGATCGCCTTACGCTCCATGTAGCCACACTGTTGTTTGTGTATTCCAGTAGTTTTCAACTACTGTCTAGACTCCACCGAGTGCAACTTGAAAAAAGTAATTTATGAAAATGTTTCATTTTATTTTCTAATAGTTACAGAAACAACTCACTTTTCACTGTCATAGGGCTTTATTTTTTATTATGCTTTGCAATTAAGAAAATATCAAGTATCTTAACTTATTTTTCTTATTACTATGTCTTCCAATTTGCTTGGACGATGAGATGTCACTTGTAGCTCACAGATTCCTTCCTTGTCTTCATAAATTTATTTCCATCATGTTCATGTGTCGGATATCTCATTCGTGAGAAGTTATGGTGTTTTCCAATTTTACAGGTGTCACTTTCTTGGTAGTGACTTGTTGATTTTGTGATGTGCTGAACGTAGTGTAGATACAGTAGTAGGATCTTTGTTTTGAGCTAAGATCACAGTATCATCAGCACTCGCAACTAAGCGTCAGCATTGGGAGATATTCCATGTAGGGTATACATGACAGACATTTCAAACAGTGGGATATGATCATCAAATGTGGTAGAGCAAATGCATGCAAGGAAATCCATTTTAAGTTTAAGCTACAGAATCTATCAAGGAGGTAAAGATATTATTACGGAGCCGGTTCTTACTTGATTGTCAGTCATACATTACCCGTATCATTTTATCCTGGATATTGCCATTCTTCCATGTAGCTGGTATGAGTAAGTATGTGTGGTCTGTTATATTGCTTAATGAATTGCACTTGTAAGTCAAGTCTTTTACCCAATTCAATCCACTTTTAACCTTTATAAAATATTTTTTCAGCGGTTTAGCTCTCTGACTCAGTCCTGGGTTCCATACCGGCTGCCGTGATGGGGTATATTGCGTTTAGGAATATACTCCATCCGCTCAGCTCATCTGTTACCAACCTCTTACATAAGAGCACTGGGGAATAACAGCGTGTGTGGTGCTGTGTTTTGGTGAGAAAGTATGAGATGTCATCGTTTGTCTTAATAGGCGACTGTAGCCACTTACCATCGAGTGGATTGTCAATTTGTCAATTTCATTTTCCCTATAATTATAAAAAAGTTTAAAATTTTTCCAAATAGATTTCTTTCATTTTTAAGGATGATGTAAATATTTAATCCCTGTAACTTTTGGAAGGACGGTGATAAATTAAAAGTTGTAGAAGTAGAAAAGGCCAAGAGTGGTTTCGCATTCGGCGTGGCGTGTGGCGTGATTCGTGTCGGCCGCTTCCTGATTACTATACATTAGGGTACTCTACATGGACGCTATATTTAGCGCGGGCTCAACGCACCGCCGCCGTCGCCCATGACCACTATAGCGTGGGACGGCGTACGCCGCACCCTCCCTGCCCTGCAGCCCCTCTAATTTACTAATTGCGCTAATTATTCTAAATCGATATTACACTATTTTAGCTGTTTGCCTATAGATAACACTATTACCTGCGCCAAACCATTAGCGATTGGTAACTAGTGAACTCAGCGAGCGATTTCGCAGCGCCGTAAATACTATTACCCCGAGGAGATAATATAAGAAAACAATGTACGGTGGGGTTGTTTCTCTTTTATAGGTCTACAAAAAAGTCCACAACGGCGTATGTATATTTTTAGGATAGTTTACTATACTCGTTCACATATAATGTGGTTTTTAAAAAGCTATAAGACGGATACAGTATTAATATCATTATCAAATTAAATATTAGTTACCTTAAGCAGTTCATACGTATTATAATAGCCCTTACACCATTACATACAATTAAAAAGTACGCGCGAGAAAATAAATTGAAGCGGTCTCGCACCAACGCGACGCGACGACGCGACGGGACTCGCTCGATGCAGACGCAGGCGTTACATCTATACATAAATAATAAAATCGTAAACGACCCGAGTCTGTACATTAAATAATTAAAAAAAAAAAAAACAAATACACGTTGTACATATTCGTACTTATGTTACCGAGGTAAAAAAAATTGTTTTTAGAATTTTTGTCCGTTTGTCTGTGTTTTTATGCACGCTAATCTCAGAAACGGCTTAACCGATTTGAATGCGGTTTTCACTGATTTATTGCAGCAAGGTTCCCGTAACTTCTAAACTAGTGGACCGATTATGAAACTATTTTATTGGAGAAGGAATAATAACATGATACGTACGTTGAGCATCTTTCGATTGCATTGTACCTGTGATTCGATTCACTAATTTCAACAAAAAAACTATTGTGACATACCTAACTATACGTTTTTATGGCTAATGCTAATGATGAGTACATTATTTTATATACCTACCTATAATATCAATAATTTTCGCAACGCACGCCAAATAATAAACTCTTACATCCAACATTTTGATACCTTGGGTTACATAATTGTGCATAATTTTGGTAGGGATCTTTAATTTCTTTGAAAATAAAATACAGCCTTATCACTCGCTGATAATATTCTATCCGTTACAAACGAACATAGAAAAAATAAAATCTTGCCTCTTTATAGAGTAGGTATATCTAATACGAACTCTTTTGGAGATTTGAGATGACTTGATCGAAAATTTCAATTTTATCTGATTTTTTACCTCGTAGTGAAGAACAATTTCTCATACCTAACGAGGAAATTATTTGTTTTTACTCTCCTCTATTCTCTTAAAACGGGAAATAAGCGATTTGTACCGTTCCGTCCGTCATCCATATTAATGTAGGTACCGTATTTGATATTACACGAGACGCTTGTTTTTGTAGCTAAAAGGAAAAATTCACTATCCTCAAAACATTACAAAAGTTATTTCTCTGCGGCTAGAGTAATAAAATTTGTAATATTTGAAATGAGCGTCACCAAACCGCAGAGTGTTTTTTCTCCAAGCTCTCGTCGATCTCCGTACTAATTAAATAAACAATTAATGGTTGATTCCCCATACCCGCAGTCTTCCTGTCAAACCCAAATCTGCTATGTGCTAAAAAGTATACTTTAGAGATATTGACAAAAAGAAAGATTTCCTGAAAATTTTTCAGTAAATACGTAATTTTATTGGTATTTTAAACGCGAAACTTTCATAGTTTATTTATTATTTTGATAATAGAGTAAATTTTGAACATACCAGATTCTAGCCATTTCCCTATACCCTCCTGATACCTTTTAGCTTTGGCGTCGCTCGTGTTATAGGCGACGGTAGCCACTCACCATCAAGTGGACCGTCAGCACGTCTGCCGATCTTAACATTAAGAAAATAGCTGCTTCACTTATCTTATTAAGAGGTCGTAATTCGACAAGTAGTGCTCATGAGCACTTAGCAATTGTTCCATACGATAGATAAGGCAGTGAACTATAGTCGCTAAGCTCAAAATGTTGAAATCTCAAAAAGTGCGCAATATGATTAATTTGACAACGACGATATTATGTATTTATGAAAATTTAATTTATATTGGTCAATTTAATAAAAAAAATTAATATTCATAATTTCAATACCTAGTAGGTTTAAAATGATATTGATTTACATATTATAAAACGCCTGTTGGAAAGGTTATTATAAAATCGCTGATTTAAACGACGTAGAAAATTTGGGACTTCTGATCAAAAAACCACGACAAGTAGTTTTCGTAGTCATCTCTTGTAGTTGTCGCGATGAAAGACCACACCCTTTCTATTGATCAATTCCGGCCGCTTTCTCTCAAATTCTTGTTTTAATCTCATAATTTGTTGGCAGTAGAGATCCGAATCGATGATTCTGGCCGGCGGTAAAAGCTCATAATGAACAATGCCCTTCCAATCCCACCGTACACACAGCGTCACCTTATTGCGAGTTACTCGTGTTTTGGCACAGTCTGCGAAGCCTGACCGACCTTTGACTGCGACCTTTTTCGCACGTTCTTGTACGTGATCCACTTGTTCTCACCAGTTATCAATCTCTCCAATAAAAAAAAACTGTTCGGTTTCATTACTTACATCTCAATAAGGAATCGCAAAAGAGTACACGACTCGTAAGGCTTCTTTCGGTGAGCTCGTATGGCACCCGAATATCGAGATCTTTTGTGTACAGCTTTTTTCAAGCGGGTCAAAACCGTTTTGTGGTTAATTCCCAGTTCTTCAGTTATTCCCGGATTGAAAACGCTTAAACCAATTCTTAGTGACGCTCGTGCCACTCTCACTGACTGGAGGCGCGGAGAAAACCATCAAGGGTTAAACAAGATCTAAATCTCGTTGGGGCGGGACTTCGACAGTTCACGCCATGAATCCCTGCGGCGGTTTAGTGGACTGTATATATATGCGGTTGCGGCTGTAAACGAACAGTGGACTGTCTGATGGACAGGTAGACAGAAGAAGGAAATGCACGTACCTCGTAACCGGTGCTCTGGTGCGATCTCCTGCAGGATTCTTCAGAACGTCCAATTGGCAGACAGTGTTCACTTATAGTTTTGTTTGTAAACGTTAAGACGCGATATTTTTTGTAATAAAATTTACAAAAAAGGATAATAAAAAATAGATTCACTCATTTTGTCAGAAAGAAAAAGAAATGAAAAATAGCTGGAAAAAACATTTTACTAATTTGTTTCTTTCTTTGAAATGTAGATAAGTAACCTTTTTAAAGTCATCAGAACCTTTCAGATACAAATAGTACAGCCAAAGATATTTTATTACAACTTTATACATACTAAATGCGAAAAGAGTTTCCCCGATCTAATTAGTAGACAGTATTAGTATTAGTAGACTCTTTATAATAGTAGATAAAGCTGCAGGTTTTTTGTGGAGTGATCGTAAGAGGGTCGAGCTGCCGCATGGCCCCGCACGGCCACACATGGCCACAAGGTCAAATGAACTTTTCCTATACGTTTTTATCAAAAACCATAACGAATATACCTACCTATAGTGGAATTATTAGTGGAACAATAAAGTTTGCTCATTGGCTACATTACTCGGGTCGATTCGCGTCCATTAGGCTCCAGCCGTCTAGCGCCTCTAGAATCGATGCAAGATTACGCGAAAGCCCAACGGACGCCTACGGATCTCCATAAAAAGCTCAAAGTCGACATTCGCTCGCACCGGGACAGTTATCAGTCATGCCAAAATTTCATTTCAAACGTCTGTCAGTCGTCTGCTTAGTGCTTTAGTTTCAAAAGGTGCTAAGAGTCTACGACTTGATGAGGAATTAATTTGAAAACTGACTAAGGTTTTCGTACCCCTCGTAGGACGACCGCCGCTGGACTACGGGAGCGGTCAGAGCATCTTATTATCGCAGACGGGCACTGTCGCTGTGAAGGGAGCTTCACTTACAACGTATTGTAAATAAACATCACTCCGACCGACATCCGACCGATTCGTCGAGATAATCATGTCGTGCGAGCCCTGAAATTGTAGTTTATCACGACCCACATCATAATAATAAGTATGCACTATTTTAATCCCATACACCTCCATTATTCATAATGTTCATATACCTAATATATTTGTCCGGGAATTGAATATTTAATTTTTATTTTTAAATTGAAAAATATCCCCGCCGGTAATTTCATGAAATTGGTTGAGCGGTTTTGTTTGGAGTCCATGTGGAACATACGTACACACATCGGTCCTTATAAATAGGTATAGAAGATGTTATAATAATAGGTGGGATGTCATTCGCAAACGGGACCATTTCATGTTTACTCGTAATAAGTATCGGTGGATTGATTATCCCAATACTTGTCTATGGAGCTGAGCACGCGCCGACGCAGTCGAGTGTCGGTAGGCATCGCTCTTCGCCTCGCCCGATAACGTAAATATTTGAAATCTGGCCGCAGAAAATAGATGCGTGAATAAATCGCACTTGTATTGCTATTCAACAAAAAGTGCGTGCGTATGCGCCCACGCCCCGCCCCCGCACCCGCACCCCGCGTCCGCCCGCGACCGGTTCGTACCCCATCACCATCACCCAATCTACTACACTCGCGCTAGGTATACGACCGCCACTCTTACGCTCAAACCGACATGACGACAATGCTTTACCTATTAGTAGGCTTCGACGCATCTGCCGCGTTCGATTCGCGATAGGTACATTACGAAGGGAGGGGTGGCGCAGCATCCCGCTCGGAGGCTGCGCCGGCAGAGGGGTTGCGGGGTGTCGGCGTGCGACAGTCGGGCCCGGGGCGCACGGCCGAGCGGACGACGGCCCTTCGCCATGTTTCAGTGCATCGTGCAGCCGCGCCACGAATGGCCGCCGCCGGACGACATCTCGGCGTTCGCCGGTACGCCTCCTCGCGCGGACGCATTGCCAACGGCTAATTATAACTTCGTTTGTAAATACGCATCTGCCTAGCTTTTTTCTTCATTCGCCACCGCCATTGTTCGTTCGGGAGAAATGCACCGGGCGCTCGGCCTCCTCTAGCCCGCGGCGATTTCGCTCGACGGACTAATAAACGTTTACCGCCTCGCTTACAGATATCCGCGTGCAGCTATGCGAGCAGACGCGCGTGCTGGAGGCGCGCGCGGAGGCGGCGGCGGGCGTGGCGGGCGAGCTGCACGAGTACTGCCGGCGGCGCGCCGAGCTGGAGCACGAGTACTCGCGCGCACTCGACAAGCTGGCGCGCGGAGCCGCCTCGCGCCACAAGGAGCAGCGCCACAAGCGCGAGCTGTGGCCGCTCGTCGGCGCCTTCGCTTGCTGGCAGACGGCGCTGGAGAACACGCGCGCGCTCTCCCGGGACCACGCCGCGCTCGCCGAGTTGTACGGCGGTCGACTGGCGGCGCGGCTGCAGCGCGCCGCCGACGATGCGCTGCGGTTGCACCGTAAGTGCCGCGACGTGGTCGCCGAGCGGCACGAGGAGGTCGCCGCGGCGCTGGCCGAGGCGGCGGCGGCCGCCAAGGCGCACGCGGCCGCCGCCGCCGACTGGCGCGCCGCCGCGCTCAAGCTTCGGCACGCGCACGACCGCGCGCAGCAGGCCGCCGGTGCCGACCCGCCGCGCACCAAGAAGGCTAAGGCGCTCGACAAGGAAGTGGAGAAGCGGCTCGCGCGGCACTCGGAGGCGCGCGCGCGGGCTCGTAGGGCGCGCGCCGACTACGCCTTGAGCCTGGAGGCGGCTAACGCGACGTTGCAGCGCTACTACTCGGAGGACGTGGCGGACGTGATGGCGGCCAGCGAGGCGGGCTTCGAGGCCGTGGTGGGGCGCGCGGTGCGCTGCGCGGCCAGCGCGGAGGGCGCGCGGGCGCGGGAGCTGTGCTCCGCCGGCGGCGCCTTACTCGCCGCGGCCGATGCGCTCGACGCGCTGGCGGAACGCGCGCGGCTCACGGAGGCGCACGCGAGCGCGTTCGCGGCGCCGCGTCCGTTGACGTACGCGGGCGCGTCGCCCGACGTGCAGGACTCGGAGATGCGCGCGCTGACAGGCGACGCGGCCCCGGAGCGCGATGCGCTGTCGGACGCCGCCGACGAGGAGTTGTCGCGCCGCCTGCAACAGCTGGAAGTGGGGGCGCGCGCCCTCCGCGCCGAGTGCCGCGAACACGCCAAGACGCTGGACGCGGCCGAGGCGGAGCTCGTGCGACAGGTCATTTTCATCAATTACCTTGCAATAAGCTTTACTGACTTCTGAAGAGGTAAACTCTTCGGAATTTACCCATTTCAAAAAAGTGGACTGGCGTATGATCTCTCTCTGTTACAAATAGAGGACATTTCTTTGTGCTCATTAATCATCGACACACATTCGACTCGAGCCAAACGGAAGGAGACTTATATATAATCATTTTTCATTGAATACATTTCTTCATTCACACTATGCTTGAATACCAAATACCAAAAAATATTAACACCGTAGTCATCATTCGTTTCGATGATGCGATGATATCTCGTCAACATACACTTATTTACCAATGTTAATATTAATATAAGTGATCATAAATTTATTATATCTTATTTTCGTTCCAGCAATTTTTCAATAGGGAATATGCACATTTTTTTTATATTTTCATACGATAGGTTATATCGTCATATAACCGTAAAAAAATATTCATCACCAAAAAACAGAAATTTGGTAACAAAAAAAAATGTTAAATTTAATTAATAGCTACGGGCACTTTTAAATACCCGCCCTTTTGGGGCGCTTGTC
Organism: Bembecia ichneumoniformis; assembly: GCA_910589475.2. Taxonomy (NCBI): domain Eukaryota; kingdom Metazoa; phylum Arthropoda; class Insecta; order Lepidoptera; family Sesiidae; genus Bembecia; species Bembecia ichneumoniformis. The sequence goes on from OU342535.1 coordinate 17,959,722, forward strand.
GTGACGTCACAGTCAACAAAAACAATCAAATGTTAAAAATCACAAACATCTACGCGCTTGTTGACATTTCATAGACTTTGACGTCACATTCGATCTGACCGTTTCAAGTATTTTGAATTTCTCACATTTTTATACACTTTTTGATAATTATTTTCTTAACGAAAAAGAAATAATATTAAAAAATATTTACATAAACATAATTCTAAAGCAAAAATATTGATAAAAAAATATATTTAAGCCTTTTTTGAATTAGACGCATATTCCCTATTTTTGAATTATTGAACTCCAATTATTGAAAAATTGCAAATAATAAAACCGATAATTTAAAAAATGTCTAGCTTTGGGGGAAACGGGTTACTCGGATGGTTCACTAGCTCTTAGACTATATGGTGTTTTCTGTTATTTTTTGATTGGACATTTAAAAAAAAAATTAATATTAATTATTTATTTATTTATTTATTTATTTTCTAAAGGTACACCAACAGCACAAATAAAAGAAGTTTATAATAGGAATAGGTAACACAAGGCAATTTTAAGGCATACACAAATAAACTACAAACTAGAAATTAAGACGATCGATAATACACGCACAGCAACACGCAAACTCTATACAAAAAAAAAAAAGGAAAAAAAAAAAGGTTAATTAAGAAATTAACCTTTTAAGAAGAAAGAAGAAGAAATTAAGAAGAAGAAATTAAGAAGAAAGGTTAATTAAGTTAATTAAGAATAGTTGATATTTGTCTACATTATTTATATAGAGAAATAACTCTGAAATTTATTTCTCTACAAATTTAATTTGAAGTGTTCAATTTATTATCAAACTAGCTGTGCCTGCGACTTCGTACGCATGCTGTTCGGAATAACGTGTTCAATTTTTTGTTTGTAAAAAGATTTGCAATGAAATATACGCTAAATATTACCGGAAGCTTGCGACAATACATCAGTGGAAACCACATGAAAATCGATTAAGCCGTTTCTGAGATTAGCGTGCACAAAGGCATAATAGGCAAACAAGCGTAAGCTGAACCATACTTTATATGATTTATCGTATAAATCTGAGGTCAACTTACATTGAACAATTAAAATCACCTAAACTGTCCATTTTTAACTTTATATAAACTTTGAATCGTCATCGTTTTACACATGATAATATATAGTTAACTAAAGTTTCAGCCAATTCAACCGAACAGTTATATATATAGATTATAGATTTAGATGTTTGAGATATTTTCTTGCTTGTCTTCTGCTCATCTTGCTCAGACGTGACTCGATATCTACCAGATCCTAGACGGCGAGTAAACACACCAGAGTCTCCCGATAAGGCTGATACATTTATTGACAGCGGAGACTATGCCCTGAATTCAGCAACCTCAACCCCACGACTCGGGCGGCTTCCGTGGACGAGCTATCTATATTTGTTAGGAAAAAATCTCTTTGATACATTATTAAAAAAAAAAGACATTTTTTGCAAAAAATGTGATATGCAGAAATTCCGCCGGAATACAATTGAAAACAGTCTCTACATTCATTTATTGGATGAGAATTCGAAAATATCAATTCAAAATTGAAAGTCCTTTTTTTTTTGTGTAAAATTGCCTTGTGTTACCTATAGGTACCTATTATAAACTTTTCTTTGTTTGGGCTGTTGGTGTACCTTTAGAAAATAAATAAATAAATAAATAGTGATACACCATTGCGTACCTAGACTAAACTGCCGATATTTTATTGCCGTATTTTAATGATTTTATTTAAATGCCGCCTAAATAGTACTTGCAATACTGTTTCGATTTTTTTATGAGAACTCTATTTTATATAGTGAAAGTAGGGAATTTTTCCTAAAAAGGTCATTGAATAGAATAGTACTGACTAATAATTTTATTATAACTATCATAAATCATTTATGTATTTGACTCATAAATCTTGATTCATTGGTTCATAAATCTGAGAGAGCAACACGCACGGTACGTATCGCGGTACCTTCATTCTCGTAAGACATAAAGGAGAAAAGATTTGAACTCATCGTTTAATAACTATTTATTCATTGAATTGCAGATGGAGGGCGAAGACTTGTTGTGGGACGTCAGCGAGTGGTTCGGACCGAAGGCTGCGGGCGCGCCGGCCGCCACGAGCGAGGCGGACGCGGCCGCGACGGAGGCCGCGCGGCGCGAGCAGGAGGAGTTCTTCCTGAGCAAACTGCGCGCGTACGCGGCGGGCGCGGGGCGGCTGGCGCGGCTGGAGGGCAAGGCGGGCGCGGCGCGGGCGCGCGCGCAGGGCGGCCGCCCCTCCGCGCCCTCGTCGCCGCTGCGCGCGTCGGCGGCCCGCCGCGGTCGCTTCGCCGCGCCGCTGGACGCACGCGCGCTGCCGCGCGTGCTGACGGAGTGCGTGCGTGTCATCGGCTCGTACGGGCTGCGACACCAGGGCGTGTTCCGGGTGTCGGGCTCGCAGTCTGAGACGTTAGCGCTGCGCGCTGCGTTCGAGCGCGGCGAGGACGCGCTGGCCGGCGCGCACGCGGCCGACATCAACTCGGTGTGCGGCCTGCTCAAGCTGTACCTGCGCGAGTTGCGGCCTCCGCTGCTACCGCCCGCGCTGCAGGAGCGCTTGCTGCGCCTGGCCGCGCTGCCGGACGACGACGAGTTCGCGCGCCGCATGCGCGATCTGCTCGCCGCGCTGCCGCTCCCCTCCGTGCTGGTGTTGCGCTACCTCTTCGCCTTCCTGGCGCACCTCACGCTGCACAGCGATCGCACCATGATGGACGCGTGGAACTTGGCCGTGTGCCTGGGGCCCACTCTGCTGGCCGCTTGGGGCGAGGGCGGCGCGCAGGTGGCCGCGCAGAACCTCGTCAACGAGCTCGTGAAGCGCATCATCCTGCGCCACGCGGACTGCTTTCCGCAGGACGTGGCTCCGCACACGCTCTACCGTCCTCCTCGAGAGCCCTGCGACGCGAGCGATTCGGAAGGCTCCGGCGACGAGGCCGAGCCTCGGCGGCTTCGGCCCGACGACGCACAGGTCGTGCTTGAAGTTTGATACATACTAGCTTTTATTAATCACAGTTAGTAAATAATCTAGGAATAAAACATTGAAACGTCCACCGTCGGACAGGTCTCTTCCATAATTTTTAATACGTACGATTTGAGTATGTAGGACCTTTGTGTACATTTAATATTTGCTACACCGTTTAGGGCAATGTGTATTGGATATCTCAAGATATTCATGTATCGGCATTACGAGCATACCACTGTTCCAAGACTAGCCGATCCCCACAATTGTCGATCTTATTTATTTATTTATTTATTTATTTATAATAGGTACACCAACAAAAAACACAACAATCATATAATAATTTGTAGTTTAATTGTGTATGCCTTAAAATTGCCTTGTGTTACCTATTCCTATTATAAACTTCTTTTGTTTGTGCTGTTGGTGTACCTTTAGAAAATAAATAAATAAATAAACTTCACATTCGGTCATAGTCTGATGTGAGTTCCAATTGTAGGTATACACAGCATTTACAAATTTATTATCGACCTTAAGGCTTCTAGAATAAAATATAAGAGTACTTATACTAATATCTAAGGTTATAATTGAAATAGTTACAGACTCATCTTAAGTCTGAGTGGGCTTTAAAACTAGTACATTAACAGTTTATTAATTAGTGAGAGAATGGGTCATCAGTGTAGCCGCGTAGGAAAAGAATGTCGTACAACATTAATTCTTGAAAGAGTGACAAGACAAGAGTGAACAGTTGCTTCGATTTTAAAAAAAAAGCTTCACATTTCTCTTATTGCTTTTTGGTATCTGCTAGTACCAAATAGCGACCTTATATCGGCTAGTTTAGGCAGAATTTAGCAGAAAATTCAGAAAATTCCCTATCACTTACTTATTTCACCTTTCTCTTTCTCCATTTCAATAGGTGTCATGTGTTTTGAGTTAGCATTCTCAGATTCCGCTCGGTCAGTTCAATTGGGGGTCCACCGATGGAAGAACTTCGTTCTCTAGTCATAAACATGCTTTTGTGAAATTCTTGCTGATAGTTTTGACGCCGAGTCTCAAGTCCACAGTTTCCTTTGTATTAACATTGCTATACATATGGTTCGTAATCTGTTTTTCGATGATCTTGTAAGCGTACACACTTCCTTCCTGTACACACAAATTTGTATGCTTTGTCGTTTGGACGTCTGTGTGAAATTTTACTCCTCCCAGATACGTTGGAGCCGCCCGAGGTGGCTCAGGACTTTGCCTTGAGAGTTTGCCACGATTTATAAAAAAATATAACACTCAGATCATGATAGTGATATTGTTTGGAGCTTTTGTTGGGTGCTTCAATGTGTAATTACTCTCAAGCGGAAGTGACACTCCTTCCACAGACGCCGGCCGCCGGTGACGCTCCCCCCGTCAGCGCGGCCGCCCCCGCGGAGCCCGCGGCCCCCGCCGCCTCCGCCACCCCCGCGGCCGCCCATTCGCCGCTCGCCTGCAGGTGATCAGTGTGTTGAATCGTTTTACTTTCTTTCGACTGAGCGTGGAGCGGTCGGCGAGCGTACCTAATGCGATTTGTATGCGATCAGACGGTTAGCCGAGAGCACGCCCGACCTCGTGCTCGACCTGCCGGCGCGCGCCGAAGCGCTCGCCGAACCGTCCGCCGCGCCGTCCCTCGAGTCGTCCGCCGAGCCGCCCGCGGAGCCGCTCGCCGAGCCGCCGGTCGACGCCGCCGACACCTTCCTGCACAACCGCGACACGCTCAAGAAACGTCCGGCGCACAAGTGAGTGCATGTGAATTTTCCTCGTCTTAAAAGTGAGTTTTCAACGGAGGCTATTCGCCCATGTCGGTCTCCGTCACCTTACGGGTGGACTAGTATCAGTGTGGCTGAAGGAGACTTTGGCTCTGTCAGACAGGCGAGCTCGGAGGGAGAGTGCGAGGGTGAGGCGGAGGGCGGCGAAGCGGAGGGGGGCGCGGTCGAGTCGCCGGAGGCGGGGGGCAGCCCCGTGCCGGCGCGCAACACGGCGCGAGTGGCGGCAAAGTTCGCCGAGCTCACGCTCACCGGCGGATCGCTGAAGCCGGCGCTGGCCGCCAAGCCGGCGCTGCTGCGGCGGCCCACGCCGCACCCGCGCCCCGCCGCCGCCGGCGCTCACGGGGCCCCCGCCGCCCACGGAGCCGCCGCCGACGCAGTCTAGTGCCGTAAGCCAACACTATTTTTTTATACACTATTTTTGATATGATGTATTCAGTCTCGTATGCCGCGCGTCGTACCCGCGCAATAAAACAGTATTACTCATTGGCAGGCTTTCATTTTTATTCCCCTCATTCCCAATTCCCGCGTGTGCATTGCAAACGCAACCGAGAGAGCGATCGCTACGCACTGCACACACAGGCCCTATTTTCTTATTATAACAACTACTAAAAAGTTGAACAGATTTTGATAAAACTCGAGTATTAAATAGCAGATATTTTGACCCACTTGGATACAAACGGGAGATGAAAGTGAGTATGGAGTTTTCTTAGTTTGTAACAATAGAGTAATGAAAAATAAAAATAATGAACAATAGAGTAAGCTTGTAAATGTCAATTGTCAGTCAATGTGAATTAACGTCGGTACAAAGACAGAAAGACTATTTGAGTGTCACTCGGTAGCAAACTGTTTTCGGATAGAACCTACTCGACTCTCAGATACGTTTCCTCAATATAGTCTTAATTTACCTATGAAAACTAACAACTATAACATCGTCCACTTCCTGGTGATGTGCTGTACATGCCCGGAGATGCATCGTATCGTATACGTGTTCCATAATGGAAGATGTGACCGACTGTTTAGCAGATCGAAGTATTTCGACGCGATCGCCTTGAATTTTTAATTCTGTAAACATTATATTAACAAAGGCGTTTCGAGATCATCAGCTCGCTCACTAACTTTGATCGATTTGAATGTGAAGTGAATTGCAATGTTCGCGAAGTGTACCGATAGCGCTGAGCGAGACGAGTGGCGCTCGGTGCTCCACTCCGACTTCCACACGAGGTTGAACAATAACCGTTCAGACTCACTTCCACCGTTCCACTCGGGAGAATGCACATCGTGTGTCATCGGAGGCACTTCAATTCAATACCAATTGGACAAATAACAAATGTGGTAGTTACTGTGATTTACTTTTTCTCTTCTCCTACGCATTCTCTTCTTTGGTTAATTTAATCTGCACTGTGGAGTTCATCCAAGATATTACATAAAATTTGAGGATCGATCTCTTCGGCTGAAGAATACGGTCTCTTTCACTTTACTTGTTTTTAAATTGTGGCCTTATTCAAAAAAATTGCGTGTTTACGTCACGCAATTTTGGTGTGGGACATAGTAACAGGTGACGAAACGTGGATTTATTGCTACAGACCCAAAACAAAGCAGCAGTCGAGCGTATGGGTCTTTCGAGACGAGTCGAAATTCTTTGAAGGCTCTAAAGGTTGTTTTCTTAATATGTATTTGAAAAAAAAAGCCACTTTGGTAGGTGGTTACCGTCGCCTATAACACGAGCAACGCCACAGCTGCTGCAAGTGCGCCACCGATTACAGTAGGATTGGGGATAAAGGTTGGGATAGGAAAAAGGGCTCTGGCATCGCTACCGAACACCGAAACACAACAGCACACGTGCTGTTATTTCACGGTGGTCTTCTGTAAGGGGGTGTATACTGCCGTCGGACGGGTTGCCCAAATGACTGCGAAATGCAGTGCACCCTGCCACTACGCTCCAGACCAGATATTTTTAAAGTTGAGCCTGCCGGGAACCCTAGAACAGAGCGTTAAGGCAAGTACCCTAACCGCTCATCCAATGGGCTCGTCAAAAATAATCCCAATCCCTGAAGTTGGTGACAACATGATAGACATATTGTCCCATTTCTGGGTGGAGTCTATTTGGTAAAATTGACGTCATTGTTCATTTTCGCGGTAGAGACGTTAATTGTATTGACGCTTTCGACTCTGTGTGTCGGATTGATGCCGTGTATACACGGTATACACGACGATTTACTCATATGGGTCGCGTCTCATATAGACAGTTGCCCTCAAAGGTTTTCGCTCCTCCTTACGGACCACTGGATAGGCAGAGCGGAGCCTGTTTTTTTCTAATCAACCTACGTTAGAGTGACTAATAGCCAAGTAGCGAAAGTTTTAAAAGTGATAATATTTTCTCTTTTATAATTAAAACATCGAGTATAGAATACAACGAACCTCTAAACTTTAAACTATACGCAATCCTGTATATCCATACTTTACTAATTATATAAATGTGAAAGTAACTCTGTCTGTCTCTCTGTAACCTTTTCACGCCTTAACTATTCACTCGGGCACACAGAAACAGACATAGGGTTCATCTTGAGAAAAGTACCTACCGTTCCCAAGTATCATCTAAAAATAAGATTCGAACGCCTGCCAAAAGTATAATAGCAATTAATATCTCAGGCGTTATATTTTTCAACGCGCTTTCTAGTTTCAACCAGCTAGTCTAAAATAAATATGAAACTTTGGTATTAAAAACTCGTAACACAGTAAAAATTAAAAATCTGCGATTAAACAACATTACACTTGGGATAATATTGTGTTGGACCAAATCGGTTCTAAATGACATTACGTATATCTATCCGCGTTTTGAATTTTCTCAAAACGTATGCTTCGAGGATTCTTTATTATATGAATAAAATGAACCAGGTGAGAATGGCTTCCATTGTCTTTAGTCCTGCTCATGGAGAAAAGAGGTAAGGAGGACGAACTCTACGCATTTTATTTACGGTGGTTTCATGAACTACACAAGTGCCATTGTCGATTTATGAAGTAAGTTAGTACCTGCTCGTCTTTGATCTCCACGGTCTTACTGTAAAAAAACGCTCGTAGGCATCAGAATGCTCTACGAGTTTGATCATAGACATATTTTCGACATATTCTACGAGAAAGGAGAAAACAGTAACGAACAAGTTTCAACCGAACGACAACAATCAACGAGCATAAAAAAGCAACAAAAAATTATCAGAATTTTCGTATCATCACGGAAAGCCGAGTTATTGCAAAAAAAAATTACCCTTTTTCAAGATGGTGGCGGAAACTCATAAGAAATCTTGGTCGACAATTTAAAATTAAGTTTTTCTAAGCCACCCCTACCTTTTTCTACCGCCTAAACCCTATCCGAAAATCAGAGCCCTGCAATTTTTTTCATTTTGAAATGTACCTAACCTATAGTACGATCAAATCCGTTGACATGTGGCGCTTTTATTACCTTCTATGGTCGCCGTAGACGGACATTACCAGCCCATCCGGTAGGTAGGTATCAACGTTGGAGGACATTATTACACTTTGATTTGACCTCTCGTACTAGTAACGGCGGTGGCTCATAGATGGCGCTTTTCATTGAAATCACCAAAAATAAACTATTCACAAACTGGAAACTGAGAAATCTCAACACCCACTACATTGTAACATCTTTCGAGTCACAATGGGTCACAGGCAGTTGTCAGCGATCACATTTAAGGCTGGACGGTTGTCCCTCGAGGGTCTCTGTTGTTTTGCTGACGACTGAAACTATTGCGGGCTATGAACTAATTTCACATAGACACCTGGTGACGCTATTGCTCTGTAGAATGACTTGTCAATAACCTAAATCTAAGCTCTAGTCATAGCTCGATCTTGTCCTTCAGTCACTTATGTTAATGATGCGGAACTCCAAACACTTAAAACCCTGAGAATATTACCTATTTTGAACCTACGGCAGGAGTAAAACCTTGAATAACGCGCGATATCAACACACGCTTCGCCAATTGAATCCATCCATAAAAGCGTTTCTCTGGGTGAATTTATATAGGAATAAGCATCGCCTCCTTCCCATGAAAATAGTGGTGAGGCGTGTGCTCAGCAATAGCTCCTTCGAAGCGCACAATTCATACTTTTTGTTTGGTTTACCTACTTGTTTGTGATGCTAATACCTTGGTTTTTTATAGACGAGAAGCTAATATAAACGCAGTGGAAATTGGTAAAGTACGTACATGTATTAGAGGTAGGTAAAAACAATAATGTCATATAAACAGCACCATGGTGAACATCTATAAATGTCCTATACCAGATGGAAGTGACATAAAATAGCAATAGCCTTAACAGAACCTATAATTGGTTTCTTCTCTTACAAAGGCTTCATTTTTATTAAAGTGTTGAACTGTTGGTTCTCCAAATTGAATAAAATAAAATAAGTTTAAGAGGTCACCAGTGCCGTAATGTCTGAAGACACAATCGGTGGTGCCGAAACGTGGCCTCTCACGGCAGGACTGATCCACGCGTCGGAGGTCCTTCAGCGAGCTATGAAGCGGTCGACGCTCGGAGTTCGCCAGTGGCGGAGTGGCGAGTGGTAAGCTGAAGTGGCAACGGGCCGGTCACATCTGTCGCAGAACGGACGACCGACGGGGTGGAGAATTTTAGAATACCGCCTTATATAATTTTGGAAAGGAGCCCCTTAGAATTTTTGATTTGAAGTTATTGATATTTGAACGAATCACGTTAATAGGTAAGTACCTTCTGTACGAATATTTTTCCTTTCATTCGGCGACTCTTGCTAGCCCATGAACCTACTCATCTCACATCTTAGCTCGGTCGCCATAGAGAGGAAGTCGAAAGTAGAACAGAGAAACGAATCTGATAATAGTTAAATATTTATTGAATAAACTTTAAACGTCTCTTCACGGTTAACATCAGCTCGAATCGGGCGTTAGTAGCGCAAGCAGTGGTCCTGCAGCGCGTGGTGCAGGGGCGCCGCGTTTTCCTTGTCGCGGGCGTAGTGGGGGGCGGCGGAGGGGGGCGCCGCGGGGGCCGCGGCCGCCTGGGGGGCCACCGCCGCGTACTCGGGCAGCGAGGGGCCTTCGAACTCGTCGCCAGATCCGTCCGACGCCTCCAGGTAGCCGAAGAGGCGCGCCGCCCCCGCCGCGCGGCCCTCGCGCCTCCGTCCCGCGGCGCCGCCGCTTCCCTCGGCCGCGCCGCTCGCGCCGGCCGCGGCCGCCGCCCCGCCCGGCGCCGAGGCGCGCGCGACGCCCGACGGCACCTTCAGGTTGCGGCTCTCGATGTGGTGCGCGTCGCGTAGGTGCTCGGCCAGATGGGCCTGGTCGTCCGCCAGGAAAGAGCACTTGGAGCAAGCCTTTTTGTTGTGCACCTTGTGCACGTGCGTGGCGAGCCGCTCTGCGCGCGCCGCCTTGTACTCGCAGAGCGCGCACGCGAACGGCTTCAGGTGCGTGTTGAGGTGCCGCTTCAGGCACCAGTTGTCCACTCCGGACCAGGCGCAGTAGCAACACGCGTAGCGGCGCTCGCCCTTGCGCCGCGCTCCCGCCCCGCCCCCTGCGGCCTCCGCCTTGTGCGCGGGCGCCGCGCCCTCGCTCTTACCGAGCGGCGCGCGTTCCGCCTTGACGGGCGGCGGCGCCGGGGCGCGGTACTCGACCGAGGGCGCGGGGGGAGCGGCGGGCGGCGCGGGCGGCGGTTCGGCCGGGGGCTTGCCGTAATAGTGGTGCGTGGAGGCGGCGGCCGACTTGCCCGTCGGCCGCCGGATGCGGTTCAGGTCGTAGGGCTGGTCGCGGTGCATGCGTAGGAAGTGCTTTTTGACGTGGTCCGCCCGGTTGAACTGCTTCTGGCAGAGGTAGCAGTGGAACGGCTTCTCGTCGCGGTGGATGTTCTCGTGGCGCGTGAACAGGTCGCGGCGGTCGGTGGCGTACGGGCACGCCGGGCACGCGTAGCGCTTGCCGGGCTCGGGCGCGCCTCCCGCGGCCGTCGCCGCGGCGTCGGCGTGCGGGCTGTCGGCGCCGGCGCGCCTGTCGGGCCGCGCGGCCTCCACCTTGTGCTTGAGGCGCTGCAGGTAGCGCGTGACGTCGTCCAGCGCGGGGTTGTCGCGCAGCAGCTGGTCGGCGGCCGCCGGGTCGGAGTGGTGGTCCCTGGCCAGGTGGTGTCTGACGGCGCGCGCCCAGCCGCTGGCGAAGCCGCACTGCGCCAGCGGGCAGTGGAACACCCGCGCGTGCGAGTGGCTGCCCAGCCAGTGCTCGGCCACGCGCGCCAGGAAGCCCACGCACTCGCACTCGACGCACTTGAAGAGTCGCTGCGCGGGGTTGTAGGAGGCCACTCGCGAGTGCGCCCACGCCAGCGGCTCCTCGGCCGCCGTCCAGCGGTCCTCGGCGTGCGGATCGATGCGCGGCGCGAAGTTGGCCTGCAGGATGCCCGGCGGCGGGAAGCCGTTCTGCATGAGCGCCGCGAGCCCCCAGGCCGTGATGTGCTCCTCCGGGCGCAGATCCTCGTCCAGGTCCCGCTCGGCCGCCGGGAACTCGACGCTGGCCTCCTCCCCGTACAGCTTCTTGGTGATCTCCTTGAACATGTCCTCGCAGTCCATCGTCAGCGCAGCCACGCCGGACACTCCTCCGCCGCCCTCCATCTTCGCCCCTGAAATGCGCAGGATTACACTTTTAACTTTATTTAAATTTTTTGCTCTTTACGCATTGATTTTATTGCTTATCATTACCGACAACACTGAGATCTGTACCTTCCAAAATTAAACCTTATCACCTACTAAATTTAGATTGTTGTCTAATCTAATCATTTGAATATATCCTTTAATAGTTTCCACTAGCGTTTGCAATTTTATTTACCTACGTGAAAAGAGCCATTTTTGATGCGGTTCTCTTTAAAGTTGTGTTACTCTTCCGGGACATAAATAGGTCTCAGTCCCACACTGCTTTTTTGCAATTGTGCCATAGATAACCCGCCGCTAATGATGGCTTAATTCGGTCTAAAACCACGGTTATAGGTTTTTGAAATGATGTTACCGCCCTAAGCGGTCCATCGGACACTTTATCTGTTCTCGCACTTCCTTCGCGAACTTGTCGATTACGGTTACATTTTTATTCCTCGTCTCCACCAACTCTTCACTGACCATTCGTTTCCAAGCATTTTTTGTGTTTTCCTTCATTTATTTTCTACGTTAAAATGTCGACATGTACGCATACGTTGACATGCAATTTTTCAATTCACATTCGCTTTACATTTTCTCCACTCTTCGGTACGGCATTTTTCAATAAAAATCACTTTTCTTCAGACAAAATGGCGGAAACCACTTAATGTAACAATTGCATATGCGACATCTAGTGAGTTTATTTCAGATGGAACTTTCTTATCTTATAATATATAATAACCGTTTATGGCGTAATAGATTTAATAGCGAATCATATTTAAAAAGATGATATTGTTCTTACGGAGAGCGTAACCTTTTTCTCTTGTTATTTATGACAAATTAACTATCTAATAAAAGTCTTTTTCTACTCGAAATGGTCTTATCGTTTAAGCTAAGCTGTAAGAAAGCTGCCTTTCGGCCGAGCGAGGAAGAGCGCGAGGGGCGATACGCTTAGGTGTAGGTGTGTGGCGCGAGGGTGCCAGGCGTGGAGGCGACGTACCTTCCGCTCGGTGCTGCGAGGAGGCGCAGGGGGCGGTAATTGATTCGTCGCGAGGCGAGGGGGAGGCGGACGCGGGTGTAGCCGCACTCGTGCGGGAGAACAGGCCGGGACGGCTCGCCGGCCGCGACTGACGCGCCCGACCACCCGCGCCCCCTCGACCCCCTCGCCCTCCGCCCATCGATCCATCGCGGCGCCATCCCACCTCACCGCCTCCCCACCGTAGAGCGAGGGTCATTCGAAAGTTCCCTATGGGCGATAAGTATCTATGCAAGTCAATACAATATTTTGGAGGCGGACTGTACCTGATCCTTGTCTTTTAACCCATTTTCACATCGCGTCACGTTCCTATCGATTTCGCTAATGAGTACCTAACTTAAGCAATAGGCCTCCAGCGCGACTTCAACTTATGTTTCAATTATCCTATTATTATTTTATTATCTCTCCTTCCCATTTTTTTAAAACTAAAATTAATAATAAACTTCCGAGGAACAAATGGCTCATACTAAAGGTTAAAGGTTAATAAAATTCTCCCCATAAAAAATACATGTATTACATATTAAAAAAGTATTTATGCATTTAGTATGTATAAAGTTGTAATAAAATCTCTTTGGCTGTACTATTTGTATCTGAAAGGTTCTGATGACTTTAAAAAGGTTACTTATCTACATTTCAAAGAAAGAAACAAATTAGTAAAATGTTTTTTCCAGCTATTTTTCATTTCTTTTTCTTTCTGTCAAAATGAGTGAATCTATTTGTTATTATCCTTTTTTGTAAATTTTATTACAAAAAAGGAAAAAATGCAACATCCGCCGCGAAAAAATTTGTGACGTTTATGGACCTAGTGCAGTGTCAGTAAGAGTAGCACAAAGTTGGTTTAAGTTTTCAATTAGAAAATATTGATGTCCTCGCTTTGGTTGCCCTGTTACGGATAAAATGGACGCTATTTTTGAAAAAATGAAGCAAGATCGGCCAGTCTTCAGCTCTTATAAAGTTCGGAACGTTGGTTACGAGCCAGGCTCGGGTAATTCGCGCCTTGTGACCCGGGTGCAGAGTCCTGCTGAAAAGTCCACGGTACATTTTTAAAAAGTGTATCGCTGAGAGGTCTCACAACACGATTCAAGACGGTCTCTTGATACACTTTGGCTGAAGTCCCCCATCCCCCACCGAACCATAACCTCCACAGGATGATGACCACGTTGTACCTTTCCTCCGCCGCCTTTGTCATTTTGCTTATTGTAGTACTCTGCAGTCGTGAATTTTTTTCATCAGTAAAGAGGCGATCTGCGTATCGGGACAGAAGGCGTTTTGATCGATCCACTCTCTTTATCTGTAGGGATTGATTTAGGGCATGTCCTGTATATCGACGATAAGCACTGAGCTTCAGGTCTTGTTTTAAAATACGCGACAGAGTCCTAGCGGGAATCTTCATTTCTCGCGATAAGATTTTTTTTCCTTATGGGGTTTCGGGAATTCTGGCTTTAACAGCAGTAAAGCTTTGTAATTCTAACAGCATGCGGCCGTGAAGTGTTGGTATATCAGTCGATAGTACGCTGTACGATATACGAACGTACGGCTGATACCAAGCTTTTGAAGTGTCTTGAATATGACCGACGGCTCCATACCCACTCTGTGTAAGGCAATCGCTGCAGTTCTATTGTAGTTCTAACATCCCATTTCATATTGTAATTTTATAATAAACACGAAAAGAATATGTGAAATGGCGAAAAATCAAAAGAAGTTTTTGACATAACAAGCGCTTTCCAAATTCAAAATGAACACTATTCACGGCTGAATCTTATTTGCTGATGATACAACCCTAATTGAAGAGTGTGAGCATAACAATTCTTTACAATAATTAGAAAGCAACAAAGCTGACTGAACGAACGGTTGGACTATTAGACAAAAGCTCTCTTATTTCAACCTAATAATGTAGGTATTAATCTTGACATTGTTGATTCTTATTGTTATAATAAGAAAAAAACTTTTATAGCTAAATCCTAAACTCCTTTGCAAAAAAAGGGCACTTTTGATTTATTCGAGTCATTTAGTAAAGGGTGTTTTTTTTAGAGGTTTGGTTTTTAAATTGGCAACACTGTTTCTAGTGATTTTCAATTTGACAGTTGGCGGTATATTTAAAGTCAGTATGTTTTGCCATTTCACAATGAATAAACTCACTTCGGAACAACGCTTGCAAATTGTACAAATTTATTTTGAAAATCATGGTTCAGTTCGCCAAACTTATCGTGCGCTACGTCCATTTTACGGTCGACATAATCGTCCATCGGAGCAAGTTATTCGGAAAACCATGGATCGTTTTCGTACCACGCACACTCTAGTTGATAATACGCATCCACAAAGACGCCATACAGTACGCACAGAAGAAGTTATTGCTGCTGTGGAGCGTAGTGTTGAAGAGGACCCGAATGAGTCGATTCGCCATCGTGCGCAACAATTGGAGCTGTGCCCATCCACTTTGTGGAAGATTTTGCGGAAAGATCTTGGCTTGCGAGCGTACAAGATCCAACTTGTGCAAGAGTTGAAACCGCGTGACCATTATGCGCGCCGTACGTTTGGTGAATGGGCCGAAAACAATATTCAGCTTGACCCACTTTTTCAATGCAAAATTTTGTTCAGCGATGAGGCTCACTTTTGGTTGAACGGCTACGTAAATAAACAAAATTGCCGAATTTGGAGTGGAGAAAACCCAGAAGCCTTTGTTGAGACGCCCTTACATCCGTTAAAAGTCACCGTTTGGTGCTCTTTATGGGCAGGTGGAATCATTGGCCCATATTTTTTTAAAGATGATACCGGCCAGAATGTTACCATCAATGGAGAGCGCTATAGAGAAATGATTACAGGCTTTTTCGTTCCTCAGTTGAGTGGTATTGATGTGACAGAGCTGTGGTTTCAACAAGATGGTGCAACATGTCACACAGCGCGCGACACCATCAATTTATTGCGGGAAACATTCGATGAGCGCATAATTTCGCGTAATGGACCTGTGACCTGGCCTCCACGATCGTGTGATCTCACACCTATGGATTACTTTCTTTGGGGATTTGTGAAGTCACACGTCTACGCAGATAAACCACAGACGTTGGACCACTTGGAAGCCAACATTCGCCGCGTTATTGCCGATATACCGCCCCAGATGCTCGAAAAAGTGGTCGAAAATTGGACCTCCCGATTACGCTTCATTCGAGCCAGCCGTGGTGCCCATATGCCCGGAATCATTTTTAAGCACTAATGGCATAAGAACATCTTTTAAATAAAACCAATACCATGACAATTAAATTTATTTTTACGTGTTTTATTTCATCTTGAATTTGTATACCTCTAAAAAAAACACCCTTTATTAACAGTTGTAAAAGGGATTTGATGCAACAAAATCAAATTTATATTATTTACTGATGTAAAAACACCTTTGTTTGGTAATTAAGTGAGTCTTAATTTGTTTTATTTTGATTTTTAGGAAATTACTCATTTTGACAAAAAAAAAATAAAGTAACTTCAATTGACTTTCTCCTTTATTTACTAAAAGTTACAAACAATAAAATAATAAATTAGTATCGAGTGTGGCCTCCTCTGGCTGAAATAACTGCTGCAATTCTTCATGGCATGCTTAATAGCATTTTTAAGCTCTCGGATGTTCTGTGGGGCTGGGTGTACAGCTCTAACACGTCGTTTTAGAAAGTCCCATAGATGCTCAATGGGACTGAGGTCGGGACTTGGTGCTGGCCAATCTAAATGGCGGATACCGACCGACCTCACTTAAGTAAGCGTCTACGTCGTCCGCTCTGGTCCGCTCGGTGTGCTCGAGTATTGTCGTCCATAAACACAGCAGCACTTCCTGTAACAGCTAACGCTGGTTGTGCATGAATAATTAGGAGTTCCGTGATGTAGTCTTGTGCATTTAGAGAGCCATTTTCTTTCTTTTTTTTTAATGTTTAGGTCGACAGACAGGCTGACGGTCCACTTGATGGTAGGTGGCTACCGTCGCCTATAGCACAAGCAACGCCACAGCTGCTGCAGTAGGATTGGATAAGGGATTAGGAGGGGATAAGGAAATGGGCTCTGGCGTCCCTTACTCACTCACCGAAACACAACAGCACTTATATGCTGTTATTTCACGGCGGTATTCTGTAAGGAGGTGGTTACTGCCGCCAGGCGGGCTGCCCAAATGACTGCGAAACGCAGTGGTACCCTACCACTCTTTTCAAATCCAGACCAGAGTCAATTTTGAAAATAACATTAAAATTTCCAAAGTTGACCCCGCCAGGAATCGAACCCGGGGCCCCTGAAACGTTACTCAGAAGCTACGAAAGCTAACTCTGTACGATCTTCAGAAGTTATGCCAGCCCAAAACATGACGGAGCCCCCACCGTACGGCGTCATTTCTTCAAAACATACCTCTGCATAACGCTCTCTTAGCACTTAAAGAAATTAACCAAATAAAGAGATTCTGGCTTCATCAGAAAATAAAACCTTGCTCCATTCTACATCGGTCCACGTCGCACAATTTTGGGAAAATCTTAACCTTGCAATACGGTGCCCACGGAGTAATTAGGACCCCTAGCGCCTGGTCTTCGACTTCTAGAAGTCTCTTCCTGACAGTCCATACGCTAACACTCACATTTCTAACATCTTCAAGGTTGTTTTTGATGTCATTGTAGACGAATCGAATATTTTTAAATAACTTTGAAATTTTCAAATTTGGAACATTTTATTTTACTTGCCAGTACTTTTTAATCTGTAGACAATTGTTTCTAATTAATTGAATGCATATAAAACCTCGTTTGTTTAAGATTTCCACAGTCGTACAGAAAAGTCTCGGGTGCCCGTTTTTTATTCTATTGACGATAATCAATATTTTATTTTAATCTTGATACCAACAGCATAGCAAAAAGTTATTAATTTTTTAAGCTGGTTACAAATGGGTATCTATCTACAGTTATTACATTTTATCACCGTTAAAACATAAGTCAACAAGTACAAATGAAAATACAGGTAATAAGGAAGAGAAACAAAATTGCACATCAATCAAAAATTTGCACATCGAATATTTGGTCACGAAGAAACAAGAAGACTAAATGTCGTCTTTGGTGTCAGTTAGCCATGGTCACGACCATACCAATGTCTATTTACTCTTTACAATGTCGCTCTCTAAAGAGGTGTAGGCCAAAAATTAAAATGGATAGGTACTATGTACTAAGTAATAGAAATTTTATTTTGTTATATGTTGCATTGATTCATTCGAATGCATCCCAGGGTTTTGATAGAATTAAAAGAGTCTCGCTAGATCGAGGTTACCGATTCGGTTCGATTTCGATGGAGCGGAGTATTGAGTGATAACATTTATATATGAGTTTTGTGGGACAAGTTCCTTGAAATTGCGTGTAGCGAAGGTTTCATTGATGCGAGGCGCAGGACGGTGGGGCGGTGGGGCGGTGGGGCGGTCGACGGTCGGTCGGCGCAGGCGCGCTGCGACGGGCGGCGGCGCGCGGCGGTCGATGGACGGCGTGAGCGTCAGTCGCGCCCCGACCGCGGCGCGTCCCCGTGCTGCCCTCGCCGCCCCCTCGCCTCCGCCGGCCGAATGCCGCGCCCGCGCCCGCGCCGCCGCTAGCGCCGGCTTCGGCTGACGCATGGCCGGCGCACCGCCACCCGTCTAGCCGCGCCCAGGTGAGCTTTCGACCCTGCGGCCCGTCCCGCCGCCTTCGCCAGTCTTCCGCCTCGCGCCGGAGGTAGACCCCTCGTCTTCGCTAGTTGTCTCCGCGGCTCCGGGCGGTCGCGGTGCCGCCGCACTCCGAGCGTGTCGTCGCGCATCGATCGCTCCGACTCTTCGGCGCTGCGCATGTCTCGCGTCGCGATCGCGGCCAGAGCTCCCGTCGACCGTTACGATCTCACTCCTTGTTTTAATTGAACCGATTCAAATGTGATATGAAACGAAATGCGCGAATGGTAAGATCCATCCGGCCGGGAGAGGCGCGCCCGATGTCGTCGGTGCCGATGCGCCGGCCGCGAAGATGCAAGCCGCTTGCATCGGTGCGTAGACGGGAGTGGGATAAACAAACGCGGCCGCCGCGCGGTTCATGCGTTCGCTATAAATACGCGGTCCGTGACGTCACCGTCGAGAACGCGACGCGCCCGACCCTCACCCACTGTCCTCCATTGGTGGTATTAATAGTCGCAATGTCCGCAGATGTGCAGCCTGGCTGCGCTGGCGCGCGGCTGCCGGCCAGCGGCCAAGCCGTGCTGTCTGTGCTGGTGTTGCTGCTGCTCCTGCTCCTGGTATGCACCCTCGCACGTAATCCACTCGCATCCGTTCACATGGCGGTAGATAGATAAGCGTTCGCTTGTTGCAGGGCCAAGTGGTGAGTGCGGCCGACTCTCGAATCTTTTCCGGTGGTATATCATTCATTTCTACCTAAGCGTATCGATAGTGGTCATGTTTGGTTTTCGCGGGTAAGGTAGCCGGGATGGCACAGTAAGTTTCAATTTACTAAGATAAAAGAGGGTTAGCGGTCCGCTCGACGCTAAATCTGAATGTATCTGAATTAAAATGTGCGTTTTCGGTCGGCAGCCTAGCGGCGCGCGGCTCGGAGGGCGGCCTAGGCAAGAAACCGCGCGAGCCCGGCCCCCAGGACCCGCTGCTGTGCGACGGCGACGCCCCGTAAGTGCCGTAGGTAGCGCAACCGCTCGCCCCCGCTCGGCGGCCCCTCTATCGCCCTCCTGCTCCGCAGGCCCACGCTGGAGGAGATCCAGAGCTGGGGACGGTCGTTCGACCGCCTGATGCGCAGCGCGGCGGGTCGCAAGGTGTTCCGGGACTTCCTGCGCGGCGAGTACTCCGAGGAGAACATAATGTTTTGGCTCGCCTGCGAGGAGCTGAAGCGCGAGACCGATCCCGACGCCGTCGAGGAGAAGGCTCGCTTCATCTACGAAGACTACATCTCCATCCTCTCGCCGAAGGAGGTTCGTTCGATCGCCCCTCGCTAGCGATTCGGCGACGCGCCCGCGATTCCGTGACTTCACTCTTCCCTCTGACGCAGGTGTCGCTGGACTCCCGCGTGCGGGAGGTGGTGAACCGCAACATGGTGGAGCCGACGCCGCACACGTTCGACGAGGCGCAGCTGCAGATCTACACGCTAATGCATCGCGACTCGTATCCGCGCTTCGTCAACTCGCCGCTGTACAAGGCGCTCGCGCAGATGACCACCGGGTCCCCGAGCGGCGGCGCGCCGGCGCCCCCCGCGCCCCCCGCGCCGCCGCCGCCTTGACGGAGGCGTCCGGCTGCTGTCCTGTAAATACTTTCCAATCGACTACATTTATTAAACGGGTACTAATATTGTAAATAGCTAGTTTAAGATTATCAGTAGGTGCGGCGCCGAAGCCGCGGCGACTTGGCTGGTCCACCGCCGCCCGCACCCCGCACCCCTCGCGGACCCTCCTCCCATCCCACGCCACTCACCGAACACCGACCCCTAGATAGAAGCAATAAAGGTGGACCAATTAAGTTTGCCAATGAGTCAACGAATAAATTTGTTCATGTACTGCGCTCTTTTATTTTAGACAATAAATAATTTAAGTGCATATTAAAGGAATGTCCATTCCCGCTTCCATCAACAGTCACCTAGAGTTACAGAACCGCCATGGAAGCATCAAATCTTAACCAAATATTAATAGATGTACCATTAAAATAATTTTAATGGCACAAGGAGATAAAAGTCATGTTTATATTATTTATTCAGGCAAAATCAGTCACATACAACATATCTTACAAAAAATAATCAGACCTATATATATAGCAGTGGTGCAAAAAGAATGTAACAATAGCGTAAAGTGTTACAAGTGGACTAAAAAGGCAACAGCAAACTTTCCAAGATCTTCCTCAATTTCACGTGTCCGCCTGAAAATGGTATCCCTGAGACATGTTACAACTTTATATATTTTAGTGTCATCTGCATACAGCAGACGAAAGGAGTTTTTAGAACATTGTCCAATGTCAGTTAAGTCGTTAAGTATAAAGTAAATAAAAATGGGCCAAGATGTGATCCTTGCGGGATTCCCGATGGAATTTGTAGGAATGAAGAGCGAAAACCTTCGAGGGCAACCTGCTCGACTTCGATTGTTTATATAAGACGCGACCCATCTGAGCAGTGAGCAGGTTTGCATCTTATGTATGAGAATAGAATGATTAATAGAATGATTAATAAAGCTTTAGAAAAATCGGTATACACGGCATCTACCCGATATCCAGAGTCGAGGCAGTATATTCTATACGAGGTTTGTATTAACGTTTCTGCCATGAAAATGAGACTACAGAATGCATTAGAGAGGGACCGCCTTTAGGGATCGGAGTGATAAGTGCTTTTTTCCAAACACCGGAGAGGCAGCCCTCCGCCGAGTAATAGTACCTTTATTAGTAGGGAGTATTCCCCTAATTTTCATAAACTCTGCATCAATTTTCATAATTGAGAAGTCCACATCTCACAAAGTTCCATGTTTATTAATATGTTCGTTTGTCGACCAAGAGATGGCGCGACGGGTCTCAATTTGCAGTGGAATAGATACAGTCCACAAAGTAAAGTCGTACATTCCGCAACTATGTCAAATATAATTTTTAACTTTGCCGCGTTTCGATTCCGTTAAACCGATTGATTGTGGTTAGATATTTAGGGCAGTTGGAGTTGTAGCGAAGCGACGTTCTCACTCTGCAGATTACGATACATTCCTGATCCTGTGTTCCTGATCCGCCGCAGACCGGAGGCAACCGCAATAACGCATTATTTTTAGCCACGACATTACAAGTTAAATGTGCATTCCTGAGGCACATTAAATGAGGATCCTTTTTATAAACTTATCAATTATAAAAATTAGTTTTAATCAATTTAGTATTAATTTATTTTTAGATTAGGTAATAACACAATATGGTTCTTTGTTAAAAAAAAATGCACTTGTATGTAATTCGTTCTAATTACAGTGTTATATTTTTTTAACACACCTTTTGTTTTTTACATTATAATTTAAATTATAAAAATTATGTCCAGCAGTGGGCACATAATGATAATTTTTTTCTGCAAATAATTTGTACAAAACTTCCTCATTTATCGCTCTTTCCATTAGTAAAAATCGAATAAAAACGATTAGATCCGATAGCCACCAAGAGTGGCTTTATTTTACAATATGTACAGATTTACGTATTTACATAAGATAAATACATATAGATAAAAAGTATGTAATTACTGTTCTGTGCAAGTAATAATGCCCTCTAGCTGACGTTAAGCAAACGACGCTCAGCGAAAGTGAGCAACGAACGACATAGATGGCGCGACGAGATTAATTACAAAGCTTTCGCAAACAATCTCCAGTCTTCATATTTATTTATCCGTCTCGAGCGTCCCCGGTCTGGATCTGGAAAGTAGTGGTAGGGCACACTCTTTAGAAGGTCGCTCAGATTGATGGGAAACACAAGTTTTAGAATAGTATGAAAAACATGAAAGACTTCTGCGTCGATCAGTGTCGGTTTTTGAGAGAAAGCTGACATTCATTTCAGGAACTCTAGCTAAAGTTGATTTAATTAGATTTGTGTAACTCGTGAGTGAGTGAAATAAAAGATATTTTCTCAAACATGCTTGGAATGCTCAATGTAGGCATTCTTGTTCTAAAAACAAGCCACGAACTTTGTAATTCTTGGTTCATGCATTTCTTTCTCGGCCTAGGCCAAGAATGTTGTATAAAAATTCATTCCTGGCCGCTGCTCAGCCCGATGAAACCCGAAGTGCCACGAGTCTTCACGAACGCGCCCTTTCCTTTGCACTCATTGAAAATAAAGGCGGGAAAGCAGACTTTTTTCAGTGCCTACCTAAATATTTATTGCTTTTAGTAAACATTTGCGTTTGTTTTATTCTAAATAAAACTGTGTATATGTAAATTAATTTTTTATTATTTTTTTCATATTATATACTAATATTTTTGCATTATCACGTGTTTCTAGAGGTGAGGCATAAATATCGGATTAGGTACGTGGAACAGGTATTTTTCGATACTAGTTCATACCTAATATTTAGCGTCGCGGATTAGGAATCTTCCGAATATTTTTCTATGCTAGGCAATTCGTACGGTGTAAGGTTCAGAATCTACTGTCAACGCGTTTAACAACTATTGTAATATGATGATCGTTCTTTAAATCTAACCATTTAAGCATGAAAATCGTAAGTTTATCACTAGCATCTATAAATATGAATATTTTATTAGGTGACTCGTATTAGGTACGCTTCTAGCTAATACTTTCATCCATCAAAGAACATTGACCGTTACACTACATAGAAATAAGATTCAATATCGGTTGCGAAGAAAGTATTAGGAAGGAATATTAGCTGTATTAGATTAGTTTTTGCTAATATAATACGAGTAAACTCGACAATACCAAACCTTAAACTTATTATAGTAAGTTTAAAAATGCATTGCGTTCAATGATATTAGTAAGAAATATTAGGATTAGGCATGGGATTATCTAATCAGATTCCTTGTTATCTTAGCAACAGAATTTTTTTCTCGTTACTTTACTAGGTGCGTACCAAAAATACATTTATATGCACCGTATGTCAAAAGGTTGAAAATCAACCGCGTCTATTAGGGATTAGGTAGAGTATTCGGATTAGGTTTTTTTAGGTATTAGTATTAGTTGGATTAGGTACGGAATTTACCTAATCCAGCCCACCTCTACGTGTTTCATTATTTCCTCACATTTATTGAGAAAAGCACTGTTCAATATCACTTCTGTATTTAACTGGGGTTCACTTCACTCTGAAAAAACAAATTACACTATTACCTTTACCTTTTGAAATGATTGAAAACTAAGTTTTTTGAATAGATAGATGGATTACCTTTACCTTTTGAAATGATTGAAACCTAACTTTTTTGAATAGATATATGGATTACCTTTACCTTTTGAAATGATTGAAACCTAAGTTTTTTGAATAGATAGATGGATTACCTTTACCTTTTAAAATGATTGAAACCTAACTTTTTTGAATAGATAGATGGATTACCTTTACCTTTTGAAATGATTGAAACCTAAGTTTTTTGAATAGATAGATGGATTACCTTTACCTTTTGAAATGATTGAAACCTAACTTTTTTTTTTTTTTGAATAGATAGATGGATTACATTTACCTTTTGAAATGATTGAAACCTAACTTTTTTGAATAGATAGATGGATTACCTTTACCTTTTGAAATGATTGAAACCTAAGTTTTTTGAATAGATAGATGGATTACCTTTACCTTTTGAAATGATTGAAACCTAACTTTTTTGAATAGATAGATGGATTACCTTTACCTTTTGAAATGATTGAAACCTAACTTTTTTGAATAGATATATGGATTACCTTTACCTTTTGAAATGATTGAAACCTAAGTTTTTTGAATAGATAGATGGATTACCTTTACCTTTTGAAATGATTGAAACCTAAGTTTTTTGAATAGATAGATGGATTACCTTTACCTTTTGAAATGATTGAAACCTAACTTTTTTGAATAGATAGATGGATTACCTTTACCTTTTGAAATAATTGAAACCTAAGTTTTTTGAATAGATAGATGGATTACCTTTACCTTTTGAAATGATTGAAACCTATGTTTTTTGAATAGATAGATGGATTACCTTTACCTTTTGAAATGATTGAAACCTAAGTTTTTTGAATAGATAGATGGATTACCTTTACCTTTTGAAATGATTGAAACCTAAGTTTTTTGAATAGATAGATGGATTACATTTACCTTTTGAAATGATTGAAACCTAAGTTTTTTGAATAGATAGATGGATTACATTTACCTTTTGAAATGATTGAAACCTAACTTTTTTGAATAGATATATGGATTACCTTTACCTTTTGAAATGATTGAAACCTAAGTTTTTTTGAATTGAGCGAGGGGGACCAAGTTTTCAAAAACATTTTAGCTTATTTCACCAACAATTTGGGCCAAAATATTCTATAGATTTCGTGTTGTTTCGACGGCTAGAGTGTGAAGACATTTATACAACGCAATGGTTTGCAGCACAGTTACAGAGTCGTTGTATATGACAAAATAGGTAAACGCCTGAGGATCATGTTGCTGTCAAGCCCGTTTTTTTTTAATTTAATCTGCATAATGCTTCATTTTCACCAAAGGAACGGAACAGGTCGATATTAATAACATTAATAACTTTAATGTCGTTCTCGTAGCTGCTTTTCAACTGGACGTCATTTAGGACCAGGAGAAGGTCCCTGTTCTAGAAATCTTCGCACTGTAGTTGTTAGTTTGTTTTCGTGAACTTTCTCTGCTTTCTTGCTCATTATTATTTTCCTATCTTTCACGTTTCTTAATTTTAAAAACCTAATACATAGGTCCGTGGCACTGTGGTAGCTCCTCTCCCTTATTCCGTCATAATCACGTTCCTTTCTGTTGGTGCATAATAATGTAGGCCCGCCACATTATTGTAGGAAAACTTGTTAATAATTTTTTTTTTTTTTTTTTTTAGTTATAAGTGGTATTGTTTATCATTTTTTCGTTCAACAAAAAAGATTCGTCTTTTACTATTTTGCCATATACCTATTTCCTGCTGGCTTCGTCCTCTTCAAACACTGGTAGAGCCTGTCTATTGCAGGTGGCAATCCGAATTTTATTTAAGCCTTCAAATTGCGACAGACACTCAAGTGCAATTTGGAGTCGCTGTATGTACGTATGCCTAACCCTACGCTTGGCGTATTGGAAGGATCGGAATAGTTCGATATGATTTGGGGAAATCGTATTTATAACCGACACAAATTTAGTAGTATATTTAGTAGTGGGTGGGGTATTCTTTAAAGGGAGATCGAAGCATAAAGAGGTAAAAGGGTCTCGGAATTTAGTTCAGGCTGTGTATAGTTATGGTCAGTTGGGTCAGAAATAAGTGTAACTATTATTTTTTTTTTTTTTTTTTTTTTTTTTTTTTTTTTTTTTTTTTTATCAGTCAAGGTAGCCATTTTTTTTAACGATAGAGCAAAAATTCAAACGGATTCATATAAAGGACATTGCAAGACACAAATAAGCCTCAGTACACATGGGTATTAAACCGTCAAATTCGTCTGGTGATGTCAGAAAAATCAAGGTTGGGAGCTAGTTAAGTTGGATTAGATTAGGTCAGTGTATAAATAAGTTAGGTTAGGTTAGGTTTTTTTTTTTTTTTTTTTTTTTTTTTTTTTTTTATGGTTTCCCGCGGAGGGTACACCGCCCCCGCGGGGAGTATATTGTCAATTGAACACATTATTTTCCTTATTGATATCGCAGAGTTGTGTAATACTTATAAGCTAATGGGAGAGGAGGGAGGCCTTTTGCGATTTGATACAGCGGGCCTCCTCCCTCCCAAGGGCACTTATACTAATTGGGTGGGGGGAGAGGGCCTGTACACAGTGGGTCCCCTGTCCCCCCTGTGGGAACTTAATTCTAAACAAGTACTTAAATCTAGTGTATATCTTACTAAGAGGTAACATGATTGAGAACAGAGGAGATAAAATTTTATTAAGGAGAAAAAGAGCTTATGAATAACATTGACAGGGAATTTTATTGGTGACAACTAATAACTAATACTAACAACTTAAGATTAAAACTTACAGCTAACAATATTGAGGTCCTTAATTAATGAGTTATATGAGAGTGAAAACATTGGGAAAAGAGAAGGAAATTGTACACGAGTTTATAGCGGCGATATGCCGTGATGTGGTAACACACTAGTCTATGATTGTGGGGTATTATTAGTATTCAATCCGGCTATTGATTCGGATTTTCATAGAGATAAGTCTGGGGCATTTGGGAGAGGTGGCGAAATGGTGGATGTCAGTTTTATCGTTGAATTTGGTGTTATGAGTGATGCAGTTATGGCACTTGTGTTTTGAAGTTTCGTCTTTAAGTGGGCAATTATCGGAGTCATGTGAGTTATCGGCGCAGTAAGCGCAGTTGGTGGTTTCGGAAGTGCAATGGGTTCTGAGGTGACCAAATTGGAGGCAGCGACGGCATTGGACGAAGGGAGAGAAATTGTCGACGCGTACGCGCTGATGGTCCACGCATATACGGGTAAGTTCGAGCATCTGTTTGTGAAGTTTGGGAATAGCTGAGAGAACGGCGTTGTACAAATATTTGTTGCGATTGTTTCTTTTAAAACGTAATTGAAGGTCCGAATCGCTGGTAATGATGTTGTTGAGAGTAGGGTTTTGGGCCCGAATAACGTCGATGAGTTCATCGGAGGAGGTGTTGGTAGATATACCTTTCAAAATGATTAGAGGGCGGATTCTTCTAGCCGGTTCAGCGGAGACGGATACGGAGTTTTCAAGACGGTGGAGGGTGTCGGTTGCCTGTTCCTGAGTATCGAACTCCACCCGGAGTTTATTATTGGAGACTGCTTGGACTTTTGTCGGTGCAAATCCGGCAGTGCGGAAGGAAATGCTATTACGAAAGGTTTCCACCGCTTCCTGTCGAGATTTGGGGGTAGTTTTTGGGGTGATAATAATAGCGGGTTTGTAAGTGGCGGGTGCAGTTGATGGTATTGAAGAGAGGGGTAAAGGGGTGTGGGTGGTTAAACCGGAGGCGGCAATTTGGGAATATGAAGGGGTTTTGTTAGTTGTTTGCGCTGTACGGCAGGTGATTTGTTTTTGGAATTGTGTAAGCTCTTTTCGGACTGCTTGGATGATTTCGTCTTTGAATGATGGTGATGGTGTCAGTATATCGGTGGTTTGTGATTCTATTGAGCGGGTGTTGTAGGGTGTTTTTGGATCCTCAGTTCGTTTGACAAGATTGTATAATTGGTCGAGTGCTTCGGAGATTCCTTTCTTTAGGTCGTTTCGAAGGTTGCACGCTTGGTTAAGGAGGGTGTGGCCAACCTTGTGGTGGCGACGCGCCTCATTGGTTAATTGAGACGGGAGAGGTTGAGGAGGGAGTGGGGAGATATCCTCCCATAATTCATCCGAATTTGGGCTAGTCGATGGGTCAGTTTGGGTATGGGCGGAGGTCGTAGGGGGCGTGGCGTTATTGATGTTATCGGCGTCGGGGGATGGGCGATGGGGGGTTACTAAGTTTTGCAATTTGAGTGAGCAGTGTTCTATTTCGGTCGCGGCTAGAGAGATGAGTTGTTTATGTCCTTTGGTGACGGATTTGCCTGCGTTAACGGCGGAGACGATACAGTAAGCGAGGTTTCCAACAGTGGTTATGTAACTTTTTAAGTCCGTAATGGACTTGGAGGTGGACGGAAGCAGGGAGTAAACAGCTGGATTATCGGTGACAATTGGTCCTGTGATGGGGATTGAGAGATCTCTCACAGGGGGTGGAGAAACCTGCCAGGCCGACAGCGGAGGGGACACGGTTAGTGCTTGTTTAGAGCGAGTGGAATTGTTGCGGGTGGATGCCTGATAGTACTCATCGATGAGGGACCTTGAAGCGGGGGATATAGATGAGCTTGGGTCTTGGGGAGGAGGTGGTGGTGGTGTCTGCATCGTGGGCCTAGGCCGCCGAGCGGGCGACCTGGTAAGGGGCATCGTGAATTTAGCCGGGTGCAGCACTTACTTTGGGGAACAGCTGATAGCAGCCGGCAGTAGAAGTTGTACATACGTTGGGGTGCAGCCAAACGTAGCCGGCGGCAGCACTTATAATACTTTGGGGAACAGCTAATTGCGGCCGGCTGCAGGACTTGTAAACACGTTGGGGTGCAGTCACACGTGGCCGGCTGCAGCACTTATAACTTTGGATAACAGCTGATCGCAGCCGGCAGCGGATCTTGTAGACACGTTGGGCTTCAGTCGCACGTAGCCGGCTGCAGCACTTATAACTCTTTGGGGAACAGCTGATCGCAGCCAGCTGCAGAACTTGTAGACGCGTTGGGGTGCAGCCGAACGTGGCCGGCTGCAGCACTTATAATACTTTGGGGAACAGCTGATCGCAGCCAGCTGCAGAACTTGTAGACGCGTTGGGGTGCAGCCGAACGTGGCCGGCTGCAGCACTTATAATACTTTGGGGAACAGCTGATCACAGCCAGCTGCAGAACTTGTAGACGCGTTGGGGTGCAGCCGAACGTGGCCGGCTGCAGCACTTATAATACTTTGGGGAACAGCTGATCACAGCCAGCTGCAGAACTTGTAGACGCGTTGGGGTGCAGCCAAAGATAGACGGCAGCAGCACTTATAACTATGGGGTACAGTTGATCACAGCCGGCTGTAAGACTTGTAAACACGTTGAGGTGCGGCTGATCGAGGCCGGCTGCAGCACTTATAATTATTTGGGGAACAGCTGATTGTAGCCGGCTGCAGAACTTGTAGAACAGCTGATAGCAGCCGGCTGCAGAACTTGTAGCTCTTTGGAGAATAGCTGATCGCGGTCGACAGCAGAACTTGTAAACACGTTGAGGTGCAGCCGAGTGAAGTCGGCTGCAGCGCTTATGAGGATATTGCAGGTGAGAGTGATGCGCTAAGTGCCTCGTTCGTGGGTGGTAGCGGAGCCGTTGAGTTCGTTGAGGTGCAGCCGATTGGAGCCTACCGCAGCCGATAATCGGGAAAAGTTACAATATCCCAACTTACCACAGTCACCGCGCACCAAATCCAATGTGAGTCCGGGGAATGGCAATTTGTAGCGCTAAGCGGCACCTTGTAGCACTTGACAATAACAACACAACACGAATTCTGTATACTGAAGTTAAGTATGAGTCAGGGTGCAGCACTCTGTAGCGGCACCCTGCAGCACCCAACACAGCACAGTCACTGACACAGGATTCTATTGTGGGTCTAAGGAGCAGTGTCCTGCAGCACCCTGCAGCACTCCACAGGCTCCCTGCAGTACCCTGCAACCACGACTTAGAGCACGAGAATAGAAGAGCGGGCAATGGCGGTCGGTTGCAGCACAACACTTGAACGAAGCACAGCACAGACGTTGAACACCGAATTCTAATGTGGTCCGAAGGTGTAGCCGGTTGCAGTATCTTGAGTCGATGGGGTGGACCTGCAACCGCGACTTAGACCACGACGCTCGAAGAGCGAAAAGTAGCAGCCGGTTGCAGCCCGAACTCTGGACAGCTGATTTCCAGGTCAATGAACTCCGAATTCTGCACAGCTGATTTTCAGGGCACAGCCGGCTGTCGTTAGTAGGTGATGATGGCACTCTTTCTTGTATTGAAGAGCGGCCGAACGCAACCGAACGCATCCAATCGCAACAGTTCGCAACCCTTTGCACCCATTTGCAGCCTGCAACTTAATGGCAAAACCTAGGAGTGCAACCAATTGCATCCGATCGCCACATTTTGCAGCTATTTGCGACGTTTTGCATCCGAATGCAACCGCGTGATGAAAATTACATTATTTGATGAATATGATTCGCGGAGCGCCTGATGGGCGCGTGTGCTCGCCACGGAGGTTGGGACGCGACTGGTTAGGTTAGGTTAGGTTAGGTTAGGTTTTTTTTTTTTTTTTTTTTTTTTTTTTTTTTTTTTTTATTCGCTAATCCCTCCAACGTGATTGGAGCCTATGTCTACTTAATCTTCCATACCAGTTCTCGCTAGCTTTCCTCTCGCACATTCATTCTGCATACTTGTTCTTTCTATCTTTCATCATCTTTCATTCTGTGCGGGTGGGATGCCCGCCTAACTATCTATTTTTATAGTCCAATTATAGGTTTCAATTCTTCATCTCCCTCCATTACCTTTGTTTAACCATACCTTTTGTTTTTGTTCATTTATTTCCAATTCAAATTTAGTATACATAATTTCAATATATAATCTTTTTATTCTAGTAACACTATTTACAATTCATTTTCATTTACAATTCATTTTCATTAACAACTATAAAGCCGAAATACCACTCATCAAGTTCTCCGGGAAGCGGTCACCTGGGGATTCCCCTTTGTGGCGGATCGTAGAGAACAATCAAAATCAATGACAGATTAAATCAGGACCCTCGGTACACCTCCCTGATAAAAAGTCGGCGACGGGATCTCGGAAGGTACGAGAGCTAGGGATAGGGGGTTTACGGAATGTCATAGAGGGCCATCGGGGGTTACCAAATCGAGTCTCATCCCCATCCCGTTCATACATTTTTTTTACACTCCATACAATTTTTTTGGATTTTTCAAAGCGGGATATCTCCGAAAGTGTCGAGGATAGGGAGGCGGTCTCTTCGGCGGACCGTCATCGTTCCTCGAGGTCCAACGGCCTGGACCTTCGTCCTCCCCCCACCTACCCCCCTTCACCCCCCCCTCCATACGAAATTGCCACTTTTGGCCAAAGGGATAGGGATACCCGCTAAACGGTCGGAGCCATCCCGGCGGTCTCTATGGCGGGTTTCCATCCTACCGTGAGGTGCTTCCTGGGGGTCAACCAGGTTTTCGGATTTCCCCCCCCTTCATCCCCCCTCCATACAACGTGGTCTTTTTTTGGAACAGCTACCTTTTAGCCCGGAAGGAGTCCACCCGGGCCAGACTCTTGCACCTCGTTGGAGAGAGGATGAGTTTCCGCATTTCAGGAAGGCATCGAACCCTCGGTGTACCGACCTGGTATGAAGTCGGCGAGAGGTCCTCGGAAACCGTGAGGGATAGAAGGATGACGTTTACGGAATGTCATAGAGGGTCATCGGGGGTTACCAAATCGAGTCTCATCCCCATCCCGCCCATACATTTTTTTTACACTCCATACAAATTTTTTGGATTTTTCAAAGCGGGATATCTCCAAAACGGTCGAGGATAGGGAAGCGGTCTCTTCGGCGGACGACCATCGCTCCTCGAGGTCCGACGGCCTGGACCTTCACCCTCCCCCCACCTGTCCCCCGTCACCCCCCGTCCATACGAAATTACCGCTTTCGGCCAAAGGGATGGGGATACCGGCTAAACGGTCGGAGCTATCCCGGCGGTCTCTATGGCGGGTTCCCATCCCTCCGTGGGACGCTTCCTCGGGGCTATCCCGCTTTTCCGGTTTCTCCCCCCTTCATCCCACCTCCATACAAATTTTTATTTTTTTGGAACGGCTGCCATTTTACCAGGAAGCAGTCGACTCGGGGTGGTCGCTTCTATCCCACGTTATAGGGGGTGACGTCGCGTGTTCCTCAGACGACCTGAACCCTCGGTACACCGACCTGGTATAAAGTCGGTGGGAGGTCCTCGGAAACTACGAGTCGCAGAGGGGCGCGGTTTACGGAATGTCATAGAGGGCCATCGGGGGTCACCAAATTGTCACCCATCCTCATCCCGCCCGTACATTTTTTTTACACTCCATACAACCTTTTCTAAATTTCCAATCCACTTAAATCCCAAACGGTGCGACCTATCCCTGCGATCGCTTCGGAGGATAGGGATCGCTCCCCGAGCTCCACCGGCCGGGACCGTCACCCTCCCCCCACCTGCCCCCCTTCACCCCCCCTCCATACAAAATTACCACTTTTTCAGAAAGGGATGAGGATATCCGCCAAACGGTAGGATCTATCCCGACGGTCTCTATGGCGGGATTCCATCCCTCCGTGAATTGGTTCCTCGGGGCTATCCCGCTTTTCCGGATTATCCCCCCTTCATCCCACCTCCATACAAATTTTTAGTTTTTTTTGGAACGGCTACCTTTTCACCCGGAAGGAGTCACCGGAAGAATCCCCATTGTAGCGGATCGGAGAGAGGGTGGCTCACTGAGTACCAGGACAGTATCAAAGGTTGAGGATCGCGACATGGTAAAAATTCGGCGACGGGATCTCGGAAACTGTAAATCGCAGAGGAGCGGGGTTTGCGGGATGTCATAGAGGACCATCGGGGGTCACCACGTCGCGACCCCCCACTCCCCCCCCTTCGGACCCCCTCCATACGAAATCCCACCATGTTAGGGATCTTTCGCCCTTAAGAAAGTCGGCGACGGGATCTCGGAAGGTGCGAGAGCTAGAAAGTGGAAATTTGCGGAACGTCATAGAGGGTCATCGGGGGTTACCAAATCGAGTCTCATCCCCATCCCGTTCATACATTTTTTTTACACTCCATACGAATTTTTTGGATTTTTCAAAGCGGGATATCTCCGAAAGTGTCGAGGATAGGGAGGCGGTCTCTTCGGCGGACGACCATCGTTCCTCGAGGTCCAACGGCCTGGACCTTCGCCCTCCCCCCACCTTCCCCCCTTCACCCCCCCTCCATACGAAATTGCCACTTTTGGCCAAAGGGATGGGGATACCCGCTAAACGGTCGGTGCCATCCCGGCGGTCTCTATGGCGGGTTTCCATCCCACTGGGAGGTGCTTCCTGGGGGTCAACCAGGTTTTCGGATTTCCCCCCCCTTCGTCCCCCCTCCATACAACGTGGTCTTTTTTTGGAACAGCTACCTTTTAGCCCGGAAGGAGTCCACCCGGGCCAGACTCTTGCACTTCGTTGGAGAGAGGATGAGTTTCCGCGTTTCAGGAAGGCATCGAACCCTCGGTGTACCGACCTGGTATGAAGTCGGCGAGAGGTCCTCGGAAACCGTGAGGGATAGAAGGATGACGTTTACGGAATGTCATAGAGGGTCATCGGGGGTTACCAAATCGAGTCTCATCCTCATCCCGTCCATACATTTTTTTTACACTCCATACAAATTTTTTGGATTTTTCAAAGCGGGATATCTCCAAAACGGTCGAGGATAGGGAGGCGGTCTCTTCGGCGGACGACCATCGCTCCTCGAGGTCCAACGGCCTGGACCTTCGTCCTCCCGCCATTCCCACCCCTTCACCCCCCCTCCGTACTAAATTACCGCTTTCGGCCAAAGGGATGGGGATATCCGCCAAACGGTAGGAGCTATCCCGGCGGTCTCTATGGCGGGCTTCCATCCCTCCGTAATATGCTTCCTCTGGGCCATCCCGCTTTTCCGGTTTATCCACCCTTCATCCCGCCTCCATACAATTTTTTTATTTTCTGGAACGGCTGCCATTTTACCAGGAAGCAGTCGACTCGGGGTGGTCGCTTCTATCCCACGTTATAGGGGGTGACGTCTCGAGTTCCTCAGACGACCTCAACCCTCGGTACACCGACCTGGTATAAAGTCGGTGAGAGGTCCTCGGAAACTACGAGTCGCAGAGGGGCGTGGTTTACGGAATGTCATAGAGGGCCATCGGAGGTCACCAAATTGTCACCCATCCTCATCCCGCCCGTACATTTTTTTTACACTCCATACAACTTTTTTGAAATTTCCAATCCACTTAACTCCCAAACGGTGCGACCTATCCCGGCGATCGCTTTGGAGGATAGCGATCGCTCCCAGAGCCCTACCGGCCAGGACCGTCACCCTCCCCCCACCTGCCCTCCTTCACCCCCCCTCCATATAAAATTACCACTTTTTCACAAAGGGATGGGGATATCCGCCAAACGGTAGGAGGTATACCGACGGTCTCTATTGTGGGTTTCCATCCCTCCGTGGGATGCTTCCTCGGGGCTATCCCGCTTTTCCGGTTTATCCCCCCTTCATCCCGCCTCCATACAAATTTTTAGTTTTTTTTGGAACGGCTACCTTTTCACCCGGAAGGAGTCGCCGGAGGAATCCCCATTGTAGCGGATCGGAGAGGGGGTGGCTAACT
Organism: Bembecia ichneumoniformis; assembly: GCA_910589475.2. Taxonomy (NCBI): domain Eukaryota; kingdom Metazoa; phylum Arthropoda; class Insecta; order Lepidoptera; family Sesiidae; genus Bembecia; species Bembecia ichneumoniformis. The sequence continues at coordinate 17,993,713 of OU342535.1, forward strand.
GAGTATCAGAAATGTACCAAAGGTTGAGGATCGCGACCTGGTAAAAAGTCGGCGACGGGATCTCGGAAACTATTAATCGCAGAGGGGCGGGGTTTGCGAAATGTCATAGATGGTCATCGGGGGTCACCACGTCGCGACCCCCCACTCTCCCCTCCATGTTTTTTTGTCACTCCATACAACCGACCCGGATCTTCGAATCCGCGTAGCTCCGAAAGGGTGAGACCTAGAACGGCGGTCACTTTGGCGGATGACCATCGCCCCCGGAGGTCCGTCGTCTTGGACCGTCGCCGTCCCCCCACCTCCCCCCCCTTCGGACCCCCTCCGTATGAATTCACACACTGTTAGGGATCTTTCACCCTTAAGAGACGGCGGTCGACGCGTCGCGGAGGGCCACGAGGTCGGGGTGCGCGAAAGACGAGGAGGGGGGAGCCGCGGGGGGAAGGGGAGCGCGCAGCGCGACCCTCCCCCCCCGGCCTTCCCTCCGAGGATTTCGCGCACCCCGACCTCGTGGCCCGGAGCGGCGCTAAGGGTCTGCCTGGGCGCCGAAAAAGTAAAAATTTTGATCCCCCCCTCGAACCCTCCGGCCGTATCTCGGAAACGGCGCGCTGCAGCCGGGTCGCGTTTGGGGTCGTCGGAGACGTCTCGGCGAGACGAATTTTTTGGTCGCGACAAAATTTCGAAATTCGCATTTTTGAACTTTTTCGAAAATATCTCGGGAGCGGTGCGTCGCGGACCACCCGTGTTGGTACTCATCTGAGAGGTCTCGGGGAGACGGATTTTTTGCAATAGACCAAATATCAAAATTTGACAGTTGCGGTCTACTCGGTAGACCGTCGGTAACCGTGGCAGGCAGACCCCCCGTGTTGGGTATCATTTGAACGGTCTCGACGAGGACAATCCATTTACACCATCCCCCTTCCCCTCTCTCCCCCCGCCCACCCCCGAAACGTCACGAAATACAAAACATATATCCAAATCCTCACCAAACCAATTAAAAGACCCAATACCACAGCAAAACAATTTACAAGAGCGACTCCAAAACCACAGCAAAACCACTCGAGGGGCTCCCCCCCCGCGGGCTGCTTGCAGTCCGCGGCCGCACGCAAAAACTAGTTAACAACTATAAAGCCGAAATACCACTCATCAAGTTCTCCGGGAAGCGGTCACCTGGGGATTCCCCTTTGTGGCGGATCGTAGAGTACAAACAAAATCAATGACAGATTAAATCAAGACCCTCGGTACACCTCCCTGGTAAAAAGTCGGCGACGGGATCTCGGAAGGTGTGAGAGCTAGGGATGGGGGGTTTACGGAATGTCATAGAGGGTCATCGGGGGTTACCAAATTGAGTCTCATCCCCATCCCGTTCATACATTTTTTTTATACTCCATACAAATTTTTTGGATTTTTCGAAGACGGATAACTCCAAAACGGTCGAGGATAGGGAGGCGGTCTCTTCGGCGGACGATCATCCTTCCTCGAGGTCCAACGGCCTGGACCTTCGTCCTCCCCCCACCTGCCCCCCTTCACCCCCCCTCCATACGAAATTGCCACTTTTGGCCAAAGGGATGGGGATATCCGCTAAACGGTCGGAGCCATCCCGGCGGTCTCTATGGCGGATTTCCATCCTATCGTGAGGAGCTTCCTGGGGGTCAACCAGGTTTTCGGATTTTCCCCCCCTTCATCCCCCCTCCATACAACGTGGTCTTTTTTTGGAACAGCTACCTTTTAGCCCGGAAGGAGTCCACCCGGGCCAGACTCTTGCACCTCGTTGGAGAGAGGATGAGTTTCCGCATTTCAGGAAGGCATCGAACCCTCGGTGTACCGACCTGGTATGATGTCGGCGAGAGGTCCTCGGAAACCGTGAGGGATAGAAGGATGACGTTTACGGAATGTCATAGAGGGTCATCGGGGGTTACCAAATCGAGTCTCATCCCCATCCCGTTCATACATTTTTTTTACACTCCATACATTTTTTTTGGATTTTTCAAAGCGGGATACCTCCACAACGGTCGAGGATAGGGAGGTGGTCTCTTCGGCGGACGACCATCGCTCCTCGAGGTCCAACGGCCAGGACCTTCACCCTCCCCCCACCTGTCCCCCTTCACCCCCCCTCCGTACTAAATTACCACTTTCGGCCAAAAGGATGGTGATACCCGCTAAACGGTCGGAGCTATCCCGGCGGTCTCTATGGCGGGCTTCCATCCCTCCGTGAGATGCTTCCTCGGGGCTATCCCGCTTTTCCGGTTTCTCCCCCCTTCATCCCACCTCCATACAAATTTTTAGTTTTCTGGAACGGCTGCCATTTTCCCAGGAAGCAGTCGACTCGGGGTGGTCGTTTCTATCCCATGTTATAGGAGGTGACCTCGTGAGTTCCTCAGACTACCTCAACCCTCGGTACACCGACCTGGTATAAAGTCGGTGAGAGGTCCTCGGAAACTACGAGTCGCAGAGGGGCGGGGTTTACGGAATGTCATAGAGGGCCATCGGGGGTCACCAAATTGTCGCCCATCCTCATCCCGCCCGTACATTTTTTTTACACTCCATACAACCTTTTCGAAATTTCCAATCCACTTAAATCCCAAACGGTGCGACCTATCCCTGCGATCGCTTCGGAGGATAGGGATCGCTCCCCGAGCTCCACCGGCCGGGACCGTCACCCTCCCCCCACCTGCCCCCCTTCACCCCCCCTCCATACAAAATTACCACTTTTTCAGAAAGGGATGAGGATATCCGCCAAACGGTAGGATCTATCCCGACGGTCTCTATGGCGGGATTCCATCCCTCCGTGAATTGGTTCCTCGGGGCTATCCCGCTTTTCCGGATTATCCCCCCTTCATCCCACCTCCATACAAATTTTTTGTTTTTTTTGGAACGGCTACCTTTTCACCCGGAAGGAGTCACCGGAAGAATCCCCATTGTAGCGGATCGGAGAGAGGGTGGCTCACTGAGTACCAGGACAGTATCAAAGGTTGAGGATCGCGACATGGTAAAAATTCGGCGACGGGATCTCGGAAACTGTAAATCGCAGAGGAGCGGGGTTTGCGGGATGTCATAGAGGACCATCGGGGGTCACCACGTCGCGACCCCCCACTCCCCCCCCTTCGGACCCCCTCCATACGAAATCCCACCATGTTAGGGATCTTTCGCCCTTAAGAGACGGCGGTCGACGCGTCGCGGAGGGCCACGAGGTCGGGGTGCGCGAAAGACGAGGAGGGGGGAGCCGCGGGGGGGAGGAGAGCGCGCAGCGCGACCCTCCCCCCCGGCCCCCCTCCGAGGATTTCGCGCACCCCGACCTCGTGGCCCGGAGCGGCGCTGAGGGTCTGCCGGGGCGCCGAAAAAGTAAAAATTTTGATCCCCCCTCGAACCCCCCGGCCGTATCTCGGAAACGGCGCGCCGCAGCCGGGTCGCGTTTGGGGTCGTCGGAGACGTCTCGGCGAGACGAATTTTTTGGTCGCGACAAAATTTGGAAATTCGCATTTTTGAACTTTTTCGAAAATATCTCGGGAGCGGTGCGTCGCGGACCACCCGTGTTGGTACTCGTTTGAGAGGTCTCGGGGAGACGGATTTTTTGCAAAAGACCAAATATCACAATTTGACATTTGCGGTCTACTCGGTAGACCGTCGGTAACCGTGGCAGGCAGACCCCCCGTGTTGGGTATCATTTGAACGGTCTCGACGAGGACAATCCATTTACACCATCCCCCTTCCCCTCCCCCCTCTCTCCCACCCCCGAAACGTCACGAAATACAATACTTATATCCAAATCCTTACCAAAACAATTCTAAAGACCAAAAACCATACCTAAACAATTTACAAGAGCGACTCCAAAACCACAGCAAAACCACTCGAGGGGCTCCCCCCCCGCGGGCTGCTTGCAGTCCGCGGCCGCACGCAAAAACTAGTTAATTACAAAATTATACAGCCGAAATACCACTCACTGACTCACTGATCTAGTGACATTTCTAACCGGGAAGGAGCCGTGGGGGGGTTTGCCTCTCTAGCCGGTCGTGGAGTACGAATAAAGTTGTCGAGAAATTAATTCAAAGACCTCGCTACCTCGACCTGGTAAAAAGTCGGCGACGGGATCTCGGAAACTATGAACCCGAGAGAGACCCGGTTTGCGGAATGTCATAGAGGGTCACCGGGGGTTACCACACCGCGACACTCCGCGGACGAAGTCGCGGGCGAAAACTAGTTAACAACTATAAAGCCGAAATACCACTCATCAAGTTCTCCGGGAAGCGGTCACCTGGGGATTCCCCTTTATGGCGGATCGTAGAGTACAAACAAAATCAATGACAGATTAAATCAGGACCCTCGGTACACCTCCCTGGTAAAAAGTCGGCGACGGGATCTCGGAAGGTGTGAGAGCTAGGGATGGGGGGTTTACGGAATATTATAGAGGGTCATCGGGGGTTACCAAATTTAGTCTCATCCCCATCCCGTTCATACATTTTTTTTACACTCCATACAACTTTTTTGGGATTTTTCAAAGCGGGATAACTCCAAAACGGTCGAGGATAGGGAGGCGGTCTCTTCGGCGGACGATCATCCTTCCTCGAGGTCCAACGGCCTGGACCTTCGTCTTCCCCCCACCTGCCCCCCTTCACCCCCCCTCCATACGAAATTGCCACTTTTGGCCAAAGGGATAGGGATACCCGCTAAACGGTCGGAGCCATCCCGGCGGTCTCTATGGCGGGTTTCCATCCTACCGTGAGGTGCTTCCTGGGGATCAACCAGGTTTTCGGATTTCCCCCCCCTTCATCCCCCCTCCATACAACGTGGTCTTTTTTTGGAACAGCCACCTTTTCGCCCGGAAGGAGTCCACCCGGGCCAGACTCTTGCACCTCGTTGGAGAGAGGATGAGTTTCTGCGTTTCAGGAAGGTATCGAACCCTCGGTGTACCGACCTGGTATGAAGTCGGTGAGAGGTCCTCGGAAACCGTGAGAGATAGAAGGATGACGTTTACGGAATGTCATAGAGGGTCATAGGGGGTTACCAAATCGAGTCTCATCCCCATCCCGTCCATACATTTTTTTACACTCCATACAAATTTTTTGGATTTTTCTAAGCGGGATATCTCCAAAAGTGATGAGGATAGGGAGGCGGTCTCTTCGGCGGACGACCATCGCTCCTCGAGGTCCAACGGCCTGGACCTTCACCCTCCCCCCACCTGTCCCCCTTCACCCCCCCTCCGTACTAAATTACCGCTTTCGGCCGAAGGGATGGGGATACCCGCCAAACGGTCGGAGCTATCCCGGCGGTCTCTATGGCGGGCTTCCATCCCTCCGTGGGATGCTTCCTCGGGGCTATCCCGCTTTTCCGGTTTCTCCCCCCTTCATCCCACCTCCATACAAATTTTTATTTTTTTGGAACGGCTGCCATTTTACCGGGAAGCAGTCGACTCGGGGTGGTCGCTTCTATCCCACGTTATAGGGGATGACGTCTCGAGTTCCTCAGACGACCTGAACCCTCGATACACCGACCTGGTATAAAGTCGGTGAGAGGTCCTCGGAAACTACGAGTCGCAGAGGGGCGTGGTTTACGGAATGTCATAGAGGGCCATCGGGGGTCACCAAATTGTCACCCATCCTCATCCCGCCCGTACATTATTTTTACACTCCATACAACATTTTCGAAATTTCCAATCCACTTAGCTCCCAAACGGTGCGTCCTATCCCGGCGATCGCTTTGGAGGATAGCGATCGCTCCCCGAGCCCCACCGACCGGGACCATCGCTCTCCCCCCACCTGCCCCCTTCACCCCCCCTCCATACGAAATTGCCACTTTTGGCCAAAGGGATGGGGATATCCGCCAAACGGTAGGAGGTATCCCGGCGGTCTCTATGGCGGGCTTCCATCCCTCCGTGGGATGGTTCCTCGGGGCTATCCCGCTTTTCCGGTTTCTCCCCCCTTCATCCCGCCTCCATACAAATTTTTAGTTTTTTTTGGAACGGCTACCTTTTCACCCGGAAGGAGTCGCCGGCGGAATCCCCATTGTAGCGGATCAGAGATGGGGTGGCTCACTGAGTACCAGAACAGTATCAAAGGTTGAGGATCGCGACCTGGTAAAAATTCGGCGACGGGATCTCGGAAACTATAAATCGCAGAGGGGCGGGGTTTGCGAAATGTCATAGATGGTCATCGGGGGTCACCACGTCGCGACCCCCCCACTCCCCCCTCCCCTTCGGACCCCCTCCATACGAAATCCCACTATATTAGGGATCTTTCGCCCTTAAGAGACGGCGGTCGACGCGTCGCGGAGGGCCACGAGGTCGGGGTGCGCGAAAGACGAGGAGGGGGGAGCCGCGGGGGGAAGGGGAGCGCGCAGCGCGACCCTTCCTCCCCCGGCCCTCCCTCCGAGGATTTCGCGCACCCCGACCTCGTGGCCCGGAGCGGCGCTGAGGGTCTGCCGGGGCGCCGAAAAAGTAAAAATTTTGATCCCCCCCTCGAACCCCCCGGCCGTATCTCGGAAACGGCGCGCCGCAGCCGGGTCGCGTTTGGGGTCGTCGGAGACGTCTCGGCGAGACGAATTTTTTGGTCGTGACAAAATTTCGAAATTCGCATTTTTGGACTTTTTCGAAAATATCTCGGGAGCGGTGCGCCGCGGACCACCCGTGTCGGTACTCATTTGAGAGGTCTCGGGGAGACGGATTTTTTGCAATAGACCAAATATCACAATTTGACATTTGCGGTCTACTCGGTAGACCGTCGGTAACCGTGGCAGGCAGACCCCCCGTGTTGGGTATCATTTGAACGGTCTCGACGAGGACAATCCATTGACACCATCCCCCTCCCTCCTCCCTCTCCCCCCACCCCCGAAACGTCACGAAATACAAAACATATCCAAATCCTTACCAAAACAATTCAAAAGACCAAAAACCATACCTAAACAATTTAAAAGAGCAATTGGAATACCGTTGCAACACCACTCGAGGGGCTCCCCCCCCGCGGGCTGCTTGCAGTCCGCGGCCGCACGCAAAAACTAGTTTTCTATAAAACTGAATACACATACTTAACAATACTTTAGTTAATTACAAAATTGAGAGAGAATTGCACCTACAATTAATACTTATGTCTTATTCCGTTTATTTACTTTATTAACAATTTCTTTACAAAATTTTATAAAGGCATCTCTATTATCTCCTTTTATAATTTCTCTTAGGCTATCTAATTTAATATTCATTCCTATATTATATTCTGCCTCTAGCCTTTCCCTGGCGAAGGCAGGGCAATCCACCAGAATATGCATGACGCTTTCAGGTGCATCCGCTGAACAGATGCACGCTGGGCTCTCCTTGCACTTGAAGCGATGCAAGTACTCGGAGAACCCACCGTGCCCCGTCAAGACTTGGGTCAGCACGTTACAAGGCGCGATCTTCCTCAGGGTACTATAAGCTGTTATGGCTCTAGGGAAGAACAGCTTTGTGACCGCCGCCGAAGTGCCCTCCCTGTATCTTTGGTCCCACTCGTCAAGCGATCGCATTCGAATGCTTCGCTTGACGAATGACACCGGACACAGGTCATACTTCGGCTTGGTCTTGGTCTTAAGCGCGGCCTCCCTAGCGAGGCAATCCGCTCGCTCATTCCCCTCCAGGCCAGCGTGGGCTTTGATCCAAAATAAATCAATTATTTTGTTGCTTCTAATGCCAGATTTTATATTATTCCTAGTCTCAACTGCCAGAGGGTGCAGACATTTATTCGCCGCGATGGACTGGAGAGCGGATCTCGAATCACTGTATATTGCAAAGGAAGTTTCGCTACGGCGGAGGATCACCCTCGTCGCTTCGCACACAGCCAAGAGTTCCGCCTGGTAGACGGTACAATACGACGGCAGACCAAGCTTGACGGCCCCTGTTTTGGCGTCGCGATTCCATAGGGATAGCGCCGCCCCAACCCGACCGTCAATCTTGCTGCCGTCCGTATATATGCGCAGCTGGTAGTCGCTGTTTTGTTGTACATCGTCCTCGTCCACCAGACTGCCGAACTCGAGGCTGACCAGCTCGGCGGGGTGGGGAGCCCCCGTCGCAAGGGCCATCCGCTCGACCTCTCTATCCCCCAGCCCCGGCTGCGGTACTCCCCTCTTGGCCTCGTAAAGCGAGGCCGCTTCGCGGACTCGCAGGTCAAGGGGGAGCAGCCCAGCCAATAACAGGGCTGAGTTAAGAGACACCGTGCGGTAGGCCCTACAGAGTTTCTGTGCGAAACCCCTTTGCACAGCGTTCAATCTCCTAATAATACCCACTCTACGAGTCGCGGGTGCCCACACACTCGCAGAGTAGGTAATTATTGGTTCCACCGCGGCGACATAAATGGAGCGGACCACCTCGGGATGGAGGCCCCAGCTGACCTTGGCCGCCCTCCCGAGCTGCTTATATACCCCGATGGCCTTTTTGGTGATGTTCGTCACGTGCTCCTTGAACGTGAGACCCTTGTCTATGGTAACCCCTAAAAGTTTCACGCTATCTTTCATGGCAATGTCAATCCCACCCATGCTGAGGCGTGGCGTGTCAAACTTAAGCTTCCTGGTTAGCACCATAGCATTGGTTTTGCCTGGTGCACACCTCAGCTTATTTTTGACACCCCACTCCAAAACATGCGCGAGAGTGACATTGGCAATTTCTTCTATCTGGATTGCCCTGTCCCCATCAAAGACGAGGACCACATCGTCCGCGAAAGCCTGGCAGTAGACGCCTCTACTCTCCAGACTCCGCAGCAATGGATCGAGGGTCAGATTCCAGAGCAGAGGGCCGGCAATAGACCCCTGGATGCAACCCCTGCTCGTTTCAGTACTATGTACCTCACCGCAGTACCTGACGTTGACCGTCCTGTCGGTGAGGTAGCTGTCAAAGACTCGCCTCAAATTTACCGGGCATCCCGCTTCCGCCAGTCTGACTTTGACCACAGGCCACCAGACACTGTCGAAGGCTCCCTCTATGTCCAAAGACACAAGTACTACAATTTTCTTACAATCAAGTTTTTTGTGTACGTGTGACATAAGGTCATAGAGGGAGTCCTCTGTGCTTTTCTGGGGCACAAAGCCATACTGGCGCGCGCTTATCCCCGGCAATATGTGGTATCTGAGACGAGCCACCAGCATCTTTTCATAGACTTTGCCGAGCACGGGCAGCAGTCCAATGGGTCTGAATGACTTGGGGGTAGTGTAACTATCCCTCCCCGGCTTTCGAAGGACTATCACTGCCGCTTCTTTCCATATCTTTGGAAAGATGTGGTGGGCCATACAGCTGTTTATAAGCCCTAAGAATAGCTTAGGGTTACAGCCGATGGCCCGACCACAAATGTCGGCAGTGAGCCCGTCGGAGCCGGGGGCCTTCTTCGGATTGAAGGAGCTCACCGCCATCTGGAGCTCAGTCAGAGTGAACGGAGGGTCGCAAGGGGAGTCTTGTCCCCCAACGTTCACTCCGTCCGCCGCTTTCCTGATCTCGCGGTGAACTTCTTCATCCGAAGTTGCGTGGTCTAACGGGTAGAACACCTCCGCAAGCCACTCTACCGATCCCTTCGCGTCGAGAACCCTTCCTTCTCTCTCCAACGGTGGGTCCTCGTCCCTGACTGCCGTTCTACCTATAATCCTGTAAATTCCATCCCAGACGCTCTCGCCGTCCTGCCGCTCACAAAAGAGTTTCCAGGAGTCCGTCTGAGCTCGCCTCACCGCCTGCTCGTACTCCTCCTTCTTGGAGAGGTACTGCTCGACGACCCAAGACCTCCGGACGGGTGCAGCGTTCCTGATCCTGTTTTTCCTGGTGGCGACCTCTCTCTTCATGATCGACAGGTCTTCGGACCACCACGGCAACGCCAGTTTTTCCTTCGACCCTCTCTTCGGAATGGAGTAGTCAGACGCCTCGATTATTAATTTTGTATAATTTTGAACCGCCAAAATTGTTTCCTCTTTGCTCAATACAACACCTTCCTTAATTTCATATTTTTCAATTAGTTCATTAATTTTGTTGCCAAATTTTTTCCAGTCTGCCTTTTTGGTGTTGTACTTTCGGGTCGTTCTGACCACTTCCATTCCTGGAGAGGGCTTCAGCCTCAACTTTAGCGAGATGCCGTTGTGGTCCGAGCCCGTCAGATCAGTGATGATTTTCCAGTCGTCCACCAAGTCCAACAGGTCATGTGAACAAGCTGTTACGTCCACATGACTACAGAAACGCTGTCCCCCCCGGATTGTGTCGAAGGTCGGAGTATCTCCAAGATTCAGGACGTGGAGGCTGAGCTCCTCCAGACTACCCGAAAACTCCTCACCTCTCTTGTCGACCTTGTTACTGCCCCACCACGGACTCTTAGCATTCGCATCGCCGCCGATCAGCCACCTCCCAGCTCCCAGTCTGGTCTCGACTCGCTTCAGGCGCCCCACGTAGGGTTCGAGTGGCCGGTCCGGCTCGGAATAGAAGGAGGTAAGCGTCGTGCTCCAAGGCCCGGTCCGGATCCCCACCACCACGATGTTGTTGGTGGTGAGTTCTGGGTACTGTATAACTTTGAGGCTGCTATCGAAAACTAATATAGCAGCCTTTACAGCACCCTCTCCCGGAGCGGAGTTTTGGAACACTCGCACCCCCCTGCGACCCCGAACCGTCCCAGTCGCCCCCACATAAGGCTCCTGAAGGAGCGCTATCGCCACTCCTCTCTTCTCGGCCTCGACTAAGAGCTCGGAGGTAGCTAATTTGCTTCGTTGTAAATTTGCTTGCAAGAGCCCGTAAGCTGGGCAAGTCTCAAGGGCGCCCTTAACAGTACTGAGTGGCAGAACGGGCGATAGCGTCCCATTTTCCTCTCACGGGACACACAGCGCTCAGAGCGTTATGCTCGCGACCCCCAAGCTTGGCCACAGCACAGTTTCGGCAAGATGGCGGCGCACCAGCACGCCATTTGGGGCATTCCGCCTTCAGGTGGGTGTCCCCGCAATGGCTGCATAAGTCCGCCGCCCCCTCGCAGAACCTTCTGCTGTGTCCATAGCCCAGGCATCTCGAGCACTGGACCAGAGGTGACTGGTCCGCGACCCTGACACGTTGTAAATCAACGTGCAAGGCCCCGAGCCCAGTCGCCCTCCTCCATACCTCTGGAGAGGTACTGAGGACTATGTGTCCCGTGAGCGGATTCCTCGCCTTCTTCCTGTACTTAATTTTCATCCTTCCTTCTTTGTCGTTGAGGCCGTCGAACAGAGACTTATTCTGGTTTCTGATGGCCTCCAGAACGTCCCCGTCGCTATGAATCGACAGGACGTCCCAGAGGATCAGCAACGGGTCCCTGTTCTCGACCTCATCACATATTAACTTTTTCCCTGCCTTTTCAATTTTTTCTTTTATTACTCTTCTCTCTTCCTCAGTCCTGCAACTCATTATTATTTTCCTATCCTTCGCCTTCCTTACTCTTTCAACCTTAATCCAACCTTCCTTCGCGTTGACTGCCTCCCTAACCTTCTCCAAAACCTCCTCTCCGGTGTCGTTGACGTTCTCTGACGTCACGACAACGGAGTGGAGTGTGGACCTTTCTGTTATTTTACCTCTACCTGCTACGGCCTCCGCATATGTAGATTTGGGGCCAACAGATTTAATTTCTACCAGAGTATCTTTTAATTTACTAATATCTTCCGTATTTTTCTTTAGTATTTTTGAATTCTCAATTTCCAAATCATTTTTTGCCAATTTAAGTTTCAAATTTTCCATAAATTTAGAATTTTGTTGTAATAATTTGGTATTTTCCTCTAGTGCTTGTAATAATAATTTTTCACTCTCGCTCACCGTTGGCCCTTTTTCATCTACCTTACTATCTTCCCCTCTTCCTTTTTTGCTTTTATCAGCCTCCGCCTCCTTGACTATATTGTATAGCCGGTCGAGGGCTTGTATGACACCTTCCTTAATCTCCGTTTTTATATTTCTAGAGTTGCTGAGGTGGAGCTTAGCCTTATTTAGGCAAGCTCTTGCCTCAGTGACCCTACTAGCATATTCAACCTTATGGGTTGCCCTCGCCGGTTCGAGCTTTGCCTTCGATGTCGAAGTCAGCGGGGAAATGGAGACTTTACCAGTCTCCCATTCCCCTATACTTCTCCTGACCTTCGACATCGGGGGCGGGGTATCTAACTTTTGGGGGGATTTGGTCTTTCCAGGTCCGCCCTGCGCTACTGGAGACCGTAGCATGTCGTTTGGGGGGATTGTTGTCCGTTAGATAAAAAGTTTGTATAAGTTATAAAATGCACAGGCTGTAAAGGGGCCTGGTCTAGACTTAACCTAAATTCGCTGTATAGGGGCGTTGTCAAATAATTACAATAAAACTTAAAACTAAATCAATAATTAATAAAATATAAAAGGGATAAATTGAATAAATTAAAATTAAAATTAGGCCTAAGCTGGTACTAGTTAAAGCAACTAGTCTAGCTAGTCCTATAAAATATTTAAAACAATTTACAGTTAAAATAATACAATTAAGCGGTTAAAACAATTAAAACAATTAAAGACAATTTAAATAATAAATTAAAAACTTTTTTAAAATAATTAAATAATTAAATAAAATTTTCTAAGAATACAATATTGAATAATAACAATTAAAATGGTAAAGTATCCCTTAGTCTATACTGGTAAAAACTTATACTAACTTAAACTAACTTAACCTAAGCCGCAATCCTATAAATACAATTTTTTACAAATTTTTCCGGTTTTTTCCCAATTTATGTATGGGACCGGGAAAATCCGTTGGGGCCAAAAGATAGGTCTTGAAGAGACCTATCAAATGATACCTATGTCGGGTACCCTACGGCCCCTAGTTACCGAGATATTCCAGAGGGGGGGTGGTCACCAGAGGGGAAGGGGGGGGGGGAGAGAAAGGGAATCAGAGGGGGTGCGGGGGTGAGGTGGGGGGGGGGAGGGGTGTGACGTAGCACCGCTACGCCGGCGGGGGACTACGCCGCTGCGGCCTACGGAGCGCTACGGCGTCTGTAGCGTCTACGCCGCCTACGCCGCCCACTTAGGTCTACGACCTCTACGGTGGGCTACCACTACTACGGGGCTACGACTGTCTACAACGCCGACGCGGATCCGCGGTCTCGTCACCAGCCGGCGCTACGATGGATACGTCACCGACCACTTCCAGTATAACTTGAACTGTTTTGAAAGGTTAGGTTAGGTTAGGTTAGGTTAGGTTAGGTTAGGTTAGGTTAGGTTAGGTTAGGTTAGGTTAGGTTAGGTTAGGTTAGGTTAGGTTAGGTTAGGTTAGGTTAGGTTAGGTTAGGTTAGGTTAGGTTAGGTTAGGTTAGGTTAGGTTAGGTTAGGTTGGGTTGCAATTTTTCACTCGGATTGGTATGGTGTCTTCGGAGAAAAGTTGCGGCTCATCAAGACCTCCATTTTGATGGGTTAAATGATATAGTTTTCACCATCGGTTTTGGAATTATTGATTTTAAAGTGTTTTCTGAAATTTTTATTTCGAAAATTTTTCTTGATTTTTGCTTGTTTCCTGATACAGTCTGAAAGGGCCCTTCTCAGGGCCACTGTATTAGTGTTGCTTGTCGTTATTCGTTTGAAATTGTAGGTGCTGTTAAAGTTTTAAATTTTAATAAAAAAATTTCAATTTGTTGATACTCCGTTGTTCCTCAACGGAAATTGCTGCGGATAGTTTTATGTGAAGCCTTTCTGAAGGCTTCACAGGATTATCAGCAAATATTGTTGTAATTTAGTGTAATTTTGTCGAAATCGCTGATTTGTTGTTTTTGATAATTTTTTGTTGTTTTTCTTCTGATCCGTCCCCCCTCCCGTAGGGGTGGACTCCCCTACTAACTCAACAGTCGGCAGGGCCATCAACTGGTCCATGTCGGAAGGCGGAGAGGACAGCGGGTGCGACCCCCCGATGAAAGAGCAGAAAAAGCTACTCTATTCTAGGGCGATCACGCGTTCAGAATCAAGGAGACTCAATGAGGCGACCGGAGCTATCCCCAAGGACTCATCCCAGCACTCCTCCCCACTGAAGCGCCCCAACAAATTCTTTGTTGCGGCAGTGACGGAATCGTCAGATCTGGAGGTTTCTGAGGAACATGAAGTTCCTCCGAAAGTTCCCAAATCGGGAAAAGGCCGTGGGAAAGTCCACGGTCACTATGTTGGTAACTCGCGGGCTAACCGGGAGTTGAAGAATAGCGAGTTTGACTCCGACTCAAACAGGTCGGATACGGAGGAGGAGTATGGATCTGCCATGTCATCTGCAGGCTCTTTGGAGGAGCTCACAAAAAAGGCAGAGGCAAGCGCCGCTCTTATCTCGGAGGTAACCCGCAGGTCAAATAACCTGAAAGGCACATGTCAGAGAGACATTAATAAAGGCACCAACTCCCTCCTCGAGGTGGTCCATCTCATGGCCGGACGCAAGACTTCAGATGAAATCCGAAGGCTACGTGCGGATAACAAGCGCCTTCGCGGACAACTCGATGTTATGTCAAAGGAGCTAGCGGCACTAAGACGGGCCTTTTCGGAGAGGGGCCTCCTGAATACGGCACCATTAAACGTAGAGCTGCCGGACAATGTACGGAAAGATGACTTGCCTCTAACAATGGCATCCTCTCAGCCACTGACCAGAGCGGACTTTTTGGAAGCTTTCTCGTCCCTCCAGGCCGAGATATCCTCGCATGTCGGGGGCATGGTTAGCGCGCGCCTCGACAGCTTAGAAGCAGATGGCAGGTTGCTGCCTCCCCGCAATTACAGGCGGGAATTGCAGTCCGGGGAAAAGAACGACAGGCAATCACAATACCAGACGGGCTCAACACTTGCCCCTCCGGCAAATCTGCCGAAAGCAGCGAGAGCTGTCAAAACAAAGAAGACCGCCACTCCCAAGGCCCAGGAACAAACTCGGTCGACCAGGACAACTGATACCGAAGGATGGACCGAGGTTATTCGGCGAAAGAAAACACCAGCTTCCGCGGTTCCCAATGCCAAAGGGGAATCAAACAAGGAGAACTCCAAAGGGCAAAAGCTCCCTAAGGAACACAAAACACTGGCAGTGGTGGTCGCTCTCACGCCGGAGGCAGCGGCAGCGGGAGCAACTTACAAAGAGGCCATCGAAAAAGCAAAAGCCTCAATCTCCCTAGAGGAGCTCGGTATAGGTCCGGCCAAGTTTCGGACAGGTATTACAGGGGCTCGTATCATTGAGCTTCCGAAACAGACGACCGTCTCGCAGGCAGACCAGTTGGTAGCCAAAATCTGTACAGTGTTAGGCGATGCTGCTAAGGTCACCCGACCGGTCAAAATGGCTGACATTCGAGTCAACGGACTTGATGACTCAGTGTCAGCCGAAGAACTGAAAGCAGCGATAGCCTCGAGCACAGAGTGCCCCCCAGAGCAAATAAAGGTGGGAACGGTGCATCCCGGACTCAGGGGTGTTGGATCAGCCTTTGTTTCATGTCCAGTGGAGGCTGTAAAGCGGCTTGTAGACGCTGGCAAAATAAAAGTAGGATGGAGCTCTGCCTCCATCCAGCTACTGGACCAGCGTCCTATGAGATGCTATAAATGCATGGGCCTGGGGCACCCCGTCATACGATGCCCGTCCAAAAAAGATAGGAGCAAACTCTGCTATCGCTGCGGCGAAGACGGGCACACAGCCAGTGCGTGCCGGGAGACCATGAAATGTGCCGTCTGCTCAGATGCAGGCCTCCCAGCCAACCATAGGATGGGAGGAATAAACTGCAATCCCCCCCCTGTGAGAGGTCGCATTGAATCGACCGAAACAACTACAAAAGGAAGAAACCCAACAGCCGACAGGGAGCAACCTATGGAACTAGCCAATGCCAGTTAGGTCAACTAGTAAAATTCTTCAAGGTAATATCAACCACTCCGCCGGGGCACAAGATTTGTTGTGTCAGTCCATGGCGGAGTGGGATATACAGCTGGCGCTGGTGGCGGAGCCTTATTGCGTCCCCATAAGTCCCAACTGGATTGGGGCTCAAGACGGCTCCGCGGCAATAGTGGTGAGACCGGGGGATGCCAGTCCCTCTCTTTCCCTTAGGGAAAGCGGACAAGGATATGTCGCAGCAAACTGGGGACAAACAGTAATTATAGCGACGTACTTCTCCCCCAACCGCAGCCGGGCGGACTTCGAATCCTTCCTGGCTGTGGTTGAAGGAGTGGTTAGAAGAGCGGCCCCACTACAAGTGCTAATCGCTGGAGATTTCAATGCGAAATCCTCAGCGTGGGGAGCAGCCATCACGGACTTGAGGGGAGGCATCCTGGAGTCCTGGGCGTTTAGCCTTGGTCTTCATGTGCTCAACAAAGGAAACACTCCCACTTGCGTTCGGTGGCAGGGTACGTCCATTGTGGATGTCTCCTTTGCCACCAACGTACTTGCAGCACAAGTTCGCAACTGGCGCGTGGAAGAAGAAGTGGAGACCCTATCGGACCATTTGTATGTTCGATACGAGGTCTCCACGACGGCGTCCGCGACCCCACGATGTCGGGACCCAAGGGTAACTGTCGCCTTTCCGAGGTGGGCAGTCGCCAAGATCCAGCCGGATGTGGCGGAGGAGGCGGCAATGGTGAGGGAATGGTCCGCAGTACCTCCCCACCTAGCAGGTAACTCTGATAACCTAGCTGAGCACTTCGCAGACGATCTCCGGGCAGTCTGTCGAGCCTCAATGCCGATGTGGCGCCCTCCTCCACGCTGGAAGAGGGTGTACTGGTGGGCCCAGGAGATCGGAACACTCCGAGCCGCTTGCCTAGCAGCCAGGCGCGCCCTACTCCGGTGCCGCAGAAGGCGGGTCAAAAGAACTTCCGACGAAGAAGCCACTCTGCGACAGAAGTACAGAGAGGCCCAGAAGGCACTACGGGAAGGAATTGCCAAGGCCAAGGAGGAAGCTCACGAACGCTTCCTGGCGCTTTTAGATGCCGACCCCTGGGGTCGACCGTACAGGGTATTAAGGGGGAAACTGAGCAACACACCCTCAACGGCCAATCTTGAGCCAATGCTGCTCGAGGAGATCATGGGGTCCCTCTTTCCAAAGGCCGGTTATCTACTGCCTCCGCGAATGGAGAACCCGGAGCCACTCTTGGAGCCCGAACTGGCGGGGCCCCCTGTTTCAGATGCCGAGTTCGAGGTAGTCAGAAATAGGATGCTAAGAAAGAGGACGGCCCCTGGACCTGACGGGGTTCCCGCTAAGGCGCTGGCCATAGCGATAGGACCGCTGCAGAAACGATTTCGAGAGGTGCTCGACACGAGTATCTCTACGGGTCGATTCCCGGAGAGGTGGAAAGCGGGTCGGCTCTGCCTGATCCGCAAGGAGGGACGACCAGCAGACTCGCCGGCCGGGTATCGGCCGGTGGTCCTACTTGACGATTCCGGAAAGGCTTTGGAGAAGATCATAGCCTGCCGAATGGTTGAGCATCTCGAAAGAACGGGCCCCAATATAGATGAGTGCCAGTATGGCTTCCGGACGGGAAGGTCCACGGTGGACGCGCTGATCCGCCTGAAAAGGTGGACGCAGGAGGCCACTAACAGAGGGGAGACTGTCATTGCGGTGTCGCTTGACATTCGCAATGCCTTCAACAGTCTTCCCCACGAATGCATAAGAGAGGCCCTTAAATTCCACAGGATCCCTAACTACCTCTGCGCTCTTATCGATGACTACCTACAGGGAAGGGTAGTCCTGTACGAGGGTGCAGACAGACGAGTCCACCGTTGGCCAATGAAAGTTGGCGTACCCCAGGGGGCAGTACTCGGCCCGCTGCTGTGGAACCTGGGGTACAATTGGGTGCTCAGAGGTAATCTCCCTCCCGGAATGGAGATCATATGTTTTGCCGATGACACCCTGGTCGCGGCAAAAGCCAAATGCTGGGATGAAACGGTCCGCTTAGCGTCGGTTGGCACGTCCTTGGTCGTCCGACGCATACGCAGATTGGGACTGGAGGTTGCATTAAACAAAACGAGGGTAATGGGATTTACGCCTCCACGAAAAAGAATGACACCGGGGCTCCGAGTCAGGGTGGAGGGGGTCCAGATCCCGGTCGAGATACACTTCAAGTATCTCGGCCTGACATTGGACCCCAGGTGGACGTTCGTGGAACACTTTAAGCTCCTCGCTCCAAGGCTTGCTAAAGTGGCAGCGGCCCTAGGACGACTTCTGCCTAATCTGGGAGGCCCCAATTCCGCGTGCCGTCGACTATACCATGGTGTGGTTAGGTCGATGGCACTATACGGAGCCCCGGTCTGGGCTGAAAGTCTTACTCCCAAAACTGTGGCTCTCCTACGGAGGCCACAGAGAATCATGGCGATACGCGTAGTGCGGGGGTATCGCACAATCAGCCACGGGGCAGCATGTGTTCTGGCAGGCACCCCGCCATGGGAGATCGACGCCCAAGTGCTGGCCCAGGTGTATCGTCACCGGGCGGCCGCACGGGCACAAGGCGGGAGACCCACTGAAGAGGAAGTGCGACGGGTCAGAACTCTGGCGCAGAGCCAGAGCCTAGAGCGGTGGAGCGAGACTTTGGAGAGTACACCAGCAGGCGTTCGGACGATCCTTGCAATCCATCCGAAACTGAAAGAATGGGTCGGGCGCCGTAGAGGCACCCTAACATATCACATGGTGCAGATAATGACAGGGCACGGTTGCTTTGGCCACTATCTGCACCATATAGCTCAGCGAGAAACATCGTCGCGGTGCCACCACTGTGACGGTAATGATGACACAGCTGAACACACTCTGCAAGTGTGCCCGGCCTGGAATATCCAACGTCAAGAACTCGAGGGATCTCTTGGCTGCGATGACGTTACACTTTCAAGCATGGTTCAAGCCATGCTTGAAAGTGCAAATAAATGGAAAGCGGTGGTCTCGTTCTGTGACGCTGTTATGTCTCAGAAGGAGCAAGCCGAAAGGGAGCGGGAAGAGGACCCGAATGCGGCCCCCCTCCGAAGCAGACGGCAGGGCAGGAGAAGACGGGCCTTTGAAGCCCGTCTTTAAATGTTCTAGGTGAGGACCTGCGCACATGGTCGGCAACCATGTGTGCCTGCACAAGGTCCCCCCCGTCTGGGGATTGCCTGGGTGTCTCTGGGCAATCCCCCATTGGAGAAAGCCTAGTCAACAACGACTAGGCTGCCCTGGAGTGGATCGGAGTTGTTGCCCAGGCAGAACCCGGTCCACACCGCTCAAAGGGCAAGGAGACACCGGGGAGTTTTAGTGGTGTAGGACCCAGTCCCTTGACTGGGTGAGTCCCACATATCCCTACCGTCTAGCCAGCGGTAGGGAATCCGTAAATGGATTTCTCCTCGACAAAAAAAAAAAAAAAAAAAAAAAGGTTAGGTTAGGTTAGGTTAGGTTAGGTTAGGTTAGGTTAGGTTAGGTTAGGTTAGGTTATGTTAGGTTAGGTTAGGTTAGGTTAGGTTAGGTTAGGTTAGGTTTCCGTGTGCGGTTTCCAGTCCGCCATCGGACGCGTCCCCGGGTTGCGGATAGGGGAACGCCCCCCAGTATGGGGGGTACCGGTTTCGGCCGGCGCACAAAAACTGGCATGTGCTGTCTGGTCTTTTTAAGGCGGACATTGCACGGCCACATGAACCCGTAGCCCCGCACTCAGTGGGGTCGGGGGTCCAGCGCACTGAGCGTTGGGCCGCGAGGAAGACAACCTCTCTAAAAAATCACCCCCGTGGGCGAAGCGACGGCTTCTTATTAAAGAAGCCCACCGCTGTCGCCAGTGGACCCTTGCGGGTCGTGGGATGGCCGGGTTCAACCTGGGCGGACCGGCATCGACCGGCCGACGAGGGGGCGTTCTGACGCCACAGCGCATGGCGCTTCGTTGGAGAAACACATACCGTAACCTTGCACTGCGAGCCGGGGGTCCTACGCATTTAGCGTCGGACCGCGTGGAAGAAAACCACTATAAAAAATCACCCCAAACCCAAGGTCAGCGTGCCGAGGGGTTGTATGGCTGGGGGGTTACCCAGTCCCAAGCGCGGAGGCAGACTTCGGTCTGCGCGAGGAGGCACCGAACCGCGGGCGGTATAACCTGCACCAAGGTAAGCGCTGACCTGGCAGGTGTAAATCCCTGCCGAAAGTGCGTCTGCGGCCCCTTGGGAAAGGGCCGTACGTAATTTCCCACTCCGTAAAAATAATGAAATGTTGACACGAAAGAGCGCGCGTTTGTTGAGCGATCCCGCTAACGCCGGGCGCTCGGGGGTAGCTGGGCCCTCGAGTGTGAAGTTGGTTACTAGCGGCACATGCGACCCGCCTTGCCAGCGGCGTCAACCGGTGTCCGGGCCGGTTGATGGGAAATTGGTTACCGGCGATTGCGAATGCGGCGAGGGAAGCCGCCCCTGTCCCTGGTGCGAAGCCAGACAGGAAGAGCTTGCCAGGGTGGATCCCGGGCCTTCGCAAGCTATTAATGCTACCGGAGAAGAGGATACACAGGTACTGTCGGCCCTCCGACGGGACCTTGAAATGTCAGGCGATTCTTCCTCTGGCAGTACAAAAACCGTTCGCTCTGCCAGAGTGAAAGTAACAAAAATGGAGGAGGACAGAAATCTGTCCGTTTCTGGCTCAAGAGAGGCTCAAAACCTCCTGAGTCAGAAACATCTGACGAGGGGTCTGACCGAACGGTCTCTCCGATTCGCTCGGTTAACAAGGCCAAGAAGCCCGGTCGTCCGCCCACAACCGGCGACTACGTCGGCTTAGCTAGAGCTAAGGCCGAATTGGTTAAGGCCCAACAGGCCGAAATGGTACTACAGGCGGAGAGGGAAATGCTCGCTTTTGCTTCAGAAGCTAGAGCCACCCGCTCTCGCCTGACCGCGTCCCATGCCAACGACGCTGAGTCATCCTCGCAAATCAAGTTGCGAGTGATGTCCAGCCTCGAAGTGATTGAGAAAGTTGCTGCCACCTCAGGTAACCTTAAGGGCACGTCATTAAGTCCCTGAAGGATGCAACCGAAGACATCCGGGGCGACGTTGCTATCTTGTCCGCCCGGACCGCTTCTGAGGAAGTGGTGGCGCTGCAGCGTGAAAACGCAACAACTGCGCTCTGGTATGGCGGAGCTCCGAAAGGAGTTCGCCGAATTCAGAGCCAGCTTACAATCGCAGCCCCGACAATCTACCTCGACGCTGGACACTGAAGGGATAGTCACACCAGGCATGCTCAAGGCGCAGGAGGACCGCCTATTGAGATGCCTGAGTGAAAGACTCAACGTCAGAATAGACGAGCTCCTGAACAAGGAGCCGCAGCCTTGCCCTCCACTGGCATCCCGAAAGGGACCTCCGCCGACACCGGCGCCGAGGAAGGCTCAACCCAAGCGCCCTGCCGCAACCGCCAAATCCGCCACCAGTGCGCGAATAGCGACGGCTACTGAAGAGAAGACACCCGACGCCCTTCCAAAAATACCTGGCGCAGGAAACCCAACCGAGGACGCGAGGCGGTGACCAAGAAACGTTCGTCGGGAACCACGCCCACTCCCCCCTGCCCCCGCCGCCATGGCCAGAACATGGAGCACGGTGACCAGGGGAGGCAAACACCCGGAGTCACCTCCAACTCCAAAAACGAGTCGGCCCCAGCGGCCCATCACAAAAAAGAAGACGAAGCCTCCCAAGACGGCGGCAGTAGTGCTCACCCTGCAGCCGGATGCTGCCGAGAAGGGGTTGACATATGCCTCCGTCATTGAGGAGGCAAAACGGAAGGTGGATTTGGCGGCGCTTGATATGAAGATATCAAGTTCCGTCGTGCCGTGACCGGGGCCCACGATATTGGAGATTTCTGGCACGGACAATAACAATAGGCGGATGCGCTGGCCGCCAAACTCAGGGAAGAATTGAGCGCGGAGTCGGTCCGAGTATCCAGACCGGTCAAGATGACCGACTCTGATATCTGGGCTCGACGACTCCGTCAGCTCCCAAGACGTGGCGGCGGCCATCGCCAAAATTGGCGAATGTGCCGTGGATTCGGGTCAAGGTTGGGGCGATCCGTTTCTCGCGCTTCGGCATGGGGACGGCATGGGCGGGCTGCCCGGTAGCAGCTGCTAAAAAAGTATTAGAGGGAGACTGCTGGTGGGATGGTCGGCGGCAAGGGTCAAGCTCCTTCAGCCCCGAGAGCTGCGCTGCTTCCGGTGTCTGGAATCCGGACACGTCAGGGGGCAGTGCACTGCCGCCGTCGACAGAAGCCAGCAGTGCTTCGGTGCGGTCAGGCTGGCCACCGTGCGGCCGATTGCCGCTCCGAAGCCCGCTGTGTCATTTGCGCTGAAGCCGGGAAACGGCACAACCATCGTCTGGGGAGTCCCAAATGTTCGGCCCCCAGACGGAAATGGAATCGACGAAGGCCGGCTGGTCCTGAGGCTACGTCCCAGGATGCCGCCGACCGCCTGCCGGACAGGACGCATGGAGCACCTATGGACGTACAATCAGTATGTCCATAAGGTGCCTCCAAACTAATATAAATCACTGCGCCAGAGCTCAGGACTTGCTGGTCCAGACGCTGGCGCAGTGGAGGATAGAGGTGGCAGTCGTCTCGGAGCCGTATCTGGTCGTCAATCGTGACAACTGGATCGGTGACCGGGACGGGCTCGTAGCCATTGTTTTGGCCTCGAGAGAGGGGGCCCACGCCGTCGATCGTACGTATAAGGGTCGAGGGTTTCGTTGCCGCCTTATGCGGAAACATTGCGTTCGTGGGTGTCTATTTTTCGCCAAATCGTTCGCTCTCGGATTTCGAGAGCTTTCTGGCGGAAATAGACATCCTTTTAGGCTGGTGTCGTCCGCATCAGGTTCTTCTAAGCCGGAGACCTGAATGCGAAGTCGACGGCGTGGGGATCATCTCTCACAGACGCGAGGGGCGCAGCCCTCGAAGAGTGGCTTTCCAGTAGCAACATGTGTGTACTGAATAGGGGTACGTCTAACACTTGCGTGCGGCATCAGGGCGGTTCAGTCGTGGATGTCACGTTCGCGAGCCCCGCCCTGGCCCGCCGTGTCCGGGGCTGGGTAGTCGAAGAAGGGGTCGAGACTTTGTCGGACCACCGGTACATCCGGTTCTCCGTCTCCCCCCCACTCGACAGACCCGAACAGCCCCAGACATATCCCGTCAGAGATCGGGCCCAGGTGGGCACTCAAAAAGCTGGAAAGAGACGCTCTCGTGGAGGCGTCCCTCGTTGAATCCTGGATTGACACACCGGACGAGACCGATGCGGATCTGGAGGCGCAATGGTTCCGCGAGGCAATGACGCACGTCTGCGACGTCGCCATGCCTCGCGTCGGAAAACTGCCGCCCCGTCGACAGGTGTACTGGTGGTCGCCAGAGCTACAACAGCTCCGAGCGGCATGCGTGAAAGCACGACGCCAGTACACACGAGCTCGTCGTCGCAACAGATCCGCATCCATAATTGACAGACTTTTCGCCGCCTTCCAAGGGGCCAGAGAGCCTTGAGAAGCGGAGATCGGTGCAGCGAAGGAGCGCGCCTGGCAGGAGCTGGTCGACTCGCTCGAGCGGGACCCATGGGGCAGGCCGTACAAGCTCGTCATGAGCAAGCTTCGCCCCTGGGCCCCTCCGCTCACATCTGAGATGGAAGCGGAGACGCTCGCGAGAGTGGTGGAGGACCCTGTTTCCTGTCAGGGCGGAGGGCGATGCTCCTCGCACACAAGATCGTGCGGTGCAGCCGACTCCAATCGAGGATCCTCCCGAGGTGTCCGAGGGTGAACTGAATAGGGCGGTTCTTCGCCTCAGCGCGAAGAACACAGCTCCCGGTCCCGACGGCATCCCGGGGAAGGCGTTGGTCTTGGCCCTCAAGGAGGGCGGTTTGGACGAGAGATTCCGCGCGCTACTCACCACCTGTGTGAAGGAAGGCCACTTTCCCAAGGAGTGGAAGCAGGGCAGGCTGGTCCTCATCCGCAAGCCCGGGCGTCCGGTGGACTCACCATCGGCATACCGCCCCATAGTCCTGCTGAGTGAGGCTGGGAAATTGCTCGAGCGAGTTATCGCTGCTCGCCTCACTCAACACCTCGAGGAGACGGGGCCGAATTTGGCGGAGATCCAGTTCGGTTTCCGTAGGGGCAGGTCCACCGTGGACGCGATTGCCAGGGTGAGGACTATAGCGGACGAGGAAGTTGGGAAAGGTGGGGTCGTCTTGGCGGTGTCCTTAGACATTTCCAACGCGTTCAACACTCTCCCACACAGAGTAATCTTGGAGGCCATGGGGTACCACGCCTTCCCGGGATACTTGCGTCGACTCATCGACGAGTACCTCTCGGGTCGGTCGGTCGTGTACCCCACACGCGTTGGAATTTGTCAACGGGAAGTGTCGTGCGGTGTCCCGCAGGGGTCGGTCCTCGGGCCGCTCCTGTGGAACATCGGCTACGACTGGGTGCTGCGGGGCGTTACCCTGCACGGGGTCGACGTCACGTGTTACGCGGACGACACGCTAGTGACCGCCCGCGGTGGCACGTTCCGTGACGCGGCCCTGTTGGCAACCGCCGGAGTCGCACAGGTGGTGGGGCGCATACGGCGCCTGGGCCTGACGGTGGCCCTTGAAAAGTCCGAAGCGATCTGCTTCCGGACCTCGCAAGGCGCCACCGCCAGACGCCCACATTATTGTGAGCGGAGTGTCCATCGGCATCGGGTCGACGTTGAAATATCTCGGCGTCGTTCTCGATAGCCGGTGGAACTTCAGGGACCACTTCTCTAAGCTGGTTCCCAAATTGGTCCGTGACATCGTTAGCCCTAGCAAGGCTAACGCCCAACCTGGGTGGGCCAAGGAGTGGATGCCGTCGTCTCTACGCAGGCGTGGTGCGATCGATGGCCCTGTACGGGGCACCGATCTGGGTGGACTCCCTGTCAGCACAAAATAAGGTCTGTTGCGACGCGCGCAGCGGATCGTTGCTATCAGGGTCATCCGAGCGTATCGCACCGTCTCGTGGGAGGCGGCGTGCGTTGTTGCTGGAACACCACCCTGGGAATTGGATGCCGAGGTCCTAGCAGCGGTCTACAACAAGACTGCGGATGCTAGGTCCCGAGGTGTAGCTCCGACCCCAGCGGTGGTGTCGCGCTGGAGAAGAGAGGCCCAAGAAATGGCTATGATGACGTGGAACGTCGAGTTGGCGAGGCCGAATGCGGGTCGCCGCATTTCGGCTGCGGTCGCTCCCGTCCTCAAGGAGTGGGTGAGCAGGCGGACCGGATCGCTCTCCTTCCGGCTTGTGCAGGTGCTTACGGGGCACGGCTGCTTCGGACAGTACCTGTGCAACGTCGCGAAGAGGGAGCCAACCACCGCTTGCCACGAGTGCGGGGCAACTATTGATACGGCCCAGCATACTCTGGAAGTTTGCCCAGGTTGGGACCATGAGAGGTCAGCTCTGACGGCAGTCGTCGGCCGGGATTTATCCCTACCCGCTGTCGTCAGGGCAATGCTAGACAGCATACTAAAATGGAACGCCGTCAAGGCCTTCTGTGAGACAGTGCTCAGGAGCAAGGAGGCCAGTGAGCGGGCTCGCGAGGAAGACCCCCTTGCTGCTCCCCTGAGACGCCGCAGAGCGGGACAACGGCGCCGGGCCTATGCTACGGCGCAGAACATATAATGACTGCCGGGCGTCAGTAGAGGACAACTGGCGCCCGGTTCACATTGCTGAGGGGTGGCGGCCTATACATATTCCGTAGGCTGCCACCAGAGAAACAGTGCCAAAAGCACCAGACGACGGGTCCGTAGCGGACACAGCGGTGTAGATGGGGTTTGAGGACAAGGCAATCTGTAACCTCGGCCCCATATACCACCGCGGATGTTGGAATATGGAGGGGTTTTAGTGGGTAGGACCGGCGGTTTAGCCCATTCCGCCGGGTGAGTCCCACACACCCCCTCGTCGGCTGTCCTCGTCGACGAGGGATAGTGCGTAAATGCATTTCCCCTCCTACACAAAAAAAAAAAAAAAAAAAAAAGGTTAGGTTAGGTTAGGTTAGGTTAGGTTAGGTTAGGTTAGGTTAGGTTAGGTTAGGTTAGGTTAGGTTAGGTTAGGTTAGGTTAGGTTAGGTTAGGTTAGGTTAGGTTAGGTTAGGTTAGGTTAGGTTAGGTTAGGTTAGGTTAGGTTAGGTTAGGTTAGGTTAGGTTAGGTTAGGTTAGGTTAGGTTAGGTTAGGTTAGGTTAGGTTAGGTTAGGTTAGGTTAGGTTAGGTTAGGTTAGGTTAGGTTAGGTTAGGTTAGGTTAGGTTAGGTTAGGTTAGGTTAGGTTAGGTTAGGTTAGGTTAGGTTAGGTTAGGTTAGGTTAGGTTAGGTTAGGTTAGGTTAGGTTAGGTTAGGTTAGGTTAGGTTAGGTTAGGTTAGGTTAGGTTAGGTTAGGTTAGGTTAGGTTAGGTTAGGTTAGGTTAGGTTAGGTTAGGTTAGGTTAGGTTAGGTTAGGTTAGGTTAGGTTAGGTAGTTTTTTTTTTTTTTTTTTTTTTTTTTTTTCTTTTTTTTTTTTTTTTTTTTTTTTTTTTTTTTTTTTTTTTTTTTTTTTTTTTTTTTTGTCGCTAATCCCTCCAACGTGATTGGAGCCTATGTCTACGTAATCTTCCATACCAGTTCTCGCTAGCTTTCCTCTCGCACATTCATTCTGCATACTTGTTCTTTCTATCTTTCATCATCTTTCATTCTGTGCGGGTGGGATGCCCGCCTTACTATCTATTTTTATATTCCAATTATAGGTTCAATTCTTCATCTCCCTCCATTACCTTTGTTTAACCATACCTTTTATTTTTTGTTCATTTATTTCCAATTCAAATTTAGTATACATAATTTCAATACATAATCTTTTTATTCTAGTAGCACTATTTACAATTTATTTTCATTTCCTATAAAACTAAATACAAATACTTAACAATACTTTATTTAATTACAAAATTGAGAGAGAATTGCACCTACAATTAATACTTATGTCTTATTCCGTTTAATTACTTTATTAACAATTTCTTTACAAAATTTTATAAATGCATCTCTATTATCTCCTTTTATAATTTCTCTTAGGTTATCTAATTTAATATTCATTCCTATATTATATTCTGCCTCTAGTCTTTCCCTGGCGAAGGCAGGGCAATCCACCAGAATATGCATGACGCTTTCAGGTGCATCCGCTGAACAGATGCACGCTGGGCTCTCCTTGCACTTGAAGCGATGCAAGTACTCGGAGAACCCACCGTGCCCCGTCAGGACTTGGGTCAGCACGTTACAAGGCGCGATCTTCCTCAGGGTACTATAAGCTGTTTTGGCTCTAGGGAAGAACAGCTTTGTGACCGCCGCCGAAGTGCCCTCCCTGTATCTTTGGTCCCACTCGTCAAGCGATCGCATTCGAATGCTTCGCTTGACGAATGACACCGGACACAGGTCATACTTCGGCTTGGTCTTGGTCTTAAGCGCGGCCTCCCTAGCGAGACAATCCGCTCGCTCATTCCCCTCCAGGCCAGCGTGGGCTTTGATCCAAAATAAATCAATTATTTTGTTGCTTCTAATGCCAGATTTTATATTATTCCTAGTCTCAGCTGCCAGAGGGTGCAGACATTTATTCGCCGCGATGGACTGGAGGGCGGATCTCGAATCACTGTATATTGCAAAGGAAGTTTCGCTACGGCGGAGAATCACCCTCGTCGCTTCGCACACAGCCAAGAGTTCCGCCTGGTAGACGGTACAATACGACGGCAGACCAAGCTTGACGGCCCTGGTTTCGGCGTCGCGATTCCATAGGGATAGCGCCGCCCCAACCCGACCGTCAATCTTGCTGCCGTCCGTATATATGCGCAGCTGGTAGTCGCTGTTTTGTTGTACGTCGTCCTCGTCCACCAGACTGCCGAACTCGAGGCTGACCAGCTCGGCGGGGTGGGGAGCCCCCGTCGCAGGAGCCATCCGCTCGACCTCTCTATCCCCCAGCCCCGGCTGCGGTACTCCCCTCTTGGCCTCATAAAGCGAGGCCGCTTCGCGGACTCGCAGGTCAAGGGGGAGCAGCCCAGCCAATAACAGGGCTGAGTTAAGAGACACCGTGCGGTAGGCCCTACAGAGTTTCTGTGCGAAACCCCTTTGCACAGCGTTCAATCTCCTAATAATACCCACTCTACGAGTCGCGGGTGCCCACACACTCGCAGAGTAGGTAATTATTGGTTCCACCGCGGCGACATAAATGGAGCGGACCACCTCGGGATGGAGGCCCCAGCTGACCTTGGCCGCCCTCCCGAGCTGCTTATATACCCCGATGGCCTTTTTAGTGATATTCGTCACGTGCTCCTTGAACGTGAGACCCCTGTCTATGGTAACCCCTAAAAGTTTCACGCTATCTTTCATGGCAATGTCAATCCCACCCATGCTGAGGCGTGGCGTGTCAAACTTAAGCTTCCTGGTTAGCACCATAGCATTGGTTTTGCCTGGTGCAAACCTCAGCTTATTTTTGACACCCCACTCCAAAACATGCGCGAGAGTGACATTTGCAATTTCTTCTATCTGGATTGCCCTGTCCCCATCAAAGACGAGGACCACATCGTCCGCGAAAGCCTGGCAGTAGACGCCTCTACTCTCCAGGCTCCGCAGCAATGGATCGAGGGTCAGATTCCAGAGCAGAGGGCCGGCAATAGACCCCTGGATGCAACCCCTGCTCGTCTCAGTACTATGTACCTCACCGCAGTACCTGACGTTGACCGTCCTGTCGGCGAGGTAGCTGTCAAAGACTCGCCTCAAATTTACCGGGCATCCCGCTTCCGCCAGTCTGACTTTGACCACAGGCCACCAGACACTGTCGAAGGCTCCCTCTATGTCCAAAGACACAAGTACTACAATTTTCTTACAATCAAGTTTTTTGTGTACGTGTGACATAAGGTCATAGAGGGAGTCCTCTGTGCTTTTCTGGGGCACAAAGCCATACTGGCGCGCGCTTATCCCCGGCAATATGTGGTATCTGAGACGAGCCACCAGCATCTTTTCATAGACCTTGCCGAGCACGGGCAGCAGTCCAATGGGTCTGAATGACTTGGGGGTAGTGTAACTATCCCTCCCCGGTGTAACTATCCCTCCCCGGCTTTCGAAGGACTATCACTGCCGCTTCTTTCCATATCTTTGGAAAGATGTGGTGGGCCATACAGCTGTTTATAAGCCCTAAGAATAGCTTAGGGTTACAGCCGATGGCCCGACCACAAATGTCGGCAGTGAGCCCGTCGGAGCCGGGGGCCTTCTTCGGATTGAAGGAGCTCACCGCCATCTGGAGCTCAGTCAGAGTGAACGGAGGGTCGCAAGGGGAGTCTTGTCCCCCAACGTTCACTCCGTCCGCCGCTTTCCTGATCTCGCGGTGAACTTCTTCATCCGAAGTTGCGTGGTCTAACGGGTAGAACACTTCCGCAAGCCACTCTACCGATCCCTTCGCGTCGAGAACCCTCCCTTCTCTCTCCAACGGTGGGTCCTCGTCCCTGACTGCCGTTCTACCTATAATCCTGTAAATTCCATCCCAGACGCTCTCGCCGTCCTGCCGCTCACAGAAGAGTTTCCAGGAGTGGTTAGGTTAGGTTAGGTTAGGTTAGGTTAGGTTAGGTTAGGTTAGGTTAGGTTAGGTTAGGTTAGGTTAGGTTAGGTTAGGTTAGGTTAGGTTAGGTTAGGTTAGGTTAGGTTAGGTTAGGTTAGGTTAGGTTAGGTTAGGTTAGGTTAGGTTAGGTTAGGTTAGGTTAGGTTAGGTTAGGTTAGGTTAGGTTAGGTTAGGTTAGGTTAGGTTAGGTTAGGTTAGGTTAGGTTAGGTTAGGTTAGGTTAGGTTAGGTTAGGTTAGGTTAGGTTAGGTTAGGTTAGGTTAGGTTAGGTTAGGTTAGGTTAGGTTAGGTTAGGTTAGGTTAGGTTAGGTTAGGTTAGGTTAGGTTAGGTTAGGTTAGGTTAGGTTAGGTTAGGGTTAGGTTAGGTTAGGTTAGGTTAGGTTAGGTTAGGTTAGGTTAGGTTAGGTTAGGTTAGGTTAGGTTAGGTTAGGTTAGGTTAGGTTAGGTTAGGTTAGGTTAGGTTAGGTTAGGTTAGGTTAGGTTAGGTTAGGTTAGGTTAGGTTAGGTTAGGTTAGGTTAGGTTAGGTTAGGTTAGGTTAGGTTAGGTTAGGTTAGGTTAGGTTAGGTTAGGTTAGGTTAGGTTAGGTTAGGTTAGGTTAGGTTAGGTTAGGTTAGGTTAGGTTAGGTTAGGTTAGGTTAGGTTAGGTTAGGTTAGGTTAGGTTAGGTTAGGTTAGGTTAGGTTAGGTTAGGTTAGGTTAGGTTAGGTTAGGTTAGGTTAGGTTAGGTTAGGTTAGGTTAGGTTAGGTTAGGTTAGGTTAGGTTAGGTTAGGTTAGGTTAGGTTAGGTTAGGTTAGGTTAGGTTAGGTTAGGTTAGGTTAGGTTAGGTTAGGTTAGGTTAGGTTAGGTTAGGTTAGGTTAGGTTAGGTTAGGTTAGGTTAGGTTAGGTTAGGTTAGGTTAGGTTAGGTTAGGTTAGGTTAGGTTAGGTTAGGTTAGGTTAGGTTAGGTTAGGTTAGGTTAGGTTAGGTTAGGTTAGGTTAGGTTAGGTTAGGTTAGGTTAGGTTAGGTTAGGTTAGGTTAGGTTAGGTTAGGTTAGGTTAGGTTAGGTTAGGTTAGGTTAGGTTGGTTGGTCGCAATTTTTAGCTCGGATCTCTACGGAGTGTATGAGGAAAAGTTGCGCCTCGCCGAGCCCTTCATTTTGGTGGGTTAAATGATGTGGTTTCTGCCATTCGTTTACGAATTACGGAATTTAATGTGTTTTTTGAAATTTTTGTTTTGAAAATTTTCTTGGTTTTTCCTTCGTTAACCCCTGCAGTTCGAAAGGGCCCTTTTCAGGGCCACTGCAGGATAGTTGACTCTTGGTGTTTGATCAAAATTGTAGGTGTTATTAAAGTTTTTCTCTTTTTGTGGTAAACCTTTAATCTGCTGCCGTTCCTCCATTTTCTATCGGATTTTGTCGCGGATTGCACTGTATGAAGCCGTTCTCTTGGCTCTACAGGGCGATCCGCAACATTCGCTGATATCCACTGTCATTCAATTTTAATTGTTGTTTTTCTCGTTTTTGTCAAAATCTTTTGTTTTTTCTGATAAATTCTAGTTTTGTCACGTCGTCGTCGTCCCCCCTTATAAGGGTGGACTCCCCAACCAATTCTATTGTTGGCAGGGCCATAAATTGGTCCATGTCGGAAGGCGGTGAGGATAGTGGGCAGGACCCACCAAAGAAAGAGCAGCACAAGCTGCTCTATTCTAGGGCGGTAACGCGTGCGGAGTCGCGGAGGCTCAGTGCGGCGACTGGAGCTATGTCTAAAAGCTCGTCCCAATCCTCCCTGAAACGCCCCAACAAATTCTTTGTTGAATCATTGGCGGACTCGTCGGATGTAGAGGGAATTGAAGAAGCCGAAGTTCCCCCAAAAATTCCTAAATCAGGAAAAGGCCGTGGGAAAGCTCACGGCCATTACATTGGTAACTCGCGGGCCAACCGCGAGTTGAAAAATAATGAGTCGGAATACGACTCCTTTGTGTCGGACTCTGAGGCAGACTACGGCTCGGCAGTGTCGTCTACTGGTTCATTAGACACACTCACAAAGAAGGCGGAAGCAAATGCCCAAATCATCACGGAGGTGGCCCGCAAATCGGGTAATCTCAAAGGAACCCTCCATCGAGATATAAATAATGCCATTCAGTCACTTCTAGAAGTGATCCACGCAATGGCAAAACGGAAGACCACCAGCGAGGAGCGCCGACTTAGAGCGGACAACAAGCGCCTTCGAGAGCAACTGGAGGCAAATACAAAAGAGTTAATGGCGACTCGGCGGGCATTCTCAGAAAGGTCTCGGCCAGAGAATACCCTTAAGGAAACGGTGCAGGCCGAAGAAACACCCGCGATGATGGGACCCACGCAGGTGCTAACCAGAGCTGACTTGCTTGATGCCCTTGCCTCTATGCAGGTAGATCTTACAGCCCATATCGGTGCGGTGGTATCTGCACGCCTGGACAGCCTGGAGGCAGACGGTAGGCTACTCCCGGCACAGCGGCATAGACCACCGCTCGCCGCGGACAGGAAGAGATTGGAGGGTAAGACAATTCCTGCCCAACACGAAACGGGCTCCACGCTAGCTCCACCAGCTAATCTGCCGAAAGCATGGAGAGCCACCAAGAAAACGGGAGGTGAACCAAGCAGGACTCAAGCACTGGCTAATAAAGAAAAAGAAGCGCCTTCTGGTATTGACGAAGGATGGACTGAAGTAAGGAGCAAGAAAAAGGCTTCCACTACAAAGGCACCTGCTCCCCAAGCACCCAACAAGAGAAAAACTATCACCCAGAAGCTCCCTAAGAAGCCAAAAAGCCTGGCGGTGGTGGTGGCACTGAATCCGGAGGCAGCGGAGAAAGGCATCACCTACAAAGATGCCATAAAGAAAGCAAAGGAATCGGTGTCACTAGACGAATTAGGAATAGGTCCGGCTAAATTCCGGACAGGGGTAACAGGAGCGCGAATTATCGAGCTCCCCAAAGAAACGACGGCATCGCAGGCAGATCAATTGGCTGTCAAAATTGGAGCAGTCCTTGGAGATGCAGCCAAGGTCACGCGGCCGGTTAAAACGGCTGACATTAGAGTCAGCGGTCTTGACGACTCCGTGTCAGCTGATGATCTGAAGGCCGCGCTGGTATTGAGCTCAGGGTGCCCCTCTGAGCACATTCGAGTTAGCACAGTCCATGTTGGAAGTAGAGGGGTGGGCTCGGCCTTTGCCTCGTGCCCGGTGGAGGCCGCGGGGAAATTGGCGGAAACTGGTCGTCTCTCAGTTGGATGGAGTTCTGCCTCCGTCCAACTGTTGGACCAACGGCAAATGCGGTGTTATAGGTGCATGGGGCTAGGCCACCCAGTCATCAAATGCCCGTCTAGCAAAGATCGCAGCAGAATGTGCCGCCGCTGTGGTGCGGAAGGGCACATGGCCAACGCATGCGAGGAGGAGCTGAAGTGCGATGTGTGCACAGAGGCTGGACTCCCGGCAAGACACAGGATGGGGGGCTTAAGCTGTAATCCCCCCCCGACGAGGGGTCGTTCGGGACCGGTCAAATCGGCTTCTAGTAACAAGCCTGCCAGGGAGGAACCAATGGACCTAATTAATGCCCATTAGCTCCAACGGTAATATACTTCAGGCGAACATAAACCACTCCGCCGGGGCACAGGACCTCCTGTGTCAGTCCATGGCGGAGTGGGATATCCCGCTTGCGATTGTGGCGGAACCATACTACGTTCCTAATAACCCCAACTGGATTGGGGCTGTGGACGGTTCTGCAGCGCTGGTAAGGAGACCCGCAGATGCGACTCCCTCTCTTTCCCTTAGGGAAAAAGGTCGTGGATTCGTTGCAGGCAACTGGTATAGTGGTTGTTTCAACCTACTTCTCCCCCAACCGCAGTCGGGCGGAATTCGAATCCTTTCTGGCTGTGATTGAGGGGGTGGTTAGACGGGCAGCCCCTCTCCAGGTGATAATTGCTGGGGACCTAAACGCTAAATCTACGGCGTGGGGTTCCCCCAGCACAGACTTGAGAGGAGGAATACTGGAGCTTTGGGCCCTCAGCCTAGGACTTCAAGTGTTGAATCGCGGCTCGAAACCCACATGCGTCCGGTGGCAAGGGACGTCCATCGTGGACGTTTCCTTCGCCACAGGCGTACTTGCAGCCCAGATTCGGGACTGGCGGGTTGAAGAAGAGGTGGAGACCCTATCGGATCATTTGTATGTCCGGTATGAGGTCTCCATGGCGTCACGATACCAACCGGAGCACAATTCCATTGCCGCCTTTCCAAGGTGGGCAATTAACAAAATCCGACCGGAAATTGCCGAAGAGGCGGCAATGATTAGAGAGTGGTCGGCGGTCCCGCCTCACCTCGCAGGGGATGCTGATGGGCTTGCCGAGCATTTTGCGGATGACCTTAGGGCCGTCTGCTGCTCATCCATGCCCCTTTGGCGTCCTCCTCCCCGTTGGAAGAGGGTACACTGGTGGGCGCAGGAGATTAGCTCCCTGCGCTCATCATGCTTAGCGGCCAGACGCGCCCTGCTGCGCTGTCGCAGGAGAAGGACAAGACGGACGCCTGATGAAGAAGCCGAGCTTCGTCAGGCGTATAGACAGGCACATAAAGCCCTGCAGAAAGGAATCTGCAGGGCGAAAGAAGAAGCCCATGAGCGTTTGCTGGCCAAATTGGATGCTGACCCATGGGGAAGACCATACAGGACTGTGGTAGGAAAGCTAGGCCTGACTCCCTCCACAGCCAATCTAGACCCGGGATTACTCAGGGAGGTTCTGGGGACTCTCTTCCCGAGGGCTCGCCACTTTGATCCTCCGAGGATGGGGAATATGGAGGCTAATGCAGAGACGGATGCAGTAGGCCCTCCCGTGACGGATCTTGAATTTGAGGTGGTGAGGGAGAGAACTCGAATGAAGAGAACAGCACCTGGTCCTGACGGGGTCCCAGCCAAAGCGCTGGCAATCGCGCTAGGACCACTCGGAGAGAGGTTTAGGGGAATGCTCAACACGAGTATCGCCACTGGTCGATTCCCGGCCAGGTGGAAGGTGGGTCGGCTCTGCCTGATCCGCAAGGAGGGTCGCCCTGCTGACTCGCCGTCCGGGTATCGACCGGTAGTTCTACTTGATGACTCTGGAAAGGCCCTGGAAAGGGTCATCGCACACCGCATTGTTGAGCACCTCAGGGAAAAAGGTCCAGACCTGGACGAGAGCCAATTCGGTTTTCGGGCGGGGAGGTCAACGGTGGATGCAGTCAAACTACTCAAGGGTTGGACTGAGGAGGCCACAAACAAAGGGAAGGTTGTTGTTGCGGTGTCACTTGATATTCGCAACGCGTTCAACAGCCTTCCCCACGAATGTATAAAGGCGGCCCTTGCGTTCCATCGAGTGCCGGCATACCTCTGTGCCCTTGTCCATGACTACCTACAGGGGAGGGTGATCCTGTACGAGGGTGCAGACAGACGTGTCCACCGTTACCCAATGGATGTTGGTGTACCCCAGGGTGCGGTCCTCGGGCCGCTACTCTGGAACCTGGGGTACAATTGGGTTCTGAGAGGAAATCTCCCACCCGGAACAATGGTCGTGTGCTTTGCCGATGACACCCTGGTCGCGGCAAAAGCCAGGACGTGGGAGGATACAGCCAGACTAGCGTCGGTCTGCAGCTCGCTGGTTGTCCGCCGAATTCGTCTCCTGGGCTTGAAGGTGGCTCTGGATAAAACCAGAGCCATGGGCTTTCACGCCCCACGCAGCAAAATCCAGCCGGGATTAACTGTCAAAGTGGAGGGGGCCCGGATCCCGGTCGAGTTACATTTTAAGTACCTAGGCCTAACTCTGGACCCCCGTTGGACCTTTGACCAACACTTCCGGATCCTAGCCCCAAAATTGACAAGGGTTGCAGCAGCCCTCGGACGGCTACTGCCTAACTTAGGAGGACCCAACTCGGCTTGCCGTCGATTATACCACGGCGTGATCAGGGCGATGGCTATGTACGGTGCTCCAGTTTGGGCAGAATGCCTCAATTTAAGAACTGTGGCACAGCTGAGGAGACCTCAGAGAACGATTGCGATCCGGGCGGTACGTGCGTACCGCACAGTAAGCCACGGGGCTGCCTGCGTTCTTGCAGGCACCACCCCGTGGGATATTGACGCAAAGGTGCTGGCCCAGGTCTACCAACATCGGACCGCAGCGCGTGCACGAGGAGGAAGAACGACTGAGGAGGACGTGCGACGTGCCCGGACCCTAGCCAAGAGGTGGGCTCTGGAACACTGGAGCGAGGAACTGGAGAACCCAGTGGCCGGACGCAGGACGATCGAGGCGCTGCGCCCGATATTAAAGGAGTGGACGGGGCGCCGAAGAGGCGACCTCACATTTCACATGGTGCAGATAATGACCGGGCATGGGTGCTTCGGTCATTATCTGCATCATATCGCCCAAAGGGAGGAAACGCCGCGATGTCACCATTGCGACAATCAGGACGATACAGCTGAGCACACGCTGAAGGAGTGTTCGGCCTGGCGGAATGAGCGACGGGAACTCAGAAGAGCCCTCGGCGCAGGAGAAATCACACTCTCAATTATGGCGGAAGCCATGATTGAGAGTGCGGCAAAGTGGAAAGCAGTTGCCTCCTTCTGTGATTCAGTAATGTCACAGAAGGAGGTAGCTGAGAAGGAGAGGGAGGAGGATCCCACTGCGGCTCCCCTCCGAAGCAGGCGGCAGGGCAGGAGAAGGCGGGCGTATGAAGCCCGTCTTTAAATGTCCTAGGCGAGGACCTGCGCACATGGTCGGCCACCATGTGTGCCTGCACAAGGTCCTCCCCCGTCTGGGGATTGCCTGGGTGCCTCCGGGCAATCCCCCATTGGAGTAAGCCTAGTCAGCAATGACTAGGCTGCCCTGGGGTGGGTCGGAGTTGTTGCCTAGGCAGAACCCGGTCTACCCCGCTCAAAGGGCAAGGAGACACCGGGGAGTTTTAGTGGTGTAGGACCCAGTCCCTTGACTGGGTGAGTCCCACATATCCCTACCGTCTAGCCAGCGGTAGGGAATCCGTAAATGGATTTCTCCTCGACAAAAAAAAAAAAAAAAAAAAAAAAAAAAAGGTTAGGTTAGGTTAGGTTAGGTTAGGTTAGGTTAGGTTAGGTTAGGTTAGGTTAGGTTAGGTTAGGTTAGGTTAGGTTAGGTTAGGTTAGGTTAGGTTAGGTTAGGTTAGGTTAGGTTAGGTTAGGTTAGGTTAGGTTAGGTTAGGTTAGGTTAGGTTAGGTTAGGTTAGGTTAGGTTAGGTTAGGTTAGGTTAGGTTAGGTTAGGTTAGGTTAGGTTAGGTTAGGTTAGGTTAGGTTAGGTTAGGTTAGGTTAGGTTAGGTTAGGTTAGGTTAGGTTAGGTTAGGTTAGGTAGGTTAGGTTAGGTTAGGTTAGGTTAGGTTAGGTTAGGTTAGGTTAGGTTAGGTTAGGTTAGGTTAGGTTAGGTTAGGTTAGGTTAGGTTAGGTTAGGTTAGGTTAGGTTAGGTTAGGTTAGGTTAGGTTAGGTTAGGTTAGGTTAGGTTAGGTTAGGTTAGGTTAGGTTAGGTTAGGTTAGGTTAGGTTAGGTTAGGTTAGGTTAGGTTAGGTTAGGTTAGGTTAGGTTAGGTTAGGTTAGGTTAGGTTAGGTTAGGTTAGGTTAGGTTAGGTTAGGTTAGGTTAGGTTAGGTTAGGTTAGGTTAGGTTAGGTTAGGTTAGGTTAGGTTAGGTTAGGTTAGGTTAGGTTAGGTTAGGTTAGGTTAGGTTAGGTTAGGTTAGGTTAGGTTAGGTTAGGTTAGGTTAGGTTAGGTTAGGTTAGGTTAGGTTAGGTTAGGTTAGGTTAGGTTAGGTTAGGTTAGGTTAGGTTAGGTTAGGTTAGGTTAGGTTAGGTTAGGTTAGGTTAGGTTAGGTTAGGTTAGGTTAGGTTAGGTTAGGTTAGGTTAGGTTAGGTTAGGTTAGGTTAGGTTAGGTTAGGTTAGGTTAGGTTAGGTTAGGTTAGGTTAGGTTAGGTTAGGTTAGGTTAGGTTAGGTTAGGTTAGGTTAGGTTAGGTTAGGTTAGGTTAGGTTAGGTTAGGTTAGGTTAGGTTAGGTTAGGTTAGGTTAGGTTAGGTTAGGTTAGGTTAGGTTAGGTTAGGTTAGGTTAGGTTAGGTTAGGTTAGGTTAGGTTAGGTTAGGTTAGGTTAGGTTAGGTTAGGTTAGGTTAGGTTAGGTTAGGTTAGGTTAGGTTAGGTTAGGTTAGGTTAGGTTAGGTTAGGTTAGGTTAGGTTAGGTTAGGTTGGTTGCAATTTTTAGCTCGGATCTCTACGGAGTGTATGAGGAAAAGTTGCGCCTCGCCGAGCCCTTCATTTTGGTGGGTTAAATGATGTGGTTTCTGCCATTCGTTTACGAATTACGGAATTTAATGTGTTTTTTGAAATTTTTGTTTTGAAAATTTTCTTCGTTTTTCCTTCGTTAACCCCTGCAGTTCGAAAGGGCCCTTTTCAGGGCCACTGCAGGATAGTTGACTCTTGGTGTTTCATTAAAATTGTAGGTGTTATTAAAGATTTTCACTTTTTCTGGTAAACCTTTAATCTGCTGCCGTTCCTCCATTTTCTATCGGATTTTGTCGCGGATTGCACTGTATGAAGCCGTTCTCTTGGCTCTACAGGTCGGTCCGCAACATTCGCTGATATCCACTGTCATTCAATTTTAATTGCTGTTTTTCTCGTTTTTGTCAAAATCTTTTGTTTTTTCATATAAAAGTTTAGTTTATCACGTCGTCGTCCCCCCCCCTCGTAGGGGTGGACTCGCCAACCAATTCTACTGTCGGCAGGGCCATAAATTGGTCCATGTCGGAAGGCGGAGAGGATAGTGGGCACGACCCACCAAAGAAAGAGCAGCATAAGCTGCTCTATTCTAAGGCGATAACGCGTGCGGAGTCGCGGAGGCTCAATGCGGCGACTGGAGCTATACCTAAAAGCTCGTCCCAGTCCTCCCTGAAACGCCCCAACAAATTCTTTGTTGAATCATTGGCGGACTCGTCGGATGTGGAGGTCAGTGAAGAAGCTGAAGTTCCCCCAAAAATCCCTAAATCAGGAAAAGGCCGCGGGAAAGCTCACGGCCATTACATTGGTAACTCGCGGGCTAACCGGGAGTTGAAAAATAATGAGTCGGAATACGACTCCTTTGTGTCGGACTCTGAGGCAGACTACGGCTCGGCCGTGTCGTCTTCTGGCTCATTAGACACACTAACAAAAAAGGCTGAGGCAAATGCCCAAATCATTACGGAGGTGGCCCGCAAATCGGGCAATCTCAAAGGAACCCTCCATCGAGATATTAATAATGCCATTCAATCACTTTTAGAAGTGGTTCACGCAATGGCAAGACGGAAGTCCACCAGTGAAGAACGCCGACTTAGAGCGGACAATAAGCGCCTTCGAGAGCAACTGGAGGCAAACACAAAGGAATTAATGGCGACTCGGCGGGCATTCTCAGAAAGGTCCCGGCCAGAGAATACCCTTAAGGAAGCGGTGCAGGCTGAAGAAGAAACACCTGCGATGATGGCATCCTCGCAAGGGCTAACCAGGGCTGATTTGCTTGAAGCCCTTGCCTCTATGCAGGTAGATCTTACAGCCCATATCGGTGCGGTGGTATCTGCACGCCTAGATAGTCTGGAGGCAGACGGTAGGCTACTCCCGGCACAGAGGCATAGACCGCCACTCGCCGCGGACAGGAAGAGATTGGAGGATAAGACAATCCTCGCCCAGCATGAAACGGGCTCTACTCTAGCTCCACCAGCTAATCTGCCGAGAGCATGGAGAGCCACCAAGAAAACGGGAGGTGCAGCAAGCAGGTCTCAAGCACCGGCTAATAAAGAAAAAGAAGCGCTTTCTGGTATCGATGAAGGCTGGATTGAAGTAAGGAGCAAGAAAAAGGCTTCCACTACAAAGGCACCTGCTCCCCAAGCACCCAACAAGAGGAAAACTATCACCCAGAAGCTCCCTAAGAAGCCAAAAAGCCTGGCGGTGGTGGTGGCACTGAATCCGGAGGCAGCGGAGAAAGGCATCACCTACAAAGATGCCATAAAGAAAGCAAAGGAATCGGTGTCACTAGATGAATTAGGAATAGGTCCGGCTAAATTCCGGACGGGTGTAACAGGAGCGCGAATTATCGAGCTCCCCAAAGAAACGACGGCATCGCAGGCAGATCAGTTGGCTGTCAAAATTGGAGCAGTCCTTGGAGATGCAGCCAAGGTCACGCGGCCGGTTAAAACGGCTGACATTAGAGTCAGCGGTCTTGATGACTCTGTGTCAGCTGAGGATCTGAAGACCGCGCTGGTATTGAGCTCAGGGTGCCCCTCTGAGCACATTCGAGTAAGCACAGTCCATGTTGGAAGTAGAGGGGTGGGCTCGGCCTTTGCCTCGTGCCCGGTGGAGGCCGCGAGGAAATTGGCGGAAACTGGCCGTCTCTCAGTTGGATGGAGTTCTGCCTCCGTCCAACTGTTGGACCAACGGCAAATGCGGTGTTATAGGTGCATGGGGCTAGGCCACCCAGTCATCAAATGCCCGTCTAGCAAAGATCGCAGTAGAATGTGCCGCCGCTGTGGTGCGGAAGGGCACATGGCCAACGTGTGCGAAGAGGAGTTGAAGTGCGATGTGTGCACAGAGGCTGGACTCCCGGCAAGACACAGGATGGGGGGCTTAAACTGTAATCCCCCCCCGACGAAGGGTCGTTCGGGACCGGTCAACTCGGCTTCTAGCAACAAGCCTGCCAGGGAGGAACCAATGGACCTAATTAATGCCCATTAGTTCCAACGGTAACATACTCCAGGCGAACATAAACCACTCCGCCGGGGCGCAGGACCTCCTGTGTCAGTCCATGGCGGAGTGGGATATCTCGCTTGCGATTGTGGCGGAGCCATATCACGTTCCTAACAACCCCAACTGGATTGGGGCTGTGGACGGTTCTGCAGCGCTGGTAAGGAGACCCGCAGATGCGACTCCCTCTCTTTCCCTTAGGGAAAAAGGTCGTGGATTCGTTGCAGGCAACTGGGGGCGTATAGTGGTTGTTTCAACCTACTTCTCCCCCAACCGCAGTCGGGCGGAATTCGAATCCTTTCTGGCTGTGATTGAGGGGGTGGTTAGACGGGCAGCCCCTCTCCAGGTGATAATTGCTGGGGACCTAAACGCTAAATCTACGGCGTGGGGTTCCCCCAGCACAGACTTGAGAGGAGGAATACTGGAGCTTTGGGCCCTCAGCCTAGGACTTCAAGTG
This sequence comes from Bembecia ichneumoniformis, assembly GCA_910589475.2. NCBI lineage: Eukaryota > Metazoa > Arthropoda > Insecta > Lepidoptera > Sesiidae > Bembecia > Bembecia ichneumoniformis. The sequence continues at coordinate 18,034,358 of OU342535.1, forward strand.
CTGAATCGCGGCTCGAAACCCACATGCGTCCGGTGGCAAGGGACGTCCATCGTGGACGTTTCCTTCGCCACAGGCGTACTTGCAGCCCAGATTTGGGACTGGCGGGTTGAAGAAGAGGTGGAGACCCTATCGGACCATTTGTATGTCCGGTATGAGGTCTCCATGGCGTCACGATACCAACCGGAGCACAATTCCATTGCCGCCTTTCCAAGGTGGGCAATTAACAAAATCCGACCGGAAGTTGCCGAAGAGGCGGCAATGATTAGAGAGTGGTCGGCGGTCCCGCCTCACCTCGAAGGGGATGCTGATGGGCTTGCCGAGCATTTTGCGGATGACCTTAGGGCCGTCTGCTGCTCATCCATGCCCCTTTGGCGTCCTCCTCCCCGTTGGAAGAGGGTACACTGGTGGGCGCAGGAGATTAGCTCCCTGCGCTCATCGTGCTTAGCGGCCAGACGCGCCCTTCTGCGCTGTCGCAGGAGAAGGACAAGACGGACGCCTGATGAAGAAGCTGAGCTTCGTCAGGCGTATAGACAGGCACATAAAGCCCTGCAGAAAGGAATCTGCAGGGCGAAAGAGGAAGCCCACGAGCGATTGCTGGCCAAATTGGATGCTGACCCATGGGGAAGACCATACAGGACTGTGGTAGGAAAGCTAGGCCTGACTCCCTCCACAGCCAATCTAGACCCGGGATTACTCAGGGAGGTTCTGGGGACTCTCTTCCCGAGGGCTCGCCACTTTGATCCTCCGAGGATGGGGAATATGGAGGCTAATGCAGAGACGGATGCAGTAGGCCCTCCCGTGACGGATCTTGAATTTGAGGTGGTGAGGGAGAGAACTCGAATGAAGAGAACAGCACCTGGCCCTGACGGGGTCCCAGCCAAAGCGCTGGCAATTGCGCTAGGACCACTCGGAGAGAGGTTTAGGGGAATGCTCAACACGAGTATCGCCACTGGTCGATTTCCGGCCAGGTGGAAGGTGGGTCGGCTCTGTCTGATCCGCAAGGAGGGTCGCCCTGCTGACTCGCCGACCGGGTATCGACCGGTAGTTCTACTTGATGACTCTGGAAAGGCCCTGGAAAGGGTCATCGCACACCGCATTGTTGAGCACCTCAGGGAAAAAGGTCCAGACCTGGACGAGAGCCAATTCGGTTTTCGGGCGGGGAGGTCAACGGTGGATGCAGTCAAACTACTCAAGGGTTGGACTGAGGAGGCCACAAACAAAGGGAAGGTTGTTGTTGCGGTGTCACTTGATATTCGCAACGCGTTCAACAGCCTTCCCCACGAATGTATAAAGGCGGCCCTTGCGTTCCATCGAGTGCCGGCATACCTCTGTGCCCTTGCCCATGACTACCTACAGGGGAGGGTGATCCTGTACGAGGGTGCAGACAGACGTGTCCACCGTTACCCAATGGATGTTGGTGTACCCCAGGGTGCGGTCCTCGGGCCGCTACTCTGGAACCTGGGGTATAATTGGGTTCTGAGAGGAAATCTCCCACCCGGAACAATGGTCGTGTGCTTTGCCGATGACACCCTGGTCGCGGCAAAAGCCAGGACGTGGGAGGATACAACCAGACTAGCGTCGGTCTGCAGCTCGCTGGTTGTCCGCCGAATTCGTCTCCTGGGCTTGAAGGTGGCTCTGGATAAAACCAGAGCCATGGGCTTTCACGCCCCACGCAGCAAAATCCAGCCGGGATTAACTGTCAAAGTGGAGGGGGCCCGGATCCCGGTTGAGTTACATATTAAGTACCTAGGCCTAACTCTGGACCCCCGTTGGACCTTTGACCAACACTTCCGGATCCTAGCCCCAAAATTGACAAGGGTTGCAGCAGCCCTCGGACGGCTACTGCCAAACTTAGGAGGACCCAGCTCGGCTTGCCGTCGATTATACCAAGGCGTGATCAGGTCGATGGCTATGTACGGTGCTCCAGTTTGGGCAGAATGCCTCAATTTAAGAACTGTGGCACAGCTGAGGAGACCTCAGAGAACGATTGCGATCCGGGCGGTACGAGCGTACCGCACAGTAAGCCACGGGGCTGCCTGCGTTCTTGCAGGCACTACCCCGTGGGATATTGACGCAAAGGTGCTGGCCCAGGTCTACCAACATCGGACCGCAGCGCGTGCACGAGGAGGAAGAACGACTGAGGAGGACGTGAGACGTGCCCGGACCCTAGCCAAGAGGTGGGCTCTGGAACACTGGAACGAGGAACTGGAGAACCCAGTGGCCGGACGCAGGACGATCGAGGCGCTGCGCCCGATATTAAAGGAGTGGACGGGGCGCCGAAGAGGCGACCTCACATTTCACATGGTGCAGATAATGACCGGGCATGGGTGCTTCGGTCATTATCTGCATCATATCGCCCAAAGGGAGGAAACGCCGCGATGTCACCATTGCGACAATCAGGACGATACGGCTGAGCACACGCTGAAGGAGTGTTCGGCCTGGCGGAATGAGCGACGGGAACTCAGAAGAGCCCTCGGCGCAGGAGAAATCACACTCTCAATTATGGCGGAAGCCATGATTGAGAGTGCGGCAAAGTGGAAAGCAGTTGCCTCCTTCTGTGATTCAGTAATGTCACAGAAGGAGGTAGCTGAGAAGGAGAGGGAGGAGGATCCCACTGCGGCTCCCCTCCGAAGCAGGCGGCAGGGCAGGAGAAGGCGGGCGTATGAAGCCCGTCTTTAAATGTCCTAGGCGAGGACCTGCGCACATGGTCGGCCACCGTGTGTGCCTGCACAAGGTCCTCCCCCGTCTGGGGATTGCCTGGGTGTCTCTGGGCAATCCCCCATTGGAGTAAGCCTAGTCAGCAATGACTAGGCTGCCCTGGGGTGGATCGGAGTTGTTGCTTAGGCAGAACCCGGTCCACTCCGCTCAAAGGGCAAGGAGACACCGGGGAGTTTTAGTGGTGTAGGACCCAGTCCCTTGACTGGGTGAGTCCCACATATCCCTACCGTCTAGCCAGCGGTAGGGAATCCGTAAATGGATTTCTCCTCGACAAAAAAAAAAAAAAAAAAAAAAAAAAAAGGTTAGGTTAGGTTAGGTTAGGTTAGGTTAGGTTAGGTTAGGTTAGGTTAGGTTAGGTTAGGTTAGGTTAGGTTAGGTTAGGTTAGGTTAGGTTAGGTTCCGTGTGCGGTTTCCAGTCCGCCATCGGACGCGTCCCCAGGTTGCGGATAGGGGAACGCCCCCCAGATATGGGGGGTACCGGTTTCGGCCGGCGCGGACAAAAACTGGCATGTGGCTGTCTGGTCTTTTTAAGGGCGGACATTGCACGGCCACATGAACCCGTAGCCCCGCACTGAGCGGGGTCGGGGGTCCAGCGCACTGAGCGCTGGACCGCGAGGAAGAAAACCTCTCTAAAAAATCACCCATGAGGGCGAAGCTAGGGCTTCTTGCTCAAGAAGCCCGACGCTGTCGCCAGTTGACCGCTATTGGGTCGTGGGATGGCCAGATGCTATCTGGCGGTTACAGAGGTGGAGGCGTCCTGACGCCAAGCGCTATTCGGCGCCTGAGGCCCCGTAATGGGGCAGCGGAGCTTCGGCTCGTGGGAGGCGGTCCTGCAAGGTCCGCGGGCGCGGCGTGTGGCCTAGGTCACCGTCGGGCGACCCGTAACCTCGCACTCCGCGAGGCCGGGGGTCCGGCGCACTGAGCGTCGGGCCGCGTGGAAGAAAACCACTATAAAAAATAACCCAAAACCTAAGGTCGGCGTGCCGATGGGTTGTATGGCTGGGGGGAACCCAGTCCCAAGCGCCCCTACGGCCTGTTGGGAAAGGGCCGTAGGCGTTCCTTCCCAATTAAGAATGGAAATGTCAAGTAAGGAAAATGATATGTCATGCGATCCCGCTGACGCCGGGCGTTCGGAGCTAGCTCGGGCTCCGGATGTTAAATGTGTTACGAGCGGCCAATGCGCCCCGTCTGGCCAACGGCGCCAAGGGATTACCGGGTCCCTTGGTGAGAAATATGTTACCGAGGAAGCTGTGGGTGTGCGCACGCGTGCGCGAGCGAAGGCAGGGTCGACGCGCGACCCTGCCGATGGTGTGAGCAGAGGGGGACTCAGCCCCGTGGTCTCGCTCCGCCGGATGGTGACGCCGGTGGCGTCGCCACGAGATGGAAGTCCTGCGGGAGACAGGGCCGGATCTGATTCCGGCTCCTGTAAATCAATGGACTCTGCCTCTTCGCCAAGACTCCCGGGTCGTGCCTGGGCCCCGAAGAGGCACTACCACAGCGCCCAGAGCCAAAGCTCGGACTCGGGTTCTGGAAGTAATAGCGGCAAGCCCGCCACGAAAACCCGGGTCAAACCAAGACCAAGAGGCCGCCCGCCCACGACGGGCGAATACGTTGGGCTAGCCGAGGCGAAACGAGCGTACCTCAAAGCTCAGCGGGAGGAGATAGAACTCCAAGCTGAACGCGAGGTGGCGGAACTGCTGACAGATCGCAGTTTCAGCGCTGAGGACGCGAAGAATCCCTCGTCCGACGACCCTGAGTCGTTGGCCAGGATGATTGAGGAGGCGCCCACTTTAAAGGAGGGCTTGCGCCATTCAGCTGCCACGGTGAAGGTGGTGACCCGTAAGTCGGGCAACCTTAAGGGTACGTACCAGAGGGCGCTGAACAAGGTTTGCGACTACGTCTCCCAGGCGGCGTCCAAAATGGACCAGCCGGCATCGGTAGAGATGCGGAGGGTCCAGGAGGACAATACCCGCCTGAGAGCAGAGCTTGCCGTTCTCCGAGAGGAGATGGCCAGCATGAGGAGGGAAATGTTGAAGGCACGCCAGCCTCAAACCATACCACAGGCCGGACAGTCGTCCATCCCTGAAGCAGACGGTCTATTGGACACAATCATGGAGAGTGTCAGCTCCATGATTGATGCCAAACTCACGGCTTTCGGGGATCGTCTTTTCCCCAAGTTGACTAGTAGGGGGCAGTCGGCGCTGACAGCCGATTTGCCCTCACGTACCGTGCCCGCTAAGGGTACGGTTGTGAAACAGCCCTCACGCCGAGGCGCTGACCGTGAGGCGGCGCCCATGCGCCCTGAAAAGGGCAAAAATGAGGCAACTAAGGCCCGGCCACTACCTCCAGCCCCCAAGTCTATGGACGAGGGCTGGACCACAGTGGTTAAACGAGGCCTCAAACCAAAAAAGACTGCGGCGGCAGCCAAGCAGCCCTCGTCAGCCGGCGTGCGCTCAAAGGCGACACCGCCCAAGCTGCGCCCCCCTCGCTCGGCGGCAGTGGTCATCTCACTGCCTCCCGAGGTGAAAGATAGGAGCGTGAAATATAAGGAGGCTCTGGGCGACCTGAAGTCTAAGCTCGACCTCGAGCAGCTCGGAATTCCCTCTGTCCGTTTTAGACCCGCTAAACGGACAGATTCGCGGATTTTCGAGCTGCCAGGCACGTCGGCCGGCGAGAAAGCCGACGCCTTGGCGAACAAATGCCGGGAGATCCTGGGGGACAGAGCGCTGGTGACGAGGCCGGTTAAAACCGCGGACATGCGGATCACTGGCCTCGACGACTCTGTCTCCAAAGAGGAAGTGGCTGCCGCTATCGCTCGGGTGGGCGGATGCTCTCCCGAAGCGGTAAGAACCGGTGAGATACAAGTCTCCGACGGAGGGGCTGCCTCACTATGGCTGCGGTGCCCAACTACCGCAGCCGACAAGGTGGTGCGCGGTGGGCGTCTGCTGGTTGGCTGGGTGTCTGCGCAGGTCAAACTGCTGGCACCCAGGCCACCACGATGTTTTAGGTGCCTCGAGGTGGGGCACGCCCGTCACAAATGCACCGGGACTGACCGCAGCGCGCTGTGCTTCCGCTGCGGAAAGCCCGGTCATAAGGCGCGCGAGTGCACAGGGGAGCCTGAGTGCCCCGTGTGCACTTCACTGAATAGACCTGCGGGGCACAGCGTGGGCAGCAGATCGTGTGCTGCCCCCCGCAAAAGGCCCAATAAGAAGAGAAAGAAGGAAGCGAAACCTGGCAACGGTCCTGAGACCGTTCCACAGCCCGCCGCCGAGCCTGCCAAGCAGGCGAACGGTGAGATGGAAGTGGAGACCGTTGCCAAATAATGAGCCTCCAGGTCCTGCAGGCGAATATTAACCACTGCGCCCGGGCACAGGATCTCCTGTGCCAGAGCCTGGCGCAGTGGTCAATACACGTCGCGATAGTGGCTGAGCCATATCGGATCCCGACCAACTGGGTCGGAGATAGAGACGGAGTGGTAGCGCTCGCGTCGCAGCCTTCTGTTGGCTCCCCTACTTTCGGGAACACAGTCCGGGGAAGGGGGCACGTCGCTGCATCAGTAGGCGGAACTGTTGTCGTGGGAGTGTATTTCTCCCCCAACAAGAGTTTCGCTGAATTCGAGAGATCCTTGTTGGAGTTAGGTGAAGTAGTCCTTCGCAGTAGCCCGTATCCGGTCCTCGTCGCCGGGGACTTCAATGCCAAATCCATGGCTTGGGGTTGCCCGGTTTCGGACAACCGTGGGCGGCTGCTAGAAAGATGGGCCGTTTCCGTTGGCCTCTCGCTATTGAATCGGGGGTCATTAGACACGTGTGTGCGCAGGCGGGGCGGGTCCATTGTGGACCTCTCGTTTGCCAGTCCCGACCTGGCATGTCGTGTCCGAAGGTGGAGGGTCCTCGAAGGCGTCGAGACCTTGTCGGATCATCGATACATACGATTCGGCATCTCCGCCTCCGGGGACGTCCCGAACGGCTCTCGTTCGGTGGCGGGATGGAACGGCCCACGGTGGTCAGTTAGGAACCTCAACAAGGATCTCATCGAGGAGGCAGCGATCGTGCAGGCGTGGCTCCCCGGTCCGGCGGACCCGGCGAACGCCGACACGACTGCACAATGGTTCGCAGGAGCCCTACAGCAGGTGTGCGACGCGGCGATGCCTCGCCGCAGTTTGCGAGTTCCTCAAAAGCGACAGGTCCATTGGTGGACAGAGGAAATAGCGCAGCTCCGTCGGGATTGCGTCAGAGCGAGACGCCAATTCGCTCGAAGCCGTAGGCGACGAAACAGGGACGAAGCGCTCGAATCCCATCTGTACTCTGAGTACAGGGAGCGCTCCCTGCGGCTGAAGGCGGCTATCGCCGAGGCGAAAGCTCGCTCGTGGACGGAGCTGCTAGACAGCATAGACGGCGATCCGTGGGGTAGGCCTTACAGGCTCGTGAGGCAAAAACTACGCCCATGGGCACCTCCGCTGACGAGTAGTCTCGAGCCGCAACTCCTGGAGAGAGTGGTGGCTAATCTCTTCCCCGACCGGGTCGAACATACACAGGGACCGGATCCGATGCTGGAAGCTACGGCCGTGGGAAGAGAGGACGAGGCTCAGCCACCGGAGGTGACCGAGGCTGAACTGGGTGCCGCCCTACTGCGACTGCGCAGGAAGGCGGCCACTGCCCCAGGGCCCGATGGTGTGCCTGGCCGAGCATTGGCTCTGGCCGTGGGGCCACTCGATCGCCGTCTCAGAGATTTGCTGGACCTCTGTCTCCGGCACGGTTGCTATCCGCGCAAATACAAGGAAGGTCGGCTGGTGCTGATCAAGAAGGATGGACGGCCGGCGGACTCCCCGTCGGCTTACCGCCCCATTGTCTTGCTGGACGAGGTGAATAAATTGTTCGAGCGAATAATCGCGTCTCGCCTCGTTCAGCACATCGAAGGAACCGGGCCGAACATCAGCACCAGTCAGTATGGCTTTCGCCGTGGTCGGTCCACGATAGACGCGATAGCAAGCGTGCGGGACCTGTCGCACGATGCAGTGGCCCACGGTGAGGTTGTGATGGCGGTGTCGTTGGACATTGCCAACGCTTTCAACAGCCTGCCGTGGAGCTGCATCATGGATGGACTTCGGTACCATCAGGTACCGACATACCTGCGTCGGATAATCGCTGCGTACCTCACCGAGCGTACAGTCAGCTATCCGACGCAGACAGGATTGAGACACCGACGTATTACGTGCGGAGTTCCACAGGGGTCAGTCCTCGGGCCGCTCCTGTGGAACATTGGCTATGACTCGGTGCTCAGAGGCGCTAACTTGCGGGGCGTCGGTGTAACGTGTTACGCCGACGACACCCTCGTGACCGCCCGAGCACCAACCCACAGACATGCAGCCATACTGGCTACGGCTGGCGTGGCACACGTCGTCGGACGAATCCGGCGGTTGGGGCTCACCGTAGCCTTAAACAAGACCGAGGCCATGTGCTTTCACGGGCCTCGGAAAGCACCACCGCCGGGTTCACAGATTGTAATCGGGGGTGTCTCCGTGAGGGTGAAACCCACGATGAAATACCTCGGCCTCGTCCTAGACAGCCGCTGGAGTTTCGAAGGGCACTTTCGACTTCTGGAGCCAAAGTTGGTGGGAGCCGCTGCCGCTCTGGGCAGATTGCTTCCAAACCTGGGTGGGCCAAACGCCGCCTGTCGTCGCTTGTATGCGGGGGCAGTGCGGTCGATGGCCCTATACGGAGCCCCAATTTGGGCGGACGATCTGAGCGCGGACTGCAGGACGCACCTGCGGCGCGCGCAACGCGTCTTAGCGCTCAGGATCGTCCGGGGTTACCGGACAGTGTCCTTCGAGGCTGCGTGCGTGCTCGCGGGCACGCCACCGTGGGACCTCGAGGCCGAGGTGCAGGCGGCCGTATATCATGGCGTGGCAGATATACGGTCTCGGGGAGCTCAGCCTCCGCAAGAGCAAGTCGCGCGATTGCGTTCGCGCGCACGCGTTGACCTCCTCCGGAAATGGAAGGAGAGGTTGGCCGAGCCTAGTTTCGGCCACCGCACCGTGGAAGCCGTTCGTCCCGTTTTGGACGAATGGCTCCAGAGGAGACACGGGGCTCTCACGTTCCGTCTGGTGCAGGTGCTCTCGGGGCATGGCTGCTTCGGGAGTTATCTGCACCGGGTGGCTCGTAGAGAGCCGACACCGGAGTGTCATTCGTGTGCGTGCGCTGAGGACAGCGCACAGCACACTCTTGCGGAGTGCCCTAGATGGACGGCGCAGCGAACTGAGCTCGCTGCGACTATCGGACATGACTTCTCTCTGCCGGCCGTAGTGAAAGCTATGGTCGGCAGCAGAGCTGCCTGGCGAGCGACACAAACCTTCTGCGAGGATGTCATCTCGCAGAAGGAGGCGGCGGAGAGAGAGCGGGAAGACGACGTCTTATCTCAGCCCCTCCGCCGCAGACGGACTGGACGCAGGCGGCTGGCGCATGCCCGCCACCTAGATCCCTGACAAGACGCAGGGCGGTAGATGGGGACTCTACCGTCCGCCCTTACGTTGAGAGGCGCGGCGCACTCTGCGTTCGAGTGCGACGCCCCAAGAGTAGTGTCCGGCTGCGGACCCCCGCGGCGGAGTTGCGGACGAGTGTCCGTCCGATCACGCAACTTCGCCAATAGCGGATGAAGAGGGCGCCAAGGGGTTTTAGTCGGTAAACTATCCCGCTACCATCCTTGGGATAGGAGTCCGACATAACCCACCGGCCGTCCCCAGACCGGTGGGTATCCGTAACGGATTTCCCCTTGTAAAAAAAAAAAAAAAAAAAAAAAAAAAGGTTAGGTTAGGTTAGGTTAGGTTAGGTTAGGTTAGGTTAGGTTAGGTTAGGTTAGGTTAGGTTAGGTTAGGTTAGGTTAGGTTAGGTTAGGTTAGGTTAGGTTAGGTTAGGTTAGGTTAGGTTAGGTTAGGTTAGGTTAGGTTAGGTTAGGTTAGGTTAGGTTAGGTTAGGTTAGGTTAGGTTAGGTTAGGTTAGGTTAGGTTAGGTTAGGTTAGGTTAGGTTAGGTTAGGTTAGGTTAGGTTAGGTTAGGTTAGGTTAGGTTAGGTTAGGTTAGGTTAGGTTAGGTTAGGTTAGGTTAGGTTAGGTTAGGTTAGGTTAGGTTAGGTTAGGTTAGGTTAGGTTAGGTTAGGTTAGGTTAGGTTAGGTTAGGTTAGGTTAGGTTAGGTTAGGTTAGGTTAGGTTAGGTTAGGTTAGGTTAGGTTAGGTTAGGTTAGGTTAGGTTAGGTTAGGTTAGGTTAGGTTAGGTTAGGTTAGGTTAGGTTAGGTTAGGTTAGGTTAGGTTAGGTTAGGTTAGGTTAGGTTAGGTTAGGTTAGGTTAGGTTAGGTTAGGTTAGGTTAGGTTAGGTTAGGTTAGGTTAGGTTAGGTTAGGTTAGGTTAGGTTAGGTTAGGTTAGGTTAGGTTAGGTTAGGTTAGGTTAGGTTAGTTGGTTGCAACTTTTCTCTCTGATTGCTTCGGCATCTATGAAGGAAAGTTGCGCCTCACCGAGACGAGTATTTTGATAGGTTAATCGATGTGGTTTCCACCATCGGTTTTCAAGTTATCGAATTTAAGGTGTTTTCCGAAAAATTTTCGGGAAAAAATTTTGTTGATTTTCCTTGGTTTTACCTTGCAGTCCGAAAGGGCCCTTTTCAGGGCTACTGCAGGTTTGGTTTTCGTTGTCTTTCGTTTGGAATTTTTGGAGTTATTAAAGTTTTTCTAATTTTGTTGAGATTTTCTTTTCGTTGCTTCTCCGTTATTTCTTAACGGATTTTGTTGTGGATTGCTTTGTTAGAAGCCTTTAGTAAGGCTCTACAGGGTGATCCACAATAATTGTTGTTATTCGTTGTTATTTAGTTTTTATGGTCGTTAATGTTGTTTTGGCAAAAAACTTCTGATTTTTGCTGATTCCGCGTTTAGTTTTGTGCGCTATCCCCCCCTCACGTAAGGGTGGATTCCCCAACCAACTCGACGGTCGACAGGGCCGTCAACTGGTCCATGTCGGAGGGTGGCGAAGAAAGTGGGCATGACCCACCAAAGAAATTGCAGCAAACACTGCTTTATTCTAAGGCGGTTACTCGTGCAGAAACGAGGAGGCTCAGTGCTGCGACCGGAGCGATCGCCAAGGACTCCTCCCAGTCCACTGCACAGAAACGCAGCAAATTCTTTGCTGCAGCACTGGCGGACTCGTCTGATGTGGAGGAAGATGAGGAACCTGAAGTTCCCCCGAAAGTTCCCAAGGCGGGAAAGGGCCGCGGGAAAGCCCACGGCCACTATGTTGGTAGCTCGCGGGCTAACCGCGAATTGAAGGAGAATGAGACGGACTCTGACTCTCCTATGTCGGAGACTGAAACAGAATTTGGGTCGGCGTACTCATCCTCTGGTTCAGTAGAGACGCTCACAAAAAAGGCGGAGGCAAACGCAAAAGTGATCACGGAGGTGACCCGCAAATCAGGTAATCTCAAAGGAACATGCCAGCGAGATATTAAGGTCGCCATTGAATCACTGCTAGAAGTGGTGCACGCCATGGCAGGACGGAAGTCATCCCGCGAGGAACGAAGACTTAAGGCGGATAATAAGCGTCTCCGCGGACAGGTGGAAGCCTTAAGCAAAGAAGCAGCGGCGTTTCGAAGGGCTTTCTCCGAAAGGTCCTGCCCTGAGCCTACGCCGAAGGAAATAGCACAGTCTGAGGAACCGCCTGTGATGATGGCGGCCACGCAGGCGATAACCAAGGCTGAATTTTTAGAAGCTTTTGCCTCTCTACAGGCTGAAATCACAGCGCATGTGGGGGGGGTTGTGACTGCGAGGCTGGATAGTCTGGAAGCAGACGGCAGGTTACTTCCGGCGAAGGTGCATAGACCGCCACTCGCCGCGGATAAGAAGAGAGCGGAGGGGAGGACAGTGCCCCAAAAACATGTGACGGGCTCAACTTTGGCTCCACCTGCCAATCTCCCGAAAGCCTGGAGAGCTACGCAAAAAAGGTCGAGTGCAGCAGCTAGTGCTCAAGCACCGGCCACTAACGAGGGGGACGGGCCTTCTGGTTTGTCCGAAGGTTGGACGGAAGTAAGAAGCAAAAAGAAGGCTTCTTCTACCAAAACACCTGCTCGCCAAACCCCAAATAAGGAAAAAACCACTAGTCCAAAGCTCCCTAAGAAGCCTAAAAGCTTGGCGGTGGTGGTGGCGTTAAACCCGGAAGCGGCCGCGAATGGTATCACATACAAAGATGCCATAACCAAAGCGAAAGCTTCGGTATCATTAGATGCCCTAGGGATAGGCCCGGCTAAATTCCGGACGGGTGTAACAGGGGCGCGAATTATCGAGCTCCCCAAAGAAACGACGGCCTCGCAGGCAGATCAGTTGGCTGTCAAAATTGGCGCAGTCCTTGGAGATGCAGCCAAGGTTACACGACCGGTAAAAACGGCTGACATTAGAGTCAGCGGCCTGGATGACTCGGTGTCAGCCGATGAACTGAAGGCCGCACTGGTATTGAGCTCAGGGTGCCCTTCTGAGCACATTCGAGTTGGCACTGTCCATGTTGGAAGTAGGGGGGTTGGCTCGGCCTTTGCCTCGTGCCCGGTGGAGGCTGCGAGGAAACTGGCGGAAACTGGCCGTCTCTCAGTTGGATGGAGTTCTGCCTCCGTCCAACTGTTGGAACAGCGGCAAATGCGGTGCTATAGGTGCATGGGGCTAGGCCACCCAGTCATCAAATGCCCGTCTAGCAAAGATCGCAGTAGAATGTGCCGCCGCTGTGGTGCGGAAGGGCACATGGCCAACGCGTGCGAAGAGGAGTTGAAGTGCGATGTGTGCACAGAGGCTGGACTCCCGGCAAGACACAGGATGGGGGGCCTAAACTGTAATCCCCCTCCGACGAAGGGTCGTTCGGGACCGGTCAACTCGGCTTCTAGTAACAAGCCTGCCAGGGAGGAACCAATGGATCTAATTAATGCCCATTAGCTCCAACGGTAACATACTCCAGGCGAACATAAACCACTCCGCCGGAGCGCAGGACCTCCTGTGTCAGTCCATGGCGGAGTGGGATATCCCCCTTGCGATTGTGGCGGAGCCATATCACGTTCCTAACAACCCCAACTGGATTGGGGCTGTGGACGGTTCTGCAGCGCTGGTAAGGAGACCCGCAGATGCGACTCCCTCTCTTTCCCTTAGGGAAAAAGGTCGTGGATTCGTTGCAGGCAACTGGGGGCGTATAGTGGTTGTTTCAACCTACTTCTCCCCCAACCGCAGTCGGGCGGAATTCGAATCCTTTCTGGCTGTGATTGAGGGGGTGGTTAGACGGGCAGCCCCTCTCCAGGTGATAATTGCTGGGGACCTAAACGCTAAATCTACGGCGTGGGGTTCCCCCAGCACAGACTTGAGAGGAGGAATACTGGAGCTTTGGGCCCTCAGCCTAGGACTTCAAGTGTTGAATCGCGGCTCGAAACCCACATGCGTCCGGTGGCAAGGGACGTCCATCGTGGACGTTTCCTTCGCCACAGGCGTACTTGCAGCCCAGATTCGGGACTGGCGGGTTGAAGAAGAGGTGGAGACCCTATCGGACCATTTGTATGTCCGGTATGAGGTCTCCATGGCGTCACGATATCAACCGGAGCACAATTCCATTGCCGCCTTTCCAAGGTGGGCAATTAACAAAATCCGACCGGAAGTTGCTGAAGAGGCGGCAATGATTAGAGAGTGGTCGGCGGTCCCGCCTCACCTCACAGGGGATGCTGATGGGCTTGCCGAGCATTTTGCGGATGACCTTAGGGCCGTCTGCTGCTCATCCATGCCCCTTTGGCGTCCTCCTCCCCGTTGGAAGAGGGTACACTGGTGGGCGCAGGAGATTAGCTCCCTGCGCTCATCATGCTTAGCGGCCAGACGCGCCCTTCTGCGCTGTCGCAGGAGAAGGACAAGACGGACGCCTGATGAAGAAGCCGAGCTTCGTCAGGCGTATAGACAGGCACATAAAGCCCTGCAGAAAGGAATCTGCAGGGCGAAAGAAGAAGCCCATGAGCGATTGCTGGCCAAATTGGATGCTGACCCATGGGGAAGACCATACAGGACTGTGGTAGGAAAGCTAGGCCTGACTCCCTCCACAGCCAATCTAGACCCGGGATTACTCAGGGAGGTTCTGGGGACTCTCTTCCCGAGGGCTCGCCACTTTGATCCTCCGAGGATGGGGAATATGGAGGCTAATGCAGAGACGGATGCAGTAGGCCCTCCCGTGACGGATCTTGAATTTGAGGTGGTGAGGGAGAGAACTCGAATGAAGAGAACAGCACCCGGTCCTGACGGGGTCCCAGCCAAAGCGCTGGCAATCGCGCTAGGACCACTCGGAGAGAGGTTTAGGGGAATGCTCAACACGAGTATCGCCACTGGTCGATTTCCGGCCAGGTGGAAGGTGGGTCGGCTCTGTCTGATCCGCAAGGAGGGTCGCCCTGCTGACTCGCCGTCCGGGTATCGACCGGTAGTTCTACTTGATGACTCTGGAAAGGCCCTGGAAAGGGTCATCGCACACCGCATTGTTGAGCACCTCAGGGAAAAAGGTCCAGACCTGGACGAGAGCCAATTCGGTTTTCGGGCGGGGAGGTCAACGGTGGATGCAGTCAAACTACTCAAGGGTTGGACTGAGGAGGCCACAAACAAAGGGAAGGTTGTTGTTGCGGTGTCACTTGATATTCGCAACGCGTTCAACAGCCTTCCCCACGAATGTATAAAGGCGGCCCTTGCGTTCCATCGAGTGCCGGCATACCTCTGTGCCCTTGTCCATGACTACCTACAGGGGAGGGTGATCCTGTACGAGGGTGCAGACAGACGTGTCCACCGTTACCCAATGGAAGTTGGTGTACCCCAGGGTGCGGTCCTCGGGCCGCTGCTCTGGAACCTGGGGTATAATTGGGTTCTGAGAGGAAATCTCCCACCCGGAACAATGGTCGTGTGCTTTGCTGATGACACCCTGGTCGCGGCAAAAGCCAGGACGTGGGAGGATACAGCCAGACTAGCGTCGGTCTGCAGCTCGCTGGTTGTCCGCCGAATTCGTCTCCTGGGCTTGAAGGTGGCTCTGGATAAAACCAGAGCCATGGGCTTTCACGCCCCACGCAGCAAAATCCAGCCGGGATTAACTGTCAAAGTGGAGGGGGCCCGGATCCCGGTCGAGTTACATTTTAAGTACCTAGGCCTAACTCTGGACCCCCGTTGGACCTTTGACCAACACTTCCGGATCCTAGCCCCAAAATTGACAAGGGTTGCAGCAGCCCTCGGACGGCTACTGCCTAACTTAGGAGGACCCAACTCGGCTTGCCGTCGATTATACCACGGCGTGATCAGGTCGATGGCTATGTACGGTGCTCCAGTTTGGGCAGAATGCCTCAATTTAAGAACTGTGGCACAGCTGAGGAGACCTCAGAGAACGATTGCGATCCGGGCGGTACGAGCGTACCGCACAGTAAGCCACGGGGCTGCCTGCGTTCTTGCAGGCACTACCCCGTGGGATATTGACGCAAAGGTGCTGGCCCAGGTCTACCAACATCGGACCGCAGCGCGTGCACGAGGAGGAAGAACGACTGAGGAGGACGTGCGACGTGCCCGGACCCTAGCCAAGAGGTGGGCTCTGGAACACTGGAGCGAGGAACTGGAGAACCCAGTGGCCGGACGCAGGACGATCGAGGCGCTGCGCCCGATATTAAAGGAGTGGACGGGGCGCCGAAAAGGCGACCTCACATTTCACATGGTGCAGATAATGACCGGGCATGGGTGCTTCGGTCATTATCTGCATCATATCGCCCAAAGGGAGGAAACGCCGCGATGCCACCATTGCGACAATCAGGACGATACGGCTGAGCACACGCTGAAGGAGTGTTCGGCCTGGCGGAATGAGCGACGGGAACTCAGAAGAGCCCTCGGCGCAGGAGAAATCACACTCTCAATTATGGCAGAAGCCATGATTGAGAGTGCGGCAAAGTGGAAAGCAGTTGCCTCCTTCTGTGATTCAGTAATGTCACAGAAGGAGGTAGCTGAGAAGGAGAGGGAGGAGGATCCCACTGCGGCTCCCCTCCGAAGCAGGCGGCAGGGCAGGAGAAGGCGGGCGTATGAAGCCCGTCTTTAAATGTCCTAGGCGAGGACCTGCGCACATGGTCGGCCACCATGTGTGCCTGCACAAGGTCCTCCCCCGTCTGGGGATTGCCTGGGTGCCTCCGGGCAATCCCCCATTGGAGTAAGCCTAGTCAGCAATGACTAGGCTGCCCTGGGGTGGATCGGAGTTGTTGCCTAGGCAGAACCCGGTCCACACCGCTCAAAGGGCAAGGAGACACCGGGGAGTTTTAGTGGTGTAGGACCCAGTCCCTTGACTGGGTGAGTCCCACATATCCCTACCGTCTAGCCAGCGGTAGGGAATCCGTAAATGGATTTCTCCTCGACAAAAAAAAAAAAAAAAAAAAAAAAAAAAAAAAAAAGGTTAGGTTAGGTTAGGTTAGGTTAGGTTAGGTTAGGTTAGGTTAGGTTAGGTTAGGTTAGGTTAGGTTAGGTTAGGTTAGGTTAGGTTAGGTTAGGTTAGGTTAGGTTAGGTTAGGTTAGGTTAGGTTAGGTTAGGTTAGGTTAGGTTAGGTTAGGTTAGGTTAGGTTAGGTTAGGTTAGGTTAGGTTAGGTTAGGTTAGGTTAGGTTAGGTTAGGTTAGGTTAGGTTAGGTTAGGTTAGGTTAGGTTAGGTTAGGTTAGGTTAGGTTAGGTTAGGTTAGGTTAGGTTAGGTTAGGTTAGGTTAGGTTAGGTTAGGTTAGGTTAGGTTAGGTTAGGTTAGGTTAGGTTAGGTTAGGTTAGGTTAGGTTAGGTTAGGTTAGGTTAGGTTAGGTTAGGTTAGGTTAGGTTAGGTTAGGTTAGGTTAGGTTAGGTTAGGTTAGGTTAGGTTAGGTTAGGTTAGGTTAGGTTAGGTTAGGTTAGGTTAGGTTAGGTTAGGTTAGGTTAGGTTAGGTTAGGTTAGGTTAGGTTAGGTTAGGTTAGGTTAGGTTAGGTTAGGTTAGGTTAGGTTAGGTTAGGTTAGGTTAGGTTAGGTTAGGTTAGGTTAGGTTAGGTTAGGTTAGGTTAGGTTAGGTTAGGTTAGGTTAGGTTAGGTTAGGTTAGGTTAGGTTAGGTTAGGTTAGGTTAGGTTAGGTTAGGTTAGGTTAGGTTAGGTTAGGTTAGGTTAGGTTAGGTTAGGTTAGGTTAGGTTAGGTTAGGTTAGGTTAGGTTAGGTTAGGTTAGGTTAGGTTAGGTTAGGTTAGGTTAGGTTAGGTTAGGTTAGGTTAGGTTAGGTTAGGTTAGGTTAGGTTAGGTTAGGTTAGGTTAGGTTAGGTTAGGTTAGGTTAGGTTAGGTTAGGTTAGGTTAGGTTAGGTTAGGTTAGGTTAGGTTAGGTTAGGTTAGGTTAGGTTAGGTTAGGTTAGGTTAGGTTAGGTTAGGTTAGGTTAGGTTAGGTTAGGTTAGGTTAGGTTAGGTTAGGTTAGGTTAGGTTAGGTTAGGTTAGGTTAGGTTAGGTTAGGTTAGGTTAGGTTAGGTTAGGTTAGGTTAGGTTAGGTTAGGTTAGGTTAGGTTAGGTTAGGTTAGGTTAGGTTAGGTTAGGTTAGGTTAGGTTAGGTTAGGTTAGGTTAGGTTAGGTTAGGTTAGGTTAGGTTAGGTTAGGTTAGGTTAGGTTAGGTTAGGTTAGGTTAGGTTAGGTTAGGTTAGGTTAGGTTAGGTTAGGTTAGGTTAGGTTAGGTTAGGTTAGGTTAGGTTAGGTTAGGTTAGGTTAGGTTGGTCGCAATTTTTAGCTCGGATCTCTACGGAGTGTATGAGGAAAAGTTGCGCCTCGCCGAGCCCTTCATTTTGGTGGGTTAAATGATGTGGTTTCTGCCATTCGTTTACGAATTACGGAATTTAATGTGTTTTTTGAAATTTTTGTTTTGAAAATTTTCTTGGTTTTTCCTTCGTTAACCCCTGCAGTTCGAAAGGGCCCTTTTCAGGGCCACTGCAGGATAGTTGACTCTTGGTGTTTGATCAAAATTGTAGGTGTTATTAAAGTTTTTCTCTTTTTGTGGTAAACCTTTAATCTGCTGCCGTTCCTCCATTTTCTATCGGATTTTGTCGCGGATTGCACTGTATGAAGCCGTTCTCTTGGCTCTACAGGGCGATCTGCAACATTCGCTGATATCCACTGTCATTCAATTTTAATTGTTGTTTTTCTCGTTTTTGTCAAAATCTTTTGTTTTTTCTGATAAATTCTAGTTTTGTCACGTCGTCGTCGTCCCCCCTTATAAGGGTGGACTCCCCAACCAATTCTATTGTTGGCAGGGCCATAAATTGGTCCATGTCGGAAGGCGGTGAGGATAGTGGGCAGGACCCACCAAAGAAAGAGCAGCACAAGCTGCTCTATTCTAGGGCGGTAACGCGTGCGGAGTCGCGGAGGCTCAGTGCGGCGACTGGAGCTATGTCTAAAAGCTCGTCCCAATCCTCCCTGAAACGCCCCAACAAATTCTTTGTTGAATCATTGGCGGACTCGTCGGATGTAGAGGGAATTGAAGAAGCCGAAGTTCCCCCAAAAATTCCTAAATCAGGAAAAGGCCGTGGGAAAGCTCACGGCCATTACATTGGTAACTCGCGGGCCAACCGCGAGTTGAAAAATAATGAGTCGGAATACGACTCCTTTGTGTCGGACTCTGAGGCAGACTACGGCTCGGCAGTGTCGTCTACTGGTTCATTAGACACACTCACAAAGAAGGCGGAAGCAAATGCCCAAATCATCACGGAGGTGGCCCGCAAATCGGGTAATCTCAAAGGAACCCTCCATCGAGATATAAATAATGCCATTCAGTCACTTCTAGAAGTGATCCACGCAATGGCAAAACGGAAGACCACCAGCGAGGAGCGCCGACTTAGAGCGGACAACAAGCGCCTTCGAGAGCAACTGGAGCCAAATACAAAAGAGTTAATGGCGACTCGGCGGGCATTCTCAGAAAGGTCTCGGCCAGAGAATACCCTTAAGGAAACGGTGCAGGCCGAAGAAACACCCGCGATGATGGGACCCATGCAGGTGCTAACCAGAGCTGACTTGCTTGATGCCCTTGCCTCTATGCAGGTAGATCTTACAGCCCATATCGGTGCGGTGGTATCTGCACGCCTGGACAGCCTGGAGGCAGACGGTAGGCTACTCCCGGCACAGCGGCATAGACCACCGCTCGCCGCGGACAGGAAGAGATTGGAGGGTAAGACAATTCCTGCCCAACACGAAACGGGCTCCACGCTAGCTCCACCAGCTAATCTGCCGAAAGCATGGAGAGCCACCAAGAAAACGGGAGGTGAACCAAGCAGGACTCAAGCACTGGCTAATAAAGAAAAAGAAGCGCCTTCTGGTATTGACGAAGGATGGACTGAAGTAAGGAGCAAGAAAAAGGCTTCCACTACAAAGGCACCTGCTCCCCAAGCACCCAACAAGAGAAAAACTATCACCCAGAAGCTCCCTAAGAAGCCAAAAAGCCTGGCGGTGGTGGTGGCACTGAATCCGGAGGCAGCGGAGAAAGGCATCACCTACAAAGATGCCATAAAGAAAGCAAAGGAATCGGTGTCACTAGACGAATTAGGAATAGGTCCGGCTAAATTCCGGACAGGGGTAACAGGAGCGCGAATTATCGAGCTCCCCAAAGAAACGACGGCATCGCAGGCAGATCAATTGGCTGTCAAAATTGGAGCAGTCCTTGGAGATGCAGCCAAGGTCACGCGGCCGGTTAAAACGGCTGACATTAGAGTCAGCGGTCTTGACGACTCCGTGTCAGCTGATGATCTGAAGGCCGCGCTGGTATTGAGCTCAGGGTGCCCCTCTGAGCACATTCGAGTTAGCACAGTCCATGTTGGAAGTAGAGGGGTGGGCTCGGCCTTTGCCTCGTGCCCGGTGGAGGCCGCGGGGAAATTGGCGGAAACTGGTCGTCTCTCAGTTGGATGGAGTTCTGCCTCCGTCCAACTGTTGGACCAACGGCAAATGCGGTGTTATAGGTGCATGGGGCTAGGCCACCCAGTCATCAAATGCCCGTCTAGCAAAGATCGCAGCAGAATGTGCCGCCGCTGTGGTGCGGAAGGGCACATGGCCAACGCATGCGAGGAGGAGCTGAAGTGCGATGTGTGCACAGAGGCTGGACTCCCGGCAAGACACAGGATGGGGGGCTTAAGCTGTAATCCCCCCCCGACGAGGGGTCGTTCGGGACCGGTCAAATCGGCTTCTAGTAACAAGCCTGCCAGGGAGGAACCAATGGACCTAATTAATGCCCATTAGCTCCAACGGTAATATACTTCAGGCGAACATAAACCACTCCGCCGGGGCACAGGACCTCCTGTGTCAGTCCATGGCGGAGTGGGATATCCCGCTTGCGATTGTGGCGGAACCATACTACGTTCCTAATAACCCCAACTGGATTGGGGCTGTGGACGGTTCTGCAGCGCTGGTAAGGAGACCCGCAGATGCGACTCCCTCTCTTTCCCTTAGGGAAAAAGGTCGTGGATTCGTTGCAGGCAACTGGGGGCGTATAGTGGTTGTTTCAACCTACTTCTCCCCCAACCGCAGTCGGGCGGAATTCGAATCCTTTCTGGCTGTGATTGAGGGGGTGGTTAGACGGGCAGCCCCTCTCCAGGTGATAATTGCTGGGGACCTAAACGCTAAATCTACGGCGTGGGGTTCCCCCAGCACAGACTTGAGAGGAGGAATACTGGAGCTTTGGGCCCTCAGCCTAGGACTTCAAGTGTTGAATCGCGGCTCGAAACCCACATGCGTCCGGTGGCAAGGGACGTCCATCGTGGACGTTTCCTTCGCCACAGGCGTACTTGCAGCCCAGATTCGGGACTGGCGGGTTGAAGAAGAGGTGGAGACCCTATCGGATCATTTGTATGTCCGGTATGAGGTCTCCATGGCGTCACGATACCAACCGGAGCACAATTCCATTGCCGCCTTTCCAAGGTGGGCAATTAACAAAATCCGACCGGAAATTGCCGAAGAGGCGGCAATGATTAGAGAGTGGTCGGCGGTCCCGCCTCACCTCGCAGGGGATGCTGATGGGCTTGCCGAGCATTTTGCGGATGACCTTAGGGCCGTCTGCTGCTCATCCATGCCCCTTTGGCGTCCTCCTCCCCGTTGGAAGAGGGTACACTGGTGGGCGCAGGAGATTAGCTCCCTGCGCTCATCATGCTTAGCGACCAGACGCGCCCTGCTGCGCTGTCGCAGGAGAAGGACAAGACGGACGCCTGATGAAGAAGCCGAGCTTCGTCAGGCGTATAGACAGGCACATAAAGCCCTGCAGAAAGGAATCTGCAGGGCGAAAGAAGAAGCCCATGAGCGTTTGCTGGCCAAATTGGATGCTGACCCATGGGGAAGACCATACAGGACTGTGGTAGGAAAGCTAGGCCTGACTCCCTCCACAGCCAATCTAGACCCGGGATTACTCAGGGAGGTTCTGGGGACTCTCTTCCCGAGGGCTCGCCACTTTGATCCTCCGAGGATGGGGAATATGGAGGCTAATGCAGAGACGGATGCAGTAGGCCCTCCCGTGACGGATCTTGAATTTGAGGTGGTGAGGGAGAGAACTCGAATGAAGAGAACAGCACCTGGTCCTGACGGGGTCCCAGCCAAAGCGCTGGCAATCGCGCTAGGACCACTCGGAGAGAGGTTTAGGGGAATGCTCAACACGAGTATCGCCACTGGTCGATTCCCGGCCAGGTGGAAGGTGGGTCGGCTCTGCCTGATCCGCAAGGAGGGTCGCCCTGCTGACTCGCCGTCCGGGTATCGACCGGTAGTTCTACTTGATGACTCTGGAAAGGCCCTGGAAAGGGTCATCGCACACCGCATTGTTGAGCACCTCAGGGAAAAAGGTCCAGACCTGGACGAGAGCCAATTCGGTTTTCGGGCGGGGAGGTCAACGGTGGATGCAGTCAAACTACTCAAGGGTTGGACTGAGGAGGCCACAAACAAAGGGAAGGTTGTTGTTGCGGTGTCACTTGATATTCGCAACGCGTTCAACAGCCTTCCCCACGAATGTATAAAGGCGGCCCTTGCGTTCCATCGAGTGCCGGCATACCTCTGTGCCCTTGTCCATGACTACCTACAGGGGAGGGTGATCCTGTACGAGGGTGCAGACAGACGTGTCCACCGTTACCCAATGGAAGTTGGTGTACCCCAGGGTGCGGTCCTCGGGCCGCTACTCTGGAACCTGGGGTACAATTGGGTTCTGAGAGGAAATCTCCCACCCGGAACAATGGTCGTGTGCTTTGCCGATGACACCCTGGTCGCGGCAAAAGCCAGGACGTGGGAGGATACAGCCAGACTAGCGTCGGTCTGCAGCTCGCTGGTTGTCCGCCGAATTCGTCTCCTGGGCTTGAAGGTGGCTCTGGATAAAACCAGAGCCATGGGCTTTCACGCCCCACGCAGCAAAATCCAGCCGGGATTAACTGTCAAAGTGGAGGGGGCCCGGATCCCGGTCGAGTTACATTTTAAGTACCTAGGCCTAACTCTGGACCCCCGTTGGACCTTTGACCAACACTTCCGGATCCTAGCCCCAAAATTGACAAGGGTTGCAGCAGCCCTCGGACGGCTACTGCCTAACTTAGGAGGACCCAACTCGGCTTGCCGTCGATTATACCACGGCGTGATCAGGTCGATGGCTATGTACGGTGCTCCAGTTTGGGCAGAATGCCTCAATTTAAGAACTGTGGCACAGCTGAGGAGACCTCAGAGAACGATTGCGATCCGGGCGGTACGTGCGTACCGCACAGTAAGCCACGGGGCTGCCTGCGTTCTTGCAGGCACCACCCCGTGGGATATTGACGCAAAGGTGCTGGCCCAGGTCTACCAACATCGGACCGCAGCGCGTGCACGAGGAGGAAGAACGACTGAGGAGGACGTGCGACGTGCCCGGACCCTAGCCAAGAGGTGGGCTCTGGAACACTGGAGCGAGGAACTGGAGAACCCAGTGGCCGGACGCAGGACGATCGAGGCGCTGCGCCCGATATTAAAGGAGTGGACGGGGCGCCGAAGAGGCGACCTCACATTTCACATGGTGCAGATAATGACCGGGCATGGGTGCTTCGGTCATTATCTGCATCATATCGCCCAAAGGGAGGAAACGCCGCGATGTCACCATTGCGACAATCAGGACGATACAGCTGAGCACACGCTGAAGGAGTGTTCGGCCTGGCGGAATGAGCGACGGGAACTCAGAAGAGCCCTCGGCGCAGGAGAAATCACACTCTCAATTATGGCGGAAGCCATGATTGAGAGTGCGGCAAAGTGGAAAGCAGTTGCCTCCTTCTGTGATTCAGTAATGTCACAGAAGGAGGTAGCTGAGAAGGAGAGGGAGGAGGATCCCACTGCGGCTCCCCTCCGAAGCAGGCGGCAGGGCAGGAGAAGGCGGGCGTATGAAGCCCGTCTTTAAATGTCCTAGGCGAGGACCTGCGCACATGGTCGGCCACCATGTGTGCCTGCACAAGGTCCTCCCCCGTCTGGGGATTGCCTGGGTGCCTCCGGGCAATCCCCCATTGGAGTAAGCCTAGTCAGCAATGACTAGGCTGCCCTGGGGTGGGTCGGAGTTGTTGCCTAGGCAGAACCCGGTCTACCCCGCTCAAAGGGCAAGGAGACACCGGGGAGTTTTAGTGGTGTAGGACCCAGTCCCTTGACTGGGTGAGTCCCACATATCCCTACCGTCTAGCCAGCGGTAGGGAATCCGTAAATGGATTTCTCCTCGACAAAAA